>OY992530.1:15734233-16934233 GCA_963921185.1 Dasysyrphus tricinctus
AGTTATGTTTATAAGAGACATCGTAAAATTTCATATCAATTGTCCTCCTTTACTAAGATTAGTTAATTGTGTAAATGCACCCCCTAGAACTACACGCTAACGGTCTCATTTTTATGAGCAGTTTCATCGTACAAATTATGGACGGAATGAACCCATCACGCGTTGCACAAGAGAAGTGAATTTAATTAGCAATAGGATTGATTTTATTCTTGATGTTTCGAGAGACTCGTTTAAAAAATATGTTTTAAATAATATTCAAACTTTAACTTCCTAAAAAATTTAAAGACTGAATCTTTTTTTTTATCATTAAGTTGTATTAATCAGATAATTGTTAATTATCAAAAAGTGTAAACTTTTGTAATATTTATTTATTTATATTTTATTATTTTCCCCAACAATTATATTATATTTTGTATTAGTATCGAGTCTATAAGATTGTAATCTGATTGATGAAGAAAAACTAAAACTAAAACTAAAACTAAACCTAATGTGGACCTATCAGGTACCTCCGACCATATTTTGCAGATGAGCTGGTGCATATACTCCTAGCCAATTCATCTTCAGCCGTTTTGAATAGCTCGGCAGCAAGGCCATAAGCTCAAAATATTGTTTCAAAATGCTTTAAAAAGTGGAAAATTGCCTAGTGTATGAAATATATTCCGATATATGGGTGATTCCGCCCCAACTGTGATTATTTGTGTCCAGTGCTTTTTTTGTAATTAAATGTAAAATGTTCGTATATATTTTTGGTTTGACTTGTGTAAATGGCTATTTACTACAATCGACATTCGATATCATGACCAAATTTGCTACTTCTTCCACATGGCTTGGAAAAATATAGTCAAAATGTCAGTACCGTGGCATGTCCGTTCCTTGTTTTTTCCGATTAAATCTACATTTTTCTAATGAAATACTTCATTGAATTGAAATGTTTTCCTTTGAAAACCTTGAGTGCAATACTTGCTTGACAAAATTATGCAAAAATTGAGTCAAAATACTTATTGCTGAATGAAATAATTATGATTAAATGTTATCCTAGGATTTTCTTTTATTTTTGAGTTCAAAATATTTCTCGCTGAACCGCCATTTTGTTTTTGTTTCAAGACGTTTGTATGGTGGTTTTCTAAAAGAGGCACCAATTATGTATAGATAACAACAGTCATTTTTATTTTTTTAACGTTGTTGCAATTTAAGAGTGATATGTTTTCATTCGAAGAAAGTGTGTCACAAATTAATTTGTCAGTACCGTGGTAGTATTTTTAAAGCATGTAACAACATGTTTTTGGTTGATTATTAGAATTTTATATTCCTTTTAACGACATATGCTAAAATCGTCCTGGAAATTATTTTTCTCATTAGCATAGAGAAGTTAGGTCACATAAACTGCCTAAATGTCAGTACCGTGGCACCGTGAACGTTAATTAAATTATTTCTTGCAATAATATTTACTTTCTAGCAATTTTCTTTATTAAAACTGTAGAAATACCTCGAAAGAACCAAACAAAAACTATTCCGTGCCATAAAAACCTAAAGTAATAACCCAGCACAAGGAAAAGGGTTGCCATTCAGAAGAATAGACTACAAAAACGAAAAAGTTATACATACTTAAAAAATAAGGGAAGTAGAAATATCAAGAGGTCTAAACATAACAGTTAATCTAGAATCTCAACAAAAATATGGTCAAAAAGAGAGAAAACAAAATACAATAAAAAAAAGTAAAATAGCTTCATTATCGTCTATTCCAGTTTTAGTAAATTTCACCGTATATTTTGTTCTTTAAAAGTTGTAGCAAAATGCTTTTACAGATTTGATATTCTGACTAAATGAAGCCAGAAAAATTGTTTCCAATAAGTTTTAATTTTTGAATTTAAGAAAAAAAAAGAATCACAGTTGGCAGAGAATCACCCATATATGAAGGCGAAGGGTCCAGGGGAAAAACGGCTCAAGTCCACTTTTTGAACAAATCAAACTAATGATGACATCTTATAGATTTGTAATGGGAACTATCTGATGTAGTATAGCTCTCTTCACATAGGATTTTGAAAACTCGCAAAATAGTACACTTTTTAAAAAAACTTTTTTCCAAAAGTATCTTTTTTGCTCCAAAAATTAAACAAAGCGATATTAAGGGTTTGTTTCACAATGTCTGAGTAAAGTTCTGATTTGTTATTCGACAATTAAATTAACCGGAAATTAAATCCTCCCATTAACAAACTTTGCGTTTCACAATGATCGAAGTATTAAAATAATGTGTCAATTAGCTATTCGCAAGTTATTCCAGTTTTCCAGACAAAATATTTATGACAGAATGAAAATATTCAAAACAATAAATAATAAACATCATGAAAATTCAACCGAGACTTCGAAATAGATTGCAACAAGATATTTTTGGTGAAGATCATTAGGAATACATTCGTCTGCTGCATTTAGTGGTACCATACTGCCAAAAAGTGCATTAAAGTACAATTTTTCTGAAAATTTAATTTCATCAAAAAGAAAATTCCATTAGTGAGGGTAGACTAGACACTTCAAATTCTAATGTGACACTCAAAACAAACTGCAGTTTGCGGCAGTTAAATGGAAATCAAATAGTTCTTTCCTTATTCATAAATGCATAAATATGTACATAAATATACACATACATATATTTATAGTAGGATTTGGTAGTCCAAATCTTTCGATTTTAATATATTCTGAGAAGTTGAATCAGATCTTTAGAAATTCTTGTAGCGACTTTAATTGCATCTATCGGGGGTTTGAACTTTAACCCACCCGCTATATCTAAAGATGAAACAATATACAATACAATGATACAAAAGCACGCAATTTAATAATTTACAGATGCGAGTGTGACCTTTAAAACAAATAAATCTGTGGTGTTTGGCTGAAACATGATGACTCCATTTTAAAATTTGCGTCCTTTCGTCCACTTTACATCGAGCTAGAGCCAACGGGTGCAATAATTTCTTCTAAATTTTAAACATAATTTGACAAAGAGCATGTTCATAACCATTCCAAATTTGAAGAAAATCCATAAACTCGTTTCGCTAGAAGCGATGTAAAGTGGACATAAAAATGCAAATTTTAAAATGGTGTTATCATGTTTCAACCAAACACCACAGATTTATTTGTTTCAAAGGTCACCGTCGCATCTGTAAATAATTTAATTGCCAGTTATATTCGATAATCGGTACTTCATCTGGTCATTAAAATACTCAGAACTTTAATTACTAGTTAGTCTTATTCGCATATTGTGAAACATAAATTAAATTTTTAACTGACGAATAAGTTCAAAGTAGCTTAACTGAAACTATAATCAGATATTGTGATACAAGCCCTAAGAAAAGAAAAACTTGTGAATAGACCTAGCGACACGTCAGGTAAATAATTAAAACAAAAAAAAAATTAAATATTCTAACTACATCCGGTCGAGGTCCTGTCTAACAAATTGAATTGCAAAAACGGTCCAATGTCACGCTTGTGAAAATTATTTTATTTTTAAACTCTATTTTGAAAATCTAGAGGTGTCTGAATAAAAAGCAAAAAACCGTTTCCAATTATCATGTCCGGTTCTTTCAGAAGAAAATTTCAAATCAAAAAATTCAAAATTTTGGTTAAAATATTGAAGGTCCTTTTGATTAATGGCAGCTTATCATGCAAAAAATTCAAGATGTTAAAATTAATATATGTTTGCTTACTTGAGTACTTCGTGCTCAATAAAAAAATTGTTAGTTTTATTTATTTTTCTTTAAATTATCCATTATTTTAGTAATATATTTACAACTACGTTTTTCTCGGAATCAATTAAAGTGGACTTAAGCCGTTTTTTCCCCTTCATATATTCTGATAAGGGGGGGAGGAACCGTCCCTTGCTGCCCCCTGCGTACGCCCTTCGTTCTGGTCCTTCTATGCATGTTGTTTGGCTGCATGTACTTGCCGGCATTCTTCGTTAAACCAGGGGTTTCACTGATGTGGGTCGTGCAAGGCCCAGCACGTCAGAGGTGGCATAGCACCTACCTTTAAAGACATTAGTTTTTATTTCCCAACAAACATCTGGCATCTGGAGTCCTCTTCGCAACTTTTTCATGTCAAAAATATTAAAAATTATCAAAATTAGGGGAAGCCGACAAGTGGCAACACTGAAATTATCCAAACTCTACAAAACATTTTAAGACATCAACCGTTGTTTTGATCAAGAAATCTTTCCAAGTAATTTACATTCTTTTTTTCATTTTATCATTTTCCACAGATTCGGTGCTATTTTTGAAAATGGCGCCCAAATAGCAGGATTAAACCAATGACTCCCAAGCTAAATTATATCCTTAGCTTGTCCAAAATAAACTACGAATATAAAAGTTAAACCATTAAAAGCATAGGGATTCCAGCTTCCTGACTGGACTACAGATTGGGCGCCATTTAAAAAAAAAATACCCCGCCAAAAAACGCATGGGGCTCGGTTGACCGGACTATTTGTCTTGTAAAACCAAAACCCTGAGATCAAAACTAATAGGGGATAGGTATTTATGGATCGTTTGTCTACATTTGCCTTACCAATAAATTAACTTGTTAGTTTCATTATAGCAACTTTCCAAATAAGGAATTCCGTCCAGGCACAGGGCTCCAAATTAATTTTAAGATATATTGGGCCAAATGGGTTTGTTTTCCACCCGTTTGTCCCGTTTGTACCCGTAGCTTGAAAGAAAAAATAATCAACTTTTCTTTTTTATTGCGCCACCAAAGTCACATATAAATCTTCAAAAGGTTATAACTTTTTGTATTTTTGAAGCTGAACAAATAATTGTTAGACAGATATGGACACATCATGGAAAAGTGAGCCCCATTTTTCTCTTTCACCCTTAACTTTATTGGAAATTGAAAGCTGTACAATATTTTTACTTGCGATATAGGTACTATAGGGCAAGTTTTGGATTCGTGCAAAAAAAAAAATTTCGAGATAACAATCAAACATGACATTACGATGATAGAGAACACGAAAAAAGTGGGTGGCACAATTCTGTCTGTCTGTCTGTCTGTCTGTCTGTCCGTACCTCAACCTACAGCCTAAACCACTGAAGCGAGTTTCTTCAAAACTTAAGGTTTTTTTGTAACTCTCCAGAGGGGAAATTGAAATTTTTTTTTTAGCTCAAAAAATAACGGTACTTGCCATACAACCGTTATGGAAAAGCTTATTTATCTCAAAAACGGCTCCAACGATTTTGATAAAAAAAAATCAGTGTATTATTGTAGATATGATATACCTTTTAGTAAGAAAAAAAATCACCAAAAACATTTATTAACGGTACCTGTCATATAACGGTTTTTTTGATTTTTGGTTTTCTCATTAACCGCTCATCCGATTTCAATAAAATTTTTTGCACAAAAGCTTTGTTAGAATATAAATAATACTGCTTACCAAAATTTTTGAAAAAATAAATTTTGGATTTTTAAAAAAAGATTCAAAATTTTTTTTTGAAAATTCAAAATTTCAAAAACGTGTTGATGAATTATTTTGAAATTTCAGTTTTAAATGTATATTAATATAAACTCAAAATTGGCATACCAATTTTTTTTTTGAAAAACGTTACAAAAATTTTATATATAAAAAATTAATTTTTAAGAAAACGGCTCCAACGATTTAAAATTTTTTTTTTGCATATATTGATATTTTTTTAAGTAATCAAATGGCATACTTTTTTTTGCGCTCTAAGTTATTTATCAGGCTGTTTAAACAATTAAAAGAACGATTTAAATGCTTTTTTATACTTTTTCTATAATTACTTGAATATTTTTTAAAGTTCTTAAGTTCCACACAACTTGAACATAAGAGCAAGTACGTGCGATCCAGTCGTGCATTTTATTTCATTCGTAAAGTTGTCTGAGTCATATAATAAATTGTATAAAGTAGAGATGCTTTCCTGCCCCCAACTATGGGGTCAAAAGTTTTTTGTTTTCTATTTTTTGAAATACAAAATTGAAAGTAAGAGGTTAGGTGTTGATCAAAATTTTGATTGAATTATATGTGGCTTCAGTGTTCACACATCTGCACCGCTTTTAAATTACCCTTTAATATTTCCCTTTGTTAATTTTTGGAATCCATAAGTAATTCTATCAATTATTTTCACTTCCACCTGCTAGAGGGAGTTTTATTTTTTTGTTTCTAATTCAAGGCTCACAATGAAATCATAATCCTTTTCCTTAACCATTCTTAAGCAACATATACCTACACCTGTTAAATAAATGATCATCGATTTTCAAAATGATATTTTAGTTTCACAATACAAATCTACATTCGATTTGATTAAACTGTTTGCCACCATCAGTCCTAATGGACTTCCAGATGCAAAAAGCGGTTCACTCTGTGATCCTTTCACTAAATCGAATGAGGGCCATTAATCGCTCCACATCCATCAATCTGACCAATTGCACTTGCCCCAGTCATTCGGACCGACACTTGATTAGGCGGGTCGCATACTCCCATATTAGGAGATGATGACCGAGCCAAAGAGCAAGCGACCGGTGCGGTCGGTGGTGGTGGCGTCATCTAGGAGGTCTCATGTGAGTCCAATTACGTGAAGTGCCCTTTAATTAGTCCTTACACCTTTGGAGATCGGTCTATTGATGCGCTCTGGCGCGGCCCATTGATCTCTGTGGAAGATGAATTCGTAGAGTAAATATTATTTGATCCAGACGCGCCTCATCGTCAGTATGTCCATTCGTTTGTTATAGTCTGTTCCTGTATTAACGGGGACGCGGCAGCCCATCAGCGGAACGTGCAATCATCCTGGGCAGGCCGGCCGGGACTGGGATGGTGGCGTTTGCCTTCGGACTAACGATTTTTTGGTATATGCTCCTTGAATGGGGCACACAAAAACAAATGAGCTGTTGGGGTAATTGCATATAATTTTCCCTTTTCGGATCCGTTCGGAGCTTCCAATTTGGTATTTTATATCTCCTGAGTGTGTGCCTTTTGTTTGTTCGACTGACTGGGCTATGTCCGAATCTTTTGTTGAATTTGATTGCTTGATTCGAAGAGTTTCGATGTTTGATGATGAAAGTCTGCCTCTGATGATGAGCGACGATGGTGCGATGGTGTGGCAGGTGACCGTGCTGAGCTGAGATAGGGGAAGAATCCATCCATAAGCAGAAGTACTAACTTCTTTCCAACGGAATGCGAGAATAAGATACATTGTATTTCCCATTCTCATAATTACTATGCAGGAGGTGTTTTTTTAATGTCGTACTACCTATAGATCTTCAATTCCTAAATGGTCTATATAATTAGGTAATATCAGTTTTGTTTGTGAATTGCATCATAAATTATATTCCGTTTTTTTTTTTTTTAAGGTGGACACTCGTGCTTTGTATGTAAATATTTTGAAAATTAATCATCTATTTTGTAATTATTTTTATTTATTTTCTTTTGAAGAGATAAAAGGAAATTGGAGAAATGTTTGGTAAACATAAATGAGGGCTCTCATAGTAAAAATTTAACTTCGTTTTCCCGTAAAATGGACACCCCTTGAAATAACTTCACCCAACTGAGAAGTTTTGTTGGCTTGTTCGATAACTAATACTTGTTTGATACTAATGCTAGATTAACACGACGAAATAAACAAATTTTCTTGTTTGTCGTGCAGACCAAAAATATCCAATGGGTTTAATTCATGTAATTTATGAGAAAATTAAGCCACAAAGCAGGTTTTCAATCAACTTTAGATGTAATGTAGTAGATTGTGCAATTTTGCGTCGACACCATCTTTAAATTTTATTACTAAAAATGTTTTTCTAACTCTTCTTGGCTTTTCAAATTTTCTTTCCCAAAACGACTTTTTCCACCCACTTCGTGCAGGGGTGGGAGATTCCAATAATGTAGTCCTATGGTTTCAAGGGTGTTTAAGCCAACGGGAGTTCTCGGGTCATCATCCGACCCTTGGTTTTTGATTTATAAGCAACATTTCGAGATTTAAACTAGTTAGTGGCAACCCTACTCTTGTCCTTCTGACAGTTGCCACTTCTTAAAAGTAATGTTAGGGCATGAACTATTTGTATACTAAAGCTGAACCCGTCAGGTCGAAAAGAAAGGTTTGCACTCATATCGTGCACTATAAGTACATTTTTTCAAAAAAATTAAAAAAAAATTTTTTGTTTTTTTGTGTGAAAATTTTTGGAATTTTTTTTTTTACTTATTGGAAAAATGTACTTTTTATTTCATGATGTCAAGTCAAAAAAGTATCTAACCAATGCAAAACTCTGAAAAAAAGTTGATGGAAATTGTTATGTTAATATTCATTTTGATGACGACTACGCAAATATTTAGGAACAACACAATTTGTTCCTTTAATTGGTGTGTAAGACTTTGAAAATTTGGTGAAGAAAAACGGTTCGGTGAATTTATTTGAAAATGTACAGGAATGTTGATGCTATAAAAGTCTTTGCATAAGAATGCAAGTCATGCAGTCAAAAGTTGCAAAGAAACGAAATATTTACCGAAATACCAAAAATAGTCGTTTTTTAGTACTTTTTTCAAACTAACGGTTTTTACCCTAAATAAAATATTTTCTACAAAATTTAAAAAAAATCTTACTCCTACTCAAATTGCTTTAATTGCCCTTGAATTTTGTATTACGTCATAATTCGCCAAGGTATAAGGCTTAAGTATCATCGGGATCTGGATAATGGGAAATTTTCGAAATTATTTTTGTAACACGTGTTAAAAGTTAATCCATGTAATCAAGACACATTGGTAGTCAAAGTTAAAAGTATTTTTTTTTTTCATTATAAAAGTCAGATAAACCATACAAAAAGAAATGAATTGAAACTGAATTGAAAAATTTATCTGACCATTAAATTTGATTGGATCAAAAAAATTTCCATACAAATGAACACCGAAAAAACTAAAAATAAATATACATATATAACTTGAAAACTAAGCCGAATTTGTCAATTTTACTTTTGAAACTTTTTGTTCAAAACTAAATTTTCTATCGAAATGGATAGTTTGGAAAATTTCTTCAAAAAAATTAAGCAGGAAAAGTAAACAAAGACCAACATAAAAAATCGAAAAATCAAATATTTTTAAATTTTTTTCTAAATTGCTCATAACTTTATTCGGAGCAAAGATACGCTCAAGACATGCATGAACAAAGTAAACTAGAGTCATGTTAAAAAATCCATAGGTATTATTTGAACATTGACAGAGATATAGCCCTTCAAACTTTGCCATTTCTTATCATTTTTTGCAGTTTTTGCCCGAAAGCCTAGTTTTTGGTACTTTATGACAAATTTAACGTTCCTAGCACCTAGTACCAAATCTTATGTTTATCGGACGAGCCGTTCGGTCTGTAGGTCTGAAATCATTTAAAAACAGCCGAAAAACGAAATTACGAACTGACATACTTTTTAAAAATTCTCTATAGTTGTAATGTCATATTATATCAAAATTTTGATTTCGAACATTTTTACGAAATTGAAATTTTCAATATTGTACTGAAAAAGGGACTTTCGGACCAAAACTGCGAAAAATTATAAGAATTGATAAGTTTGAATGGGAGTATCTCTATAAATTTGAACATATATTAATTTTTGAACATGCTATATTAAAGCCTTTAGTCTCTATCTTATTTTGTCCGTGCGTGTTTTGACCCTAACTTTGCTTCAAAAAAAGTTATGCACAATTTATTTAAATATTTTTTTTTAGGTTGGTTTTTGTTAACTTTTCCTGCTTAAATTAGTTTGTAAATTTTTTTTTGGATTATCAATTCCACTAGAAAATTTAATTTTGAATAAAAAGTATTAAATGTAAAATTGTCAAATTTGGCTTAGTTTTCAAGTTACACCAAAAATATTGAAAATTGGCCAGTGTGACCATTCTCTCAGAAACGCATGGGTGAATTTAGTAGCATTTTCGGTTTTAAGCATGCTTATGGGCCAAACAAACATATTCAATAATAAAAACCCTTGCACGTAATTGTTCCTTTATACCCCTCATTTTCCGGTATATTCAATAGGCTATAAAGGCAATAAGAAAGAGCGATTAAAGAGCACATTTCAAAACTTTTTAAGAGATTCTCGTACGCAAAAATAAAAGTGAACTCTCAGTAAACTGAGTTGATATCCAAAAGTTGAGACTGTTTATTTGTCATCTTAGGAAAAATATTGGCTGAATGAATACCTTAGCAACAACAATACAATACCTTAAGTAACATGGCAACTATAAAAGACTTAGGGCCAGTTTCAAATGTTCCGGTTAAAGTTTCGGATAGCTATCCGACACATAACAGTATCCAGCAGATAAAAGTTTCTGTTATTTATTTTCTGTTTCATCGTCAAAGTCTCGGATAAACTAACCGGTAAATAAATTTACTAGGCATCTACAGTTTGAGAACAACAATAAACATCAAACACAAACTGAAAATTCAATTTTTGTTGTCAAAACAAAAAAAATATTTTCATTTTAATTTGAAATGTCACTGATTTTTAGGATTTAAATTCAGTATGAACCGCGAAGGATTTCAAAAGCTCAGGAGTAAGGCGTTCGGAGTGTCCAATCATCGAAAAACATCATCGGAATAAGGATGGTCTGAAACAATATTTTTTCCAAACGTTTCAAATTAATATTTCTTTATCTTCTGGATAAAAACTTTAACAGTCACTTGAACTGCCGGTTAGGCTACCCGAAACTTTATCTGTCGGATATCACTATCCGAGACATTTGAAACCAAAAGTTGAGACTTTAACCGGAACATGTGAAACTGGCCCTTAACAGATTCAGTTTCAAGCTAAAATACTTACAAATATTTTGCTTCCAATTGCTGAAGATTTTTGTACGGTAAAACATAGCATCAAAACTAAGGGGATATTAATATTTCAAAAACTTTTACCATTTAAGCTAAGTATATTTGAGCCGTTGTTTTTGAAAGTGGTTAAGGTTTTGCGTTTCAATGTGTTTAAAAATATAAGCAAATGCTAATGAATTCAGGTGACGCATTTTACGTTGCAAAAATTTTGAATTTTAAAATGCAAAAATATTTATTAAAATTCTCCCAGAAATTCAACGGGGCCTAACCCCTAAATGGACTAATAGTACAGGTAAAATATGATAAATAAAACAAAAAATTGGTACCACCATGAAACTTGGTGAAAACGTTTCATGTGCTATGAGAATGAAGAATCAAAAGAGTCTATAAAAATATTTCATATGGAAGGGTGTTTTTTTGAGAGGGGAGGGGCGTAAGTTGTGGTGTATCAAATGGAAAAATAAACTTTGGTGCAACGTAAGCATAAGACCCATGTTTTCAAGGCAGTTATAAATGCTGAATCAAATGACACCAAAACCAAGTCGATACGACCTCCGTGAAAAAAGTTATTGTCATTTTTGTGTTAGTATGACTATATTTTCAGTATAAAAGCCAGATATTACCAAAAATTAATTGAAAATGGTGGTCCGTTGATAAAACTTGGTATAAATGGTTCATTTATCATGAAAAGCAATAATAAGAAGAGTCTATAAAAATATCTGTGGTTAAAGGGTGTTTTTTTTTGGAGGGTTGTGGTTATCATGGGATTATTACCATAAAACCTGTTACAAAAATGGTACCCTCATGAAACTTTATAAAAATGTGTTATGAACTACCAGAATGAAGAATCAAAAGAGTCTATAAAATTATCTTTAGGTAGTATGATGTTTTTTATGGGTGAAGGAAAGCATAATACTTTTTCCAAAAACAAACACTGATCCCAAAAACAAATAACACCCTTCATCCAAACCCACAAAAACAACTTTCTCCATTGATATTTTTGTTTATTCCTTTGATTTTTCATTCTCGTAGTAAATGAAACACTCTTACCAAGTTTCTTGAGGGTACCTACTATCCTTTTCAATTTTTCTTTTTAAATAACCACACACTTCCTCCTAACTTCAAAAGCGAACCCTCAGATTTGAAATAATTCTATAGACTCTTTTGATTCTTCATTCTGTTAGTTTATAGCACATTTTTACAAAGTCTCATGGGGGTACTATTTTTGTCACAGGTTTTATGATAGTAATCCCACCAGTACCTCAAAAAAACACCCTTTAACCACAGATATTTTTATAGACTTTTCATATTAGGGTTACGTACGAATGACCGACAGAAAAAATGTCAACTGGTTAAAATGTCGACTTTTATAGACTTTTCTATAAGTTAAAATACCGACTTTGTTTTTACCGACTTATTAAAATGTCGACAGTTTGAAATGTCGATTTGACAAAAAGTCGACTGCCCTGATAGAAGTCGAGAAAAATATCGACCTGTCGGTATTCTTTTCCATACAGAAAAATTAATATAAAATATAGATCGACATTTTAACCAATCGACATTTTGACTGTCTGTCGGTCATTTGAAAGTAACCCAAAGAACAACGCTCTGCCTTAAATGTTTGCACTGAATAACTATTAACTGAAGAATCATAAATTTTTGTCTGATTTTTTTAACAGGAATCCCGTTCCAGTTTTTTGATGCTGCGGAAAATTTAAGACTATGTTTAAGACACAAGTTCTTATTTGATGTTATAATAATTGACTTATTTAGGTAGTTATTAATTTTATATTACCTTTTGTTTAGCTTCAAGAAAGTTCAATAAAACGCATTTTTGTTGCCTATCTACATTATACATAATATTTCGAACTTTTAACTGCCTCATTTTCTGAATGTTTTAGATACTATTGTATAAATATTAAAACACATTACAGATAGACCGAGAGCCCACAGCAGATTTTGGGTGTGAGTGATAGCAAAAAAAGAAGTATAGACGTCGAAAGCTTCATTAAAGGCTATTCAAAAAATCAAAGTCTTGCAATCCACAACTATGGCCTATGCGAGAAACAGTGCATCGAAAAAAAATATGAATGCAACTTTGACGATAATCGTGTAAGCCGAAATTGGTTTTCACCCCTCCCCAAATAAGCTCTGCGGATCCCATATCACGGAATCTGAGATCATTTGAGTGTTTAATTCGCCCTGCCAGACTGATTAAAAAAAACCGTTTTTCACTTAGAATTTTGAGTTTTTTAAACGGCCCGGTAGAGCGAACTATACACTTAAATGGTCTCAGATTCCGTGATTTGTGATCCAAGGAGCTTATCTATGGAGGAGTGAAAACAAATTTCGGCTAACACGATTATCCTTGAAGTTGCACTCATATTTTTTTTTTTTCGATGCACTGTTTCTCGCAAAGGCCCCAGTTGTGGATTGCAAGACTTTGATTTTTTGAATAGCCTTTAATGAAGCTTTCGACGTCTATACTTTTTTTTTTGATATCACAACGCAAAAAAATGCATTTTACATGTGAAAAGATTTGCAAGAGAGCCGCAGAAAAAATAACGGGGCTTTTTGAATTATACTTTCTGATTTATGTTCCCAAAATTATAAACAAACAATAAGCATCATCAAATGATACATTAGTGCACAATGTTTGGAAAAATGTACAAAGTTCCTTTGAAAATGTATGTATCTATTCATCAGTTGAAGCGGAGTGTATGTATATACGTTTTTTCTTTAACGGAAGTGCCGGTATTTTTAAGGTTAAAATAAATTTAATTTGAATTCTATAGGAAACTACCAAAAAACTTAAGTTCAAAATTTGAATAAAATCGCTTCAGTAATCTAATGCTACATTTCCACCTAACGCTAATCTGAGATTTAATAAGATTTACCGCAAATCTCCTTTAAATCTTGAAGATTTACCATACAAATTTATTTCGTTAATCTTGAAGATTAGAAATTAATCTTGTTAAATCTTCCTAGGACAAATACTTTTACAAATCGTACTAACCTATTCCTGTATGGCACTGAAGGATTCATTTATGGCTGAATTCAGTTCTTCACAGAGGAAACATTCTATCTCACTTCCTCTTTATGAGAAAAAAATGAAACACCATTTGCATTTTAGAAGAGGCTGTCAAAGTAAATCTTTTTTAAATCTTTTTGTGCGGTGGAAACACCAAATAGATTTATTAAATCTGAACCGAGATAATCTTTTGGTGGAAACATAACATAAGCTGTAGCTTGACATTCATGGCTGTTTTACAATGCCGCGTTGGGCGTCGCGTTGAAAGATTTGCCTGTCAACGCAAAAGTTCAGGCATATGAATTTCTGTTTAGTGTTCACAATGACGCGTTGAGCATTATGTTACGATTTTGCATCCATTAGTAGGTACATTTAGATTTCAATTTAGGTATGTGGCCATCTTGTGTTGAAAAAAGTTCGAACTTTTTTGATCGATTTATCTCGACGCGGCCGTAGCGCTTGTTAAATGTAACGTACGCATCGCGAACGCGAACGCGTCATTGTAAAACAGCCATTATAGATAACTAACCAAAATTAGTAAAACTACTTTTCATGCCAATTTATATAGGGAAAATACCGTTACCGTGTCTATGATGTTGTTCTTAGAGTCAAAACTGATTCCTATGGTGGGGTAGTGCCCACTGGAAATCGTTTTAATCAATAATAATCGTAAGTATACATTTTCCAAAAGAAAGACTTATTCCACTTTCAAAAAAAATTATTTTCAATAAATTTTACAATTTTTTAATTCAGGTAGAAATCGTGCTCTATTGAATATAAGATTTTTAATACAAAAAGAGGACATAATTATTTTATTGAATTCGCCATTAACTCATTTTTTTTCCAAAAGTGGACTTAGACCCATTTTTTCACTAATGCTCAACTTGAGAATTTGCCTCAACTCGAGAGTTGCAACACAAGTTGAAATTCCTTTTTATTCACTAATTTTTTTCTCAACTGCCGAGTTGAAAATGAAAAGACGGCCAACTTCCGATTTGAAAAAAATCCCTAGGATATTTGAAATAAAATGCACGACTGGGTCGCACGTACTTTCTCTTATGTTCAAGACACTGCGAGTTTAAGAAAATTGTATATACAAACTAGAGTTGCCAGATTGTTCTCGAAGCTCGACGGGATATATGGCCATAATTAAGAAAAATCCCGGGATTGACAAATTTTGCCCGGGACAAAATAAATTTAACTGAGACAACAAGAAAATCGTATTTTTAAAGTTGAAAATCCATTCCCTAATTTTATTTCTTGAAAAAGTTATTTTTTGTAAATATTTTAATTTTTAAATAATTTCTAAACTAAAACTTTTGACAAAAAAAATATTTTTTTTTTAACCAATTTGTTTCAAAATCTCACGTTGTTATCAATGCTCTTATCAATTTTTAATCAAACACTTAAAGCCGTATACTTAGCTGATAAAAAATAGAACTGACATTCTTTTGGAATCCAGAATCCAGTTGAGAACAATATTTCCTGCATCTACTTTTGAGGTTGAGCAAGTGAGTGAGAATTGTCAAAGTACCAGCTGATTTGTTTGTTTGGGATAATAACAAGCTAAAATTTATCACAGACGTACATACTTTTGTTATATTTTTGGACTCAACATGAAGAAAAAGACATAAAAGAATATAAAAAAGCGTGAATTGATACTAAATTTGAATTGAAAATGACTGCAAACAAATAACGATTGAAACATTTTTAAATTTTAAATTGGACAACTGAACGCCAACGGTCAATCCCGTCAATACTTAGCTGCACTTTTCTGTTCTTTCTTGTTCTGACAGTTTTCAGACACTTGTGCTGTTCTGCTCTGTTCTGATTCAGTTTTTCTTCATTAAACATAGCTATGTATTATAATATTATTTTGCCAATTTAAATGAAAATAACAGCAGCTGTCAGGTTGCCAAAATGTCATAATAAAATTCTTAAAAATTTTTAAGAACAAATTTCGGTATGCATATTTAAACTATATATTTATGTGTATAATAAAAACAAAATTTGAAAAAAAATTGGCAATCCGTTTTTGAGATATCGAATTTTCAAAAAAAAAGTTTGAAACTTTTTTTAAAAATCCAAAAACTTTTTTTTGAAAATTTTGATATGCAATATTATTAAATCTTATTTGAAATTTGTAATTAAAAAAAATCATTTAAATCCGTTAAGCTGATAACGAGAAAACTCAAAATAAGAAAATACGTTCTATGACAGGTACTACTAATAGTTGCTATGTGTAAAATTTTATAATTTTTGATGGTAGATCGTACTAATTTTAGTATATGAAAAAAGTTTAACCAAAATCTTAGGAGTCGTTTTCAAGCAAAAAATATTTTCCTTTGCTGTTTTTTCACTTTTGTATGGAAGGTACCGTTATTTTTTCATAAATGTGAAATTTTTTCTAAAAATATTTTTTGAGAGTACTAAAAAAGTCTTAAATATCGAGTTTCAAAAAATCTATGATGCTGTTTTCGAAACATTTGATTTTCCAAAAGAAATTTTGAAATTTTTTTTAAAAATCCAAAAAATATTTTTTCAAAATATTGGTTCACAAAACTATTAACATTTTTTGGAAGCTTCTGTATAAAAAAATAATTGAAATCGGTCATACTATTTTGAAGAAAATCAAAAATTAAAAAAATGGTTCCTTGGGAGGTACCATTAATAACCATTTTTGAAAAATGGTTTTCCACCCAAAGAAAGCCTTTACTAAAATAAATTTATTGAATTTTTTTTAAGAAAAGTTGTCGAGCCGTTTTTGAGAAAAATACGATTATGTAAATTTTCCAAAAAAAAATGTATGGCAGGTACCGTTATTTTTGGTTCTAAAAAAAAATGAAAAAATCGTGTCGGCAGAATCACCAAAAACCACTATGTACAAAGTTTGAAGAAAATCGATCGAGCCGTTTAGGCTGTAGACGAACAGACAGACAGACAGACAGAATTGTGCCACCCACTTTTTTGGTGTTCTCTATCATCGTAATATCATGTTTGATTGTTATCTCAAATTTTTTTTTTTGCACGAATCCAAAACTTGCCTTATAGTACCTATAATCGCAAGTAAAAATAATTCAAGAACTGTCATTTTAATATTTTAATTTGAAGGAATTTGTTCAATAAAACAGATTTTTCTCAAGTTTTGTGTGTTATTTTATGTGAAATTGGTTTGTTTGAAGCCATTCTGACAATCGAACTGATCTTTCAAGTTTTGTGTTATTTTGTGCGTGAAATTTGTTTGTGTATGCATAGGTATAAACATTCTTAAAACAATGTCTGAAAAAGTCAAAAGATGTCTAACAAAAGAAATCCTTGTTAAGGTTGTTGGAACGTTTCATTCTTTTTGTTTGTACCGCGTCTTGAGTATATGTACATACAAATAACCGCCACCTCACCTATGTATGTAGATAGATATACATATGTAGGTACTTGTACAATTATATCTATCAACATTCTTCGTATACAATAATTTGATTGACTAATGTGAATGCCTTTGTGTATAGAAATCAACAATATCGCATGTCATCGGCAAATGAATAAAGACCAATAGACCTTAACAAACAACATTGAACCCATTATTGTTTTCCATTATTCTTGCACTATTTTACAATCGTTACTCAAATAAAAGAAAAACAACAAAGCAACGGCCGATATAAACTGAATTCCAACTGCCAATTGGCATGCCAAAATGGCAGACAATTTCCTCTAAGGAAAAAAAAAATTACAACAAAAAACAACTCCCCCAGGCCCATCAGGGTGGCCAAACCGCAAACAAAACAGCAAACAAACGACAAACCATATACCTACTCTCAGCATTCAGCAAATTAGCTTTTTTCCGCCATTAAACAGCAATAGTACCTAACTTAATACGAATGCGAAACAGAGAGACCAGAAAACCGCACCGACAAAAGCAAATAAAACGAAAGGATTAACATTTAAGTACAAAGTAGACGGCACCGACACGCTGATTGCCGAGTGGGTAATTGGTATGACAGCCAAACCAGACACAAAAACAATTGGCATTTCAAATTCAAATTGCAACAAAAACAAAAAAACATCGCACAAAAAACAACTGATTTGCCAACTCGATATTATTTAAATGCGGAGCACGGGCATATGAGTATTTCTATGTAAATGCATTGTCGTATACTCAGCTCGTGGTAACAGGCCCATTAGCGTTGCTTGCATTTATAGTGAGGTATAATATGGATGGGGACGCTAAGCATTGGGGCCACGTCCCTGTAATTAGAAGACAATCATGCCGCGGCAGAGGAATTTGCATTTGCATTTTGATATTTTTACTTTTTTCGTCATTTTGTTATGATACCATTGACAATGCAAAAAATTATGTTTCATAGCTAGCGCAGGATTTATTCGTTGAAAAGTCGCTGATATAATAATTCAAAGATAGGTAGTGAATGTTAAATTGTTGCAATGTGAATCATAAGATAAAGCGATCATTTTAAACCTGCTTAGTTGCAAGATCCCAAGGCCGGAACTAGAAAAAAAAGTTTGGGGAGGGCTTATGTGTTAAAGTTTTTCATTTTGATGAATAAATTGTAACATTTTGTATCGCAGTATTTAATTTGTCTTCAATTCATAATAGTATACCAAAGCATAGCCAGCTTAACCTTGAAATTTGACGACCTAATCATGGTACACGGAACGGATTGATATCGTCTGAATTTTTTTGTGTCAGCATAACTTGACAAGATTCAGCAATATTGTGATGACTGGTAGTTGAAAATTTACTTTCCAACTTTATACCTACTTTCACCATTAAAAACAAATTCCGTAAGGGACTCTTCCCATAATTTCCCTTTGTCAAGCTTTTATTTTGATAATTAGCACTAAAGTTCTAAAGCTCACCAAAGTTCTTTGTATAGGTAGTTTGGTATTTATCATGTATTTTCCATAAGATGGCGCTATACGACAAGTGGTGGTTGGATGTTGTAGGAACTGGGGGCCTCGAGCTGTATCTTTTCCTACACATCAAGTGCTTACAATACCTCCAAGTTGGTAGCCGCTGGATACTGGTCTTGGCTTTATGCCTTGACTTGCTAAACTTGTAAGTGCGAATGTTGACCAAGGAAAGAACTGCAACATTAAACCCATGGCCCTACAGATTGGAAGTTAGTGCGTTGGGCTAACGACCCGACCACAGTAAAAAAGCTAATTGTTATGAGAGAGACGCCTCGGATAACGACCCCCCTCAAATGGCAACCAGACCCGGAACGAAAATGGACTATGACCTACCAGTATGCACCTGGAATGTAAGGACACTCTATACACCAGGTGCTACTCAAAAACTTGAATCTGTCCTCTCGCGGTACAAGGCAGATATTACCGCGATCCAGGCGATACGATGGATAGGATCAGGTATAACGAAAAGAAAATATTGCGACATTTATTACAGCTGCCATCAAAGAATGCACATGTTAGGGTGCGGATTCGTCGTGGGAAATCGACTCAGATCGAAAGTCATCGATTTTAAGCCGATCAGCGATCGCCTGGCTGTGATCCGCATCAAAGCTACCTTCCAAAACATCAGTCTAATATGTGCACACGCCCCTACCGATGAAGCTGAGGAGTCTAACAAGGAGGAGTTTTACGACCTCCTGGACGGAGCCTACGGAGCCTGTCCGGAGTACAATGTCAAAGTCGTGCTCGGAGACTTCAATGCTAAAGTCGGAAAGGAAAACATCTTTGGCGGATTAGTTGGAAAGCACAGCCTCCATGAAACGACAACAGATAACGGCTTCCGACTAATCGACTTTGCTGCAGCTCGTAATACGGTGATAAGTAGCACTAGGTTCCCCAGGCGAAGGATACACACAGCAAAGCTTAAGAACAAAGCCGGCGCTCGGATGGCCTACCTGCGGAACTCTTTAAGTATGGAGGAGATGTCCTGGTAGGGTGCATGCACCAGCTCATCAACCAAGTGTGGGAGCAGGAAAGTATGCCCGACGACTGGTCAAATAGCTCCATATGCCCAATCTACAAAAAAGGCGATCCTATGTCTTGCAAGAACTACAGAGGCATATCCCTGCTTAATGTAGCCTACAAGATCCTATCCAACGTACTATGTGAGCGTCTAAAACCTTTCGGCAACACTATGATCGGCACGTACCAGTGTGGCTTCAGGCCAGGCAGATCAACGATAGACCAAATCTTCACATTGAGGCAAATCCTGGAAAAGACCAACGAATTTCAAGTCGGGACCCACCACCTATTCATCGACTTTAAAGCCGCATATGATAGCATAAGTCGCCAAGAGCTTCTATTGGCGATGTCGGAACTCGGGATCCCGAAAAAACTGATCCAGCTATGCCGCATGACGTTACAAAATACGCGGTGCAACGTGCAAATGGGTAACAGCTCATCCGAGTTATTCCAGACGTGTACAGGGTTCAGACAAGGAGATGCGCTATCATGTGATTTCTTCAACTTAGTCCTGGAGCAGATAGTGCGCGAGAGTGTTAACATGGAAGGCACTATCTTCAACAGGTCTTCTCAACTGCTTGGCTATGCGGATGACATCGACATCATCGGCCGCTCCAAGAGAGCTGTACTTGAAGCATTCACAGCTATTGATGAACAGGCGAAACGCGTTGGTCTTGAAGTGAATGAGGATAAAACAAAGTATATGCTATTAACAAACAAAGCCTCATCTGTCAATCGCCTAGGACAAAACGTCACTGTTGGTAGCTGTAATTTCGAGGTAGTCAAGGAGTTCACCTACCTCGGAACAAACATCAATTCCACGAACGACACCTTAGTGGAAATCCAACGAAGAATTACCCTAGCGAACCGCTGCTACTTCGGTTTGGCCAAACAAATGGGTTCAAAACTCCTTTCTCGAAAGACAAAGTGCACGCTTTACAAAACGCTAATTTTACCAGTTCTACTCTACGGCGCCGAGTGCTGGACGATAAGTAAAAAAGGGGAATTAATACTGGGCACTTTCGAGAGAAAAATTCTTCGGCGGATATTTGGTCCTATATGCGAAGAGGGCGATTGGAGGAGAAGATTCAATCGTGAACTGTACGAGCTGTACCAAGATGTGGATGTAGTCCAAAGAGCCAAAACACGTCGACTACAATGGCTCGGCCACATCGAGCGAATGGACAACAACGCTCCAGCCAAGAAAATCTTCGAATCCCAGCCCCCAGGTTCGAGACGACCAGGAAGACCGAACCTCCGCAATAGGGACCAGGCGGTCACAGACGCAAGAGCGCTTGGTCTCGACGACTGGAGGGAGCGTGCGAGGGACCGCAACCGATGGAAGACCGCAATATCTCAGGCAGAGACCCTTCATGGATCGGGAGCCGTATAAGTAAGTAAGTATACGACAAAGTCATAGTTCAAAGATAACATTCGTTACAATATATATCTGTCATATAAAATGCGCTTATGAAAGTTAAATACTCCATCTACGGACCTGAAAAATTCAAATAATAAACATTCATATTGTGATTCAAAATAAGCACAACAATGTTGCAAAAAGCACACAGTCATTTTTGTAATCTTTGTGGTGCTATTTTTATTGTCATTAATTTATCGAAACTAGAGATAGTTTCATATAATTACGCGAGTGTAACGAGAATTTTGATAAGATCTTGGCACTGGTAGATATTTTGGTATAGACTTTTAAATTAATTGCACTGACATTTATATTGCATTTCTCCTTTTAAGTTTTATATTATGAACTAAAAATTACATAAAGAGATAATTGTTTTATTTTTAACAATCTGGCCCACCCTCACTTCGCTCGGGTAGCCAAAAGCTTAGAGAAATATTTAAAAAAATGAATTATTATAAATAATAAAGCAATATCGTCGGCTTAGAGTGGAAAGCAGCTAACTCCTATTTTGTATTTTTACAAACAATTATTTAAATAAAAGTGTTCGCATTATTTGCATAAAACCAAAATTACATCAACTATTTTTCAGCACTCGTTTTTTCTAAATTCGCTAAAATTGGAAAGATTTGATATTTTTTTTTATTTTTAAGCAATTTTTGGGGAGCGCTATGATATCCCGCAAACCAAAATCTCAAATAACGAAATCTCGCATTTTTTAAAAATTCTTGAGTAACGAAATCTTGTAAATTAAAAATCTTGTTTTTCATAATTTTGCAATTACAAAATCTCGCTTTCTACAATCTCGCATTTACATCTTGAACCTAAAAATCTCGCAACTTTCAACCAAAATCTCGCAATTTAAAAATCGCAAATCTAAATCTCGCAACTTCAAATTTCACAGCAACGAATCGCACACGGCTTTTAGAAAAATGTGTCTTTTTTTTCTAGAAAATACCTACCCAAGAGCACTTTGGATAATTTTTCTTTCCAAATAATAACTATACCCATCAATAAAAAATTTGTACATCCTTTATTACTGTTAATAACCTCTATAATCATTTTGGTTGTCTTTTACGCGTTTATAATGGAACTAAAAATATTTTCTAGTGTTCAAGGCCAAATACGAGTAATGCGATTTGCACATAACATTTTCCAACTGGATATACCATCTCTATGTTCTCTCTCCTTGTTGTTCTTTTGAAAACAATAATATTGAAAAATCAAAAGCTCAAATAAATAAATAACAGTGTGGTCTAAAAAGTACCCAGACACTGGATTATATATTTTGCAGAAGGTTATTGGATATCTCGCAAAATTGAATTGCATTGCATCAAATACATTTTTTTTAATCTCTCGCGAGATTTGAATTTGCGAGATTTTGATTAAAAAATGTATTTGTTGCAATGCAATTCAATTTTGCGAGATTTTGATATGCGAGATTTTAGTTTGCGGGATTTCGTTATTGCGAGATTATTAAAAGCGGGATTTTGTAATTGCGGGATTATGAAAAGCGAGATTTTGTAATTGCGAGATTTCGTTATGCGAGATTTCGAATGCGAGATTTTGATTTGCGAGATTTCGTAGCCAACCCCAATTTTTGAAGTGGTATATAATGAAAAAAAGGGTGGAGTTAACCGATTTACACTCTTAGCCGACGATATGTGTGCTTTTTTTACGGATTTGTTCGTTTAAATTAAAAGTGAATGAAAAATACTCACTACCGGATTCTTCTATGATTAATAGTTCGAATTCTGTTCTCATATCCACTTAGTTAATGAGCGGTCATATTTCTCACGCGGAAATTTTGTAACCAGATATATTCATATGTGCATTAAAAACAAAATGAATGTCAGTAAATGAAATCGTAATTCGATTTAATTTTGTATGGCTCTACCCACCCAGCACTTTACTTTGATGAATCAACGCAACCACCGTGCATATAAAAAAGTATTCTATATTTAACTCACTACGTTCACCCATTCGAACTTAATTAAAGGACAACCTATTAAACACAAGAAGTAATTTAAAAAAATGGATACCTACGTACTATTTTTTGTTTTTATAGCTCATTTCACCTTTTTAATAGCTAAATTTTGAAAACATCAAGCCAGTCAGTGGTCCGGGAAGACCATCCTCTACATATTTTACCTTTCAAATACAAAAAGGACTTTTAAAATCGGATTCCATATTTTACTCAGCCCCATTTCATCCTAAATACATTTAAATTTTGAAAAAATTAAGTCCTTAAGCTGTCATGCAAGAATGAAATTTTAAAATGAAAAAGGATTTGAAATCATATTCACAATTTTTCATTTCTACCCCACTTTACCAAATACATGAAGCTAAATTTTGAGAATAAATATCTGTAAAGTCGTCCCTTTAATTCCATCCTCTCATCGTTTAGAACAAACAGAATTTCAAAAATAGTATAGGTACTTGGTTGCTACCTATTTCACCCTTATGAGGCCGTGGGTTCAAATCTACTTTTTTTAAATATATTTTTCATCTTTGATCGATGCTTAATACAATTTAATTTGAGATTCAAGTATAAAAGTTGATATTCAAGGAAAGCTTAGATACTTCAGAATTTAGACTTTTGGCTAAGATGTATAAATGTAAAATTAAGAGATAAAAGTATCAATTTTGCCAAAACCACTTTTGCACTCACGGCCTCCTATATCAATCTAAGTTTTTGATAATATCTAGCTGAGCTATAATATAATCATTAAAGCATAAATATATTTTTTTAAATCGGAAAGCTTAAATAGAAAAACACAAAGGCAATGAGTTCGAAGTCTAATTATAAAGTCTAATTATGAAGTCTAATTATAAGTAAAGTTTTCCTCTAACCCTTATGTATGTATCTTTTAATTTTAACTTTTCAAACACTAAAAGAATTTTAAAAATCGAATTTTATTTCTTTTTGGTTTTACCACATTTCACCCTATATATATAAATCTTAATAAAACATGTTACAAAGCATGTCCATAGGCGTAGGAAGGGGGGAGCGGAGGTGGGCAGTGCCCACCTTATAAAATGAACTGCCCACCTTAGAAAAATCGACAGTTAAAACTTTCTGGTACTATAACCAACCGAAGACGCAAGATTGAACAACTTAGAAGGAAGTTTCATGCATTAAAAATTATATTTTGACTACAGTTCAGGTTGGTCATCACATAAACATAATGTGTGCCCACCTTAATTTTGTTTGTATTTAAACATTGCACCACTGTCCGTAAACCTTGTTACATAATATGCCTGTTTGTTAAAGTGAATCTTTCCCAAACTTGGGATTTTGCTGCTATAGATAGTTTCACCCAAGAGAGTGTGTATTGGCAAACACATTTCCACATTCACAAGCAAGGGCAAAATTGCAAATTTCTTATTCTTCATAGCCCTTCCACACTATGTCTGGTACTACACGGCACGTGCTTAGCCTCAAGTAGATGAAGTGCAAAAGAGAAAGAAAGAACGAAAAGATGAAACAGAAATAAATCTATCTGAACACGCACGGGTAGAAATTTCATTAAATGTTTTTGACGTTTCTGTTTCTATTCTTTTTTGTTTTTTTGATTAGCTTTATTTCATTTTGGATGTTGATGAATGAGCACAAATTAAAATGGCTGAGGAATTCATTATACTGGCAAAGAATGAACCGTTCATTCTTTATTGTTTACTGTCATTATTTGCAAAATGATGTCGCTGTGCATTAGCATTTACATGGCTTCATCTTAAATGCAATATTTAATGCTAGTTAAATCTGTCATTTATTTTATGACAAATATTATGGCCAATTTTTAATTCATACACAAAATGGAACAATTTATGACAATTTGTCACTCGTGTAGGACCGACATAAGGCCAATTCGAACAACTGATGTTTCCGAGCACTCTGAGAGTTTTTTAATGTAACAATAAATCTCACCTCAAAATTAGATATGAGTACTGCAGACGATTTTGTCAATAATTTTAAAGATGTCTTAAAAATTGATTTCCCAGTACTGAGTGCCGAAGTCTTAATTATTAGAAATATGTCTTTGTATATGAAAACCATAGTATTCTCATGAAAAATTTTTTTTAGTTGAACGTGGACCCTGTGGGGGCGCCACATTCGACCGCATTCGATTGCGTGGAGAATTGTGGATGCGGGGTACATAAAGAATCGAAGACAAGTAGTAAGAGGTAAGGTTTTCATATACAAAGAATATGTTTGAATTAAAGAACATTGTAATAAACCTTGAGAATTCAAAAAAACAAATAGCAAGGGAGACGTTTCCAAACGTATACAAACTGCTTCAGGCCGCATTATCGCTTCCGATTAGTTCCGCTAGCTGTGAAAGAAGTTTTTCGGCAATGCAGCGGATAAAAACTTGGTTGAGAACAACTATGACTCAAAACCGGTTTTGAGTCATAGTTCGAATATGTCACTGTTACATATAGGAAACGAAATGGTGAAAAAAAATGTTTCTACAGATGCTATCCTGAACCGGTTCAGTAAAAAGCATCGGAAGTTGAAATTGAACTAAAATGATTTATAATAATTATAACAAAATAATAAAAAATGCTTTTATGTTGTGATGCCTAACTTTTAGTTTTTAATTGTGATGTAGTTTTAAGATTCTTAATTGTGATGTTTAATTTTAACATTCTAAATTGTGATGAATTCGTAAACAATAAATAATGTGTACATATAAACATTTTTATTTATAATACAGAATAGTACAAAAAACTAATAACTTCTGATGCTGTGCTGAACCGGTTTCTGCCGAAAACATCAAAGGTTAAAATTATTGAAATAAAAGAAATACAGGGAGTCCCCTAATTCGTCAATAATATTTAAAGGAATGGTGCTGGGTCATTCTAAAAAAAAAATTGTAAGGGGGAAAAGATGTATCTCCCCCCTGAGGCAGGAGGGGCCAATTTCTGGAAAATTGACTTTAAATGCAAAAACGAATATAGAAAATCAACGAAAGTACATACAACAATCTGGAGATTTTGAACACAAAAGCAGCATTTAATTACGTAAAATTTTGAAAAATATCAACTTAAAGAAAAAAAAAACAATTTTTTTTGAAAAGTTTTGACTTCGAAATTTAATTTCTCAAAAGCTTTTCGCTAAAACAACTTGACTTAAAAACAAAATACAAGAATGAAATATTAGCTTTCAAAAAAATTACAAAAGATTATTGTACGTGCTTTCGTTTGATTTTTAATATTTGTTTTTGCATTTAAAGTCAATGTTTCAGAAATTGCCCCCTCCTCCCTCAGGGGGGAGATGCAACTTTTCCCCCATACAATTATATTCTTAACATGTACCCAGGAATCATGCATTAATATATTATTGACGAAGTAGGGGACACCCTACTAATTATAAGAAATTATTTAAAAAACTTGTGTTTTGCTTTGTGATGTCTGCCTTTAAGACTTTAAACTGTGATGCTTCATTTTAAAATTGTTAATTGTTATGTTTAGTTTTAAGATTGATGCATTCGTAATAAAAATAATATGTATAAACATTTTTGTTTAGAAAATATTAAACTTTTATTTTCAATTTTGATTAAATTTGTCGTAAGACATTACTGAAGAGTTGAGGTTGGTAGCACTTCTTATGAGTGTTGATTTGCTTCACTTTTAACGTCGTTGTCGGCTTTATTCATTTGTACTCTTTAAATTAAAATTTGTTGATGGCTTAAGCAAACTGACTGGCTGCCCACCTTAGAAAAAATTCCTTCCTACGCCAATGAGCATGTCTGTTCTGTAACCCATCCCCTAGAATCAAGCTCTTAGTAAACTCTTTGAAACAGAAAAAAGAATTTTCGAAATCTGATACCTTTTTTGTTTTTACCCTATTTCTCCTTACAAATAGAATTTTCATACCAACTATTAGCCTTAGGGACATTGTAGATTTTCATATTTAAAAAAATATTTAAGATTGGTTCTACAATTCCAGAGACCAAAATACAAAAAAAAAGTTTAATCTTTATGATATAAAAAAAGTATTCTCTAATGAAAATTTACCTAAATTTAAATATAATGGTTTTAAGACACTTTCCTTATTAAATATTTTATTTATTTATTAAAGTAGCAATATTCAATATTTCTATTATAGGTACATTTGGTAAGAAAATGCTATTTTTAGAGATATACCTATATATGTATAAATGAATGTTTGTGTCTTCGTACTCAATGGATAGTTAATCCAATGAGTTGAAATTAACAAAATTGTGTGCAAATTTAAAAAATTCACTACACTAAAAATGAAGACTAAAACAAAATTTGAAAAATATGGGTAGTATTCTTTTAAATTATCTTTCTAAAAATATATTATTGTTTTGTATAGAGCATCATTCTGATTTTTGGTGAATTATTTCTGAAATCTCGACTTTCAAATGTTCATCATATCTTGATTCGCAAATTTTAAAATTTTTCTTACATATGTGATGATTTTCTTGTAATTTAATAATCTACCGATCGCAAAAAAAACATCCTATCATTTTTCGTTTGGAAAATAGATTCTAGACTTTTCTTTTTTATTACCCTCATTTACCCTACTGAAATTTCGAATTTCAAAAATCACGTAGTTTTTAATTTTTAAATAAAATTTTCTTTATACCTATGTTTTTTTGTATATCCTTAAGGCTTAGCATCTAAGCTGGGGTAGATAATTGAAAAACCCAGCAAATTGAGAGTAATTGCTTGCCAACCCTATGCCTTGACCACTTTTCGACAGGCGACCCATGCGCAAAATTTTTTTTTAAGACACTGCCTACAAAACTGTATACCGCTCATCTGGTTTGTGGGCATTGTGGTTCACCAAAATTTAAGAGCGAAATCTCAAGAATGTGCTGAGCGATTTGAAAATTCAAACAAACTTATATGAAAGCTTCCACCTGAACCGCTATTGTCACTGCTATTTTGCATCCTCAACCTGAACCTGTGTTTTCATTGCTTTCAAACAACTCATCGATGTGTTTAAACACGTCCAAACAATCTATACGATGGTAAATTTGAAATTGTGTATTTTCGTATATTTAAGGCCAAGATTACACATGTAAGTTTTACTTACCACTTATGTAAGTCTTACAAGAGGCTTTACATTACAGATGAACTTACAGCAAAAAATACTTCCGTAAGTTTGAAAACTTATCACTGCCGTTTGAGTAAGCTGTGAGAGTTCCGTAAGTTGGAAAAAACGTTTTTATACTTGTAAGTTTTTCTTTCAACTTACAGCTTACGTAAGTTTATAAATTTACTGTAAGTCACTTACAGAGCTGTTTACACTTGTAATTTTATCAAAAGTTGCTTTCGTAAGTAACTTACGAAAGTAAAACTTACATGTGTAACCTTGGCCTAAATGAAAGTGTTGCGGTTTTCTTTCGTTTCCTTTCAAAATCGAGATGGCTCCACAACGGAAATTGCCCTCAATTTGGAGTTAACTTAGGATTTAAATTAACTAAAAAACATGTTCCTTAAATCAGGTTTAACCCCGAGACAAGAATGATCTCCATAAAAACTGACCCTAATAGACTAAGAGCCCACAGCAGATTTTGGGTGTGAGTGATAACAAAAAAAAGAAGTATAGACGCGTCGAAAGCTTCATTAAAGGCTATTAACAAAATTATTCTTGCAGTCCATATCTTGAGCCTTTGTGATTAAACAGTGCATCAAAAAAAATATATATGCAACTTCGAGGATAATCGTATTAGCCGAAATTGGTTTTCACCTCTCCCTAGATAAGCTCCGTGGATCCAATATCACGGAATCTGAGATCATTTGAGTGTTTAATTCGCCTTGAATTTTTTAAACGGTCCAGTAGAGCGAACTATACACTCAAATGGTTTCAGATTCCGTGATATGTGATCAGAGGAGCTTATCTAGGGATGATTGAGTACCAATTTCGCCAAACACGATTACCGTCGAAGTTGAATTCATATTTTTTTGTTCGATGTACTGTTTCTCGCAAAAGCCCCAGTTGTGGATTGATGTCAGACTTTGACTTTTTTAATAGCCTTTAATGAAGCTTTCGTCGCCTATACTTTTTTTTTTCACTCACACCCAAAATCTGCTGTGGGCTCTCGGTCTATAAGTGTATTGTTTCCGGGAGTAAACCACCCCCAGGACCGTGTTTAGGGGTGGGGAGGAAGGCAGTTGCTTTTGCCATTTTGATATGATCATAATTTAGGAAATAATCTTTACAAGCCGGTTTAACATGCTTTGTCTTGTCATCAATCTAATTGAATGATTGTTTATAGTTGAACAAGAACATTTATAGTCGGTTCAAAGGTAAAACTCACTAAGTGCAGAAAAAAATGTTTAAAAAAATGAGAATGAAATACATTTTTTTAATCCAAAATCATTTTGCACGGTTATTATAGGGACATTTAAAGGTATGCCCGGGAACTTTATTTAAAGATTTTCGGAACGTGACTTTTCAGCTTTAAAAAGTATATTTCAATTAAATTTCCTCCAAAAGTGTAATATGTTAGTTAGTGAGTTTTACCTTTGAACCGAAGATTTGTCTTAAACAGAGTTTCCCAAATCTTCAAACAACTGTTAAGTTCCTTTTAAAAAGTCTGACACAAATTTATTATCTCGGTTTGTGCTCATTTGGCGCAAATATTCCAAGTAGAGCGTTTTTCTTTAAGTTACGTAAGAATGACTGGCAGAACACAGAAGAAATTTCCAATTTGATATTTTTCTCAACTTGCCTTAAAGGCTAAACTTCATAAGTAGGTACATATAAATGTACGAGTGTATCAGTGATTTCCAAATAAGTTTTTGTTTATAAAACAAAAAGTTGGTAGCTAAACTTCTATGTTAATATTTAATTTATAGACTTGGGCAATAGGAGCAACAAACTATAGGTAGGTACATACATATAAGTACACGTACAATCAAGTCGTGCAATCTATCAGTTGAGCGTAAAAGTTTTTCTCATAATGTTTGTTATGCCAACGCTGAAACTATTATACCCATCAACTACATTGTTGAGTTCAAGTGTGAACAAAAAGTTCATATCACATGCCTACTATCAGCAGACCAAGTCATGGTTGTTTTCGCTGGCAAAAACTAACATCAAACGCACTGCGTGTCTTCTTCTTTAGATCACGCATCTTTCACACGACGCTGAACAAAATGCAGTGATTAATATGCGCTCGGATGCATGCTAAGATGTTTTGTATTTTAATTGTCCATTTAGTTATAAAAGGCTCACATCGCAGCTTACGGTGACGACGACGCTGGCGCTAGCGGCCGTGTCCATCGCCTTCGTCGTTGTCAAATAGGCAAATTTGCATATATTTTTTTCTTCTTCGTCAAAGAAGAGATAATTTTAAATTTAATTAAAACCACATCACTAACGATATGAGATTTTAAATCATTTTGCTATTTTGTTCAACGATAAGTTCTGTCTTATTAAAGTCATTATATGCGGTAGCTTTAATTAAACTATAATAGGTGACTGAATAAATTATGGAGAAGAGTTTTTTTTTATTTAGCATCTATATAGAGGTAACTTTCGCTTCAAAAAGTTCATCAAAGAGAAGATGCATGTTCTCGATTTTGTTTCACAACAACAAATTATTTTCACATTGCATATAATTGAGTATAGATAAACATAATGGGTACAAACAAGTTGAAAACCAACAGCGGTCTACAGATTTTAACGCGAGTATTTTCCCACTGAAACTTAACTATAAACGTCTTTTCCGTAGGGTTTGAATATGTTGATACCCAGTTTGAAATTTGAATCCTAGGAATTAACTTTAGAAAGAAAGTTCGTTTTTGATATAATTTTCTAAGGGCCAGTTTTTCGAGTGCGGGATCATCCTAGTCTCGGGGTTAAGCCTGAGTTAGATCCATAAGCGTATTTTTCCGTCAATTGGAATTCTAAGTTAACTCAGAGTTAAATAACCTAATTTGGTGAGTTAAATCAGGGACCGAATTGAGGGCCTTTTCAGTTGTGGCGTAATCTCGATTTTGATAGTGAAAGTTATACACAATGCAATTCCTTTGTGGCGCCATCATTGTTTTAATGCCTGAAAGGCGTTGGCGAAGGGTGATATCCATAGTGTCGCACATCGATGACAAGAGATTTTTGACAGCTGAAAGATAAAGTTAATCCTCATCTGAAAAACTGTTCTGGGGTTAATTTATTTTCAAGCTAACTTTGATTTAACTCAGAGTTCACCCTGCACTGAAAACTGGGCCTAAGCCATTCAAACGGCTGGCGGTCTCCATTGAATGCCCTCTCCCTCCGCTGTTCCAACGCTGGCCGTCAAAACATGGTATATCACCAACAGAAAGAGAATTTGCGATGGAACACAACCTCCCACCCCCGTCTCCTAGTAGAAGGTAGTACCTCGTGGCATAATGGTTAGTGCATTGAACAGTCATACCGAAGGTATGGGTTCGATTCCCTGCCGCTACCACCTAAAAGAAAAATGTTTTTACGTTTTTTCCGAGGTACTGCCTCTTACGAGGCATTGACAAATCTTTCAAGAGTATAGTTGTTATGAATAAGTGCCTTTCATCAAACCGTTTGAACTCGGGAAAAATTGTAGGTCCCCTCCATTCCTGCCAGTTACACGGACATAGAAAGGTTGAGAGATTTAAGTCACCAGGCGCTGGTGCTCCTTTCTTGGGGGAATTCCTCTACCAAGAAGTGACCTCCATATATATTCACCGTTGACTCGATCAAATGCCTTCACGAAATCCACAAACATGAGATAAAGCTCCGATTGAAATTCCGCAGGATGCTGTGGAGACCTGCCTGATGCCTCTTGAGGTAGACACAATTCTAACCTCCATCCGCTTGTTAATGTTGGGAAAAACGGACAAAACTGTAAGACCAAAAATTTAATTTCCAGTACTGGACGGGGTTTGATATCAATACCCCTGTAAGATTTACGCATCCCGTTTAGCTGGGGCACTTCGGAACTTTGCGCTCAACGGAATCCTCATTTAGCAATGCACAAAAGTGGTCTTTCCAACTGCATAGCTGATCCTCAATTTATACCAAAAGTGTGCAATCCACATCCTATACTTCCTTATGTACCTACTTAAGGTGGCGCTACATCAGTCTGGTGTGGATCTGGGCCTCAACCAACGAGCTTCTTCCCGCCAGCTCGGTTTCTATCTAGTTGTTTGCAGTCATGCACGCCAAGTTTGCTGCGGTCTTCTGCTACTGTCCTCCTCTACTGCACCGTCCCACAGGGTTGGATTGAAAGACTTTCCGGGCAGGAGCATTGATGTCCATTCACTCTAGCTGACCTAGCCATCTCAGGCGTTGGCTTTTCCCTTTTGTGGCTATGTCAGTGTCGCTGTATAGCCGGTACAGTATCGTTGTTGTATCTTCTTCTCCATTCTCCTTGTCCATGCCTCTGCACCATATATCAGGATCGGGATGATAAGCATCTTATACAGGTACACTGTCTGATTACCTCAAAATTATAGCTGTATTAAGTGACGTTTTATCCAAGACGTTGGTGTTGGTTGTTCTTTCTTGCTGACACCATATACTTGGCTTTGCCGTCATTCACCGTTCAACCAATCTTCTTGGCTTCCTCCTCAATACTCCCGAAAGCACCACTGACATCACGCTCTGTGGCGTCCGATTATGTTAATATTGTCGCCGCGGCGTTCGGTAGTTGCTGCTGTTCAGAGGATCACCTATGTTTCAGGATCGGGCAAGAATTCCATTCCATTCATCGGACATGCTTTCCTCCGACCGTATTTGGGGCATACTTTTAACCAATTCATCTCCAGGTGGATTGAATAGCTTGGCCGCAAAGCCATCAGCTTAACTGTAGGTTAAGCCATATTGGACTTAACTGTAGGTTGTTATCTACGTCGAGATCGGTTGGACCAAATTATTGCCCAACGGCGTCCATGATGTTGAATGGTGCAATCTGCATGGTGAATTCAATTCATCATCTTTGTTATACAATTTGCAGAAATTATTTTTCCATATCCTCAGCACCGAATACGATTCTACAACAATGTTCCCCTGATATTCCTCGTAGGCTTCCTTTCGGGCCTTGTTACTCTGGGAGGCCTTCACATCCACTGCAGGATGATTGGTGATGCTTTTTTCCCGACAACTTCTTTAGTTATTTGGTTAAATTCCTTCATATCTCCTCTTCTGGGAGGCCGTCTAATACCAGTTAAAGCATTCGTATTGAACGTCGAACTCCTTGCTTTATCCTGTGATTGTCGGTGTACCTTCAGCTGCTGTTCGTAGCCTAAGAATTATTAGAGCCAAATTGTGGTCGCTTTTCACACGTCGTCGGGGGATTTTTAATGCTTCGAACATCGCAAATTGATTTCCTCCATTTGTCTGTGCGTTTACTTGCCCAAGACTTCCAAAATTGTTACCAATTTGAATGCAAAATCTATTAAAACTTATATATGAACAGATCAATTTTTAACAACAAAATTTACTCTAAAAATATTTCATCCTTGAAAAACCTCTTTATCTCTCGTTCTGAAATGGAGAAACAAACTTAAAACCATATTGCCCAGTAATCTCCGTTTAATTGCCCGGTCATTTTGTCTATTTTCTTCCATCAATTAACCGGAGAGTTCGAGTGACTGAAACATTTCCATGTTTTTAGTTCGATTCTGGATTAACTACGAACACGTGCCACCAAAATAATTTTGAAAGTTTCCAATAATTTTGTTCTAGTATTACGTGTTTAAAGTTAATCCAGATCCAAATCCCGATTAGAGATATTAAAACACAATTCTTATTTTGTAACAAAAATACCTACAACATTAAAAAATTTCACTAAGTGAAAAAAATACTCAAACTAAGATGACTTCCTGAGCAATGCCACATATCACAACTATTTATCAGAGCAATTAAATCTTGATTTCAATTTTTAAACTGTAATCATAATTAAAAAAAAAGTCCCACCACAAAGTCTATTTCCGAAATAAGCATTCGGCTCGTGTAAAACATTAGCATCGTGCAGGGGCAATGTGACAAATTTATTCGTTTATCAAAAATTCAACAATCTTAAAGCGAACACAGAAACAATTCCCCGAATTGCTTGTCGCAATCGTTTCGCCCATTCCCATATTAAAGACAACTCTCAGATTTATCTCACTTCATTAGTTGTCACTAATTGCCAAGCAGGTTGAGCGGTGCAAATTACAAAATGGTTTTGTGACTCCACTTGTCTCCAATCGTCGTCACAACAAGACCAAAATAATTCCAACCGCAGCAGCGCAGCAATTAGACTAAATGAAGTTAAATCGAGTTTATCCGATGTTATAGTCATATAGTTGCCTGCACTACCTCCCATCCTCCGACTCCACCCCCATTACCATTTCACCATCGACTTCAATCGATCCGTGTCTAATGAGATGTTCTCTGTCGTTGTCGCACATGAATAAATAATTATGAAAATAGAAATTGTTTAATTGACGTAATTTTGTATTTCATTACAATCATCTAATTTACTCATATTTTTTTGTTTTCTATTCACAAAAAAGAAAAAAAAAAACAATCGAAATTAAAACTCTATACTTCCACATTACGGGTGAATTCTTTCATCAAAAAAACACGAAAGCACAACTTCCGCTGTACATTACATTCTTTTTGTTTAAATTTTCCCTTTGACTTGGCAGTGGTCGGTTACGTTTAAAGTTACGTTAACATACTGGAATCTATTACAAAATAAAAACAATTTTCTCTTAAGCACATTGTGTGCCCTCTGTTGTAAGTCTGCAGCTAAGAGGCTCGATTAGACACAAGCCACCAAAAAATTCTTTTAGTATATACCCGAACCATTTTGTGGGGAGGTACGTAGTTGAAAGTCTAGAGGGAGCCAGTAAAACTTCCGTTGTTGGTGGCTCTGATATATTTTGTTCAGAAAAATTTTGGAAACTCTCCACTAAATTGGTGCTTATCCATGATTTGATTATGTAGACTGGTTTAAGCCTAGACTAGAAAAAGTGATACCAAATTGTATTTAAAATTATATTTTTTTTTATTTTAACTTGCTCTTTTGTAGCGAAATTGTTTGGTTCGTGTGAACAAAATTCGGGGGTCAATCGTCATGTCGGTCGGTCTATTTGTATGTATGTGAGCTCAGTGCCTACGTTCTGTAACTTAGTCGAGAACTTCTCGCATCGAGAAAAGGTGGAACACAAAATCTCAACGTTTCTCGAACTAGAAAAATAAACTGTGTCTGTATCTCAATGTGAGAAACAACTCTTTTGATTTGTCTTTCCATTGGAATATCTTCCGGATACCATAATATTGGCAGTTAAAATTCAAATATTTAAAAATATTTGAATTTTTATCAAATCTTTTATGTAGGTACACATGTTTATGTTAAATACAGAGGACAAAGGACAATAACCGCCGTAATACAATAAGTAAATACGTATTTATAAAAGCTATTATCGCCAAATAGTCGAAATTCGAATATAAAATTTAGATTCTGCCCGAGCGATTGGATATTACCTTTCAATTTTCAAATAAAAAAAATATGAAAATAAAATTGCCATTAAATCAATTTATTTAAAAGGGAAATATATAGAAAAGTGTTTACGTATTAATATAAATTATTTTATTTTTTTTTTGTTGAGGGTAATTAATGCATTTATTGAAAAGATATCAATCTATACACATGGATAATATAGGTATATGCATATATCTGTGTACATATATAATGACGTGCCCATAATTTCGGTTTGATACTTTTGGTCTAGTTTCAATTTTTTAAGCTTTCAGAAGCATTCCTCACTCAAGTGAAACTGAAGATTCTGAAGTATATCACACTTAATTGAATTCGAAGGCACTGAGCACAAAAAAAGAAAGATTATTAATTTCACTTAAGTGAATTTGCTCGCCCATAATTACGGTTTGTTACTTTTACCCTAGTTGAATTTACTGTTGCTTCAGAAGTTATGGGGGCTCTCGAGTGCACCTCACTTAAGTGAACTTATGTGAAAAATCTTAGGTAAACCTCAATTAAGGGAAACTGACGATACTGAAGCACAAATTGGACAAAATTACGGATTTTACTTAAGTGAATTATAGGTATGTTTGCCCTTATTTAGGGTCTGTTACGTATCTACTTTCATTCAATTTTGCTTCTGAAGTGAGGAGAGCTCTGAAGCGCACCTCTTTTAAGTGGAACTAAAGAAGAAAATGATAGATAAGTAGATCTATATTTGCTTTAAAACGCTTACATTTATATTTCCAAACTACCCTCTTGCAAAATACAAAAGGATTTAGAGTGTTCTTTTGTTTTTGTTTTGAAATAATACAAATTACAAATACAAAAAAGCCACCATTTCTATACTTTTAATCACTTTAATTTACTTCTCACATGCGTTTTGCTTGTCGAGTAATTTTAGCAGTTAAATCGAGAAATTATCTCGACTTTTTTCTTACAGAAACAGTTTAACTCACATTTTTCCAGGCTCTCACAGTTTTACTCATATTTTTCCAGGCTCTCACAGAAATTTTATTCCGAAAAGTTCCAAGTCGAGAAAATCTAGTTACAGAACCAGGCGAATGTGAGAAAACAATTTTAATGCCAATTCACATCATATTTGTTTTGATTCACGTGCTCCATGCGAGAGTTACAGAACGTAGGCACAGTGCTCACGTTATTAACACTCGCATTAGTGAAATAAGTAGAGAAACGATTAATATTGAAACAAAAATACATGGTTGTTCCATTTTAAAATGTTTCTCTATCAATTTTATCGATGCGAGAGTTTCGGAATGTGCGGGCACAGGTACAACCTTAGTGGATGGTAGGATTAGCTAAAAACTTGGAACAGCAATTGTAGGTATATGAAAATACTCGAATTTATGTTTCAAAACCAGCGATAAAAATGCAACGATTTTTTTTTTGTTTTAATCTCTAGAAAACTCCACGTGAGCCGTGTATGATTTTGATTAAACTTCCTCGATTAACATCTGATTGTTGGGCGTTCGTAGGACACGTGGCACTACCCATGTCACATGGGTAGGGTAGTCATTAACTGGCGTCAACATAGTGACGCAACGTCCAGTGATTCAACGAATACTAGACGTCAATTGTGCTTGTTTTTCCTCCAAGTGGTAACCAATGGATACTGTGCCTACGTTCTGTAACTCTCGCATCGAGAAATTTCTCGCATGGAACACGTGAATCAAAACAAATATGACGTGAATTGGCATTAAAATTGTTTTCTCACATTCGCCTGGTTCTGTAACTAGATTTTCTCGACTTTGAAGCTTGAAACTTTTTGGAATAAAATTTCTGTGAGAGCCTGGAAAAATATGAGTAAATCTGTGAGAGCCTGGAAAAATGTGAGTTAAACTGTTTCTGTAAGAAAAAAGTCGAGATAATTTCTCGATTTACCTGCTGAAATTACTCGACAAGTAAAACGCATGCGAGAAGAAAATTAAAGCGATTAAAAGTAGAGAAATGGTAAATATTTTGTATTTGTAATTTGTATTATTTCAAAACAAAAACAAAAGAACACTCTCCCTTTGGATTTAGCAAAGAGAGTAGTTTGGAAATGTAAATGTAAGCGTTAAAAACAAATATAGAAATAGCTACTTATCAATCATTTTCTTCTTTAGTTCAACTTAAGTGAGGTGCGCTTGAGAACTCTCCTCACTTCAGAAGCAAAATTGAATGAAAGTAGATACGTAACAGACCCTAAATAGGGGCGATCATACCTATAATTCACTTAAGTGAAATTAGTAAATTTGTCCATTTTGTGCTTCAGTATTGTCAGTTTCACTTAAGTGAGGTTTACCTAAGATTTTTCATTTTCACTTAAGTTCACTTAAGTGAGGTGCACTCGAGAGCCCTCATAACTTCTGAAGCAAGAGTAAATTAAACTAGACTTAAAGTAACAAACCGTTTTTATAGGCAGTTTCACTTAAGTGAAATTAATAATCTTTCTTTTTTAGTGCTCAGTTTCTTCAGTTTCAAGTAAGTGTGGTAGATATACTTCAGATTCTTCAGTTTCATTTAAGTGAGGTATGCTTTTGAAAGCTTAAAAAATTGAAACTAGACCAAAAGTATCGAATCAAAATTATGGAAACGTCATTTATAGATTATATTTGCATAATTGTACGGTTATATCAACATATACATGCATAGATATATCTATATACCTATATTATATATCAATGTGTTTAGATTGATATTTTTTCAATAAATGCATTAATAGCCCTCAAAAAAAAAAACAATTTATATATTAATACGTAAACACATTTCTATATCTCCCTTTTAAACTGACTTAATGGCAATTTATTTTCATATTTTTTTATTTGAAAGGTATAGCCAATTGCTCGGGCAGAATTTAGTTTTTATATTTATATGTTGCCGTTAAGACATTTATAGAGTCAGGTTGAATTTCGACTTCTTGGCGATACTAGCTTATATAAATGCGTATTTTCTTATTGCATTAAGGTGGCAGACCTACATACATACATAAGACATTTGATTAAAATACAAATATTTTTAAATATTTGAATTTTAACTGCCAATAACATAGTTTCCGGTAGATATTCCAAGGGAAAGACAAATCAAAAGAGATGTTTCTCACATTGAGATAAAGACACAGTTTATTTTTCCAAGTCGAGAAACGTTGGGATTTTGTGTTCCATGTTTTCTCGATGCGAGAAGTTCTCGCCTAAGTTACAGAACGTAGGCACTGGTCTCCAATTAGCTTGCTAATAAGTGGTAGTGTTGAACAAAAAGACAAAAATAGCAACAATAAAACGTTTAATGTTATGGCCAAGAATTTAGCTTTATTATGAAGATAAGGGTTTGCCATTATGTTTAAAACAGATTTCGGGCAAGTAGCCGCTGCGGCTGGCTTGAATAAGTTCCAGCGGAGGCCCAATTTGCGACCATTTTGAGCATGATCTCACACTGAAAAATTGAAAAACTTACTTACTTTACTTTGCGTAAGATGGCGCTTACAGTCCAGGGTAGACTTCGGCCTCAGCCAACAAGCCTCTCCAGCCAGCTCAGTCCCTAGCTAGCTGCCTCCAGTTACTCACTCCAAGTTGGTTGAGGTCGGTCTCCATTTGTGTGCTTCACCTAAGGTGGGGTCTTCCTCTGCTGCGTAGACCATCAAGGATAGATTCGAAGACTCGTCGGACTGGTGCGTCAGCGTCGGTGTCCGCTCCACGTGTCCCAGCCATCTCAGCCACTGTATTTTCAGCTTTTTGCCTAGGTCGACGTCGCACAGTGGTCGGAAATCAACATTTAGCGCGAACTAAGTCAAATCAATTGAAGAAATTGAATGTTATCTATCGTAGGTGGGAATACATCCGCGTACCCACTGATGACCTTGGTTTTTTATTAAAGGTCCAAAATGATACTAAAAGACCCGTTAGTTGAATGATTCAACCAATATTCGCAGCATGATATGCCAAAAATGTCGAAAATTGAGGCCTTTTGTGACGATTCTAAAATGAATTGTAAAAGATGAATTAGCACGTAAATGCACTTTGTTTTCGTACTATCTTGAAAAGAAGCGACTCCCTAACGATATTAAAGCAGTCTTAACACTTGCAAACACTTGCGATTTTTCTATGCTTAACTTAAAAAAATAATAACCTAAAAATCCTTTTTAATTTGGTCCTCACTTTACAGCTTCTTAAATTTATCAAAAAAATATGTACCGTTATATACTACCTTATTTTTGTTTTTAAATTACTAAAATAATTTTGAGTTGAATTTTCACCCCCATTACAAATGATAAACAATTCAAAATAAGCATACCATACTGCGAATAATGGTTGCATCGTTCAACTAACGGGTCTTTTAGTAACATCTTCGACCTTTAATAAAAAACCAAGGTCATCAGTGGGTACGCGGATGTATTTTACGTACGATAGATAACATTTGTCATGGTGATTTGCACCTTCAGTTTTGTATTTAGTTCGCGCTAAATGTTGATTTCCGACCACTGTGCGTCGTTGAAAAGCCCATAAAGCTCGTTGTTAAATCTTCTCCTCCATACTCCATCGATACATACTGGACCGAAGATCACCGAAGAATTTTTCTTTCAAAGTATCCAAGCAGATTCTCATCCGTTTTTGGTAGGGTCCATGCTTTTGCCCCATACAGCAGAACCGGGATGATTAGGGTCTTAAATAAGGTTTCCTTGGTTCTTTGAGATAGGGCTTTACTACTCAAATGCCTTCTTAGCCCGAAGAAACAGCGATTGGCAAGAGTTATTCTTCGTTTGATCTCTAAACTGATGTCATTTTGCATTGCCAAGGTAGACAAAGTCCTTGACGACTTCGAAGTTCCTTTCTCGATGATATAGCATATACTTCGTCTTGTCCTCATTAACAGCCGAACCCATTGTCGCCGCTTCCGATTCAATACTTGCAAACGCGCTGGTAACATCTCGCCTCTCATTGATGTCAAAATCATCTGCATAAGCAAGTAGTTGAACTGACTTGCGAGTTGCGTACAATTGCTTCAAGAACGATGTTAAAGAGGTTGCATGATAACGCATCGTCTTGCCTCAAACCTTTCTTGACATCAAATGGTTCGGTGGTGTTCTTACCGATTTTAATGGAGCAGTGAGATTTATCCATCGTCATCCTGCACAAGCGGACGAGTTTGGCAGGGATGCCGAGATGCGACATACTCTGTATAGCTCGTCTCTATCTAAGCTATCATACGCAACTTTGAAATCGATAAAGAGATGGTGTGTATCGATTTGAAACTCCTGGGTTTTATCCAGAATCTGTGGGAGTGTCAACATCTGATCGACGGTTGATTTGCCAGGCCTAAAACCATACTGAGCGATCACACAGTCTATGAGTTTTGTATGCGACGTTGAGGAGACTTAAACCTCTGTAGTTGGCACAAGTCAGAGCATCTCATTTTTTGAGGATGGGGCATACTATACCGAGGTTCCATTCATCGGGCATACTTTCATCCGACCGAAGCTTGGAGATAAGTTGGTGTATGCTCCCTAACAAGTCATCTTCACCTGCTTTGAATAGCGGCTGGAAGGCCATCTGCACCAGCAGCCTTGTCAGCTTAAAGCTTGGCTATCGCTAACCGCACTTCATTTAGGTCGGGTGGATAGAAATTTTGACCATCATCGTCTAAGTTGAATGGATTATTCTGTCTAACAGCGGAATTTTGGTCCTCTTCACCGTTTAACAGTCTAGAAAAGTGTTGTTTCCAGATCCTCAGCACCGACTGTGTGTCTACTTCCATATTCCCACTCTCGTCTCGGCAGGCTTCCGTTCTGGCCTTATAGCCCTGGGTAGATTGCCTCACCCTTCGGTAGAACTTTCGAACATCCCCCCTACGGCAACAGTCTTCAATAGACTCGACCGCCCTCTCGCATGCTTTCTCTTTTTCCTCCTGAGAAGTCGGCGCTCCTACCTTCGTTTTTGCCCTTAGAGCTTTTGGGTTGTTCTCTCAGCAGCACTGTTTCTAGTTTTCAGCATTTATTTGTAGGCCTCGTTCTTGGCTGCATGCGCCAACCGGCATTCTTCATCGAACCAGCGGTTTCGTTGTGGTCGCCTAGTGAAACCCAGCACATCAGTGGTGGCACTTCTGATGGCTTGATTTGTTGGCAGTGCTTCCACTGGTCCTCTGCAGTTGGTGCTGGTGGCGGAGTTGCTGAAAAATTAAGAGAGACTTGGTCAGCAAAGGTCCTGGCAATCTCTTGCGATTTTAGCTTCGCGACATCAAATTTTTCACAGCATCAGCTCGGCGTTGTGGCGTCATAGATATCCGCATACGTACTTGAGCTACAACCAAGTTGGTCCCTGGTAACGTTCGGACATCCAGGATACTGGAAACGCAACATCATCAATCTGGATGACGGTTCGTTGATCAGGAGACTGCCAGGTCCCTTTGTGTATATTGAAGTGTGGGAATCGAGTGCTGCTTATGATGATGTTACGCCCCGCCACGAAGTCAATCAGCCTGAGTCCGTTACCGGAAGTGTTGTCATGCAGGCTGTGTCCTCCGACTATCGAACCAAAGCTACCCTCCTTTCCGATTTTGGCGTTGACGTCGCCAAGAATGATCTTGGCGTACTTGGGGCACCTATCATACGTACTCCCGAGGAGATCGTAGAAGTCTTCCTTGGTTGAGTCATCTTTGTCTTCCGTTGCGGCGTGGGCACAGATCAACGTACTATTTTTGAATTTTGCTTTGATGCGGATTGTGACCAGGCGCTCGCTTACATTTCTGAAGCCCAAGACTTCTCGCCTAAGTATTCCCCTTACCACAAAACCACAACCAAAGAGTCACTGACCCTGCTCCTTGCAGCACTCGCCGAAGTAGATGTCACACGACTTCATCCTCCGTATACCCTCTCCATCCCATCGCACTTCCTGGATGGCTGTTATATCCACGTTTAACCTATCCTGGTTCTCTACTAATTGTTCGGCTGCACGTGGTCTGTTTAAGGTCCTGACATTCCACGTGCAGATCCGAAATTCATTGTCCTTGCTTCATTTGCTGGGGTCGTCAACATTAAAATCATCCATATCCGAGGCTTGTTGTTGTTGCTTCGGAACCATTGTTGTTTTCCATGGTAGAAAAGTTAACCCGACGCACAACCCTCAACCTGGAGGACCAGACCCTTACCATAACTTCAAGGGTGGGGAGCCGGACAAACCGCTCTTTATAGGCTTTAGCTACGAATATGTTGCAATAGCCCATATAAGGTGTTCATTAAGTAGTTCAACCTAACTGGAACCCTAGACGCCATGCCACCTTGATTCCATCTGGAGAGTTCTTCCGCCACCGCCTGCATAAAGGAGAAGTGCCTTAGTGGGAACACTCCTTCCCCCCTCTCTCGTTTACTGCCCCCTAAAACCGTCCACAGGGATTGGAACCCCATCTTCAGTTAAAGGTACTAGGCACCCGATGTTCACCACGGGGAGGTGAGAGTAGGAGTTGATAGACAGAGGTTCGCTTTGAAAAATAGCCTAGGGACGCTTGTGTCCTCTTGAATGCACCATGTCTACCCTTTGAACATCGGGAAGTGGAGTGTATGTAAACTGAAAAATGAATATATTTTGCCTTCATAATTTTTTTCCCCTACCAATAGGAATACAAAATTTTTAAAAGTTGATTTGTGTGAAATGGTGCGAAGCAGCACTTTGCGATGGGAGGGGAATTCGCCAAAATTGTAGCATGTGCTTCAAAGTTTGAGGAACAATTTAATCCAAAGTCTTAACGGTGATTGGGATGTGTCCCAAATGAGTTGTCTAGTTTGACTTTACTATCAATACAAACTTATGGTTGATAAGTTCTGATTAAAATGGAGCCAGTAAAAGAAATTAATCCAAAATTGTCTATTAAATTAACTTCTTCGGTTTCATACTGCTTTACCCATGTATCAAATTCATAGACACATGATATTCTGATGGCATCAATATAAACTAGAAAATTAATCTTCCCCACAAAAGTCTATAAAATGTAATTAATCCTCCATTAATCGACCTCAATGCACCGCATGCAACTTCATCATCCATTGCATTTGCTACCGCACCGCGGAAAAAAACCAAACCAACTTTCCACATATCATTAACAAAAAAAGTTGCTATCAACAAAACTGGTAAGATGATTGGCAACAAAGTGGCCTATCTGCAGGTCGCTTGTGCATCCATCCTGCATTCATCTCTAGTATTTTTATCCAATTCCACTCCCCTCTCTGAACTCTTTCATATTTTTTTTGTGCCTGTGTCATTATTCGCAAATTGGTTTCACATTCTCATCACATTAATCGCTCATCAGAATTGTAATTGCACCGATTAGCCGCGCAGTTGCTGAAACATCGATGAAAGTATCTTTAGCCGTATAACTATGATGTCTGTTGAACAATTTAACGAAAAATCAAGCGTTTACGGAAACTCAAATCGGAGATATAAAACTGCAGAAGAAAAAAAAAACAAAACAATAATAAAATACAAAAAGCTAAATCCATCGGAAATCGTTTGCTGGTCGTAATAACAATATGAAACGTGATTGCTGGCCTTATTCGTCCAAGCCTGGCCAGGCCAGACCAACAATTGCATCATCATTTGCTTCCACCATCATCATTCATCATGTCCCGCTCTCCATCTTGGTTAAGATGCATATATACAATAGGTACAAGATACAAGATACTTTTAGGCCTTTTAAGCGGTGGAACGATTTATTGCGCTGTTGTGGTGGCCTGGTGGCCAATCAACCTCGGCTCCTAAATGGTGTGTACGGCCCTTTAAGACACGCTACAGCACTGCTGGCCATGTCCAGCGAATGCAACTTCGCATACTCAATTCCAATCGAGCATTATTCGCAATGGTCGACTTAATAGGATTTCTGGATGGATAGCTTCAATAGGATCTCGTCTCGACGGAGTCCTCCCCGCACAAACCCCATTGTTGGCCAATTCAATTTGCGAAATCGGTTTTCATTAAATTGACAGACTGTCGATTGAGATTGGTGGGGGCTAATGCGTGATCGATTGATGCAATAGTTTTGATGCACGGCCGACATTGGACGTGCTGCGCCATTGTACGATCGCACGTCTCACAACTTCATGATGCGAATGATATGAAGTTGATATTGATGATGGTTTACGTTTGCCTTTGCGTTTGTGATGCTGCGATACTGATGATGATGATGAAGATTCAATCCAATCCAATCCGATTCAATTGGAGGCTTAAGAGTTTTTCAATTTATTTCATTGCTTTTCTTTTTGTATTCATAAAATTATATATTTTTTTTCTTCTCTTCAGCGCAGCAGCGTTGTGTTAGCTAAATTATGATTATAATACCATTTCTGGCTTTTGTATTTTATTTATTTCAGGTCATGGTATTTTATTGCAAATGAAATTGGAAATCAAAGAGAGAGGCAAGGAAATATAGATATCAAGAAGCGGCAGCAATTTAAAAAACGGATATTATATGAAAAGGTATTTCAAAATGTCGGCGGAACAATGACAGGCTGTATATAGGTACATTTACTTAATGAGTGCAATTACCTTTACTAAATGAAACTTTTATAAATATATTTAAAGATGATTAATTTTTTTAAAGATTTTTGTAGGAAAATTTTCTGTCTACTACCTTTTTATGAAGGTAGGTTTGATCTTCCTTTTTGGTATTTACTGTAAATCGCATTATCTTACTCGGATCTCAAGGGAAATATTGCAATCCTCTGGATAAATATGGCGATAAAAGGTAGAGACAGAGGAAATAAAGCCTGATTCACAATGCGACGAGGAAACTAGACGTGAGTGTGACGAGATCCCGTCGTTGCTGTCAACCGAATTTCAAACAATGAAAGTATATGAGGATATACACAATGAAGCGTTTCTCGTCGTCACGTCACGCCAAGAATTCGAAAAACTGAGAAAAAGACGCCACGAGACGATGATTTTATTTTTTGACAAGTTATTTACATAATGGAAGTATTTTTTTAAAGAAAAAATACGAAAACTTGAAAAGATCAAGTAATTCCTAATCTGTTGTCTTTAAAACTTTTTTGGATAATTTTTATTATTTTTTATTTTTAACAAAAGAGTTTTCGTTGTAAAGAATCTCTCCACATTGTGAATTGGGAAACGATTTTATAGCTAGAAAAAGATGACAGCGAATCACGTCACGTTCTCGTCTCGTTTTCCCGTCGCATTGTGAATCAGGCTTTAAGCTCTGGAATATCCTCCCTCACCCACAACGACACTGAATCGTGGGTATAAAAATTTACAGATTTCACTCCTTGAGTAACGATGGGGACATTGAAAATGACTTGCTAATGCTAGATAAATCCTTAATCTTTATAATTTATACAATCTTTTTTCTCTTTTAAATTTTATCTTTACCAATTTATACATACATATCAATTTAGTTCATCTTTTTTATGAAGACCAATCCAAACATTATATTGAACTAAGAAAACTAAAAATTTGTTAAACAAACTTTATTCGCACTTCCATCTTTACTTGCGCTTAGTTACACCAAATTGTTTTTTTTCTTTCAGCTTTAAAAATAATTAAGGAAGGATAATTTTTAAGCCGTTAATCCAACAAAAATCGGAGCTCTTAATTGCTTAATACATACATTTAATTTTCCCTCCGTTTTATCTTCAACCAAATTTTGATTCTTCCCTAAGCGCAAAATGATGTTAGCATATGTATAACTACTTTTTTTTCCTATTTCGTCCTGTATTCGCTTTTCGTTTTCCAAAATCACGTTTTTTGTAACACTAAATAAAATTATATTTTCCAAAAAACAAATATTTAATGTTGGTAGTTGTTACCTCTCCCCAAAATTTGTCTTCTCTTATTCCCACTGTAGTTTTTTTTATTTTGTTTCATTTTCAAATATACAAAAGAGGTGTTTTCTTTTTGTTATTTTATTGACCCACATAAATTATTTTCCCGCTTGTCTTCTAATCTTATATTTTTCATTTACTTCGTGCGGTACCTTACTTTTTTCTTTTTGATTTAGCTTTGTGGTAGCACCAAACAAAAATTAAAAATTTCTACACCTATTGCTTGTTTATTTCGGTCTGTATTTGAATAGATTTTTCCTAACTCGTGTAACTGTTTAATTGTGGTAGGCAACGCTAACTTATATTTGATTTTCCCTCAAATATATGCCTACAAACGAATTTTCAACGCTTCTGTTTGGTACGTGTCAGAAAAATTCTATTTTTCTTATGCCCTTTGTAGTTTTTTTTTTTAATTTTGGGGTTTATTACGAGTCTTTTCGAAAAAATTCGGCAAGACAAAAGTCAACCAAAAATTCTTGATGGACTTAAAATTTCTATCAAATAGGAAAATATTTACTAATACAAATTAGCAATAACGATAAATCGACTTTTAGTCTAATCAACCAGTCTGTTTTGAAGAGACTCTTGCAATACGGTCCTTTATTGCATTTTCAAAGAGAGGCTGGTTGTGACCCACACTAGTAACTTCCAATTTGTGTTGCCCCGGAAGCTAGAGGTCCAATGTTATTTTTTTGTATTCAACAATTTTTGGTATTGTTTTTGTATTTTTTTTTTGCATTAAAAAAAAAACAGTTTGTTGAATTATTATACAAAACCTACCGATTGTCAATTATAATCTAGTACATACATATATAGAAGCCCGAAACCAATATGATTATTTGTTCCTAACATATTCGAGACTAAAAACAATTCAACAATTTTTGGTAAGGTTTTTTGTAGTTTTTTTGCTTAAAAAACTGGTTATGGGATATTTTTACAAATCCTTATTTATAGAAAAAAAATACCCAAAAGCTAATATCATTGTTTGTTCTCAAGATATTTGGGACGAACAAAAATTTTCTACAATTTTGTTAAGTTTCTTGTAGTTTTTTCGATAAAAATAATTATTTGTTGAATATTTTTACAAATTTTATCAATCATTTATTATAAACTCATTTAAAGAATAAAATTAGCCTGAAGTCAATATCATTGTTTGTTCTCAAAATATTTGAGATGAAAAAATATTTTCCAAAATTTTTGGTGAAGTACCTATCTTGTAGTTCTTTTTCACTTAAAAAAAAACTTTTTGTTGAATTTTTTTAAAAATCCTATCAATTATCAATTCTAAGCTAGTGTGTGGACTTAAATTAACCCGATGTCATGTCATTATCTGTTCTCAAGATTTTTGAGGCTTAAACCAATTTTTTAATAATTAGTGTGTAGAATTGCTTGCAGTTTTTCGCTTAAAAAAAACTATTAATTCAATATTTTTTAAAATTTTATCAATTTGTATCTAAAAACTAGCGTATAAAATAAAATAACCTCGAAGCCAATATCATTGTTTGTTGTCAAGATATTCGAGCCAAACAACTTTTTTCAACAATTTTCATCTACATTTTTTTATTAAAATAAAAACTATAAGTTGATATACTTCTATATTTTAATCAATTCCTTATTACGTCAATTTGCGTAGAATAAAATTAACCTGAAGTCGATTTGTTCTCGAGATATCTGAGACTAAGGAAATTTGAACTGCTTCTTGAATTTATTGAAAGGTCCTTTCTGCTTGTAATGAAACTACTGTGTATACAATAAAATCCATCCGAAGTCGATATCTTAATTCGTCCTTGAGATACGGTGAACAAAAAAAGCGAAGGAACGTACGAACACACACAGACGTCTCTCTACAAAAATGGAATCCGATTCTAGGGAGCGAAACGTGAAGACATGTTAAAATTTTTATTTTGACAAATCGGACCATTTACAATAACTTCCAATGGGAAGTTAAAAAATTATAACTTTTTTATGTTTTAGTTTTGTGATTTTATTGACCTATATTTGTATTCCCACTTGTAGGTATTCTTATTTCATATTTTTCATTTTCTTCGTTAATCCATCTAATCATAGCTAAACAAAACACAACAGTAAAATAATAAACAAACAAAAAACCCCCAACAAATATCCTAACGAACCTACCTGAAAACTAAACATCCCACATGCATTCTATCCTACTTACCTTTCACGCACATCGCATTCTATACTATTAATAAAAAAAAATATTTACCGGCAAGCAGCGCAAACAAACCTCCCAACTCCAAGGCATCTTTGCAACTGAAGACAGACTGAACACTGAACACTGAAATGAACAGTCTCTTATAATAAACTACTAGACAGATATCAGGGATGAAATCGTGTTTCAGCAATGTATCAAAATATAAAAGGAAAGTGTATCGAATTGTACTTTTTGATTTGATTTGATAATATTTTGTCCACATTTGCTGTTGTATGAACGTATGTAATATTTCTATATCCAATTAATTAAGAAACAACTTAGCTGTTTATGTTAATTAACATATAAGGTACATACATACTTACATATGCGAAACTTTTATAACAAAACTGTAGGAATTTGTTGCAATACCCTTCGATTTTGCGAGATTTAAATTTTATAAATTTAATGTTTTCGATTTTTAATTGCGAGATTGTTGAAACCGGTATTTTGTAGATGCCATTTTCTCGAACAAACTGTATTAATCATTTTTATTTCTTCTGTTATATCGATGTCAGCCTCGGTTCACAGTATACATTTTGTGAGGTCAGATGATTTTCTTTTTAATTTACTTTATCTTTTTCGTTGAATGCAAAAGTGGAGTACTTTAGCAAAGTGGAGTGTATCGAAAAAAGTACAATCTTATCGACTTTTGCAACCCTGGCAGAGATAGAAAGAAATCTTCAATGAACTATGGGACTATATTTTTGTGCTCTGTTTATTTGGGCTGTTTGTCCGCACAAAAACTTGCAAATCGACGACGATGAATTTTAGGAATATTGATTAAAGATTTAGTACCACTTTTTAATTAATTGTATTTTCGATTTGTGAAGCTTATATAGAACGTACAGCAACGTATGATATATCAAAATAATTGTCAATTATTCAAGCTGCTAATAAAACAAAAACTAATTGTCTAGGTGCACAGATTAAAGAGTTAGTAGGTGATATGTAAATGAACAGAAATATGTTATTATCTCGGCTTAGGTACGATTAAAAAAATCAAATTTTACATGTTATATGTGAATCTATATAATCTATCTCCGGTATGAATTTGAGATTTTTAAATGCAACCATTTAAAAGATAAAAAATAATAACTGCGAAAAATCGATCAACAAAAATTATATAAAATATATAAAATATAAAAAAATACTTGGTATCAAAATTTCCTGAAACGAAACAATTTGTTATTTATTATCATTCTTAAACTATACAATTTAGTACAATCAGCCTTAACTCTGATGTGTAGCATTTGTGAGCCATCTTTTTTAGAACTTTGAACTTACAACCAATAATATCTCACTTTGTAGATTTTTTGGAATTGCAAAATATATGTACAAAATTGTTATATTAAACTTAACCATCGATAAACAAAAAAAAATATTACTCTGGCACTTCTCATTTGTTTTCTTTTTTTGTTCGACCATTTCACATAAAACCATATTTTAAAAAACGTCATATTGCACCTCTACATTATTTTCCTATCATAAACATTTTCAAAAAATTTCCAACGCTTAGATTTAGTTTTAGAAGCACAATGCACTGCTGAGTGCTGACTGCACTAGCTCTTGCATTTTATAATAATTATAGTAATATGTATAGTTAAAACTTATATTGTTCATTTTAGAAACACCAACCAAAAATTCAACCGTACCCTCCCTATCCGCCTGCAATCATCTTCTATACATATTTGTTCATTCCAAAATGAATGGTAACACCACCAAAAATTCGATCTTATCCCCCATATACGCCAGCGTTCATCTCATATTACCATTGTTGATTTATTCATTTTAGTAACACCACCAAAAATTCGATCTTATCCCCCTTATACGCCATCGTTCATCTCATATACACACTTGTTCACTTTATTCATTTTAGTAACACCATAATTTACTCAAAACGACCCTATAAACATTTTCAATGTTAATATAATGATGTCCTAACTTTAGTTACTTTCGAGAGATTGCCTAGTGCCACTTTTCAATATTTTTGGTATAACTTTTCGTTCAAACTTAAATTTTCTAATGAAATGGATCGCTAAAAAAAAATTTGTAAGAATATTTAAAGAGGAAAAGTTAACAAAAACCAAGACTTAAAGATTTGTATGCCTGCGTTTCGCCCAGGCAAGACAGTTGGGCTTATGGCTGCTGTTTTATGGCTGATTTACAATGCCGCGTTGGGCGTTGCGTTGAAAGATTTACCTGTCAACGCAAAAGTTCAGACATAGGAATATCTGTTTAGTGTTTACAATGACGCGTTGAGCATTATGTTACGATTTTGCATCCATTTGTAATGTGGGTCCTTTCCTACCTCACCTACTAAGCTATGGGGGATATTGAATAGCTTCCCCAAGCCGAATATGGATGATGGCTAGATGAGCCGATCTGTTCCAGGTTTGAAATAAAAAAAGAAGGCTGAGGAGCCAATGTTATCTTTTCTAATTCCTAAACGAAAGAGAGTTTATTCGATTGAACTTAAGCTATTTATACAAAATAATTTACTTACACACTAACATCTTAAGCCTATACAAAATACATATTGTAACTTAAACATAGAAATATTTTATATTCCGAATTCTGTGGGAAATTGCATGTCATCAAATTAATAGTCAATACCAATATGCATAGCCTTTCTAATACAATGCACAAATGTATCCAAATACATCCAGCCATATGCACTACACAGCATGCAGTGCATTGAACCTTAGCGAGTAGGTAGATACACTTGACCAAAGTAATCTGTAATCGCGTCCCGTCATCGACAGTGGCATTGAAAATATTACTTAATAATTGAGTGCATGAGGTTGATACTCATGAGTCATGACCATGAATGAAATGCGAGTGCATTATTAAAAATAGAATAGGAATGCGAGTGCATTAAAATATAGGTTGGCTATTGTGAAGCATAGTGTGAATTAAAGTCAATGACCGGAATTAAATGGATAATGAAATGATCGCTGGTGTGATCCCTTCACACATTAGTAGGTACACAAACCAACGTAACGTAAGCGGCTGCAACGCAAAAGTAGAGATTATTCAACTTTTGCGTGCGTTTTGACATTTCGATTTCAATTTAGGTATGTGGCCATCTTGTGTTGAAAAAAGTTTGAATTTTTTTGCTCGATTTATCTCGACACGCGGCCGTAGCGCTTGTTAAATGTAACGTACGCATCGCCAACGCGAACGCGTCATTAACCCTGTTCCATGGTTTAGTCCCAAACAGTTTCAAACTGTTTCAGACCACCAGATTTGGTGCGGACCAGTACAATTTTTCAAGTGTGGAACGACTTCGGACTAAATCTGGCGGTTTCAAACTGTTTGAAAGTCGGCAAGGAACACACCTATTGTAAAACAGCCATTAAACAGAGTTGGGCAGCTTAGTTCATTTGAGTGAGCGATCAATTAGGTAAGTTCAATTCACGCTACTGAACTAGTTCGTTCATGTTAGTTCAACAGTCCGTTTGACAGAAGATAAAAGTCAAACATTGTTGAACGGTTTTAAGAAAAAAATCAATGAAGAATTATAAAAACCTACGAAAATGTTTATGTGAACGAATTGAGGTAACTGCGAATTTTTCTTTGTCTTTTCTCTTTCTAATTTTGGGATTTCCTTTAGATTAGTTCACAAAAAAAATGACAACAATTGACATTTGTTCTAGATTATTTTATTTTACTTGCTGCTGGACATTTGGGGGAACGTGCAGTAAGACTTAATTTTTTTTTAATTGGCAGAACACAAAAGACGCGACTAAAGTCCTTTTTTTAAAAAAGGTGCAAGCAATAATTTATTCAACCTATATTTACTGCATTCGAAATCCAACTGTTGATATAGATAATAAGCAAAAAGGATGAAGCTATGCAAGTTCAGTGGTTATCAAGTGCATTTGCGAATATCAGCATAATATGTTTTCTTGGAATCACTAATGAGACCTGACCTGACGATGGGCAAATGAACTCGATTATTCATTGTCATCGTATTATTTGAAATACTTGTGGGAACATCCGTTTTATTTTCTTAATGGGTTGCTGAACTTGACATAACCCACGCGGCTCTCTTATTCTTTGTGTTTTTCTTCTTCATATTCTTAAGGAATGCCAAAATTTAGCATTCCTTGCACCTAGTACCAATATATTAATCGGACCAGCCAGTGTAGATCTGGACGCATTTAAAAAGAGCAGAAAAACAAAATTGCAAACTTTTTTATTGGTAAATGTATAGGCAGCAAGAGAACAATCGAATAATGTGGATAAATTGGTCAGTAAAAAATAGTGCATATAAAAGTTTCGGAACGTTTGGAATGGAACAACACAATGGGGTAGCAGACAAAAATTTCATACCTGAAGGTTGGCAGACCTTGATTATTGAAAGTACATATGTGCTTACTTTATATTAATGCTTTGTTCACACTATTCGAAATTTGGTGGTTTGGAAAATTAAGATGCAATTAGACGTAAATATTCATTATAACGGATAACTTAAAATTTTCTGCTATGTTGTTCTCTTATGGATTACACTTCTCGGCTTTAATTTTTTCCTACATTCGGCCATTCTGAGTCATCGGCCGTCTCGGGCGTTGAAAGATCATCAGCAGGGGCGTAGCGAGGGGGGGGGGGGGGGTGTGGGGGGTCGTACCACCCCCCACGCTTTTCAAGAGTTGGCAAATTCAGGAAGCTAGATTTAATAATTCCAGCAATTAAAAAAAAATAGTAAAACCAGAAATTTTACAATATTTTTCGGAAAAAGTTAAAAAAAAAGTAAGTTTGTATTTTCATTATATTTAGGTTTTTAAACTTTTAAATGTACCAATGCAAATCGACATTTTTGCCGATTGCAGATTTTGGAAATATGCCGATTAATTAAAGAGTTGGCAAATCAACGAAGCTTCATTTGCAAACAATTATGAATAAAACGAGCCTAAGCATTTTTGCCGATTGCGGATGTCGGAAATTTGCCGACTAATTCAAAAGTTGGCATATCAACGAGCTTCATTTAAAAAAAATTTAATAAAACGACCATTTATACTGATTGTGGATTTCGCAAATATGCCGACTAATTCAAGAGTCAGCAAATCAACGAAGCTTAATTTGAAAAAACAAAAATAATGGTTGGGTGAATCATCAAAAAGACCACGTCATGTGACGTACCTTAGTCCGGATGCCCAAAATGAATTCATTGATCTCTTGGGAACAAGAACTCGAAAAGCCATTGTAAATGAAATCAATAAAGCTGGTATTTTTTCTGTAATGGTTGACACAACTCCAGACTCATCACATCAAGATCGACTTGCTATTAATGTTCGATACGTAGTGAAAGCAAACGAGAGACTTATTCCTATTGAACGTCTTCTGAAAATGGACGTCTTCTTAACGAAAAAAACGGGAGAAGAATTGGCCCAAAAAATAATAGTGACCCTTCAGTCAGTAGGAATTTCCATTAAAAACAATCTTTTCAATCTTATGATTTCGCCAAAAACATGTCCAAAAAGTACCACGGTACGCAGCAAAAACTATCGGAAAAATGCGGTAAGATAATCCCTTACATTCCATGCCAAGCGCATCGTATCAATATATTCGTTGAAACAGCATGTAATTCGAGTGTGTCGATTAAAGAGTTTTTCAATGTTTTGGAAGCATTATATGTTTTCTTCTACGGCAGCACAAAACGTTTTCAATGTATGCGTGAGGAATTCAAAAGCATTGAAAATTCATTGCAACTGAAAAAATTGTCAAAAACTCGATGGACTGCTAAAGCTAAGACAGTAAAGGCTGTTTGGATATCTTTCGAAGGCATTGCACATGGTTTCGAAAAAATAAAACCGATGTAAGTTCATTTGATAATAATACTCGTACCTCCGCTTCTGGTCTGCTGAAAAAAATCTTGGATTTTGATTTTTATAAGCTCGTTATATTTTTGTAAAAACGTCATGTTTAAAGTTAAAAAAATTGACAGAAAATTTAGAAGCTGAAGAGTTGAATGTCATTGATGCTGTATTGTTGATTCGAAGCACATCAATATCATTTCAACAAATGAATGACGATGACGACCAAATCGATGCATTAATAAAAAGTTCATCTTCATTCGCTGAGAAATTAAAAATAAATCCAGAGAATGATTTTCTGAAACATCATAGAACACCCCGTGTACCAAGAAGAATCGATGAAAATGCAGAAACAGCTTTCGACTTCGATTTCCAAACATTTTATCGAAAAGAATTTAGAACGGTTTTGCAAGTTCTTACGACGTGTATAAACGATAATTTAAAAGATAATTTTTCATCTTTCGAACCTTTTCAAATTTTTTTTGAACTTCCAGTCGACAGAGGCAATGTCACAATAGAATCAGTGGAATCCATAATGAAATTGGAGCCCCTATTTTTTAAAGAAGGTCCAGAGTGTTTGCTTTCTGAGTTGCAAATTCTTCTTGATTCATCCACAAATTGTATAAATTTCGAAGACATTACCAAAGTTGTGTTCAAGTTGAAAATAGTAATTCCCTTAGCGCACAAATTCATTTGCTTCATTTTAACTGCTCCTGTGACAACAACTTCTTGTGAACGATCATTTAGTAAATTAAAATTAGTTTTAAACTATTTGCGCACGACAATGGGTGATGATCGTTTGAATAATTTGATGCTGCTTTATTCTTCGAAAGATAAAGTGGACGAAATTATTCTTAATGAGGTCGTTGAAGAATGGTCCTTATTAAAACACCGCCGAATTAAAATCTAAATAGTACAATGTTAAATTTAAAAATTAAATTTTCATTACAACTAATTAAGTTGCTGCAATAAAATAATAATAAATATAAATTAATAAATTTTATTATTAAAATTAATTTATTATAAATAATCAGCTATATTATTAAAAATTGTTTATTTTAAATAAATAAACTGCTGCAATAATAATAAATTAGTGTATTTTATTATTATAAATGACTTAACTGCTGATGCTGATAGAATTATGCGATACTTTAATTTTTTTATAAATATTGTTTAATACCTATACCTTAACAAAAAAAACTGCTGCAATAATAATATAAATGTTCATGAATTGAATTCGTTGTTAAAAATTATTTTTTATTTAGATTAATCGTTGCAATAATAATATTAATTTATTTATTCCATTGTAATTAATTATTTATTATAAATAAATACATAATTCCAAAAATAGTTGATATCTAATTTTCCTACCAAATAATAGTTCCCAAAATTTTAAAATTGTTTCATGAAAAATCATTGCTCCTAAGTGTTTTAAATCTCTTACATCAGCTGAAGGCGGTTTCATTGAAAAATTTCGCATTTCGAAATCTCAAAAGTGTATGTGGCGAAGTGAAGATTTGAGCTGAATGTCATTCCACTCGGAAAAAATCCCTTTTTTCTTTTCCCTTATTTTGAGTTTCACCCAAAAAATGCTAAATCTATACAGTCGGCAAATTTTTAAAATAAGTCGGCAAAATCCTAAAATAAGTCGGCATTTTAATGAAAGTCACCCCTCCACGACTCGAACCCTCGCTACGCCACTGATTATCAGCTTCAAAATCCTCATCTTCATCGTCAGTGAAAACAATTCGTGGTTTCATGTAATCTGCTGCGGTCGACGTCAAAATAGGGCCCTCGCATGTTCCCCAACTTAACGACGTCGTACCAATCTTGTCGTTTGACTTTCCAAACTTCATACTGTCCAAGAAACTTCGGGCATAGTTTGAGCCCTGTTCCATATTGTGTGCGCTGAATGGCTACTAAAGCCTCGGCCACGCAGTAAGCGGCTGAGCGGCTAAGCGGCTGAGCGGCTAGCGGCTGAGTGGCAGCTCTAAGCGACGTATGGCCAGGCACTGAGCGACTGCTTTTGAGCGATTAGTAGTTAAAATGCCGTTGTCAAGAACGAAATTAACAACTCAATGTTTACTTTGGCCATCTTTACTTCTTGCCGCTCAGAACATTACTAAAAATTAAAACAGGTTTGGTTGCTGAGCGGCGCTGCTTAGCCGCTCAGAATTTTGTTTCGCCGCTCGCTCATAGCGTGGCCGCTTCTATGTGATTTCATATGTTTTATATTTTTTTTTTCCGCTCAGCCGCTCAGCCGCTTACTGCGTGGCCGCGGCCTAAGTCACCAACTTTGTACTTAATGGGGTTTTTGCGTTTTCGGTTATAAGTGGCTCTATTTTCCTCCTGTTCTCGTTGGATTTCAAGTTTAGCTTCTTCTCGGTTTGTATAGGCGATCGTCTTAGAAGTCGAAACGTAACACATCTTCAAGAATTTCAGCTAGTTTTAAGTCTTCGTCCACAAACATATCTACTCCAGTTAGACGCTTGAAAGGTGTTCTTTGAGTAGACCTTGACGTTGTTGAGTTTAAAATGCGTTGCACTTGACCAACATGCTGATACAATTTAAGTGGTTCTTGTACTCATATCTTGGAAAGTACATCTATAATTATTGTTCTGTTAAATCTCTCGACTTGCCCATTTCCTCTCGGTACGCCGCGCCGGTTGCCACAAGACAATGTTGAATATTGGGAGTGGAGCAGTACTCTTTAAAATCATTAGAAATAAATGCCGCCCCCTATCTGAGATAATTCTATGAGGGTTTCCAAATGTTTCTTTTGAGTGCTTCCTCTGATCCGGTACTTTTAACTGCGGGTATATCTAACAGAACTTTGAAAAAGCGTCAACTACTAGATACAAATAGATACTTATAACTCTTTTCTTTCGATGGTAGAGGCCCCATATGGGCAACTTGAAGTTTATGGAGAGGAACGTCCATTTTATCGATAGAATTTAAAAATCCTTCCTGCTTTCCAGCTTTCCTTGATGATAGTATACAACCCACGCAACTGTTTGAAACCGATTGGACGATGCTCTGCAATTTTGGAATAAAGTAATCCTGTTTTAAAATTTCCTCAACTCTTCGACCGTTAAAGCATACTTTTTCAAAAACTTGAAAAAAACAACACACCCCTCAAACTCGTATGGTGTCTAGCGGAGAGCTGCCAAACTTTGTCAGAAGTTTGTTTGTAGAAATATGCAATAAAAATGGATTTTTCGATATTTTACATTTTGTTCGTTCGACATAAAAGTTTGATTGGCAAAGGTCCCCCTATGGCAGGACCCTCTGCCTACTCTACCCTTCTACCCTACTCAAAATTGGCATACCAATTTTTTTTTTGAAAAATGTTACAAAAATTTCATAAAGATATAAAACAAGAAAAAGGGCCCCATCGATTTTAAATTTTTTTTCTGCATATATTCATATTTTTTCAAGTAATTAAATGGCATAGTTTGCGCTCTAAGGTAATTATCAGACTGTTTATACAATTAAAAGAACGATTTATGCTTTTTCTATAATTACTTGAATATTTTTGAAAATTCTTAAGTTCCACACAACTTGAACATACGAGCAAGTACGTGCGATCCAATCGTGCATTTTATTTAATACACAAGCATGTGTTATACCATTTTGCAAAGTGCATTAAATAGACAACTTTTTTAAGTTACTGGCTATTCAATTCATGTTCTCATACAATTTTAATTTATTAGAGGTGGTCATACTTTTTTGAAAACAAATGTTTGTACTGAAAAAAAAATAATAAAAAAAAAATAAAATAAGAAAAATGCAACAACTACTATTAAATTTTACCACCTATCTATTACAACAGTTGTTTTAGAATATTACAAAAATAAAAAATAGTAAAAATTGTTCATCCATGGTCGTAGCGTTCACGTATTTGAGGAAAGTAGTACTTCTTGTTAACAACTTTTGGAAAAAAGCATCATAACATAGTAACCACCGGAAAAATATTTGTTTTTAAATTTTTTTCTGGAAAGGTCATAAAGCCTGCTACAACCAGTTGCAAGGTTATTCATTATTTACAGGGCACCCTGTATATCAAAAAATTCATCTAAATTAGGTAAAAAATTGATAAATATGAAAAAATTGACGCCAAAAAATGTCTATAATACCAAATTTTGACTTTTAGCCATTTTTTGAGCAATTTTATTCTGCGACCCTCTTTCCGGTATACCCTTTAACCCCCAGTCCGCCTCCGAACTGGAGACAGCTAGCTAGAGACCAAAGTGGCTGGAAGAAGCTTGTTGATTGACGTCCACCCCGAAGCCCGAAGCACTAGAGTAGGTACACATGCCTTTTGGACTACTATGGTAGTCCATTTTAAAATGTCAATAACTTTCTTTTAGATAACTTTTACACTAAACCAATAATTACATTTAACATTTATATATTTTAATTCAATAATATGTATTGAGACAAAATTTTAATTAAAAATAATTTTGTTATTAAATACAAAAATGGTAAACCACCGTGTACTCCAGTGTAATGTAAGTAAGGAAGTAAAGTACATAAGTATATATACATATGTACATAGGAATTAGAATTCAATATTAACAACACGCCAAGTTCTTTTTTAAGTATGATTTATTTTGTAAAAAGGTCATTGTTTGTAGGGTTAAAGTCTTATTTAAATTTAAACTTTTAAAATCCATTCCATCAAGGGTATAAGAAAGACTCCAGTTGAATCATGACTTCACTTCATATCTACTTCCTTTCAGTGTATTTTATTTATTTAGTTGAGGTTGAGTCATAGATTGCACTCTTTAGCAAACAAAGTATGGCAATATATCTAAATGATATGATATACAGAAAATTGTGCAATTCCAATTTGTTTAACTTCTTAAAGTCATAAATCCAACTGTAACTCTCAGGTGACACCTCTGTCCACCCACATACATAGCTTGGTCGGCCACCATGTCACAAAATCCCAAGTCAATCCATTATACAAAAAGACTTACCTACAAAAAGCCTTTTAACCGACCAATAGTACTCAAAATAACATTCGGTTCTTGATTAGATAACTGCGCTGGTGCTTTTAAAATTCACTTAACGAACACCCAGAGCACAATATGGTTGTTATATTATACGCGCCGAGCCAAGGCCACGAAATTAATATTTTACCTGCAAAAAACAAATCCTCCATTTGGTCGTTAATCGACAGGCTAATTAATTTAAAGATGTCCCTGCCCGCTATGCCACCACAGGATGACTGTTTTTATTTCGAATCTTTCTGATGGCTCTTTAAGTTTTGTGACGAGGTAATTAAACGGTCTTGATGGTTTTATTTATTTGAATTTTTTAAACGATTGGTAAAGTGTATTCCGCTCGAACCACCAACGGCGACTTTAAATCTGACATTAACACCTCAGTTGTTCTCAATCGCTTCTAGGGCTTTGTCCAAAGGAATACAGGAGAACAAAGTCCACCGACCGATCTACAGCATTTGAGTGCATAATCAATAAATCGAAATTAATTATAGTTAACTTGTTTTTGACTGAACGACCGATGACGCCTCCTCACAGCCGCGCCACCGATGTGTCGTCGCTTTCCAAGAAAGCTTTTAAATTATTGTCACTGTCGCATCATTTAGGTTTTTGGTATGTAGGGTTATCTTTTCCGAATTCCCAAAACTATACCTACCAAAGAGATATAAAAGAAATTGCGATGACTCACACCATTTCTCTTCTCTCACAAAACAGGAATCAGGTAGGCCTTAATACTTTTACTTAACCAAACCTTGAAACAAGAAGTCATCAAAAAAGAAGACCACTTGGGAAAAGTTGTAATTTATAGTCCCGATAAAAAATTTAAAAAGTCAGCGTTAGGCGATTGAGTTTTTTTCTTATTTTTTTATACAAGCACACACTTAATTTTCAAGCATTTTATTGTCTAATTAAACGTCTAAGTTCCCGATTAATTTTGTGTGCGTTTGATTTTATAACGATCGTTAAAAATGATCTTAACGTCATGCGAATTAAATCGATTACTACTCGAGTGATAAAAAATAATGGCGCTAGTTCATCTAACCAAAGTGGGAATATTTTTTGTATTTATTTTCAAAGCGTGTTTGTTGCTCACGTACCTATGGTATATCTAGCAAGGAAAGTTGAAACTAAAGAGGTGCCACTTCGTAGGAAACGATTATGTAATAAATGTCAAAGTTAAGCGTGCATATATTTGAATTAAATTAATCGAAGTGAATAAGTATGCTGTGAATAACTTATAGAGCTTTAAGTATTTGCACATAGCATCATTAGTAACTTACCTAAGCTTTTTGGTTGAAACCAACCTTAAGATGTAGCCATAGCTATATGAAACACAAACGCAATCCTCGGCCATATACGTACAACGCTGTAAAAATGGCAAACAGTTTAGAAATTCTCTTCAAACGTTTTACAAAATTAACGCCATTCTCACCACCTTGGAACACTGATATTGGTACAAAAAAAAGTTTCTCAAGTCATATTACGACCTCACCCCGCAAGGATTTTTTTATTTTTTGAGTTGAGTTGAGTTTATTTGAGTTGGAAAACCAAATAATAGAAAAAACGAATTTTGAAAAGCCGAATTTTGAGACCAAAATTTCGAGTATGGACTTTTGACAAATACTCTAATTTATTTAACCCCCTGGAAGATTTGATTTACCCAGGGGAAAATCCCCTGCATATCCACCACTTTGCAAAACTTGAAATTTTAATCTGAGCCATCTTAAAACTTAGTTACTTCATTATCCAACTCCCATCAATCCATTAAGGATTGTAGCCTGAGACGCGGCAGCAGTCCATTCTCTACGATCCGGCACGCTGCTTCCAATCATCTAGAGCAGCGCACAGTGGACCGTTTCATACATGCTAGACGTCAAAAATTATAATTTTGTTCCAAATGAATGTTTTTATCAATTTAAGCAAAAAATACTCAAGGCATATATTTTTTGCTGAAAAAATAACTAAATTTAGCAGATTTTTTGAAAATTAAAGTTAAATGACAGTTTTTTTTTAATTTCCCTACAGGATGTTAAATATGAGATGTGACAAAAGGATAGAGCCTTTTAGATTGGACGAAGACAAGAAAAAATTGTACGGGAGAGGGAGTCTATTTCCCCCCTTTAAGCGGGAGGGGTAATTTTCTAAACATTTACCTAAGATTTAAAAAAAATAAAAAAAAACAACGGCATAATTCACAATGTCGTCCAATAGCTTTTCTAGAAGCCAAAAATCTATTCTTCTATTTTCTTTTTAAATAAAGCCGGTTTTGTAAATAGTTTTTGAAATAAATTTTCAAACTTAAAATTTAAAAAAAATCAAAAAATGTTCTCTTACAAACCCACCAACATTTCAGTTTCTCAAAACTATTCATTTTTGTGCATATTACACTAGCTTACATAATTTGAGGCCATCGTATCCGGTCGCTGAATACAAAAATACAGATTTTTTTTTCCAAAGACGCGTTTTCGAGATAAGCGCAAAAATAATTTTCTCAGCTATTTTTTTAGATACTGTTATAAATCTCGCTAACGGCTTAGCAAATCAACGTAAACTGTATATTTTCAAATGTCAATGTGTCTCTTTCCGACATTAGTGTCCTAGGAGCACATTTCAAATCACTGATATTCGCTAGTCAAATTTTATGTTTCAGCCATTTTACCAAAGCCATTTTGGTATGAAAAAAAAGCCTTGACTAGCGAATAACTTTTTTCACATTGTAATTTGAAATGAGCTCTTATAATTACTAATTGTAGTTCATAAAAAAACCTTTCCAACGATATGTCTCGTCATTATTTATCACCCCGTAAGGAGCAGCCAAAATCTAGAAATTTTTCAAAAATTCTAGTTTTTGTAGCTTTGACCTCCGGTAACTTAATAAATATCAATCCTATTAACACAAATGGAACATTGTCGGAAAGAGACAGATCACACCATTCTAAAAATATACAGTTTATGTTAATTATCTTAACAGTTACCGATTTATGCCAGTATACGTGAAAATAGTTAAGAAAATGATTTTAGTGCAAAAAATATGCCATGCAAATTCGTGCGAAATGAAAGGAAGGTATTTTCTTTAAATAGACATGACAAGCTTTACAAAAACACATATTTCATCATGACATAATGATATACTCCTATTTAGATTTTCCAAAATAACTTTAAACAACACTTTGCGTACACTAAAAAACGTCATTCTTGTATGTATTTTTTTCATTTCTATAGAATATGCTATGGGTTTTCAAATAATTTATTAATAAACTACATACGTTCTTAAAGATTTCCCTATTTTTTTTCTTTTAATTTGACGAATAATTTTAAATTATATGTACAGTGTAATAAAGCTAAAAATTCACTTCTAGGTAGTTACCTATTACAGAAGATTGGAGGTTGTCTTTGTTGTATGATAACCTCCAACTTATTCTAGTTAAATCTTATTTAATTGTACTTTTGTGGTCAGTGGGTTATCGTTACATTTTAGAATTGCACCAACAACGAAAATTCGGAGTTGACTTTTTGACGTCTAGCATGTATGAAACGGTCCACTGTGCAGCGTTTCCCAACCTTTTTTGTGCTATGCCCCAACAAAACTTTTCCAAAATTCTTATATCCCCCAAAATTAAATTTATACAATTTTTAACATAAACATTTGGAATGTTCATTAAAAACCTGAATGATTAAAAATTAGGAAGAAATCCCCAGAACCAAAAAATGTACGTCCAAAAAGTTAGCTCGCCAACATTATTATTATTATTATTATAAGCTTTATTAACCTATTAATAATTTACATAATATAAAATTAAAATTTATCATACATGTTTCTTTCATAAATTTTTTTTGTTATGCAAAGTTATACAATCTTTAAATTCAATATATTACATCGATAAAAATATTCCTATCCGGCATACCTAAGCCTCCCCCATTGCTGCCCATATTTCTCGGCTTTTTGCGTCATTATACCAATTTTGATTGAATTGTCTTATGTCGTCTGCCCATCTCTTTTTTGGTCGTCCTTGTGGTCTTTTATCATTTAAGGGTATCCATTTCGTCACTAGCTTTGTCCATCTTTGGTCCTCTATTCGTGATATGTGTCCAGCCCAGCTCCATTTTAAAAGCTTTGTTCTTTGTACAACGTCGATTATTTTTGTTCTTTTTCTTATGTCTTCATTTCTTATTCTCTGTACTTGTCTTATGTTAAGCAATTTTCTTTCGATTTTTGTTTGACAAATCCTCAATTTTTCATGTAGGGTTGATCTTTGATGTCAGTTCTAACGTTTCGAGCCCGTACGTCATTACTGGTATAACTGTGGAGTCCAATATGTGTTTCCTCATACCATCACTTAACTTCGAGTCCAATATTTGTTTTATATTCCAATATTGCTTCCAGCTATTGCTTATTCGTCGATTAATGTCTTTTTCGTCCTGATTTAAGAATGATTTGAGTTGGCCCAAATATATGTAATCTTCCACATATTCTATTTTGTTGTAATTCAGGTGTATATCCTTTTTTAGGTGGTTTGTCATTATTTTTGTTTCCGTCAAGTTAAGGCATAGTCCATAGTCTTTACAAGCGAAAGCAAGTTCGTTTATCATTGATTGAATGTCATCTGGAGAGTCCGAGAGAAGGACCACGTCATCTGCAAATCGTAAGTTGTTAAGCTTTTGTCCCCATATATTAAGTCCATATTTTCTGTCCCAATTCAATTTTCTAAAAACGTCTTCTAATACTGCAGAGAAAAGTGGTGGTGATAGTGGATCTCCTTGTCGAACTCCTCTTTTTATGTGAAACCACCTTCCAATTTTATCTGTTTTAATTTTAGCTGTATTGTCTTTATAAATGCTTTTCATTGTCCTTATAAAGTCTGGATGAATATGAATGAATGGTTACTTAGTGCTGTCCAGATACAGTTGTGTTCCACTGTGTCAAAAGCCTTTGTGAAGTCTATAAACAGAAGATAAAGTGGTTTTTTATATTCGTTGTGCTTTTATTTCTATAAGTTGATTAATCGTCTGTAGATGATCAGAAGTCGAAAAGCCTTCTCTGAAGCCAGCTTGCTCTCTGGGTTGTTCGTCATTGAGTGTTGTTTTCGTTATTTTATATAGAGTCTTTGGGAATAGTTCAAATGTTGCCTTATTTATCGGCACCGGGTAGATTCGATAATATCTTAATTTCTTACGGACATAATGTCACTAATTTCGTTACTCAATAACACAAAAGTCTAGCATTGAATAATATCACAAAAAGAGCACACATTTTTGACACGACTTTTATTAGAATAGGTTCATAATTGACAAGGTTGTGCCTACTTAAATATAAGGTGAAATCGGTTAGTAATTGACAAAGTTGTGCTACCTTCAATTTAAAGTGACACAGAATTGCATATACAAAAACAAAAAAAAATCTTAGAATCAATCTCTTTAAATGCAGATAAATAACACACAAAGAGAAATCGGTAAATAATTGACAAAGTTGTGCTAGCTTAAATTTAAGGTAGCACAACATTGCATGCAAAAAAATATATTACAGCACAAAAATCGCGAAAACAACACAAAAATAGCACAAAAAGAGCATACAATTCTAGTAAAATGTTTAATTATTTATGCCTATGTTGGCAAGCTAACTTTTTGGACGTAAAAATTTTTTCATTTAAGGCCGGCGATACATTTTCCAGATGTTCAGACGGTGTTCAGATAAGCTTTATATGAGTCAACTCACTTTGACGTCTTTTATTTGTATCTCACTCTGATTTCCGGGCAAGAAAAGACGGCCAAGTGAGATATAGATTTAAAATTTTTTGAAAATTCCTACCTTCCCTCGCCATCACTTTCTTAAGCCTACTACATACTTGTGAATCATGTTGTGAATCCATACAATATTTGCATTTTTGTTCACCCATGAACGTGGTCGTGATGCTGTGTGGAGGGTTTTCGTTCACGAACAATTCCCGTTCCAAATGTACGGGAACTCTTGGTGAACAGTTGACAGTTCGATTACAAAAGAAAAATGCATCATTGAAGGCATTGTGGTCTTAAAAATCAAACGTTTACGATACATTCACAAGTCTGTACCAGTGAGCAATGTCAAAAAATCACTTTCTCCACTGGTGATTGTTCACTTCACTTCACGAACAAGTATGTACAAGGCTTTACCAAGAAATAGGAGCGAAATAAAAATAAGAGGGACGTCAAAATGAGTCAACTCACTTGACGCTGGTCTGAGCAACGTCCAACAAATATATTTTTAACGTTTTCAGTCGATTTAACGATTTTTTTATTGAACATTTATATACAATTTGAGTTACCTTACAACTATTAAATACATTGAAGAATATAAATCTTATGGCACATAGGGGGCCTATTGTTATACATTGGCTAAGATTTAATAGGAAATATAAATATATATTATACATGCCCACTTAAAATTAAAAGTCGGTTGACTTTGATGCTCTCGGGGTTTTCCGTCCCGGTTGTCCATTGGTGGTTTGGGTGTGGTTTGGTGGAAAGGGTTGGCGTTTAGCCACGGCTGTAGGCTGACCCTGTGTCAGCGTAAAAGGAAACGGCTGTGTCGTCGTTGTCGGTGAAGACATTGGCATCCAGGGTCTCCATAACACTGAGGTACCTCGGCTCGGGATGTCGTTGCTGGGTGGCCATCCTTCTCATTAGTTGATTCGGGTGATTGACGGTGTTCTGCACTAGCTTCTTCGCCGAATTTGCTAGGTATTTGTCCAGCGGTATAATCTTTGCTTCTCTGTAAAGATCCTCGTTCCTGTAATGCTTTCTTCGCTGCCGGTCAAAGTGGAGCCCGGTGCAGATTCTTAGCATCTTCCTCTCGAAGACTTGGAGATCCTTCATCGCTGATTTTGTAACTGTGAACCAGACTGGGAAACAGTAGCTGGATTACTAACGTTTTCAGTCACTTCACATTTTTGGAGCAAATGACACCTGACAAAATTTTTATTGTAAATATATGTCTGACATATCAATAAGGGCAGCGTAACCGAATATCTTATCGTTTTTCCTTCATTTTATTTTTTCCTTGTAGGTGCTTATTAAATGTACCTATTTTTTTTTTCAAAAAACATCGACTAAAATTCACAAATTCCTTACCATTGACCGTCAAATCTTCATTTCCAGTTTGTTGCTTAACAAAATCAAAAAGTCCGGCATCAGAACATAAAATTGCCCTCCATTAAAATCGAATTGCCCCCCTGTAGTTGCATGTTCTATGCATACCTACTCCTAATATTATTATTAGCCATAATAAAATAACTCATCTTGGGTATGCTTTAACATATACCCTTTACATCAACCAAACTATTTAAGAGTCAAGCTCCACGTTGGGAAACACTGGTCTAGAGTCTAGACTAGCCTACTGGCTTCCGTGATGGCTTGATCTTTGAAACGGAGGGAGGTTTTGTCTACTTCGTTCTCTCTTCAAAGACTCTCTTGGTCTTGATTTTCTGGACCAAATATCCGTCGAGCTTTTGAAGCAGTTCAGTTGAAATAGTGAAAATAGTATTAGCACCTGACCTGCGCACTATTTTCTCCAGAACAAGATTGAAGAAATCACATAATAGCGCATCTCCGTGCCGAACCCCTGTGCATGTTTGGAATAGTTCGGAAGAGCTTCAAACAAATAATTTAACACTTTAACAAATAAGTCATCATCATCCTGTCCTGTAACCCCGGCTGGGGCATAGAGCGTCAACAAAACGCCTCCATCCTTCACGGTCTGCTGCAAGGTACTTTAGCTGTGGCCACGTCTTTCTCTGGGATTCTGCTTCCGCTAAGACAGTTGATTTCCATGTTCTTCTTGGTCTTCCAACCCGCCGTGCACCCTGAGGATTCCATTCAAAGGACTGTTTTGCAATTTCATCGTTTGGTTTCCTCAGTGCGTGACCAATCCAACGCCATTTACGCTTTCTTATGTCGACGTCCAGCCGCTCTTGACTTTTCCTGCGCCACAATTCCTCACTTGATATTATTTGTTGCCATCGAATCTTTAGGATGTGGCGAAGACAGCGATTCACAAAAGCCTGCAATTTCTTCGAAATGATAGACGTGACTTTCCAGGCTTCACAGGCATGTAGCAACACGAATTTGACATTGGATTCGAAGAATCTCAACTTAGTGCGTAAGGAGATTTGACTTGATTTCCAGATTGGGGACAGAGTACCCAAGGCAGCACGAGCTTTATTTATTCTACTTTTAACGTCCAGATCCGTACCACCGTTTGCAGAGACAATACTGCCAAGGTAGTTGAACTGTTCCACTACTTCAACTGGCGTCTCCTGTAGAATAATACGCTGCTGTGTGGAGCGGCCTGTGAGCATTATTTTTGTCTTTTTGCTGTTTATTCTTAGACCACTCGACTCTCCCTTCACTTGCAGTGTTTGGCACATCCCGTTCTGCCCACCGATGTTATTTGCCAGTAGACATATGCCATCGGCATAGTCTAAGTGACTGAGCCTTTCGAACGGTCTCCATTGAATGTCCTGTCGCTCAGCTGTACCAACACTGGCCGTCAATACGTCGTCCATCGCCAGCAGGAAGAGAATTGGCGATAGAACATCCCCTTGTCTCACACCCTGTTGCACTACGAAGGAGTCGGATAGCTGCCCATTGTGCAAAACAAAACACCTTGCGTTGTTGTAGGACTCTTTAATAATGGCAACAATTTTTGGTGGAATTCCTCTACCAAGTAACGATCTCCATATATATTCTCGGTTAACTCGATCAAAGGCCTTCTCAAAATCCACGAACATGAGGTAAAGCGGTGATTGAAATTCCATCGACTGCTCGAGGACGATACGCAGGGTGTTGATATGGTCGACACACGGTCGACCACTGCGGAAGCCAGCTTGATGCCTCTTGAGTGTAGACTCGATTCTATCCTTTATTCGCTCGAGAATGATGGTTGCCATTAGTTTTGGGAAAACGGACAAAACGTAGATACCACGCCAATTGTTGCAATTCTTTAGGACACCCATCTTTGGCAACTTAACAATCACACCATCCTTCCAGTCCCTGGGATAGCTTTCGTTTTCCCAAATGCCTTGTATCAACGGATGTAAAATACTAGCCGCTGTTACGGCTTTCGGGAATTCAGCTGGTATTCCGTCCAGACCAGCTGCCTTGTTGTTTTTGAAGAGATTTATTGATGTCTGGATTTCCGATTCTGACGGGGGTTCGATGTCAATACCCCTATAGGACCTGCGCATCTCGTTTAGTTGGGGCACTTCAGAACTCTGCTCAACTGAATCCTCATTTAGCAGGGCACAAAAATGGTCCTTCCATCTACAAAGCTGATCCTCAATTGATACCAAGAGTGTGCCATCCACATCCATTACAGGATGATGATTGGTGTTGCTTTTTTTCCCGATAACATCTTTGGCTATTTGGTACAATTCCTGGATATCTCCTCTTCTGGCAGTGATTTCCGCATTATCTGCGAGTCCTTCTAGCCTCACCCTCTTGTCACGTCTCACACAGCGATAGACCATCTTATGTGCAATGCGGTACTCTCTTCACAAGTCAGCCTTTCGTTGAACATCTGCCTCGGCATTTATTTGGATTTTCAACGATTTGCGAAGTTCGATCTTATCCCAGGTGTCTTGAAATATCCAAGAGTCTCTACGTCTCGTTCGCTTGGGTACAGTTTCGGATCAAGCCTCATAAAAACACTTTTAATTTCCCCCCACATCTCATCAATTGTTGAATGCTGGATTCTGTTTAATGACGAGGCTCTGTCGTTAAGGGTGGTGACATAGTTTCGACATATGTTGGGTTCATTTAAAGCATTAGTAATGAATTTTGAGCTCCTTGCTGCATCCTGCCCTGGTTTTTGTACGGCAGTGGTTCGTAGTTTGAGACTCATCAGAACCAAATGAGAAACTAGACAGAAAGTATTATTCGGTTAAACCGCCAAGATCAAGAGAGTGAATCAAACAAGTGAGTATATGATACAAGACACAAGATACAAGAAGCATAAGATATACACATTAATAAATGCATCTCTCTCTAATTTAAATTAATGCAGATGGCAATTGCCAAGGATGGCTATTCAATATGAAGTGCTGCCTACGCAGCATAATGGTCCTTGCTCTCAACACCTCCCCCACTTAAAAGAGGTCATAATCCTTCATCCAACCAGGAGTCTGGATATTTCTTCCTCTGGAAGACATCCTCTGAATCTCTGAAGGTGAACTTGGTGAAGGAAATCCGTGTAATTCTGCAGTTTGTGAACTTGTTTCCAGAGGCGTAGCGAGGGGGGGGGGGGGTGTGGGGGGGTGTACCACCCCCCCCCCCCACGCTTTTCAAGAGTCAGCAAATTCAGGAAGCTAGATTTTATTATGATTAATTTTTTAATTCGTTACTTTATTTAAAATATAAAAATACAAACAATATAAATAAAAATACAAATGTACAGACAACCACTCGAGTAGACAGTTTAATTCAATCTGAATCTTTTAATCTTCAAACTATGTGTAGGGACGCCAAAGAAGTTGGCGTCTTGCGAATTCATATTACTCAAGATATAAACAGTTCATGAAAGAATCTGTTGAATTGACAAAAAGTGTGCAAGATACAATAATCTGTTGAATTGACAAAAGTAATTTGATTATAGTGAGTGGGAGTGAGGTTTATAAGAATATGATTAGTTGGTACATAACACCTCCCCTTTTAAATGAAAAATTAGGTGTAACAAATTTTTTAGGCTAAAATATTCTTTTTTTTTTGTATAGTTTGAAGTATTTTCTTTTAGTCTTATTATACATTTTTTTTTTTTCTTATAAATTGAAATATTTTCTTTTTATCTTAATATTAAATTTTTTGAAATTTGAAATATTTTCTTTTATCTTAATATAAAATTTTTTCTTAAAACTAATCCTTTTTAGTCGGTAGTTGAGTATCCTTCTCTTGCGGATATAGGTCTTCTTCCTTTGTTTATGTTACGGGTTCTTAAGGAAATGTTTTCAGGAACTTCGTAGATGACTGCTTCTGAATTATGTGGATTTGAAGCACAATAGTTGTAGATTCTTACTAAGCAGCCTTGTTGTTCTTCATGATGGTTTTGTTTGCAACAAAATAGAAGTTTCAGGATTTTGAAGATTCCCAAAAAAGATAAGACTTTTCTCATTAATATTAGAGCCAGTATAAGTAATATAACTTGTCCTGTAATGAGAAGCCAATTAATTTTAGGTTTTATTTGAGTTTTTTGTAATAAATCATTAATGTGTTGTTTTAATATATCAATTCTGTGAGAGGCCTGTTTTAATTCATCTAGTCGGACATTGGTAATATGTATCGGTGACAATGACATGGTGATATTGTGTGTTGATGAATTTGGAGTTTTGCAACAGTCATCCTCTAGAATGTTGATTTCGGGTATCACATTTGTGTAGTTGGACGTGATTTTTCCTTTGGATATAAGCTGGTTGTATTTTGAATACGCTCTGCAACCTCCGTTGAGTGTTAAGATTCCAGTAGAGTGTATGAGTTGATCAAAGATTTCAGTATCTTTACAATCTATGGTGAGTCGATCTGGTTCACTCAGTACAAAAATCCATTTATTAGATTTTAATGGATGCCATACTGCTATTGTGCCTGTTACTAGGTAAGTATGACACGAGGATGGTATAATTTTGTGAGTTGTAGTTAATAGTTTTGTCTCACAAATTGGTCTATCGTAACTTGAATGTATCATTTGTATTTCACAAATTTTATCAAATTCAGACAAATCTTTACAATTTTTAAGGTCATTTAATTGAGCATAATGCATTTTACTCTTTGACATTGCTAAATAAGGAAATGCTGGGTTTATAAATGCATATGTGGATAAATTTTTAGGAATAGGTAAAGGAAATATTTGATATAAATTGAATTTGTTAATTCTAGGAAGAGGAATTTGAATAATAAATACAAGTTTATTATTTTGATAAAATCCAGTTAATTTGGAAATATCTAGCAACTTATATGCGTTTTCATAGTTCAATGGAATTGGGAATGTTTTACTATCGGAAAGGAAAAGTATATTTTTATTCATTTCATCAATGAGTTTCTTTGGAGTAATTATACTTGGATGAATTATTTGTGTTTTTGCGAATAATATAGAATTAGTTAATTGATCATATTGTTCGTTCAATTCATTTACTAAGTAGGTCAGTTCAATTAACTGATTTTCAATTATAATTGAATTTTGGAGCATATCTTCCTCTTTGTTTACTTTATTAATAAAGTAGTTGAATTTTTTAATATTTTCATTAAAAATATTTTCGTGGACTTTAAGAATGCTAATTGATTCATTGAAATTAGTTATAGTAGTTTTTATAATTTGAATTTGTTCTTTCATAAGCATTTGAACTTTAGAATCGTCGTCTTCTACTTGTTTTATAGCTTCGCTATAATATTTTGCATCATCAGCATCGGGAACGCCGAATAACCAATTCAAAGCATAACCTCCGCCATTAAAGATACCTCTTTTAGTTCTATGACGATTAATTAAGTGAGCTAATGTTTCTTCTTTTTGAATAAGTTTTGTAACTTGTATTGATAAGAAATCAAGTGTTTGAGAACAATGAGAATTTAGTGATATTCCAGAATTTTTCTCACATAGAGACTTTGATTTTTCGTAAATTTTCTCTATCAATTCTAATTTCTTTTTATAAAATGATATATCTGTATAAGTGATTAATTGCCAATGATCAGAATAAAATCTGACATTGCCCAGATTTTCATAGAATAACCCACTACCATTAGTGATTTCATTGATTTTGAAGTTTTCGGCATTCGCCTCTGATATGGGAAACCTGTAATGAAATTTTCGTAGTGTAAGTTTAGTAAAATGAGAATTTCATGAATTCGAAATATGAGCGTGTTTAATACGATTTACATGAACTTTAACTGGTTTATTTTTTATTTCTAACGTAACATTTGTGTTACCGTGAACCTCTAAGATCTTATAGGGACCTTTATAGTTAGGAGTAAGTTTTCGAGAAGTTCCAGCTCTAGATGAATTGTTTTTTAAATATACTAAGTCATTAACACAATAAGTTGGATTATGAACATTTCGATCATAATTAGTTTTTGACTTTTGTTTCTCAGTTAATAGGTTTTCTTTAGCGATTTGATGAGTCCTGTTCAGTCTATATTTTAATTGATCATAGTAATTTTCATAGGTATATTTAAATTCGGGATATTCTGTTAAAGAGCTTGGTAGTATAGGTCTGTGACCAAATAAAAGTTCATATGGAGTGAACTTAGTTGAAGAATGAATATGAGTGTTGTATGAAAACATTGCTAATGGAATGTATTTATCCCAATTAGTTTGATTTTGATTAATATAATGCTTTAGATAGTCTTTAAGTGTAGAATGTGACCTTTCTAGAGCACCATTAGACTGTGGGTGATAAGCACTCGTTATTATGTGTTTCATTTGAAACAATTTTGTTAGATTCTTAATAATTTCTGATGTAAAATCAGTTCCTTGATCTGTTAAGATAGATTTTGGAATTCCGAACATAGTTATAAAATTTACAAGGCTATCAGCAACAGTTTCAGCTACATGATTAACTAAAGGTATGGCATAAGAGAACTTTGTTAAGTCATCTTGCATGGTAAGTACATATTTATTTCCATTTTCAGTTAATGGTAAGGGACCTACAATGTCAAGGGCTAGTCTTTCGAATGGCTTATTACTTGTACTAGTAATTTCCATGGGAGCTTTGTTAGTACGTCTCATGGTTTTGTTTAATTGACATGATTGACACTCTTTAATATATTTCTTGATTTCATTACGCATTTTATGCCATTTGTATTTTTGTGATATTCTTCTAAACATCCTTTGATATCCGCAATGACCGGATAATGGCAAATCATGGTTTTCCTTGAGAATTACTGGGATTTGTTCAGGAGTTGGAGTTTTGATAACATTTTTGTACATCGAGATACTAATTTTTGCATTTCTAAATATAAATAAAATAATATCTTTACATTTTTGATATTTGAATTGATTGAATTCATCGCATGGATTTGCTATGGAAATAGAAGATTCATTGTTCAGTTCCAATTGAATACGTAAGTTTTGTATTGTATAAAAGAAATCTGAATAAGAGGGTTTTTCGTAGAAATTGTTTTTTATAAAACAGTGATAAAATACTTGTTTGTTTTTGCTAGTTGTTTTATAATTTGAATATAACTCATGTGGTACATTACGTATTACTTCAGAGTTAATAGAATTCGATAATATATCATCGGTATGAACATTTTCGTTTGAAAGATCAATAGCGGTAATATAAGCTACTGTTTCTTTTGAGTTTAGTATATTCTCTTCGAGTTCTTTAAAATCGTGAATATTTGGTGAAAGAGAATTATAGTAAAATTTAACATAGTCATTAAATGTTTCTTTAGTTTCCGCATAGAAGATAGTAGTTGTATTTTCTTGACGAATACGAGATAAGCAGTCTGCATTTGAGTTTATACGACCAGGTTTGAAATGTATCTCATAATCGTATTGTTCAAGTTTTAATCGCCAACGCACTAGTTTAGATCCAGGATCTTTTACATTGAACAACCAAACTAATGGTCTGTGATCTGTTACAATTTTGAATCGTCTACCATATAAATATGGTCGAAAGTGATTAACACTCCAAACTATTGCAAGGAGTTCTCGTTCTGTTGTGCTGTAGTTTGACTCTTGTCTATTAAGTGTTCTACTTGCGTAAGAAATAGGCAGGTCAGAACCAATTTCACCTTGGCTCAATATGGCACCTATTGCAAAATTGGAAGCATCCGTGGTAAGGATAAATTCCTTAGAAAAGTCCGGATACTGTAATATTGGCTCGGATGTAAGTTTCACTTTAAGACAATCGAATGCAGATTGTTGTTCTTTTCCCCATTTAAAAGGAACATCTTTTTTTAAAAGATTTGTAAGGGGTCGAGTTATTTTTGAAAAATTTTCAATGAACCGTCGATAGTAGCCTGCGAGGCCTAAGAAAGATTGTATCTCTTTTATGTTAACAGGAACTGGAAATTGACATACAACGTCAATTTTTTCAGAGTTTGGTTTGACACCTTGATTTGTGATTTTATGACCTAAATAAATAACCTCTTTTCTCATGAACTCGCACTTATCTGGTTGCAGTTTCAGATTATTAAGTTGGAGCCTTTGGAAAACATTTCGAAGTTTTGATTGATGGTCTTCTAATGATGACGCATAAATCACAATGTCGTCTAAATAGACAAAACATTGTAGACCTTGAAGGCCTGTTAAAACATTGTTCATCAATCTCTGGAAGACTGATGGTGCGTTTTTTAATCCGAAAGGCATACGAATAAACTCGTAGTGCCCATCGGGAGTTGAAAAAGCGGTTTTGCAACGATCTTCTGGTCGAACATTAATTTGGTGAAAACCAGATGCTAGATCGAGAGTTGTGAAGTAATTAGAATGACTTAATTGATCTAAAATATCAACAATATTTGGAAGAGGAAAAGCATCACCAATTGTGACGTTATTCAGTTTCCTGTAATCAATGACAACACGCCATTTTTGTTGACCTGAAGCGTCAACTTTCTTTGGAACCACCCAAAGTGGAGCGGACCATGGAGATACGGAAGGCTTAATGATTTCTTGACTTAGCATTTTTTTTATTTGCTTGTTAACTTCTACTTTATGTTTTTCAGGGTAACGGTACGTTTTTGCCGCTATAGGTCCTGAATTATTTGTTATTATTTCATGCTGAATAGCTGATGTAGAAGTGAGGACATCTCCTTCTAAGTGAAATATGTCACTGAACTCTTTGCATATTTCGATAATATGAGATTTTTCTTCAGTATTTAAATGATCGAGTCTTAAGTTAGCTTGTAAATCTTGAAAACGATCAAGTTTATTTGATTTTGTCAATGGAATTAAATTAGGTAATGGTTCCAATCGACAGGAAAGATTTTGAAGAATTATAGGATTTTCAGTGGTATTTAGAATTGAAGCAGGAGCATAAGAATCATTATTTACTTTAGTAATTGCTCTTGACAAGAATACACCTTCTTGTAAATATAGCTCTGGAAGAATGCCTTCTTTAAGCTGAGGATTAGTTATAAAAACTGAAATAAGTTTTTCAGTACGAGGTTCGATTTCAATAAAGTTTGAATTTGGTGAACTTTCCTTTGAATTGATTGGAATATTTCCGTACTTAAAACGGAGACATTGGATTTTGTAATCGATAATCGCATCCATTGATTTAAGGAAGTCATTTCCTAGAATTCCATCATATGGAATATTTGAATCCACGGTTAATACATGGAATTTATATGGAAGTGATTTATTAGGAAAGTTTAGTATAAGATTTGAGCAGCCTGAAGTTTTAATGGGATTATTCTGACTAATTCCATTTAATAGAATTTGCTCGTTTTGATAAATAATAGTTTGAGGTCGAAGAGATTGACCTTTGACAATTGAAATATTTGATCCTGTATCCAGTAAAAGTTTAAGAATTAGATTTTTTGATTCCGTACATGGAATGAGAACGTAGGAATTTTTTTCTGAGAACAGAATATTTTCAACTATTAATTGTTTGTTGCCTCGTTCGATATCGTTGACTCCATTTGGACAACTTGTAATGAAGTCGGATTTGAGTTTTTTGATTGTTGTTGCTTCTTTTGATTATTATAACTTCGTTTACGACATTCATCTATTGAATGCCCTTTCTTTTTGCAATATTTGCAAAATTTGAAATTGCTTGAATTGGATTCAGTTTTACTTTCAATTACATGAAGATAAGAATTACCATTTTGTTCTTTTATACGAACAGAGTTTTGATTTTGATTGTTATTTGATTTATAGTTATTTGTATATTTTGAATTTATTTTTTTACTATACATATTTACAACTTGTTCTTCCGCTATCGCTATTGAGATAGCTTCATTGAGGGTTTTAATATCACGAACTCGTAGAATATTTGATATATTTTGATTAGAAAAATAAATGAAACGATTAAGGACTATTTCATTAAGAAGTTCAAGTCTGCCTTCTAGAGAAGACTTTGCAACATTTTGTTGTTGAATAGAATTTATTGTTCTTTTCAAACATGTTTCTACACGAAATACAAATTGACTAACTGTTTCGTTGAAGTTTTGTTTTAAGTTTGTCAGTTCACAAAGTAATTGGGAATAATGTTTAGTATCTTGGTACATTGTTTTTAAAAAAAATTTCAATTCATCCCAGTTATCGAACTTACGATTTAGACAAGCGGCTTTTGCCTTGCCCGAAATTTGTGTTTCTATATAGCTTAATAAGATAGGTTGCTGTGAGACGGATGCGAGAGCAATTGCTTTATTGCAATCTGATATGAAAGAAGGAAGTTCGTCTCTAGAACCATCAAATTTTTTAATAAATTTAATTAGAAACGTTATTGGAAGATTTTCAGAGATTTCTGAGTTTTGAGATTGCATCTCGAGTTCATCATTATCTGCCTGAGACATTTTTATTTGTTTTTTTTTTTTTTTTTTTTTTTATATATAAAGCAACGAAAATTCGGATGTGCTTAATCAAATGTTTCTCACTGTAATGGATACCAAACAACAGATTAAACTGTTCCTATGCAATAGCAATTAAATTGAAAGAACACAATAAATTATTGTCGACTCGTGGAGTACAAAGACAATATTCAGAATTCAATGGAGTTTAATCGAAATATACACACAAATATTATGTAGGTGAATAATTTGGATACGCACAAAAACACAAATATAGGTATATGAATATGTAGGTAACTCACATGTGGAAAGGAAGGAATGAGCAAACACAAAATATAAAATACATTTTACTTCTGACACCAATTTATTATGATTAATTTTTTAATTCGTTACTTTATTTAAAATATAAAAATACAAACAATATAAATAAAAATACAAATGTACAGACAACCACTCGAGTAGACAGTTTAATTCAATCTGAATCTTTTAATCTTCAAACTATGTGTAGGGACGCCAAAGAAGTTGGCGTCTTGCGAATTCATATTACTCAAGATATAAACAGTTCATGAAAGAATCTGTTGAATTGACAAAAAGTGTGCAAGATACAATAATCTATAATGATATAAACAGTTCATGAAAGAATCTGTTGAATTGACAAAAAGTGTGCAAGATACAATAATCTGTTGAATTGACAAAAGTAATTTGATTATAGTGAGTGGGAGTGAGGTTTATAAGAATATGATTAGTTGGTACATAACAATTTAATAATTCAAGCAATTAAAATAATAAAAAATAATAAAACCAGGAATTTTATAATATTTTTCGGAAAAAGTTAAAAAAAAGTTTTGTATTTTCATTATATTTAGGTTTTTAAACTTTTAAATGTACCTATGCAAATCGACATTTTTGCCGATTGCAGATTTTGGAAATATGCCGAATAATTAAAGAGTCGGCAAATCAACGAAGCTTCATTTGCCAACAATTATGAATAAAACGAGCCTAAGCATTTTTGCCGATTGCGGATGTCGGAAATTTGCCGACTTATTCAAGAGTCGGCAAATCAACGAAGCTTAGTTTTAAAAAAAGTTAATAAAACGAGCATTTTTGCCGATTTCGAATTTCGCAAATATGCCGACTAATTCAAGAGTCAGAAAATCAACGAATCTTAATTTGAAAAAAAATCTAATAAAACGAGTGTTTTTGCTAATTGCGAATTTCGCAAATATGCCGACTAATCCAAGAGTCGGCAAATCAACGAAGCTTAATTTGAAAAAAAAAAAAAAAATATATAAAAAGAGCATTTTTGCCGATTGCGAATTTCGCAAATATGCTGACTAATTCAAGAGTCGGCAAATCAACGAAGCTTAGTTTGAAAAAAAGTTAATAAAACGAGCATTTTTGTCGATTGCGAATTTCGCAAATATGCCGACTAATTCATTGATCTCTTGGGAACAAGAACTCGAAAAGCCGTTGTAAATGAAATCAATAAAGCTGGTATTTTTTCTGTAATGGCTGACACAACTCCAGACTCATCACATCAAGATCGACTTTCTATAAATGTTCAATACGTAGTGAAAGCAAACGAAAGACTCATTCCTATTGAACGTCTTCTGAAAATGGACGTCTTCCTAACGAAAAAAACGGGAGAAAAATTGGCCCAAAAAATAATAGTGACCCTTCAGTCAGTAGGAATTTCCATTAAAAAAATTGCTTTTCAATCTTATGACTTCGCCAAAAACATGTCCGGAAAGTACAACGGTACGCAGCAAAAACTATCGGAAAAATGTGGTAAGATAATCCCTTACATTCCATGCCAAGCGCATCGTATCAATATATTCGTTGAAACAGCATGTAATTCGAGTGTGCTGATTAAAAACTTTTTCAATGTTTTGGAAGCATTATTATGTTTTCTTCTACGGCAGCACAAAACGTTTTCAATGTATGCGTGAGGAATTCAAAACTGAAAAATTTGTCAAAAACTCGATGGACAGCTAGAGCTGAAACAGTAAAGGCTGTTTGGATATCTTTCGAAGGCATTGTACATGGTTTCGAAAAAATAATAACCGATGTATAAGTTCTTTTGATAATAATACTCGTACCTCCGCTTCTGGTCTGCTGCAAAAAAATCTTGGATTTTGTTTTTATAAGCTCGTTATATTTTTGTAAAAACGTCATGTTTAAAGTAAAAAATTTGACAGAAAATTAAGAAGCTGAAGAGTTGAATGTCATTGATGCTGTATTGTTGACTCGAAGCACATCAATATCATTTCAACAAATGAATGACGATGACGACCAAATCGATGCATTAATAAAAAGTTCATCTTCATTCGCTGAGAAATTAAAAATAAATCCAGAGAATGATTTTCTGAAACATCATAGAACACGCCGTGTACCAAGAAGAATCGATGAAAATCCAGAAACAGCTTTCGACTTCGATTTCCAAACATTTTATCGAAAAGAATTTAGAACGGTTTTGCAAGTTTTTACGACGTGTATAAACGATAATTTAAAAGATAATTTTTCATCTTTCGAACCTTTTCAAAAGATTTTTGAAATTCCTGTCGACAGAGGAAATGTCACAATAGAATCAGTGGAATCCATAATGAAATTGGAGCCCCTATTTTTTAAAGAAGATCCAGAGTGTTTGCTTTCTGAGTTGCAAATTTTTCTTGATTCATCCACAAATTGTATAAATTTCGAAGACATTACCAAAGTTATGTTCAAGTTGAAAATGGTAATTCCCTTAGCGCACAAACTCTTTTGCTTCATTTTAACTGCTCCTGTGACATCAGCTTCTTGTGAACGATCACTTAGGCCCATTTGCTGATACGAAACTTAAATATTTAAGTAGAACATAAGGGCTTATGTGACAGTTTACGCAGAGGAAAAAGTAGAACAAGCCTTTTAAGTTGAACATAAATGCTTAAGTATCGTATGAGCAAACGGCTCTAATAGTAAATTAAAATTAGTCTTAAACTATTTGCTCACGACAATGCGTGATGATCGTTTGAATAATTTGATGCTGCTTTATTCTTCGAAAGATAAAGTGGACGAAATTATTCTTGATGAGGTCGTTGAAGAATGGTCCTTATTAAAACACCGCTGAATTAAAATCTAGATAGAACTAGTTCCACTCGGAAAAAATCCCTTTTTTCTTTTCCCTTATTTTGAGCTTCACCCGACAAATGCTAAATTTATACAGTCGGCAAGTTTTTAAAATAAGTCGGCAAATTCCTAAAATAAGTCGGCATTTTAATGAAAATCACCCCCCCACTGCTCGAACCCTCGCTACGCCGCTGCTTGTTTCTAATGCATCTTCGAAACTGTCCGATGAATCAAGAACTGATCCATTTAAACTTTCATTTTCAGTTGGTGGGATCATGCTGAGTCGATATTGGTTGATCTTGAAATAAGTCCATCAAATCAAGGAATGTGTTAGTAGTTAGCTGCTCGTTGGCTTCGGAGTATCTGGACCTTATTTGGTTCGTATGTGAGAGAGTAAGTCTGCTCTTATTTCCATCGTTGACAAGAATGTTACAATTGACGGTTCCTATCTTTTGTGCCTGAAACCCAGTGATTCTGGTTTCATCGATAAATTTTAGCATATACCATCTCACCTGCTTTGAAATTCCCTTTTTTAGCACCGTGTTGTCTGTTGAACTGAAGATTCTGCTTTTCGTTTGTATGAATCGGTTTTTGTTGACTTGGTCCAGTGATGTTCTTAACTTTCTGCCGATGAATACCTCTGCGTATCTACAAACCGCTCTGCCTGTCCGTTGGACTGTGGGTGGTATGGGGCTGTTCGTAGATGCTGGATACCTGGATTTTCCAAAAAACTTTGAAATTCGGAACTGGTAAATTGCGATGATGATAAGTTCGGAAGTTGCACGACTTCCAACCATTTTGAGAAGGAGTCCACGATGGCAAAATAGTTGACACCATCACAAGGTCCTGCGATGATGTCAATATGGACCCGTTCCATCGCAGATGTTGTTATTGGCCATGACTACAGAGTCGTTTTGACTGGAGACTTTGCAGCAAGGGCGCAAGCATGACATTGCTTAGCAAAAAATGTAACGTCTTCATCGATGCTGGGCCAATAAACATGGCATCTGGCAATTGTTTTCATCCTGTCTATGCCCGGATGACTTCGATGGAGCTGTGACAGAACTCGTTTTTGAAAACAATCTGGAACTACGATGCGGTCATTGAACATCAAAACACCATCGATTACTGCTAGGCTTTTCTTTCTGCTGTGGTATGAAGACAATTCAGGTGAAAGGGGATTCTTCAATCCGGAGCTCATAGCCTTGATAACTGATTGAAGAATTTTGTTGCTCTTTGTAGCGTTCTGCACCATTTTGAAATTGACACGAAGCACTTTGATTGTTTCGAGCAAATGCGATGAAAAATCTTTTTCAAATCTCAAGCAGGCCATGACTGTTTCTTTTCCAGTTTCGATTTTGTGTCAATCAGACGTGAAAGAACATCAGCAAAACCAAAATCTTTTGTTGAGATGTACTGGATTTCAAAATCATACATCATTAAGATGAGTGCCCATCGCTGAAGTCTGTTTGCTGTGTACATTGGAATTCCCTTTTTGCTACCAAAAATGGATAGGAGCGGTTTATGGCCAGTGAGAAAAAAGAATTTTCGACCAAAAATCATTCTATGAAATTTTTTACGGCGAAAATGAGTGCTGCAGCTTCTTTCTCGATCGGACTATACGACCCCGTCTCGGTTGATGTCAGAGATCTGGCTGCATGAGCGACGACTTTTTCCATTCCATCTGGGAAAATATACATGATACATGCACCCAGCCCTACGTTGGATGCATCAGCTGCTACTTTTATCGGTAAGTTTGGATTGAAATGTGTAAGCAAAAGGTCTGATGCGAGAACCGAGAATGCTTTTAAATTTTAGAAACGATTGTTGACATTCTTCTGACCATTCTAATTTAGCATTTCGACGGAGCAAATTGTCCAATGGTGCTCGGATTTCTCGTATTTGCTTCACAAACTTGCCGTAATAGTTCACAGCCCCGAGGAATGATCTGAGCTCGGTAATGTTGGTTGGTGCTGGCATCGTGATTATCTTGTCAATTTTCGCTGGATCTGGACGCAAGCCACTTTTTCACTTCTGGCACAAACTTCTGGTACAAAAAATGAACATTTTTCAATTTTAATTCTAAAACTGTACTCCATGAGACGTTGCATCACTGTATTCAGGTTGTTCATATGGTCCTGCCAGTCTTTCCCACTTACGACGATGTCATCGAGATATGCTGCAACACCGTCGATACCTGCAAGCATCGCATCCATTAACTGCTGGAAGGCTCCTGGAGCAGACTTAACGCCAGGCGCAAGTCTATTATGAATGTAAACAATCCCTTGTGCTTGTTGATTGTAAGGAGCTTTCTTAATTCTGGTGCGACAGCAACTTGAAAATACGCGTCTGCCAAATCGATGTGCGTATAAAATGGACTGTTTGCTATTTTTGCGAAGATGTCTTCAGGCAGTGGGAGCGGATATATTTATGCGGCTCTAATGATTGGTTTAGGCCTGAAGAGTAGTCTCCACAAATGCGCACTCCACCGGATGCCTTTCGCACGACTACAATGGGTGCTGCCCAATCAGAGTAGTCTCATCATCGTGTCCTGTATCCCCGGCTGGGGCATAGGGCGTCAACAAAACGTCTCCATCCTTCACGGTCTGCTGCAAGGTACTTAAGCTGTGGCCACGTCTTTCTCTGGGATTCTGCTTCCGCTAAGACAGTTGATTTCCATGTTGTTCTTGGTCTTCCAACCCGCCGTGCACCCTGAGGATTCCATTCAAAGGACTGCTTTGCAATTTCATCGTTTGGTTTCCTCAGTGTGTGACCAATCCAACGCCATTTACGCTTTCTTATGTCGACGTCCAGCCGCTCTTGACTTGTCCTGCGCCACAATTCCTCATTTGACATTATTTGTGGCCAGCGAATCTTTAGGATGTGGCGAAGACAGCGATTCACAAAAGCCTGAATATGACACTGGCTTTGTATCAGGCTTGAGATGAAGTTCTACTTCTGTTTTGGTACAGATAGAGGAATCGGTTCTGAGCAAATCGACGTACTTTTGCTGAATGCTGGCAATGGATGCATTTCGCTCTTCGATAGTCGGTTGAGTGATCCGACTGCATACGATGTTCATTGGTTGATTCCACAAACTGAAGATCTCACACATATCTGTACCTAAAACATTGAGAGAGTTAATATTTGAAACATACAATTTACAGGTTTTAACTTCCCCATTTAGCTGAACATCGCATTGAAATTCAGCGATCAAATTGATGTTGTTCAAGGAGGCACATTTTGCTCGAGTTCCTTTTAGAGTTTTACCAGGCTGACCAAGCTTCCGCCATGTGGTGATGTCTATCATACTGATGTCTGATCCAGTATCGATTTGAAGCTTGAGTGGGTACGGCTCGCATTGATGATTGAAACGAATCTCGACAGCTACAAACTTCCGTCTTTGGACATGGTTTATGGTGTTGACTTGGATTGACTTGTTGCGCGGTGTAAATTTCTTTTGGGTCGACTTATTTTTTTTCGAAATTATTGTCGTTTTGTTTTTCCTTTTTCGAAAAGCAGTTGCAGTAGCCTTCCTTGTGTTCAGTTCGGCCACATTGGGTGCATTTGTGATTTTTAAAATCACAATCTTTTGCAAAATGCATATGACCGCAACTCCAACATGGTGTTCTTGGTTGCGTATTTTGTTGCTTGCTGTGCTGCTGGGTAATTTTGAAAATGCTTTTCCTCTTTAACAACATTGACTTTCGGATTTGGTATTGATGAATTTTCAATGAGAGCTGTGTCCTTTTTAAGATTCTTGACTTTTTGTACATCCGACAACAGCCTGCTCAAATCCAAATTCGTGTTGTCCGCCAACGCTGCCAGGGGCTTGGTTCTAATGTCTGCGTCTGCAGATGACTGCTGTCCTGGTGACGAAAACCAAGCACTTGAATTGATTGGCCTTCAATTCACTTAGCTTGAAATCTTCGCATGATTTATTTACCCTAGCTGCATATGTAGGAAAAACTTCTGAAGGATTTGTTATTGTCTGCAAGCAGCGAAAGCGAGCACTGAACAGTGATTCTGGAGCACCAAACAATAACTTGAGGATTTTGATTGTATCTTCAAATTGAATGTCTCGGGAATTTTTCGGTAAAATGTATGACGCATATTTTTCATGAGCTATTGGATTCAATTTTCGCATCAACAATCTAACTTTTGAGGCGTCACACATGGGAGTATTTGTATGCAAAAACTGGACAAAATTATTTTTTGTCTTGATTGCAATATTTTCATCTTAAACCATGTAATAAATACTATTTTTAATAAATTTACCCTCTTTTAAAACAAAAAAAATGCAAGTTTTTTTTTAATTTTTCAACTGGAAACAAGAAAAAATGCATACATACAATCGGATATACGGTATGACCCAAAAAGAAAAAAAGGATCAAAGATGCAGCCAATATTTTTTGTTTAATCAATACTGGGAGCTTTGCTTAGCCATATTTTATACAAATAATTACCAAATAACTCCAAAAAATAAAAAAAAATGAAATCCCAAAGAAAAATAACAGCACAAATAGTCAGTTTGAATGGGCATAAAAGTGGGGAATACGATATGACAAAAAACAACTACATCCGCAAAAATCTGCAGCCGATTCTTTTCGAAAATGAAGCTTGATGGTTTATTTTATCCACCCATATACAAATGAGAACTCAATTCCACCGACATCTATAAAAATATTGCTTCCCAATGGAAAAGAACCAAAAAAAAATTGTGTTTTTTTTGCATTTTTAGAACAAAAATTCGAAAAAAATATACCTAAATATTAAAATATTTGTCGTAAAAATGGCTCAATATAATAGTGAACATCTGTAGTTGATTTTTATATACCAAAAATTTCATCAGACTACACAAAATTTTTAAGAAATAATTTAATAAAATGTTTCAAATTTTTTGATGGTTGATTACAAAAAGAAGTTAAAAATTCGTAATCAAAGACTTTGAACTAATATCATAGCCAAAATATGTAGAGCAATAAAAAAAATATTTTAGCCTATGTTCCATTGGATCTTAGCTATTGTCTGGAAAAAGTTCCCCTTTCAAAATGAAAAATCGACTTTTGGCCGAGTTTTGTAGGCAAATACTCCAATGTGCGTCATCTAGGTTTTTGCCATCAACATTGAAAATGTCCTCGTGTCGACAATACCATGACTCAAAAACAATTCCATTTACTGGATCGTAGCAAAACTCTGAGATACGTTTGCCAACGTATCCATGAGAAACTCTAGTTTTCCATTCTGTGAACTCGATAATTGTCGTCCGGGAAAAGGTCAAAAACCCGCCGATCAAAATCCCGCAGGTCGAAATCCCGCCAAATAAAATTACTAATTATGTACACGAATCCCGCCAGTCAAAGTCCCGCCGATCTAAATCCCGCCGCAAGAATCCCGCCAGTAGCCTGCTACTATTTTGCTGGATTTTCAATACTTTTTTAAAATAATCCCAACTTTTTAGATACTTTTTCATACTTTTGAAACAATATTTTATTTTAATAAGTGAATTTATTTTTATTGAAAAAAAGTATATAAGGTGTTTTGGCAATTTGGCATTTATGTATCTTCAGTTCTTCTTAGAACTCCGTAGAGGTAAGACCTCGAGGTAATTAGAGAGATAGAAATTGGATTTTAATTTGGTTTTGTGGGGACGGGTGACAACGACGACGACCATCACCACGATGGGACGAGAACGACCACGACTAGAAAGACGAGAACGGATGTGATGGCTTTGACTTGCCGTCTCGGCATCAACTCGCTAAAGTCTTGCCTTGGTCGTGGTTCACAGTGTCGTGGATCTGGACAGAGGTGAGTCTGGATCTTGGCAGAGGTGGGTCGGGATCTGGGCATAGGTGGGTCTGGATCTGGACAGAGGTGGGTCTGGATCTGGACATAGGTGGGTCTGGATTCTGGACAGAGGTGGGAATTTTTTTTCGGTTTCGGTGATGGGGAACGGTAGTCTAAAAGAAGACAGAGGTGGGTCTGGATCTAGACAGAGTGTGGGTCTGGATTCTGGAAGCAGGTGGGTTTTTTTTTTTTTGAAAGAAAAATTATATAGAAATATAAACTTTTTGGAATTTTTTTTTTGAAAAGTATGAAAAAACAAGATTTTTTGAAGAAAATTTCAATGAAAAATTAAAGTTTTCTCAATTTTTTTTTTCGGTTTTTAATTTTTCTTCGAAATATGAATGGTACAGTTGCTCAAGAAAACTTGACACTGGCGCTGAATTGATGCATCGAATCGTACGAAAAATCAACTTTTATCTTTAAACGCGATTTGCGGCTAAACTAAGCGTCCTAGAGGCATGAAAGTTTGCATCTTTAAACTTGATTTGCAGCTAAACTATCTGTCCAAGCGACTTTAAATGCAAAAGAAACTTTACATACACCCAACCTCGCACCCACCCCAAATCCTATAATGAGCCCAAGCAGGGTGGTTGCATACCTCACTGTTTATTCGCGTTTATTTTCCACCCAAGGTAGTGTTTCTCAAGAAAACTTGACACTGGCGCTGAATTGATGCATCGAATCGTACGAAAAATCAACTTTTATCTTTAAACGCGATTTGCGGCTAAACTAAGCGTCCTAGAGGCATGAAAGTTTGCATCTTTAAACTTGATTTTTAGCTAAACTATCCGTTCAAGCGACTTTAAATGCAAAAGAAACTTTACATACACCCAACCTCGCACCCACCCCAAATCCTATAATGAGCCCAAGCAGGGTGGTTGCATACCTCACTGTTTATTCGCGTTTATTTTCCACACAAGGTAGTGTTTCTCAAGAAAACTTGACACTGGCGCTGAATTGATGCATCGAATCGTACGAAAAATCAACTTTTATCTTTAAACGCGATTTGCGGCTAAACTAAGCGTCCTAGAGGCATCAAAGTTTACATCTTTAAACTTGATTTTCGGCTAAACTAAGCGTCCTAGCGACTAATAAAATGCATATTCGTGATCTTGGAATGTGCCCGTTCCCAAAAATCAAAACAAAATTGGTAAAAAAGTTTTTCCAAAAATTTCAAAAAAAATATTTTCAGTTTTTGTCGGCTAAACTTAAGCGATTTTTGTTGTCTTTCTTTAATTTTTTTTCGAATTATGTGTGAATGATATTTTTTTCTTTAAATGCAAAAGGAACTTTGCATACCCACCCCAAATCCTAGAATGGCATGCCTATTATGGCATGCTTCCCCATACACACCTCGGTGTTTATTCGTGTGTATTTGCCATCCTCAACTAATGCATCGCATTATACGAAAAAATCGACTTCAATCTTTAAACGCAAATTGCATAGGAAACAAAAATATTAATGAGCTGTCGCATAGTAGTAGAAACGTTGGGATTTTGATCGGCGGGATTTTGATCGGCGGGATTTTGATTTTCGGGATTTTGATTTCCGGGATTTTGAAAAACAGGATTTTGATACGCGGGATTTCGACATACGGGATTTTGATTCGCGGGATTTCGACCCCGAACCTTGTCGTCCACCTTCTCCTTCTAGGAGTGATTTCAAGAGTTTGGATTGAATATCCAACAGTTCGAGAATTTTTGTTTCATTCGTCATTTTCGATGAGAAACAAAATGGTGTCGCACAATGAAATCAGAGAACTGTATCCCAAAAATACTTTTTGAAGAAAAAAAACTTTGTTTGGTTGAAGAGATGACTTTTCCTCGTCGCCAATTGTTATGACCTTGGGTCATACAAGAAAACAAATAATTTAACACTTTAACAAATAAATATTTATTAATTATTAAATACTAGATGACCCGGTGAACTTCGTTTCACCATAAATTAATTTAAAAAAAATTGAGTGTAACTCTCCATAGGCTAAGCCCAGCGGACGTTGTATCGCATTAGAAAATACAGTTGATGGCAAACTCCGAATATAATTTTGAACAACTCCACTCCCGATGGCCACACTACAAAACATTTTTTTTTTTCATATATTAAGTTTAGTAGATCGTGGTCACCTCACTTTGTATAGAACTTCTGAGTCTTAGGAATACTTGATAGCCTGGTACAGTGAAAGCTACAATAAGCGAACACTCATCGTCACCTCTTTTTTGTCCGGTTATCAGAGCTGTCGTAAAGAGAAAGATTGCCCAATGGCAACCTACTCTTTTTGGCATCGCAAAATAAAATTACTTCTAAAATAAGAGCTGTAAAACATTTACAATGCCGAAAAGCGGTGGAGAAATAGGAATGACACACTCTAAACTAAAGTTAACTTATAGTTACCCAGGAGATCCCGTACTTAGCTCTCAAAGCAACAGTAATCTGATTGGTTATTAGAAATTTGCTTTTGTATTGAAAACAAAAATTCGAAACTGTTTAGAAAACAGATCCTTTGCTTCTTCCATTGTGTCCGTTTGTTGTGACGTTTTCTATTTGAAATGAGCAAAAATAAGTGCCCGAGTCAGTGAAGGAGTGCCCGTATAAACTATAAAGGAACGCAATTTGTATATGAGAAATTCGAGAAAAGAGTTGGTTCGCAAAAATATGTCCGTTTAAGGGAATTTTCCGCTTATCGTAGCTATCCGTAAATAGAGCTTTCACTGTATTTATACCTTGTTGAAATTTGGTGGGGTGATAGTTTTTTTTTTATTTATAATCATTTAAAAAAGCTAGATCTTTAAAAATACTCATTTCTTAAGGCCATTTTATAACTTCAACCCTTCAAACACAAATATCAATTTTTAGAATCTGACCGGAAGTCTCTAAGATAAAAAAAAATCAAACAAAGTAGATACCCGACCCCATTGCTGGTTCACAAAACCAATTTCTTACCAATTCCGAAGGTCACTTGAAACTGTTGAAAAGGATAAGGCTGTTGATGGAAATAAGAAGACATATGGCCTTTTCGATTGGAGTCAGAATGACAGATCTTCTTCCTCTTCTAGTCAAGTCAAGGTCTTCCAGATTTCCAATCAAAAAGGCCATTCATTTTTCACTGTCTTCAATATTTTGTAGTTCAATGGTTCATCATTTTTTAATTTTTGCTAATTTTGCATAATGCGCTGAAATTTCAAAATGCAATTTTTGTCCCCACGAACTATCTTAGACTATACAAAATATTCTGTATTAACAATTTATTTACATTAGTTATACCAAACCGATCCTAATCCTTAGTAATTTAATATTGTAAGTGAATGAAATAGACCGCACTTAAAAATCTCGTTTTGATATTCTGGCCCTTGCGATCAAGATTCGACTTACCTTCAAGCTATACCATCCTTTCGCTTCTCAGAGTGCATCTCGCTTACTTTTTTTGGTGTATACATACGTATTCATCCCGCTATGTTTCTAGCTTATTCTTCTTATTTTTACTTTTCAAAAGGAAAAAAACAAACGAAACAAATTATATGCATATAGACCTTCATCCCTTGATTCTCATCTTCTAGACTAATTCCATCACCAATCCGCGTTTAGCACCTGAGAACATAGTTTAAATTTTCTCATGAAGTAAACCTTTATATATCCGTGGCGGTCGTGAAGAACCAGGTAAGTCGAGATACCTGAAGTGAATTATTGTTGATAACATTTTACGAAATTTTATTTAGTTTTACCCTTATGTAATATTTCCTAATGCATCTGAAAATACATTATGAACACTTTTTTCCACATTAGCATGGTTTTGTGTATGATATTCAACATAAACCCTGACCTTATAAACTTTTTAAGAGTTTGAGTTACCTGGTTCTTCACGACCGCCACGGATATTTAGTACCTCTTAGCTACCAAAAGTCATATCATATTCATGGTCTTCAACTATGAATGTTGTTCAATGGACTATACCATTTTTGACTTTTTTTTAGAAATTTTGCAAAATGCACTAAAATTACAATACTCAAAATGTAAGTCTTTGATCCCCCTAAAAACATCTTGGATAGTAAAAATACCCCGTATCAACAGTTTATTTGCATTTTACCAAGCCGATCCCAAGGCATTTTCTTATGGGTTAAGTACAGTAGCGGATCCAGGATTTGGCTGTGGGGGGGGCTCGAGGCTCCTATTTTAGACACCTCTCAATTTTTTTTCTCAAAATGTAGGCCAGTCAACAGAATCAAACAATATTTTCATATTAAAAAATATACATAATGAAAAAATTTGTCATTGAAAAAGGAGCATCTGTAGATAATTACAAAGATATACATATACAGACACTCTACATAAAGTTGTTAGGATAATTCAAATGTCTTTCTTTTTATACTGAATATTTTTTGTAGAATTTATACATTGAGGCAGTACGCAGGTCGTTCTGAATTTAAGCTCCCTTTCTTTCCAAACACCTGCTAAAATGCTAGCTCTATTTTAACACAAAATTTTTGTGGAGAATATCACATTCTCTGAAAACAAATTTTACTCAACAATTTCAAATGTTGCTTTTTCAATATTTAAAGTAAATCTGATAAAATAAAATGGGTTTTTCTCCAATATTTCACGTTTTTGATTTTCAATTTAACAAAGTAAAGTCCACCTTAATCTCATGAATAAAATAAACTGTACAAATTGATCTCGAGAATAATGTGGCGAACAATTATTTCATGCACTAAATTTTGGCAGGCATCTTGGTCATGTACTATAAGAATCCAAAATTTGATTTGAGTTGCATACCCCTCAGTCAAAATACTAGGCAAAATTTTGGGGAGAATGTTTTTGGGAGCAAAATTTGACCGCGTTCCAAAGATATTGGCTTAAACATGTTTTTGATATTGGCTAAAGCAACCATTTGCAGCCACGAAATTTTGTTTGAATGATTCTACCATTTCTTATCATAAATATTTAATGATTTTTTTTTTCAATTTATTAATTTATTTAATTTTATTTATTTATTATTTTAAAGAAAGCCAAAAAAAAAGAGAAACTTAGATTAAAAATCGAATCCTTTTCAGGAAACATATGAAATCGTCGAAAAATCTTCGAGCTAAAAATCTTCAGTTTCAATTTTGAGGACACTGTATTAAACAATAATTGTTTGATTCGGTCACTTGAAAACATTTCATGCAAAGTTATTTGTTTGCCTCGGAAAAACAGTTTTTAGAGTTATAAGCTCTAAAGTTTCCCGATTGCTCTTGTAGCCAGATTCAATAGGATCCTTAATGATGAATTCTATCGATATCCTTAGTTTTGTTCATTTAGCTTAAAACAAAAGCATGCTCAAGTCAAAATTTTACTTGAAAAGGAACTTTCAAGGCAAATGGTTACATTTTTCACTCAACACAGACACCTTTATCTTTGAATTTCGGTTTTCAATTTCTAAAACAAATTATTAAATGAAAATATGAGGTTTTGTCCATAAGCTCCTCAATTGCATTGAACATGTAAACCTCTGAACTAACCTCATTTGTTTCGCCCAATGCTCTACGCCTCTACGGAATTAAACAAAAACGCAGCATATCATTCATCTCTACCTATTTTTTCGACCAATTCCCTAGGGGCTTAAAAAATGCATTTAACATGTTAATTTGTTAGCCCCAGCATCATATTTTCGTTCAGTTTCCTTGAAGGTTGGGAAAACAACGGCTTACATGTAAAATTGTAAGGCCCCAAACTCTTCGCATTTTTGTCAGGCTTGGGAAAAAAACACAACCAGCATGCAAATTTGCTAGCCCCATTCTCATTCTTTTTCAGTTCCTTTATGGCTTGGAAAAATACATTTTTGGCGTAAATTGGTTAGCCCCAACTCTGATTCAAATTGCTTAGTCTTATCATCGTTTTTTTCATCCAATTCTTTTGGGGGCTTAGAAAAACCAACTTTCATGCAAATTTTTCAGTCCCAACCTTGTTTTAATGAATACCACAAAAAACACAAATATTATATCTATGATTTACAGATCATTCTTTTTTTCATCAAGTGTTTTTAAAAATTTAAGGTTTGAAAACGAGCCCAAAACTGAAATATCATCATGTTTTGTGCTTTGCTATTTAATTAATTGTGCTAATCGACTGTGGGGGGGGCTTCAGCCCCTATAGCCCCCCCTCTGGATCCGCCACTGGTTAAGTATAACTTTGGCCACACTTTAAATTCTCGTTTTTAAAATCCGGTCCTCGATTAACGGAATTCTGGATAAGGGAGACTCGACTGTACTATTAATTTTTTAATTTTATTTTGTCAAACAAAAATTTCATAATAATTGATTGATTGATGTTTTCAAAAATTGATTTATTTTTTTTTATGTAAAACAGGCACTCAAATTGCATTTTTGCATGTTACTGGCAAACCGCAAGACCGATTTAGACCAAACTTCATTTAAACACCCACCGGTTCATACCAAACACTTTTTGAAAAGATCAAGATACAAGATACAAGACACAAGATACAAGATGCATAAGATACACATCAATAAATGCATCTCTTTCTAATTTAATTTAATGCAGATGGCAATTGCCAGGGATGGCTATTCAATATGAAGTGCATAATTATTGTCCTTGCTCTCAACATTCTCCTTATTTGAACACTGCTCGAGAGTCAAAGTTATTCAATGTTTACATATCGGCCTAAAAGATGGCGGAATCAAAATGTCCTCGTTTGTGGAAATGAAGAAGAAAAATCTGAGATTCCACTCCTACATTAATTTCATTTTGTAATAGTAAATTATGACGCTGTAAATGTCCACCGTTCAGCATTCAAATCGATGAATCATATAATTATTGCTTGTTTTTAAAAACAACAAACTAATAACAATTTAATATGGCTGCATAGCAATACTCATACTAATAAGTTGTTCTCTTGAAAACAAGACACGATGGAAGAGAACTCCATTTCATATCTCGTTAGTTACCACTCTTCATGCAACTGTCATTAAAGCCACACAATTAATGTAAGCCATTACAATAAGACTTCCAACAATATTTGTTAAACGTCTTAACTTCTCAGTTAAGTCATTTCCTCTCATCAGCCCACACTGCAATAATTTTGCATTTCTTAATTTACAATCTCGTAATATCTTGCTCACAGTAAATTCATTTCTTCATCAACGATAGACCAGGGGGAGGGCTATTTTATACACTATTATCATTATGAACAGGCTATATGCAGTTCCCTTTTTACGTTCATCGCATGTACTGTATGCATCAGCTTAACAAAGCCCAGCGACTAAACACTTTACAAATCGTCACATCATGACACAAAACGCCCCACTCAACTGAGCTGTGCGTTAATGAAATTCATAAATTACCAACCTGGAACCAGTCTATAAGTTCTCCGGGACCCTCATACCATCAGGTCTCCCCTTTACACCAAGTTAACACCACAATGCCAGGCCAGCATTAATTACCACCGCGATAAATGACATTTAAATTTAATTCACACTTTGGCGAGGATTCGAGTCTTATCTGGAACAGAGTTCCTGCATCCAACTCTCACTATCGACTCCCACGCATGATCCTTGGATCGAAGGATTTGCAATGCTCCAATCCACACACTGGTATAGTGATCCCCCTTTTGGGTAACATATCACATGTGGAACAACAACGAGAACGACGACGACGATGATTGCCATAAGTGATGGCTTTGTTTTCATTTTTAAAGGGACACCTCGCTTGCTCGGAAATTTGCTCTGTGACATGGAACTGGCAGTCTTCGGTCCACTTAAAATTCCTGAACAAGCAAATTGAGGAGGCGATACGAGAACGAGACGAGACGGGGGGGCAAAGTTCCAAATAAGTAATTTGTTGCAGCTTTACGAGAGAGGGCCATCAAGCAAAGACCATATTCGGATTACTTTTACCACCTGATTGATGACCCACCGAGAGGGTCGCCTTGAGTCGAAGTGCGGAGACTGATTAATTGCTGCCTACAATCGAAATCGGAAGAGTTTAAGTCGAATTCGTGACCATGTTCTTAGTGGTGTTCCCACTTCCCAACTATACTTATCTATCTGCGGCTATGTGGATGATGAACGGATGGATGGGTGGATGGATGCGAATTAAGTGCACGATGACAGTTATATGCCTTGCTTATGTATCAAAGCTATAAGAAAAAATTAATTCTATTAAAGTGCACAGCTGGGTCGTAAGTTCTTGATTTAAGAACGAAAATGATGGAAATGAAAGCGAAAGCTATTTAAATAAAAGTTAAACCAACGTACGATTTTGAAAAACCTTGCCTAATGGCTAAAATCCAAAATTTTTGATTTAACTTTTCATAGAAAAAAAATAGGAAGTAAAACAGGCCTTTATAACTCTGTCCCAAAAAAAATAAAACAAAAAGGATTTTAAACGGGTCAGGCGATCCAGTTAATTTAGACGTTAACTTTGCACGGACTCCGGCACAGCTGAATTAAGATGAAGACCTTTGTTTTCATGTGTTGACTCTTTGGGTACTACTTTTAAAGTACTCTAAATTTGAGCCGTCGGAATTGGTTTTGACAGGTGAACAGAAAAAATTCAGCTCTCTGTGATTTCCTCGAAAACAAACAGTTCTTTTTTCGTAGATTAAAGGTAGAACTATAATAGTCGGAAGGGCACTGAAGCTAATGTCAAAAACCAACGAAAAGTTGCTTTCCGTACCGAAAAAAGGGGAACACGCCCATAATGTATTTATCATCTTTCTCTTTTTGGCATTCCTATTTCACCAAATGTCAGTTTTACTTAAGTGAGGTGCGCTCGGGAGCGCACCTCACTTCCGTAACCAAAGTTGAACGAAACTTGACGAAACGCTCCACTCCGCAATTATAGTCGCGTCACATGCTTGTGTATTCGCTTGTTTTCTTCCGACCACTTAAGTGCCCCTCCGAGCATTATAGTTCTAGCTTAAAGCGCAATAGATTTTTGAGAAAAATACTTTAACCAGTGCTGTCAAAGCAGCTAAAAAGTTATGACGTTTCAATATTTTTGTGCAGTGTTTTGGAGACAAAATGTTCCTTATTTTCCTTATGGAAAATCTATTTCACGCGAACCTTAAATTTTCATGCCTCAAATTTATTTTCCTTTGACACATTTTTTTCCACTTCACTTCGTGCAATTTTAAACATTAACGTAAGGCAGAAAATTGGCCCCACTACCAGCGAAACAATTATTACAGTTATCGGTGGTGATTTAAACGCAAGGCATCATTTTGGATGGATACTTACTTACTTACTTACTTAAGGTGGCGCTACAGTCCGGGTGCTGGACCAGGGCCAGCGGTCTCACGTCCCACAGGATGGGATTCAAAGACTTTCCAGGCCGGAGCACTGTTGTTTATTCAATCTGGGTGACCCAACCTTTTGTGCCTAGGTCACGTCACCATCGGACACCCAACAGTCCTTCCTTGTAGATTTCAATACTCACGAAATCACAACTGACTTTAATATTGTCAGCGTCAGTAATTGTACCTCAAGTGTTCAAGTGAGAGTTTTGCAAGAAGGATGTTGAAGAAATCGCATGATAGCGCGTCGCCTTGCCCAAAACCTTTTTTGACATCAAAGGTAACCGTGGAACTTTATGGAGCAGAGTGCATGCTCCATCGTCATCCTGCACAAACGGACGAGTTTATGAGGGATGTCAAAACTAGACATTACTCTCTATTAGACTAAGAGCCCACAGTAATTTTTGCGTGTGAACGATAACACAAAAAAATTGTTCTTATTCGATAGTATTTATAATTTTATTTTCAAATGTAAGCGTCTTGCAGTTTGTGGTTGGGGCAGTTATGAGTAATCCTGCATCCAAAACGCATTTTTTTCGGCAGATTAAATAATTGTGATAACACCTAAGATAACATTTAATTATATAGAACTTAATGCCCTGATATCAAATATGGTGGTCCAAGACGTTTTGCAGGCGGCCTTCTCCATGACAGACGCTCCTGAAATATGCGAAAAATCGGTTTTTCAAATAATTGTGATAGCAAAAAAATTTTGATTCCTACATGTAGAGGTAGCTAGCGTTATTACGAAAATGATGGTCCAAGACGTTTTGCGGGCGGCCTTCTGCCTGACAGACGCTTTCGAAGTTAGCCAAAAATCGATTTTTTAAATAATTGTGATAACACAAAAATTTTTTTTCGTATGTGTAGAGAAAGCTCATCTGATTAACAAAATGCTGGTCCAAGACGTTTTGCAAGCGGCCTTCTGCCTGACAGACGCTTTCGAAGCTGGCCAAAAATCGATTTTTTAAATAATTGTGATAACACTAATTTTTTTTTTCGTTTGTGTAGAAAAAGCTCACCTGATTACAAAAATAGTGGTCCAAGACGTTTTGCAGGCGGCCTTCTGCCTGGCAGACGCTTTTAAAGTATTATTTCATTCAATTTTCCTTTTAGTCACAACACATTTTTTCTTTAAATAATTGTAATAGTCCAGTCAATTTGTGCTAAAAAAGGCTCTTTGCGAGCAAATTGTGGGGTAGTTTTGATTTTGTCCCTCCCTTATGTTTTCGGGGATGCTGAAACCGAATCTGAGGTTTGCCAACAAAATTTCGTGAAGCAACATGGAAAAAAACGCAAAAAATGATGCAAAAAAGCATTTCTTGGGAGTTTTTCACTAATGGCTCGAAAACTACCAAGTATTCGAAAATAACATCAAAGTACCATTGAAAGTATACACGATTTCGAATAAATCTCTATTAAAGATTTTTTTCTACGACAACCTATTTGGACTCAAGCGCTAGTCGAAAATTGACGTATTTTTACTGTTTTCGAAAATCCACTCGAAAGCTCTAAGAAATTACTTTGTGTGACAAAATTTGAATTTTTGTCTATAACATGAATCAAGATATACTTTTCTGATGCTCTTTAATGCGCTGAGTTCGAATCTGCCCTTGAAATTACTCTATCACGTCACGTTTTTGAGATATTCGAATCTAAAAATTAAAAAAAAAAATTATTTTTTACTAGCGCTTGAGTCCAAATAGGTTGTCGTAGAAAAAAATCTTTAATAGAGATTTATTCGAAATCGTGTATACTTTCAATAGTACTTTGATGTTATTTTCGAATACTTGGTAGTTTTCGAGCCATTAGTGAAAAACTCCCAAGAAATGCTTTTTTGCATCATTTTTTGCGTTTTTTTCCATGTTGCTTCACGAAATTTTGTTGGCAAACCTCAGATTCGGTTTCAGCATCCCCGAAAACATAAGGGAGGGACAAAATCAAAACTACCCCACAATTTGCTCGCAAAGAGCCTTTTTTAGCACATATTGACTGGACTATTACAATTATTTAAAGAAAAAATGTGTTGTGACTAAAAGGAAAATTGAATGAAATAATACTTTAAAAGCGTCTGTCAGGCAGAAGGCCGCCTGCAAAACGTCTTGGACCACTATTTTTGTAATCAGGTGAGCTTTTTCTACACAAACGAAAAAAAAAATTAGTGTTATCACAATTATTTAAAAAATCGATTTTTGGCCAACTTCGAAAGCGTCTGTCAGGCAGAAGGCCGCTTGCAAAACGTCTTGGACCAGCATTTTGTTAATCAGATGAGCTTCCTCTACACATACGAAAAAAAATTTTTGTGTTATCACAATTATTTAAAAAATCGATTTTTGGCTAACTTCGAAAGCGTCTGTCAGGCAGAAGGCCGCCCGCAAAACGTCTTGGACCATCATTTTCGTAATAACGCTAGCTTCCTCTACATGTAGGAATCAAAATTTTTTTGCTATCACAATTATTTGAAAAACCGATTTTTCGCATATTTCAGGAGCGTCTGTCATGGAGAAGGCCGCCTGCAAAACGTCTTGGACCACCATATTTGATATCAGGGCATTAAGTTCTATATAATTAAATGTTATCTTAGGTGTTATCACAATTATTTAATCTGCCGAAAAAAATGCGTTTTGGATGCAGGATTACTCATAACTGCCCCAACCACAAACTGCAAGACGCTTACATTTGAAAATAAAATTATAAATACTATCGAATAAGAACAATTTTTTTGTGTTATCGTTCACACGAAAAAATTACTGTGGGCTCTTGGTCTATATAGTTCGTCTTTATAGATGCTGTCACACGTGGCCTTGAAATCGATGAGAAGGTGGTGGGTATCGATTTGAAACTCCAGGGTTTGTTCCTAGATCTGCCGTAGTGCGAATAATTCGTCGATGGTGGACTTTTCTGATATGAACCTATCAGGCTGTCGACGAATGGTTTCAGACATTTATAAAGTATGACAGAAAAAATCTTTTATGGGATGTTAAGGAGACTGGATGCTTCAGTCCAGAGGTTCCATTCATCGGGCATGCTTTCCTCGGACCATATTTTGCAGATGAGCTGGTGCATAGTCCTAACCAATTCATCGCCAGCCACTTTGAATAGCTCGGCTGGAATGCCTTCAGCTCCAGCAGCTTTATTGGACTTAAGTTAGGATAAAGCCATGTTCACTTCGTCGAGATCGGGTGGACTGAATTGTTGGCCTAAGTCGTCCAGGTTGAATAGCGTCGTCATCGCCGTCTTGCAATTTTCAGAAATGATGAGGATTTCCAAATCCTCTGCACCGTCTGTGATTCTACCACGATGCTCCCTGATCATCCTTTCAGTCTTTGGTTCGGACCATGTAACCTTGGGAGGTTCTTTTTACTTTTTGGTAAAACTTCCGAATTTCATTCCTGCAATGGCATCCTTCTATTCCCTCCATAGCACGCTTCTCATACTCTTTTTTTTCTTCTGAGGAGAACCCGGGGTTCCTCTCTCTTCTTTTGCTCGTAGGCAAAGCTCGCCAGCAGCTCTAGTCCTTCTATGTAGCGCTACTGTGTATGCATATTGTTTGGCTGCATGTACTTACCGTCATTCTTCGCTGAAACGGGGGTTTTGTTATGGCCTGATGGCTTCCTCGCGATTCTCCCACTTATTCTCGATGCCGGAAGTTGGCGGCATATAACTTCTAAAGAGGGCGTGAAAGACACGATCGGAAAAGGGCATGGTGATTTTTTGGACTGTAGCCGTCCGCCTCGAACTTTATCACGGTATTTCTCTGTTTTGTTTGGGCTTTGGTCTGGATGTCCGTACCTTGGCTACAACGAGTTATAGTGGTTCGAGTTAAAGTGTGTTGGCTCCTTGGAATGTTTGGTTATGCTTGATACTAGAGCAGTGCCTTGCGTGGATGGCAATGTAGTCAATCTGGTTGGTGGTTAATTGCCCAGGAATTCACCATGTCCCTTTATAAATCGAGATACGAGAACTGTGTGCTAGCTATTACAACGTTTCGCTTCGCAGCAAAGTCGTTTAACCTGAGTCCGTTATCGGAGGTGGTGTCGTGCAGGCTATATCTTCCGATTATGCCACCAAAGACGACTTCTCTTCCTAGTTATGCATCCAAATCACCCAAGGAGCCAGGAGCTCGTGGTACTCGTCCTTGATGTCATCATCTTTCACTTCGTTGAGGGCATGCGCGCATATGAATCTGATGTTCGTGAATTTAGCCTTAATGCGAGTTGTGGTGAGGCGCTCGTTCAAATTGTAGAAACTCAAGACTTCTTGCCTAGGTCTGCCTCTTACGACGAATCTACACCCAAAACGACCGCAGCCATTATCATATCGTAGTCTTGCATTTTTCCGGGCCAACCCATCGCCCTTCTGGGATGGCGGTGATGTCTATTTTGTAGCAGTCTAGGGCCTCCGCTAAATGTTCGGTAGCACGTGGTCTAAAGAGCAACAGAACATTCCACGTGCAGATCCAAAGTTCGTTGTTCGTTGTTTTATGTTTAATTTAGTTTGCTTAGGACCCGTTGTACACACGTGGTTCAAATTTTGATCCGTGGTTCAAATATTTTTAATGGCTGATTTCGGCGGAATTACTGAGGTTCAACGATACTTAAAGGTTCAAGTATTTTTTTTTTTCCGTGGGTAGGTGCAAAACCTGCATCGCAGGCTCTATGAGGACCGGAAAACGCGTGCTCATAGAAGTGTGAGATTCTTACTACACTAAAACCACCACCACTTCCCGATTGCAACTAAGTTGAAACTTATCTAGCAATTTATTTTTAACGAAGTTAAGTAACGTGTTGCAGGTAACTTTCCGGTGAAAATTTCTGCTTATTCCGCGATTTTAAAGCGGTTTTGTGTTCACCGCACCAAGTTGGAGGGTTTTGTTCTTTGCAGACGGCGTACTAAATTCGACTCGTCAAGAATGTCAATAATCGTTGGATTAGCGTGATCTAATAGCCGATTTCTATGTTTTCGCGCGAAACTTTTAGTTTCGTCTCGAACCGTAGGAATCCCGAGATCCCTGTGAAGATCTTCGTTTCTTATATACCATGGTGCATTTCGGCCATTCCAAAAATTTCGAAACCAAGCAACTCAATTTCAAATTAAGGAAAAAAATATATTTAAATATGCCAATATTTACAATATATATTAGAGTTAACGAAAAAATTGTAAATATAAAATTTTACTTGTTGTTGTAAAATAGGCAAGTGATCAAAAAAGCCCATACTTTATCTTTCGTATTTGGGCATTTTTCGGCTTTTTTGCCGCTATCAGTTCTCAATAAATTGTGATGCAACTGGCGATGTGCAGTTAGGTTTTTATAAGTGTTTTCAATACACTACTTAAATTCGGAACTATTTTTCTGATAGGAGTGCTGTAAAAATAGTATTACGCCTCAAAATGACTGAACATTTCATGTCTTCTCCGTTACCGAAAAATGACTAAAGTTGGTATAAATGGTTAACTATGTTAGTGTTTGTAAAATTATTCCGCATACAAAGCAAGACTTGAAAAAGGATTATGGAGGATTTTTTATAGATTTTTAAATCATGTCTTACTGTCTAAAACAGGGTAACGGAGAAGACAAAATTGCACTTTCTCATCCAAATTTCAACGACTCACAGGCACTTTTTTTTAAAGTCTGAATTTCTTTGATCCCGTTGCTTAAAATAGATCAAGGTAACTAAAAAAAAATATGTTGTTAAATTTCATTGAAATCGGTTGACGTTTACATGTGCTAGTGAGCACTTGAAGTTTTTCATATAAAAAACATGGTGTTTTGACAGTCTTTTACTCAAAGGGCCCGTAAAAGTGTAAACGTTGATGGAAAAACTTTAAACTTGGCAAATATGCTAAATACAATAAGGAGTATACAAATATATTTTTTTTATTTTTGTAAACAACAGTTACTCCATTTAAAATAGCAACAAATGCACAAAAACAACGATTTTTAATTATATTTTTTGATGGGGTTAATATTATGCAAAACTATTGAAAATATTTTTTTTGATACTCCAAGCAGTAGTTAATTTATGTGCCAAGTTTAAAGATTTTCCATCAACTTTTACAATTTTGCTGATATTTTGAGTAAAAACTGTGAAAACCCCATGCGTTTTGAATGAAAAATTTCAAGTGCTCGGTAGCACGTGTTAACGTTAACCGATTTCAATGAAATTTTACACACATTTTTCAATTGCCTGAATCACTTTTATCATTGATGAGAATAATTTAAAAATACGAATTTCAATATAACTGAACAAAAAAGAAATCTTTAATCGTACGTGTCTTCTCCGTTACCATTAGCTGTCTTCTCCGTTACCATCTTTCATATTTTTTTCTGTTAGTAAAATGAAACATGGCATTAAACCAAGGATGGTTTTTGATATATGCTGGTTTTATGAAAGTGTGCAAAAAAAATCAACTTCATATCTTAATGCACGGCGCAGAATTTTAAACTTCAAGGCAATGGTCCGAAATCTCTAAATCGTACGTGTCTTCTCCGTTACCGTCTATTTTTTTGAATAAACTTACTAAATTTCAAAATATTTTGGTGAAACTTCTGTGTCGTGTACTTTGTGATGAATTCTTAAAAACCACTGAGTTTCATAAAAAAAATATTAATTTCTTAACAAGAAAAACCTTACTACAAGCGTCCGATTGTCTTCTCCGTTACTTTGGAATGGCCGATTTACAAATGACCTAAGCAATTTATTTTCAAACGTTTGTAAGTTATTTAAATTTTTGTCGCAGGTACAACCCCAGAGTTGTATACCATAAGTCCAGACAGGTTTAAGTACCTGCCTGTATAAAATCAACTTATTATCAATACTAAGCTTGGAATATTTACCGAGTAGCCAGTTCATATCTCTTAATTTACTTTTTAATTCTTCGCATTTCTTTTTTACGTGCGGTTTCCATTTTAATTTCGCGTCTAGAGTCATTCCTAGATATTTTGCCTCATTCGCAAATGGTACACGACCGGTATTAAGAAAGACGGGCAATCTATTTATTTTTTTATACGTAAAGTCCACGTGGACTGACTTTTGTTCATTGAGCGCTATTCGCCATGTTTTTGTCCACTCATTAACATTATTAAGAGCATTTTGTAATTTAATCGTAGCTTCGTTAATCGTTTTACCTACTGCTAGTATTGCAGTATCATCAGCAAACGTTGCTACTATAGTGTCTTCTGTTTGAGGTATATCACGTGTAAATAGAAGGTACAGAACTGGACCTAAAACACTACCTTGTGGTACCCCAGCCACTATTTCATTGAAATTAGAATATTCATTGTCTTACACGAAAAAGTCTGTTTTCTAGATATTCGTTTAGAATTTTATAAAGTCCTTCAGGCAGAACTTGTCTTAATTTGAATTTGAGGCCTTCGTGCCACACCTTGTCAAACGCTTTCGACACATCCAAAAAGACCGTCGAACAGATTTTCTTTTCTTCAAGAGCTCTCTCAATTACGTCAGTTATCCTATGCACCTGATCAATGGTCGAATGCTTTCTTCTAAATCCGAACTGATGTTCAGGTATTAATTGTTTTTCTTCTATTATCGGCTGCAGGCGAAGGAGTAGTATTCTTTCAAAAACTTTTGATATTATAGGAAGAAGCGAAATCGGTCTGTAAGACTTCTTTTCATGAGATGGTTTGCCAGGTTTCAAAACCATTATTACTTCCCCAACTTTCCATTGGCTCAGAACATATTCTAGCCTAAGGGCGGCATTTATTATATAAAGAAGGTTGATCAAACCTTTACGAGGAAGCATTTTTAGAATTTCTGCCATGATTAAGTCATAGCCTGGAGCTTAATTGGACTTAAACTTCTTTATTTCTCTTTTTAACTCGGCAAGTGTAGCATTTCTTATTATGTAGCTGTCATTTGATGTAAAATTCATATTAAAATTTTCGTTGAGTGCTTGTCCATCGAAAGGCTTAAATGTTTCCTCCAGGTAATAGCCTTTTCTTTGTTACTTTTAGCCCATTTATTTTGGCCTTCCTTAATAGGAGGCGCTGGAAGCTTTGGTCTTTTTGTTACTCTTATAGCTTTCCAAAGTGAGTAGTTAGAATCTTTTCCTGCAGTCAGATTTTCGAGGTAATTTTCAACTTCACCGTTTTTAAAATCTGATATTCTCGTTTTAAGCAAATTACACAATCGATTTAAATTAGCTTTGTGTTGCGGAGCACGGGTTCGCTGCCATTTCTTGCTTGCTTTTCTTTTCTCTTTCACTAAATCTCTTATTTCTTGCAGATATTTTATATCTTTGCAGCGCGGCATTTCCCTTTGATAAGGTGTGTGATTCCATGCTGCCTTTTGTATCATATCAACAAAGGTATCTACTGCGTTTTCAAGTTCGAGAGACGTTTGTAATGATATCCTTAATTCAACGCTGTCCTCGATATCTTTCTTAAATCCATCCCAGTTGGTTTTACCGTTTGTTAACCTGGGTGGTTTTTCAATTTTTATAAGACTTTTGCTCGTATTGAGTATGAAGGCAGAATGATCCGAGAAGAGATCAAAGCTCTCTGTAATTTCAACATAGTTAGAGGGTATTCCTTTTACCATAAATAAGTCGATTAGGTCAAGTATTTTTGACGGATCAGTTGGCCAGTAAGTTGGCTTTCCAGTCGAATGAAAATCGCAATTATTTTCCATTCCTGCCTCTTAAAGCATTCGACCCTTTTGAGATATGCATCTTGAGGCCCAGAAGGTGTGTTTTGCATTAAAGTCACCACCAAGAATGAAGTTTGGCCTTAGTGACTTTATCAGTGTCGTAAGCTCACTGCAACGCGGAGGTCAATATATTGAAGAGACATTGAGAAACATATTTTTAGTTCTAACCTGAACACTACTCAATTGCATTAATTCCACCTCTATTTTCAAGCCTATCGAGTGTTCAATGCACTCTTTTATATATAACGATGATCCACCTCTTGCTTTGTTTGACGGATGAGCAGCGTGGTAGTCATGAAACCCGTGGATTTTAAGATTTGATTCATTTTTTGCATGCGTTTCTGATATCAAACATATGTCGATATCATTTTCCTGCATAAACATCTCTAATTCTCCAAGTTTTTGCCATAATCCGTTGGCATTCCACGTAAGAATTTTAAGCTTTTCCATCATATATTTTTTGAAAGAGGTAAGGGTCGAAAACAATTTTCGAGCTTACTTAACCTATCAAAGATAAGTTTATTTGTATCACATTGTTTTTCAAGTTTCGAAAGAATTATTGAAAAGACTTTAGAAACCGGATCTGTTTCAGTATCGTTATTAACGGGTATATTTTTGGCCGCTATTTGGGCATATGTTTCTGAGTAACCTTGCTTTGATATTTTGTCCGAAGGTATTGACACTGTTTTCTTTTCCTGATTTAAAGCTTTCCCTGATTTAAAAGTCTTGGGAGTTCCGTTTTTAATTAGCCTTGGTGGTTTTCTTAGCGTTTGGGCAGATTTTGATCTTCGCTTTTGTAATTCCTTAGCTACTTCGCAGCCCCTATAGTTTGCCGGGTGATTTCCATTACAATTAATACACGTTGGTGGACTTTCACTTATTCCGTTGCAGTCAGCGGTTAGATGTTTTCCGGCACATTTTACACACCTTGGCTCTTTTTTGCAATAGGTTTGGGTGTGATTGAATTCTTGGCAGCGTTTACACTTAGGGACTAACCTTGTGCTCTTTCTTAGAGGTTCGATCTTGACTACGATGTTTAAAATTGTTTTAATTTTATAAATTTCATCTAGTTTTTCAGTCTTATCGAACGACAGTATAAATAGTGGAAGGCCACGTTGTACCACTGTCGTTTCACTGCCTTTCAATATTTCATTTTCTTTGCGAAGAAGATCGACTTCTTTCTTAAGCTCTTGGGAAAGTTTCATTATTTCATCAAGTCTTTGACGAAGTTCATTGTTGTCTTTTTCAAGATTTTCTGATTTAGCCGAGTCGTTTTTGGCGCGCGCAAGCGTGACGGGTGGACTCTTCTCCCCGGAAATACTCGATTTAGATGGTGGTGATCGAGCTACCCTTGCACTTTTTATGAAGGGATTTATTAAATGCATAAATTGGCTCTCCCCAGAATCCATAGAGCCGACCTCCGAAGAGGGTGGATTTTCCAGTGAATCTGGACTACCATCTGGGGTACTATATCTTTTTGTTTTATTCATTGCATTATTGGTGTACACATCAATCTCAGTATACGGAGGGTGGATTTTAGTCGCATCCTTGTCCTTCGGATGTGGAAGTCAACGGCAGCGTGTGATTAGATCATTAAATTCTGATCTCGACAGCATAATTCAATTGGGAATCAAAAATCGCGTAGATTTTAATGCTTCAAAAACTCAATGCATGTTGTTGAAGCGGATCCCACTCCCTATGCTGTTATCCATGAGCGGCACTTGCAGCGAATAAACCGAACAGCTTTCAGTTCCCGGTATGTGCATTACAGATCACCTTGTGTGGAGTGACTAAATATTTAACGTCGCTTAAAAACTCTGCTAAGTGTTTGGGTTTCCTTCGACGATGCAGTAAATTTGTCTTCCCGTCTGACCTAGCAAAACTCTATTAAGCATTCATTAGACCTAAACTAAAGTCGTTCAAATCTCTTTGAATTCGACTATGGAGGGGTGTTCAGCTCCTATAGCCTCCCTGGGATCCGCCACTGAATATAGTTAATTTTGTTTGTAATATGTACATAGGTATTCCAATTTTGTTGTCATTTTTGTTTTCTTTTTTGAGCAGAATAGGTGAGAGGAGAGAGGACGAGCCTGTGAGACTGCAGGTAGGAAATTTAGTGACTAAAAATAAAAGTAGGTTATTAAGGGTTAACAAGCCTGTGCAACATCCCTTTAAGTATGCAAACAAAATTCGTGATCAAGAATATACCCTATCGTATCGCAACGGAAAAACTTTGAATAAAAATGGTTACATACTAAAAAGGCGCAAAGCTGCAAATACCAATCAAATGTTTTTGAGAGCCGTTTGTTGCAAATCTTCCAAGGGGAGCAAATTTTTCCCAGAAAGAGGGGGGGGGGGGGGCAATCGTGGACACTGACAAGAAAAAGACGAGTAAGTATTTGTCAGAATTCCAAAATAAAAACTTAAAACTATTTTGCTAGAGTTTTTGCAATATTTTTAGAAGTCGATGATTATGATTATCCATGTCTCCACCCTCCTTTAAGTTTTATTGAAGTTCGAGATCGATTTTTTTTGCGAAACCTTAATTTAACCTTTGAAATTAAACCAATACCTGGTATATCGCGAGCAAAAAAAACCAAAATGTGTTGTGCTAAAATTTCAACGAAACATATCTACCTACCTCAAAAAAAAAGAAAACAAAAAAAACTGTCATAAATAATTCCTAAAGAGGCCAGACATTTACACGGCTATTTGTGTAAACTGCCATCATGTCATAACCGCGCCAGAGCGCGACACACGAACAAACAAAAGCTAATAATACACCCAGAACAGAACTGAAAACCTTTTAAGATACAAAGTGCATCATTTCGAAATGTTAATGACGCTCAATCGAGATAAGCAGGCCCCGGGGTTCCCGACTTCGATCCCGACGAAACCATTTGTTGACTTCTGATGACAGACCAAAGGCACCAAACAATCAAAAAAACCACACTCTCTTAGTCCGAGTGTACAAGAATCTGCCAAATTGGACTGCCCAAGTGAGTTAATATTTTTTTTTTTTGAATTTATCTGCGAAGTTTTTGTGTTATTCTGTGGCAGTGTCGCATTTGGTGACAAGTCCGCGACTAAATGTGGGCAGCATGTTGACACATATTAAAATATCGACACAATGGCGCGACGGGAGACGACAGCAACAGACGAGAAGTTCGATTGGATTTCATATTTGAAAAATGAAAACACATAAATTCCTTGATAAGAAAAAAGGAGGGGGAACGAAATTAATGAAACCCCTTTGGTTGTCTCTCGGCGCCCAGTGCCCGCCACTGCCGTCACTTCATCTCTGGCTGCTGTGGCGCTTTGGCATCCCAATGTTGATGATGATGATGATGGGCCCAACATAGGCTTTTAGTGTTAATAGATTAATTTTCCATCTCAATGGGAATTAAATTGTAGGACGTGATCTTCGTTGGCATCCGTGACAGAGTTTGGGTATCAATTTTATTGACATTCTTTTCGGTCTTTGGAATGATCAAGTGATTGGCAGAGAGCTGGTAATGATGAGTGGTTGAAAGTTTGACATGATGCTCACATGCCCACGCATCGGTGGTTAAGATTTTGTCATTTATTGATGATGACTTATAGGTATAGGTATATTTTTCTAGTTTGGGTGATAAAATTATGAAGTGAATTTTGTTAATTCAATGACAAAATTGGAATTGGGAAAACTCTGAGTAAACTTGTATTAATATCCAATAACAACTTTCATCCGTTATAAAGTAATAGACCGGAAATCTTGATATACTCACAATAGTTCCTTTTCCTTTGTTCTTGCCTAAGCCTAGCTTATACATCCATACGAAGTGTAGTTTTCATGTAAAAATACATTTTTCCTAGAAGAATACTCTCAAAAGCTAAACGCAATTACTTTGGCAACAAGGAGGAACAAATTTGACTCGGAACAAATGCAACTCAATGGGCTTTTTGGAACTTAATATTATGACAAAAAATAATTTTTTGAAAAAATTTTCGTTCATTAATTACACTGGTCGACAAGGTCTTTGTTACCGAAACTGAAACATATTTTTCCGTAGGTTTTTGGTATGCTGAACTCAAATATGAAGTCAAAAAAATTCTATTAGGCCACGTTTTTGAGATATTCCCGTTATAAAATCAAAACACAGTTTTTTTTACTGTTTTCAAAGTTATATGTTAACGTGAGGTATATTGTTTCAACCAAATTTTAAATGGTTTCTTAAAGAACTATTTTTCTTCTTTTAAAATCTGTTTAAATCTTTACGATATCTCTTTTTTTCTCTGAGTAATCGTCAGTGTATTGAAAGCCTTTCATTTATGATATAAAAATACAATTTAAGGGAGAATGGGTAAATATTTTTGGGGGCTGGTTCATTACTGAACACAAATGTTTATACATCGTTGAAAAGGTTATTGTGAGTACATCATTTCATTATATCGCCGGTAAGCTCTTAACCATGGGGTTCACGAGATATTCGGCTGATATTGAGTAGGAAGACAATGTCCAAATATGGAGTTGCATTATTGTTCTTTTAAGTGCTTTGAAGCTGTTATTATGAATCTGCTCAGAGATATCAAATAATTGGATTGCTTTAAATCCGTTATTGGCCAGTGGTGATGTTGTCCCGCCTAAGGTTTGTTGTCTGTAAAGCATCTTGCTTCAACATAAGTTTACTTTAGGACAATCCACATTTTCAAGTTTACATAATATGTAGCTATCGGTTCGGTATAACTACATACATTTATCTGCCTTATTAGGATGAGTTGTAGAGTTCTGCCGTGTTAAGAAGAAAAAAACGTAACTGACATTTTGGCTGTTTTGAGCTAGCGCCAGTTTAGCCTATTGAATAGACCTTTTAAAAAGGAACAATTACGTGCAAGGGTTTTTATTATTGAATATGTTTGTTTGTCCCATAAGCATGCTTAAAACCGAAAATGCTACTAAATTCACCCATGCGTTTCTGAGAGAATGGTCACACTGGCCATTTTTCAGTATTTTTGGTATAACTCGAATACTAAGCCTAATTTGACAATTTTACAAAATTTACTTTTTGTTCAAAAATAAATTTTCTATCGAAATGGATAGTTTGGAAAATTTCTTAAAAAAATTTAAGCAGGAAAAGTAAACAAAAACCAACATAAGAAATCGAAAAATCAAAGATTTTAAATTTTTTTTCTAAATTGCGCATAATTTTTTTTGGAGCAAAGATACTCTCAAGACATGCATGAAGAAAGTAAACTGGAGTCTTAAGGCCTTAATATGACATGTTAAAAAAGCCATATTTCTTGAAAATTGACAGAGATATAGCCATTCAAACGTTACCATTTCTTATCATTTTTCGCAGTTTTTGCCCGAAAGCCTATTTTTTGGTACTTTATGACAAATTTTACGTTCCTATCACCTAGTACCAAATCTAATGTTAATCGGACCAGCCGTTCGGTCTGTAGGTCTGTTGCGGACGCCTGTCCGACAGTTCTGCTTGCCGGCGAAATCTGGAAGCAGGAATAAAAGAAAAAAAAAGAAAATAAATCACCTCACCCTGTTTCGATTATACTTGCCGATTTGACATTGGCGTTTGCCTTTATTATTCCTGGTACTGCTGAAATACTAATAAAAGAGAAAAAGTTTAATAATCTCGGAAGATTGTTTTAGACATTTAAAAGAAGAGAAATATTTCACACGCGCAAGATGAAAATACATACTTATCCAAACATATCACAGTTGCGGCTAATATTTTGGCGAAATATAGGTTCTGTTTGTTATTGATTGTTTTGTTATGGCTATGCATGGATAGGATATCTGATGAACATAGGAGACAACAAAAATACTTCGACTAGGTTTCAAATTTTCAATTTCTACCCCATGCAAGCTGCAGCCTTATATCCATGTAACAGCGGGTTGAATCAACTACACCCAGGTTGGAGCCTATCCGGATTGGATAATAAAGATTCATTCCGTTGATTGTCAGGCGTTTCTGACGTCATAAAAACACTAAAATGTCGGATTGGGGATACCTACTGAGCAACTATTGTTTCCCTTTATTGTGATCGTGTCAAACTAAATGCAGGGGAATAAGAATAAATTTTCACATATACACGCACATGTTCGAAGAAAAAAAAAAAAAGAGAATAGATAGCGGACAGTCGATCGGGTGATGGAAATAGTGTGGAAGGAGAAATATGGGAAACGGATTAGAAGTGGTATGTTCAACAGTTTGAAGCTCCTGATTTGAAGAGTGCTGTTCAAACGATTGAGGCCAAATAACAAAATTGGTGCCGTTCCGATACTGGCTTTATTAAAAAAAAAAAGAACACAAATAATATAAGTGATTTCTTTTGAAAATAAAAAGTGCGTGGAAATTTCTCTTGAATTTTTTGTTCGCATAACTTTAAAAATTTTGCGCTATACCCACGTGTCGGAACTTCCAGATTTTCGTATTAACGAGAAATAACTTATTAAGTTTTAAATAAAACAGGTCGTAGGGTTACAAAACTTTAAGTTTGTACGTTTGGCGGTCCCACGTTGCCAGCGGAACGCTGGGGCCGCCACAAAAATGTGGTGGTCTGACAATTTTCACCTGGAAACGAAATTTCCGTTATATCAAATATTTGGAGTGGGAAGATTCTAAGCAATCCCCGAATGCACATCAGTGTCCTTCAAATCCCCAAGAAACCGTCACCAAGGAAGTCGATTTTTTTTGTGTTTCTTGGAGCACTGGTGGCTGTCGCTGAAGTCTTGTGGAGAATAATTCACACATCAGTAACGGATGTCTCTCTTCACACCAATTCCAACTTGTTGGTCGCACAGGTTTGCCCTTAATGCTCAGTGACTCTAAGAATGCAAAAGAAAGTTTTACTACGCGTATATATATGAATGTTAAGTGCTTTCGACAGTTTTAGATGCTTTAAAATTGAATAGCAAAGTAACTAAATATCTCTCTAATTTATCATTGTATACGTCCATATGGAAAGGACTTCCTATAAACCTACCTGTTATGTTTTTTTTATTTGTTAACTTACATGGCGTTGAAGTTTTATTCCCTAGCTTATTTTTTTGTAGTTTGTATCCTTTCTATATCCTGATTTTGTTTACTTGATTCTTGATTCTATACCATTGTAAGTGATTCGTTCGTTGCCAGGGCCTCTCATTCGTTTTTATTTGTGTTTTTTTTTTGTAATGAAATTCATTTGTACCATAACCCCCCTTAATAGAGCTCTCTCAAGGTAGGGACGTTTTTTGATGGTCCAGTTTGTTCTACGCACTGAAGAAAAAAAGAGTAATATTTAAGTGAGAGTCCTATTAAAAAATGAAACAAAATCACGTTTTTTTTTTGTTTGGTTATTTTCTTTTCAGTTTTGGTAATAACGTTTATATAACTTATAGATAACTCATTAATATATCTTATTTTAAAATTAGTAATATTAAAGTTTAGTTTTATGATGTTGCCTACTATGTGTTTACGCTTAAGACTAATTTCTTAAATAAAACTTCGCTAAACGTCACTTTTGAATGGAGTTTGGGTGTTTGTTATCGGTATGGTCTTCATTGGTGAAATAGGTCGTTTTAGATCTTAAATTTTGAGGGGCGCCAATGGTAGCCGAACGCTTTTGGTGGAAATGGTGTGACCAGAATCTGGTCATCAACATGATTGGGGGAGTCCAAATATGGCCGCTGGATTTCCTAGGTTGGGTGGGGAATGGCAACACTGCACCAACATCAGCAGTGCCCTTGTAGTGGTGATAGTCCGTCCGCTGTCTCTTTAGTTTTTTTACTCTGGCCTGATTTGTGTTTTTTGTTGTAGTTGAGGTCAAGTTTCGGGGGCAAGATCCCCCCCCCATTCCGGCGAGCTAATGCCGCGCATAGCAAGCAGGCCACGTCCCCGGAACTTGACATTCCTTTCCATTTTCCAACCTCTTCCTTTCCAATTTCCTATCCCTTCCTTTTTCCTACCCTACCCCTTTACCGACACTCCTCACTTCCTCTTGCCTACGCAACAGGTCTGAAAGCATTTAAAAACAGCCGAAAAACGAAATTGCGAACTTACATTCGTTTTATAAATTCTCTAGTAGTTCTTATGTCATATTATATCAAAATTTTGATTTCGAACATTTTTACGAAAGTGAAATTTGCTATATTGTACCGAAAAAGGGACTTTCGGGCCAAAACTGCGAAAAATTAAAAGTAATGATAGGGTTTGAATGGGAATATAACTGTCAATTTTGAACAAATATTAAACTTTGAACATACCATATTAAAGCCTTGAGTCTCTACTTTAATTTGTCTATGCATGTCTTGACCCTATCTTAGCTTCAAAAACAGTCATGCACAATTTATTAAAAAAATTAGATATCCTTGATTTTTTCGGGTTGGTTTTTGTTAACTTTTCCTGCTTAATTTTTTTCGTAAAATTTTTTGAACTATCCATTCCAATAGAAAATTTAATTTTGAACAAAAAGTATTATATGTAAAATTGTCAAATTCGGCTAAGTTTTCAAGTTACACCAAAAATATTGAAAAGTGGCCAGTGTGACCATTCTCTCAAAAACGCATGGGTGAATTTAGTAGCATTTTCGGTTTTAAGCATGCTTATGGGCCAAACAAACATATTCAACAATAAAAACCCATGCACGTAATTGTTCCTTTATACCCCTCATTTTCCGGTCTGTTCAATAGGCTATTAAACATGAAAGATATTTAACAAGACTTCTATTAAACATAAATAAATGAGTTTTTGATTAAAAATTAATAAATTGATAACTTATCATTTCCTTAAGGTATGAAACAAAATCACCTAAAAATAAAAAAGTTACATACATAAACAGAAAAACGCATTTATCTCGAAATGCCCAAAATACACACACGTTTTTTTTTCTTAGCACTGCACTATGCCCCGACAACCAACACCTTTCTTTTTGATTTTTTTTAGTTTATTTTTGACATCCTTAGGATGTTATTTATCTTGGGAGTTATTTTTGTAATCCTGTCGCTTGAGCGCTATTTTCAAAAATGGCGCCCAATCTGTGAAAAATAGTAAAATATAAAAATAACTCGGAATAGACGCACCTTCGGATAAAATTTTGGTGCTGCCACTTTCCGGGAACATATATCCAATATTTTAAAGGTGCTTCTTCATAAAAATGGTGCTTCTTCATAAAAAAATTCTTCTTCATAATTCTTGGTTTCCACTTGTCATTTATCAACAGACGAAAGACACATTTGATTATACATTTTGGAGTATTTCCACTAGTCATTTTGTGAAATGACACAAAGACAACAAAACAAAGACAAAAAGAAAATTCTAAGATAATAAGAGGATAAGTTAATAAACTGCCATTAATTAATCATCCATATTTTGCAACTCGTATTCGACTACAGTCGTATTTTCATATTTTATCATATTCCAAGGCTCGTATTTATTTGAATTGAAGTCGTATTTGTGTCGTTCATTCGTCGTGTAAAATTTTGTTACTGAGATATACATATTTTTGAATAAACGTGGACAAACAACAAATGTTTTTTAATTGTTCAATATTTAGAATTTGCCTGAGTAACTCGGTTAAAAAACAACCGAGTGTACTGCTATTTTTAAACCAGACTACTCATTTGTTAGCAATATATAAACTCGTGTAAAATCATCAAACGCAACTCGTTAGAGTTTGCCTGAGTTACTCGGTTAGAAAACAACCGAGTGGACTGCTGTCACTGCATACAAACGATTTTGTGTCAATTAAGTGGAAATTAACTGGCAATTGTGTCTTTTAGAGACCAAATCGTGATCTGTCAAACTGTGTCAATTCAAAGACAAGTGGAAACCTATCATAAGTCTATATCTACATCATCGTAATGTCATGTTTGATTACTATCTCAATTTTTTTGTTGATAATAGATAATAGCAGGTAGGCTCCTACATTTACACATTTTCCAATAAGTGAAAATTGTTGGACCTGTACCTTGGATTTTTCAATTTTTTTCGCGATCGTGTTGGAACTTTGTATGATATTGCCTTTTTTACGGGGTTCTCTGGATCTCCTTTGAACGTGATACCTAAGACGTCGGTTGTGCTCCATTTTCTGCAAGATGGTATTTTTGACATGAAGACTTCCACGGATCTTAGTACTTATATAATTCGATCAAGCATTGTTACTCCTGCAGTCATACAAAGCATCTTCATCTCAGCTTCTGTCAACTTACTCTCATACTTTTTGTACATTTTCCAACTTTATGAACCGTATGTGAGTGCTGGACGCACAACCGCAGTGTAGAGTCTTTGGGAGCATTTTTCGATCACAGAAGATAGCGGGGTTTTCAACCCACTTCAACACCTCTGTGAGCTAATTGTGTCCCACCTGCGAATTTTACTCCCGAGAGCTGCATGAGACTTGATAGCAGTCTTTTACTCTCAAATGGAAGCGCACCTTTAAAATTGGTTCCTCTGTTAAAGTGCGTATCTACTGCAAGCAACCCTCACTTTCGAGAGTAAAATTCGCAAGTACACACCAATCATGAAATTAGTTCACAGAGGAGTAGACAATACAACAGCTATTCAAGAGTTTTGGAGTGAATGTACTCTCACAGAAAAACGCTCCACTGCGGGTAACTATCAAGCAGCACCCTTAAGAAGTGGACACAGTCATGACATTAGCTCACATAGAGGAGTGGAGAGTTACTATCGACAGCTTTCTAGTGAAAGTACTTCCAAAATTGAAACGCACCATTTATCTCGTCTTTAGCTCCGTTAATGCAGTTTTTTGATGGTCTTGAACTTCACATCCACTATCCGTTCTTCTTGAACATATTCGTTAATACAAATATTACCAAAGAACAAGATTTTATGAATATACGGTTCCATGAGGTGGTTCCTATGATTCACCTTGATGTTCCGAGAGTGCTCAAATCAATTACTGCATATAAAATTTTCTTACACAACTGGTTGACACACTTTAAGAAATTTTTTAAAGGTTTTAATCTCAGGAACTCTCTCGTATATTTCCTCTTAGTATTAAGGTGCGATTCTACTTGAAAGTACTTTCACTACAAAACTCTCGTCGATAGTGACTCTCGGATAGCCTTCTACCCCTTTGTGAGCTAATTTCATAAGTGTGTCCACTTGCGAGTTTTACTCTCAAGAGCTGCTTGAGAGTTGCTCGAAGTCTTTTTACTCTCAAATGGTTACGCACCGTTATAGTTCAATATGTTCACATAAAAAAAGTACCAAAAATATTAATACAATATTTTGCAAATTTATTATGCAACACTACAGATGATGTAATAATAAAATACTTGCATCCATTAACAAATAACTGTTTTTAGTAAGATAACCCACTTAACATGACTTTAACGACTTTATTTAATATGCAATTTCAAATAGTGAATTCCTTCGAAACGACCAATGCTGATTAACCATTTTCAAGGTTTATTATTTACCTTCGATTGTTTCTTATTTTACAAGAACAATCCACTTACTCTCGTATTTACGCAAAACGATTGTTGGATGTGTATCTTTTCCTTGAGAGTAAAATAAACAACAATATGCGCAATCGATAAACTAATAAGTTCGCTGCAAATTGAATTACCACTTTAATTTACTTGTGCTCTGCTTTGCACAAATAATAATTATATTTCCGCCAGTAACCTTTTTGGATTGCGTTTTACAGTTATTATTATTGCGGGTATTATTAACCTTTAGTAACAAAATAATTGAGTCACCCTCTCCAATAAAATCGGTGTCATTAATAAGAAGGAAGGGAAAGTTGGCACCAGAGCCCGAGCCGGAGTCGGATCCAGACCTTAGGTCAAGTGTAATAAATTTTCTTCCAAGCGCCATTGCCACCACACCACCACCATTGTAGTAAGCGAAACAGGGTTGGTATTGCACAATAATCAAATTACAAACACTTTTATTATAATTTATTCAGGTTCACATCACCAATGCTCGAGAATATCACCATCACTTCCATCCCATTTGCTAAACAATTTCAGGGATTCAATTGTTTTTCGCGCGGCAAACGCGCAGTTATACTGATTTTTATGATCTTTTTGGTAATAGGTGTGGATACCAGATGCGGATATGGGGATGATGGGGTTGTGAGAGAATATATATTTGTTAATGCCCACAAACGGTGTTGTGCTTTTTGTTATTCCACGTTTCTGCCGGAAAACAATTCAAATGGTTTTCCTTCCCCCCGCCATCCAGTAACCTGGGTTTTTAACGAACGTAGGGCATTATTTGAAATTTTAGAGATGCGGTAGCTATGGAGCATATGCGCTAACGGTGGCTTTAGAAGTGCGAGTCATATGTGTGCGGATATATAAAATATTCAAGGTAGATGCCACTTGAAGCCTGTGAATTGCTTTTGAAATGGATTTTAAGGTTGGCAATGGCAAAACAAAATACAAAATTGGCTAACCTCATGGAAATTTAATTGGGGAGAATCGCATGAGGCGAGTGTTTCTTTGTTTGGTTTATTAAATTTTTATTAACTACGATAAGTATTCATTGCATTAGATGGAGGAGGAGGATAATATAGATGCTATGAGTTTTTGTTGTCCTTTGAATAAATGACTTATTATTTTGATTTTTTTAACTTGGCACATAGTTATACATATACATACACACATAGGTACTATAGGGCTGCGATAAAATTTGCTCAGTATCGGGTCATCAGCAAATAAAAATTGAAACAAATCGGGACTTAAAAAAAAGAGCATTAAAAATTCAGTTTTGTAACTAAAATATCTTAGGGTAGTTACTGTACAAAAAAGTCTGTCATGTTAAGAGATTTGCAATTCTGGTAAAATGTTTAAGTCTTGACCCTGCGGCAATGGGGTTGGGTACGAAATCCCGCAATACAGAATCCCATGTCACGAAATCCCGCGTCACAAAATCCCGTATCACGAAATCCCGCAGAACGAAATCCGACCGTTTCTACTACAATCCGACTGCGCACAAAATTTTTCTTTCCATAAGAATTACTGCCTTGATTGAATGAGAATCGACAGGAACGAAGTTTCCTACTATTTCTCGCATTTTTCAGTATACAAACGACTTCACATTATTTTAAATTTGGTACTCTCTGTTTTGATGCCTTGAAGAAATGAGAATCAACGAGAACGAAGTCGTTACGAAAAAGTTTTTAAGGAGAATTAAATTTCAGTTCTGTTCTTATTAGAAATCAGTGGAGACTAGTCGTTCAGCTCGAGGTTTAAAGAGATAAAAACAATAATTTATTGTAAAGGGATAAAAACTGAATTTCCAATTTTGGGTCGACCAATGGTCGTCTGTTTGGATGTGGACAGACGACTATGCTGTAGTGTTCTAATGAAACGAGTATTTTGTAAGTTTAGTTGAACAGTGTTTATTCAGTAGGAGATCTCGAATGCAACTGACTCTTGTAAGCTAGTACATTAATTATATAGTCCTATCTACATAAGTATATATATATAGAAACAAGAGAGTACATAGTATGTGTTCTCTTTGTTACATCTCCCCCCTTAAAAAAAAAAAACAAAAATAACCTAGGTACATATAAGAAATAAAGTAATTCATAAAACTCTTCAGAAATTAAGTTATTACTTATTAATCATTCATAAGCTCGAATCCAAAAACCTTAATATTAAATAGTTAATCAAAAAATAAGTATACATACAGAAATATTAGTAACTAGCCTTTACCCGCGGCTTCGCTCGCGCTAATGTTTATTTAGCCAATATACAGAAATCATTAACGACAAAATTATTAATATATTTATTTCAGGTTTTTGGTAAATACAGTAAAATAATTATAAAATTATTACAAAATGAAAAATATTTACTGCAGAGTCATAGGTTCTACCTCGCTGCGAACTGAATATCCCTCTATTAGTCCAATAACTGGTGGCAAATTTTTTGGGTGAACACTTAACCAAAATATGAGTTTGAGAATCTGTAGGTGCATGCATCTTAATATTAAATTCAAAAGTCTGGAAAGATTTTTCGACCCCTGTGTTGGGGACAGGGTGTTGAAAATATGTAGCTCTTTTCCAATTTTTTTGACAGGGTTACAACCACATCAATCCATTTTCCTCTGTCATTGTCTCTATGTCCATAGACTTAAATTTTTACGATCTGATTAAAAGAACTTGATATATAACCATTTGAGGTGCACCATATCCATAAATATTTGTAAATTTAAAAATCAAATAAAAAATAAGGCCGATAAACTTTACTTTGGAGGGTCATATCTTGAGTTCCACTACTCAGATCATAAAATTAAAGTTTGTGGACTTTGAGCACAATTTCTCATTTTAAATAAATGAATTGAAGTAGTTGTACCCCCGACACAAAATTTGAAAATTGCTATTTTCAACCCCTCGTACCGAGCACGGGCGTCAAAAAAATCCTGCCAGACTTTTGCATTCGATATCAAGATGCGTGAACCTACTAACCCTCATAACCATATTTTGGCTATGCGTTCAACCACAGAATTTTCTGCCGGCTCTTACACTATAGTGAGGATGCTGCTCCTTTTGGCGTAAACATACAAATTCTGGCCACTGGGCACACGCAAGACGCAAATATGCTACATATATGTATCTGGCCATGGGAATTTTCCCATGCTATCTTTGGGAAAGTATCTCATCAGCCCTCAAGGCAGCCTCCTTAACTCGGCATGAATGGATTTCTTTATAATCTTCTAAGCGAGGAAATTAGGTACTTACTGCCATGGCTTGCGATGACCTCCTGTTTACTTTGAACCAAAGTTTGTGAAGCAAATAGTATTATATCGAGAGCCCACAGCAAATTTTGGGTGTGAGTGATAGCAATAAAAGAAGTATAGGCGTCGAAATCTTCATTAGAGGCTATTAAAAAAATCAAAGTGTTACAGTTCACAACTGGGGCCTTCGCGATTAAACAGTGCATTAAAAAAAATATGAATGCAACTTCGAGGGTAATTGTGGTAGCCAAAATTGGTTTTCGGCCCTCCACATATAAGCCCCTCTGATCACATATCACGGAATCTGAGACCATTTTAGTGTATAGTTCGCTCTACCGGACCGTTTAAAAAATTCAAAATTCTAAAGCCCGTATGACACTACATTTTTCTCTCATTTTTAATAAACTGAAAATGAAATTAAAGCGGAACGTACAATTGCTTATTCAAACTTTGATAGGTGTGAGTGGGTACGTACTATATCCATAAATGTAAAAATGTCACAAAAAATCTATGAAAAATGTGACTTTCAAATAAAATTTGTCAGATTCTGGCAGCTTTTTTTGATAGTTCAGAATTAAAAATGAAAAATTATTTTAAGGTACACTCAGTTACAAAAGTAGATATACAATGAACCCTAGAGAACACTAGGTTATGATGTATATTTTCTTTTGGGACACATTGTAAATGTGAAATTTAATTTAGAGAAATGCTATCCCTTTCTTAAAAACACTTTTTATCCCTTTTTTGCTTTGCTGACACTTTGATAGATTAAATGAGAAATACAATGAAGAATAAATGTAGTGTCATACGGGCTTAAGTGAAAAACGGTTTTTTAAAACAGTCTGGCAGGGAAGATTAAACACTCAAATTATCTCAGATTCCGTTATATGGGATCCGCAGAGCTTATCAAGGGAGGGGTTAAAACCAATTTCGCCAACACGATTATCCTCGAAGTTGCATTCATACTTTTTGTTGATGCACTGTTTAATCACAAAGGCCCCAAGACTGCAAGACTTTGATTTTTTGAAAAGCCTTTAATAAAGCTTTCGACGCCGATACTTCTTTTTTCGCTATCACTCACTCCGAAAATTTGATGTGGGCTCTTAAGGCTCTCCCAAACGAACGCGAATTCGTAACGAATCATTCGCAATGACAATTTGTTGTTGTTGTTTAGCATTGTGTATCTTTCATATTTTGTATTATTGTGAATGATTTCACGTCGCCGCCGTCGAATTTTTTGCGTTGGTTTGGGGGAGCCTTTAGTCTATATACATACATAGGTATGTATAAGAAAATCTAAAAATAATAAAAAACAAACTATCAAACAAACTAAAACGAAATATCAAAATTGATTGATTTTTTTTTTCAAATTGTGTTGATTTATTTGTATTCCTATATAATATTAAGTTGTTTTGGTATCAAATATTTTTTTCTTTTTTTGTCGTATATGGTAAAAAAAAGTATCCTATTGACGCTTCTAGAGTCCCATCTATCTCTATATCCAAATTCGTCATAATTGATTCAGCAGTTTAGGCGTGAAAGCGTCACAAACAAACAAACAAACTCACTTTCACATTTATAATATTAGTTGGATTAAATATAATTCTTTACAAATTCATTATAAATTATTTTATGGTGATCGACTTCAAAGTTACTTATTTTTTAATCTTTAAATCAAATATTTCAGATATTGGTACATGAGTTATTTTCAGAAGCTCTTGAGTGTCTTAAAAAACGCGTATTTCGTCGTTATATAGAACCATTCACATCAATCCAATAAGATCTAGGTGCTCTATCTTTCTTTATTACTACGGTGGGAACCCAATTTCGTTTTTCATTCCTAAACCATATTGTCTCTCCTATTTTAAAACTATCTTCATAATTTTTTGAATTCTTGTCATAGTAATATTTGTTTATGTTTTTGTGTTTCACCAAAGTATCTTCAAACTGTTTGTTATTCCTTTGTTTAAACAATGCTAATTTCCCTGGTAAGAATGATCTGGTTTTTCGACCAAGTAGCAATTCTGAGGGAGATAGAAGACTTCCTTTAATAGGAGTATTTCGAAATTCTAACAAAATTTTCCATAACTGAGTTTCGGTTTCCTTAGATTTGATAAGCATTAATTTAGCAATTTCCACATTCCTTTCAGCAAATCCATTGGATTGTGGGTACCTTGGGCTGGAGGTAATGATATCAATATCATTATCTGTGCCAAATTTTCTAAATTGTACCGATCCGAATGGGACATTGTCAGCAATGATTTGTCTAGGAATACCGTGAGTGGAAAATAAAGTTTCTAGCTTAGATATGATCTCTGAGGCAGTTTTATTTTTAATGTGTACAGCCTCCAAAAATTTCGAAAAATAATCTGCAACTACTAAATATGATTTTCCTTCAAATTCCATTATGTCCATTCCAATCTTGAAGAATGCAAATGGCGGAATATCATGTGGCAACATTGGCTTTTTTGCTTGTCCTTGTCTATGTTTTTGACAAACACTGCACTTTGACACTATCTCTTCTATGCTACTGCTTAAACCTGGCCAATACACAAGACTTCTTGCTCGTGCCTTGGTTTTCTCTACACCGAAATGAGACAGGTGTAGCGTTTCTAACATCTCAGCTCTCAGGACAGTAGGAACAAAAACTCTGTCATTAAAATATACTATTCCATCTTCAGTGCTTAGCTCGTTTTTAAACTTCCAAAAGTATTTAACGATATCTTTGCATTGATTTTTCCCATTGGGCCAACCACTCTTAATTGTTTTAATTAATTCAATAAGAACCGGATCCATGCCTGTCTCTTTTCTAAATATCTTTATTTTTTCATCACTTATATTTATTGAATGTACAATTTCATTTATGTCTTCAATTTCTGCCTTCGTTTCACCTTCAATGAAGTTTCTAGATAACAAATCAGCTATTAGCATTTTCTTCCCTGGCAAATATTCAAAATCTATATCATATTTTAGCAGTCGTGAGTGCATGCGTTGTAGTCTGGCAGACGGTACCCTACCTACTTCTTTACAAGCCAGTCCTAATGAGGGTTTATGGTCTGTCAAAACCTTTATTTTTCGGCCATAAATAAATTTATGAAATTTTTCACAGGCAAAAATGACTGCAAGCAATTCCTTCTCAACTTGAGCGTAGTTGCATTCAGTTGAAGATAAACTTCGTGAGGCATAAAAAATTGGTTTTCCATTTTGCATCAAACTACATCCTAGCCCAAATTTTGACGCATCAGCCTGAATAACTATTTCCTTTCGAAAATCAAAGGGTTGCAAAGGAGTGGCCGTTGATAAAATCTCTTTCAATTTGGACATGCATTCATCATGAGAAACCGTCCAGTGAAACACGGTATCTTTTTTCAAAAGCTCACGCAAGGGTTGGGAAAGTGCTGACATATTTGGAATATAGTCCCTTAAATAATTTATCATGCCATACAAAGTTTGCAATTCCTTTTTATTTACTCGGCTTAAGATTTTCTATGGCATTTAAGAATTTTGGATCATATTTAATTCCATCACTCGAAATAACATGCCCTAAGTAACGCACCACAGTAAGCCTATATTGTAATTTATCCTTATTAAACTTTACATTTTGTTCTCTCGCTCGTTCCATTACCTGATTAAAAATTCTGTCATGCTCTTCAAATCCATCGGCTGCTATTAACAAATCATCAACGTACACTTCTACGCCTCCTATATCTTGAAATATGTTCACATTGTATTTTTGAAAAACTTGAGGAGCTGTTTTATACCGAATGGTAAACGTAAAAATCGGAAAATCCCAAATGGAGTTGAAAAGGCACAAAGCTTTGATGATTTTTTGTCTAGTGGTACTTGGTAATATCCTTGTTTTAAATCTAGCACTGAAAATACTTTTTTGCCTTTAAGCTTAGCTGATATTTCTTCAAACAGTGGAATCATACATAGTTCGTCTATAATAGCTTCGTTCAAATATTTTGGGTCGAGGCATAACCTCAAACTTTTATCTTTTTTCTCTACTATAACTAAGTTTGAAATCCACTCAGACGCCTCATTAACCGGTTCAATTATACCCAATTTGCATAACTTGTCTAATTCTGTTTTTAAAGGGTCCATCAATGTCAAAGGAACTCTTCTTGCTGATCTGATTACGGGCGTACAATTATTTTTAAGTTCTATTTTGCATTCTTTTTTAAATTGCCCAATCCCTTCAAACACCTCTGCATGCTTTTTTAAAATCTGTTCTTTTCCAACTTCTACCTGATCGATTCTTCTAACTAATCCTAATGTAACACAAGCATTTATTCCCAAAATTGGAACAGTTTCTCTATCTACTACAATTAAACTCAGCTCAAACTCTTTCTGATCCACTTCACATTTCAACAGAGTGCATCCTTTCGGCCTTAACTGTGTTCCTCCGTAAATTCTAAAATGTTATTCGTTTTTTCAAGCTTAGCACCTTTCATTTTAATAAAAAGATTGAATAGAATTATATTAATTTCGGCACCGGTGTCTAGTTTAAATGAGACATTCATACTACCAATTTTAATATTTTTAAACCAAGCACGTTCTGTTTGTGAACCGTTAGCTTTGGAAACTGAATCAATGAAAGCACTCTCAAGATTATCTGCAACAACAATATCACGTACCTTTTTTCTCAAACATACTGAACTAAAATGGTTTAATAACCCACACTTATTACAGCGCTTTTTCCAAGCAGGACACTTTCCTTTTTGATGCCGACCACCACAAAATTTACATGTGACACTCCACGTGTTCATAACCTCACTTGACCTATAATTATTTGAATTAAAATTAGAAGAATCATTATTCTTATAAGCAAATTTTCTACCATCCCTTCTAATGTTCATGCTTTCCACTGCTCGACTCCCGTCACCTTCTGCTACCTGCATGTCTTCGTGACCCACTGAGTTTACTCCAACACCAATGTCCATGCTTCGTTCTTGAATTTTTGCTGCTTGTTTTGATGTCAACTCCGATGTCCTACTGATACTGATGGCTTTATCAGCGTCAACATCCTCCTTCTCCAACAATCGTTTTTGCAAATTTTTGTCTGCCACGCCTAATATAATCCGATCTCTTAGCATTCTTGATTCTTGGTGTCCAAAGTTACACTCTCTGATAAATTTTTTGATTTCCATTAAAAAGTGATCAAACGATTTTCCTGGTTGCTGATTACGACTGTGGAACTTAAAGCATGAAAATGCCTCATTGGTTTTTGGCAAACAATACCTTTCAAATGCATCAACAATTTCTTTGTACGATGTTCGTTGTTCGTCTGTTAACGTGAACGTATTATAGATTTCTATTGCATCCGATCCATTCAGCATTCAGAAAAATTGCAGCTTGGATCTCATCTGGTTTTTTATCCAGCTCAGCAGCAATATAAAAAATTCCAAAATTTTGCTTGAATTTTTTCCACTGCTCTGCCATGTGGCCATCTACCACTAACGGGTCTACTTTCTTTAAGAAATCCATACTTTTAATGATTGTAATTACACGTGTTTTTGGCGGTCTTCCACGAGGTACTTTATATTCGGGTAGCTTTTTCTTTAAAGGTTTGGATAACCCCATTCACTTCTTGTTAACTTCTTGTACTTAACTTAATTATAAGTAACTAATTTTTATATAACAATCCTCGTCGCCATGTAGTGTTCTAATGAAACGAGTATTTTGTAAGTTTAGTTGAACAGTGTTTATTCAGTAGGAGATGTCGAATGCAACTGACTCTTGTAAGCTAGTACATTAATTATATAGTCCTATCTACATAAGTATATATATATAGAAACAAGAGAGTACATAGTATGTGTACTCTTTGTTACATATGCTCTGGATCTAGACGGACGGCTATGGTTTTGATCTGGACGGACGGCTATGGTCTGGATCTCCACGGACAACGAGGACGATGTTGCCTCCGACGACGACGATGGTAGGTATGACGGTGTTGGGTCGGACGGAGGTGGGGTCTGGCACTGGGACAATTGTTCTGGAGGTGGGTCTGGAACTAGGACAAGGAAATTTATAGAAAAAAACAACTTAAAAAATATTATTATTTTCTTGTAAAAAATGCGTCTTTTTTTATTTTTCAAAAAAAAGTTGTTTTCTTTTAATTAAAAGAACAAAAATTGAAAAATTTGAAAAAAAAAACTTTTTTTTACCAAATTTTTTTTTGATTTTTTAAAATTGGCACTTCCAAGATCTAGATCAATAGCCGCAATTTAGCCGCAAATCGCGTTTAAAGATAAAAGTCGTGAATGCAATACATATAATTGATCGCCAATGTCAAGTTTTCTTGAGCAACAGTACCTTGGGTGGCGAATAAACGGGAATTAAGAGTAAAAAATCTATGGGGGGGCATGGTGACCCCCTGCTTGGTCTCACTATAGAATTTGGGTGGGTGCGAGGTTGGGTGTATGCAAAGTTTCGTTTGCATTTAAAGAATCTGGATGAAAAGAAACTTTGATTCTTAACCCTCTTTTCTTTTTAAAAACTCACGAATTAACAGTGAGGTATGTATGAGGGGTCATGCTGCCCCTCTGCAACCCCCCTGCTTGGGCTGACTATAGGAATTGGGGTGGTTGCGAGGTTGGGTGTATGCAAAGTTGCTTTGCATTTAATGAATCTGTATTAAAAGAAACTTTTGAGCAACACTACCTTGCGTGCCCGCTTCCTTTTTGGGTCCTCTGCTTCGGGTATTTAAAGTCGCCTGGCAGGCGCCAATGTTAAGTTTTCTTGAGCAACAGTACCTTAGGTGGCCCGCTTCGCGGGTTCTCAGGATTTGAACCCTCCTTTTTTGGTCCTCTGTCCCGGTCACCCAAATCTCCATTGCTCCGCTTCGGGTATTAAAAGTCGTCTGGCAGGCGCAAATGTCAACACCAACAGTACCTTGCGTGGCTTGCCTAGCGCAGAAAAATTACCTTCATAGCTAGATTAATTCAATATCCCTTTACAATCTTTTATTTAGCCCTGAAAAAAACTATTATACCTATTTGTGCTTCAAAAGCGTTTTAAGCGAAAGAGAAATTGCTGAGCTATTTTCATGGTTTTCACTGCCATCAGCTCAGCACTGAAATTGGCCTTGATGAATATATGAATTTTTGAGAAACTGGATGGATTGCACGACCAGAGCTGTAAAATAATTAAGTAAATTGGTACTTTAGTACAATTTAAGTACAAATACCTTGTAATTGAAAGTTTTAAGTACGCCTTTTTAGTTTACACGGGAATCTGTTTCGTAGCTTTCTCGCTTTGGTCTCGCCGTGATATTTACACGTGGTTTTTGTAATTGAGCATGTTTTGCCGTCATCTTGCTTTAGTCTCGCCAAAATTATTGCCGCATTTTACTATCCACATGATCTGATTTAGATCAGATCATGGTAAATGAAACACACAGGATCTTAGTGACAGTGGTGTTATATACCTATTGCTTTTTGGTTTAAGTTTGTTCATCTTTCAATCACAAATATAGTAAATAACCTCCAAGCCACCAAAGTGAAACCTTATTTTTGGATCTTTGAAATAGATCCAGAAAACCGGATCATAATAATAATAATTTTCACTATATGCCTGTAAGACCTAAGGTCTTTTAAATGCAACCTGAATTGCACGGCACTAGTTAGAAAGAGTAGGAGGATAGGAAAGATTTGGCACAGTGGATTGAGATCAAGATGTTTATTATCTCATTAAATCTCATCAGATCAGATCATGTGAAAGTAAAATGTGGCTAATATCTTTCAAAATGCTGTAAGCTAAACAAATCTGTTAAACGCTTAGAATAGTTTAAAGCGTGCTCGTCACCGAAGCAACACAACGGAATGTAAATGTTTTATTTCTTGGGAGATCATTAACCTACCGAGTTATAGTTACAGTGAGAAGTTCTCACTGACTTGGTGATGAGCACGCTTAAAACGAGACTTTAGCGAGACCAAAGCGAGATAAAGGAAAAACGAACTTATAGCCCGATTCTCCCCCTTGTGAGGAATCACAAGTCACAAGCTCTTGTGACTACTCCTTGTGAAGATTGTTGTGATTCTCCCCCTAATAGTCACAAGAAAACTCACAAGGAAACTCACCACAGCATTTTGTTGGTTGCTTTTTGACCGATGAGCGCACACATCAACAATCTCTACAAGTAATCCCAACGAACTAAGCCAACACACCCACAATATGTATTCATGTTTCTCTGTCTCTTTGTCCTATTCTTTGGTAGAGAAATGAAAGAATAGGTACATACATTTTGTTCTCTTTTGCACAGAGAACATAATGCATAATTAATAATAATAATTCAATGATTTGTATAAGCTCAAGTAAATTTTGAGTTGTGATTGTGACCTGCTCTGGAAGAGATCATAATTTCGCTTGTTTTTATGACTCTCACAAGTTGTGACTTTAGGGGGAGAATACGAAAAAGTCACAAAATCAGTTTCACCACTTCTTGTGACTTGTGAGGTATCAGTGATGATGGGGAGAATAGGGCTATTAATGTCAAAAGCCACGTGTAAATGTCATGGCAAGACCATATCAGGAAAACCACGTCACAAATCCCGGTGTAAATTGGCAAGGAGACTACAACATGATGAAAACAATAACCTTGAAACTGATAGAATTCACGATTGGACTATTGAACCACGTGTTTGGTTAATTTTATCCTCTTTGAAAATTTTTATTTTGAATTAAAAAAAAATTTGGGGAGACTGTAGCGAGACCAGAGCGAGATGACGGAAAAACACCATACCGAGAAAACCACGAAACAGATCCCCGTGTAAACGGTCACTGTGAGGTTAGAGCAAGACGAATAGGTACAATGACCACGACACTGAAAACTACGTTTGAACGACCACGGCGATTTTGGTTTAAAACATATATTATTTCCAGTTTTTTTCGAAAAGTAATTAAAAGTAACTATAAGTACTTTTAGAATTAAAAAGGAATTGAAAAGTATTCAAGTACCTACAACTCATAAGTACAAAAGTAATCAATACTAAAATTTCAAGTACTTTTGTGGAATTAAAGTACCAGAACAGGTATCATGGAATTGTACTGGTAGGTACTTAAAAAATTTCAAGTACAAGGTCATTGTACTTGTACTTGTTCTTATGCCTTAAGTACACAGGTCTGGTCACGACCCTAAATGGAAAATTGCTGATTTTTGATTTTTTCCTTTGTATGCACACATTGTATGTAAATATTTTTGAAAAATTCTTAAATAAAAAATTTGTGCTGCATTGTGCTCAAAAAATGATACTAAGAACCAAAAAGAAAAATAGAAAAATTCGCATAATTGCATCTATTATGGCCAAAACAAAACTTTGCGAAGGGCTATAGCGTGAAGTTAGCACCCCCATTTCCGATTTTCAAAAAAATAAAAGTTGTGCTGTATTGTGCTCCCTTGTGCCGTAAATATTTTTAAAAAATTTGCAATTTTGTAAAAAAATCAAAGTTGTGCTGTTTTCTGCGCTATTTGTACTGCCATATTCCGAAAAGAAAACAAAAAAATTAGCTTATTTGTAACTTTTACGGCAAAAAAACAGTTTTGCGAAGCGTGAAGTTAGCACCGCCATTTTCGATTTAAAAAAAAAAATTGTGCTGGTAGTGTGCTCAACTTGTGCTGGCCTGTGCTGTAAATATTTTTAGAAAAATTCGCAAATGTGTAAATTTTACGAATGAATTTTTTGCGAAATTTGAAAATTTCTTAAAAAAAAGTTGTGCTGCATTGTGAAAAAAAAAAATAAAAATTCGCATGATTGCATTTTTTGTGGCCAAAACTCAACTTTGCGAAAGGTTGTAGCCCCGTAAAATTTGCAAACTTGTAACTTTTTTAAAAATATTTACGGAAAAAGGCAGCACAATACAGCACAACTTTTATTTTTTTGAAAATTGGAAATGGCGGTGCTAACTTCACGTTTCGCAGAACTGTTTTTTGGCCGTAAAAGATGCAAATATGCGAATTTTTTTGTTTTCTTTTTGGAATATGGCAGTACAAATAGCGCAGAAAACAGCACAACTTTGATTTTTTACAAAATTGCAAAATTTGAAAAAATTGCATTCGTAAAATTTGCAAATTTGCAATCTTTTTAAAAATATTTACGGCACAAGGCAGCACAAGTTCAGCACAATACAACACAACTTTTATTTTTCTGAAAATCGGAAATGGCGGTTCTAACTTCACGCTATAGCCCTTCGCAAAGTTTAGTTTTGGCCATAATAGATGCAATTATGCGAATTTTTCTTTTTTTCTTTTTGGTTCTTAGTATCATTTTTTTAGCACAATGCAGCACAACTTTTTATTTAAGAAATTCTGAAATTTCGCAAAAATTTCATTCGTAAAATTAGCTAATTTGCGAATTTTTCAAAAATATTTACGGCACAATGAATCTCGAAATAGTGAACCATCCACAATAGCGAACGTAAGAACGTATTTTGTATAAAAATATCGCGCAAGCATTTTACATAGCTTGAGAGCTCTGAGGAAGTGTTTCTGTTTTTTGTTTAAACCTGAGTGAAAGCCTTTTTAAATGCTTAGTTAAAATTAAAAACATTCAGATCGAACTCACCTTTTGAAAGCCATAGGAGCTAGGAGGCCTGGTTCTTATTACTTCAGTATATCGAGGGTCTACTGTATTTAAATAAAATATATTCTTTTAAAGCTTATATTCATTTTAACATTCTAAATCGAAAGTTTATTAAACACCATTACTACTTTATTAATATCATTAACTTAAATTTATTATTATTGAATTTATTTACTCGTTTAATAAATTACTTATTTATTCAATGACCATTGAAATATTTTAATTTTATGGCTGAATTTTAAGAAAAAAAAAAAGAAACTGGCTTCCGTTCCATATGCCTTGCAATTATGCGATTATTCTTTCGTCCGATACATTAGCAAAACAATCCGAAACAAAGAAAAATATAAGAGAGGGGAAAAAAATAAACGAAACGTGCCTTATGCCTCCTCTCCTACTAATTGGATTCCACCGATTTTATTGTTCCCGCAACCATCCCCCACCATCACACTCAGGTTCAATTGGTACTTCATATGAATGCGAGATGAGCTCGTTTACTTATTTAGAAGTTGAATCCAGTTTGTGTTTTTGAAGCTATCTCCTCATCCTCATATTACCCCCATCACTCGGCATAGTGGGTATTCCGGGTTGTGTTTGAGCATCAGGTTGGTTATACAATTCAACATCCTAGAGGATGAGAATGAGGAACATAAACGACCCAACAAGGAGTCTTCCATTTGTTGCCTTTATTTGCTGCTCCATTCCAAAGCCACATGAAACACTTCAACAACGAAACAAAACACAATTGAGGATTCATTTTTATTTCATCTCCATTGCAATGGAGCTGGTGCTCCATCGTGTATAGAAAGAGCTTCTTCAGGCATCATCATCATCTCGCTCCTCTGGCTTCATGTTTAGGTAAGGCCTTTCCTACTCGGCTTCAATCCCATGAACATAAGAGGAGAGACATATTTCTGCATCTTTAAGGCTTGTAAAAGCCATATCCGAGGTGGCGGCAGAATCATCTTTGCACACAAATACCAACCATGATCATCGTCAGCCACTCTCCACCACCACGGTAGGTATAAATCTAAACCAGGACCCACGACGACGAAGACTACGACCATGCCATTGAAAGGCCAAGCCATTAGTTGGGATGCCAGGTTGGGGTACTTCTCGGAGATATGTGCCCAGAATGCCAAACAGTTGCCTCCGAAGAATTACATCCCAGGAAAATGTTAATATTTAATCATCATGGCGACTATGCGATTGGAGAAACATATCGTTTTCCTTTATTTCAGGTGCTTAGGCCTGATACCAGAGATTCGCGGGTGGACGGTTTGACTGAGGGGGTTGTGTGTGGTTGACACTTCGACGGACCCAGGGGATGGGGCTTCGGTATGGTTTGGCCCATCGAAATATGGCAATTGCCATTTAATGCGATCCAATTTTGTATGCGATAAATTACTGTGAATAAATAAATAATTTATTAATGTGATTCCTCAGATATTGTACATAGCTTACAGCTACACAAGTTGCCAGATAATGTGGGTGGGATGTTGGAAACTCTTAAAACCATATAAGGGCGACTTCGAATCTAGACGAAGAAGATGAAAATTGTCTTTGATTTCTATTTCTGTGGGCTAACAGTGATTTTTCAAATGGGTGCTTGGATTTTTTGGGCAATGTGTTCGAGTGCCATCTATACGTAGTAGTTATAACCTTGAGGGTAATTAATGAATAGGCGATTGCTTCACTTAGAAAATAAGTTTGTTTTGTTAATTTGATTGTGTGGTATTGGCCGAAAAGATAGGGGGTGCTGCTTTTAATATTCCGAAAAACTATCATTAGAGTTGGCCAAACAAAGCTTTTAATATCATTTGAATTGGGTGGAAGCTATTAAGTCTTTGAGGGGGTAAATTATTATAGTTGTGGTGATATAAATAAATGAGTCTTAAAGGACTTTCATTTATTATTTCAGGTAACTGAGGGTGAAGAATCGAAATAAAGGAATACCCATAGTTAGTAGGGGATGTTCAACGGGTAAACATTAAACACAAGCCTCCACAAGTTTTTTGTCAACGTGTGTCTATCAACTCCTACTCTCACCTCCCCGTGGTGAATAGTGGATGCCTATAGTATACCTACCTCAATCGAAGATGGGGTTTCAATCCCTGTGCACAGTTGTTGAGAGGACAGCAAACGAGAGAGATTGGGAGGAGTGTTCCCACCAAGCACTTCCTCCTTTTATCGAGGCGGCAGCCAACGGTCAACAGTTCCAGTTAGGTTGAACTACTTAGTGAATATCTTATAAGGGATATTACGATATATTCGGAGCTCAGGCCTTTAAGGAGTGGCTAATCCGGCTTCCCACTCTAGGAGTCATACTAAGAGTCTGGCCCTCAAAATTGGGGGCGTGCCGTCGGGGTGACCTCCCAGCCATCGCGTAAAGATATTTTTTCGCAAAGCAACAACAAACCTCGTAAACGGAAGGATTTACTGTTGACGAACCTACCAAACGATTTAAGGACAACGAACTTCGGATCTGCACGTGGAATGTTCTGTTTGTCGTCAGACCATGTGCAGCTGAACATTTAGTGGAGACCCTAGACCGCTACGAAGCAGACATCACCACCATCCACGAAGTGCGATGGGATGGACTGGGCAAAAGAAAAATAAAATACTGCGATATCTACTACGGCGGCGACTGTTACCGACAAAAAAGGCAGCGTATATGGGTGTTCATTCGTCGAAAGAAACAGGCAGTCTTGAGTTTCAACCTATATGAACGAGTGCCTAGTTAGAATGCCAGTTTCCGCATCACAAGGGGATATGTCGATATCCTGGTCAATCAACTGCCAACTAGATTGACCACATTGCAATCGACAACAGACACTCCTCTAGTACCTATCAATGATATCCGAAAGTCCCGAGGAGCCAACGTTGTCTTACCCCATTAGGTACCTCGTAATGCTACGGATATCCACGCACCAAAGCCAAAATAGGGAAATACTGTGGGAATGTTTGACGTCGAACAGCTACAGGCGCAAGAAATTACCATGCTAAAAAAGAACCTCCCAGGGTTACAAGGTCCGAACCGAAGCCTGCAAGGACGATCAGGAGAACATCGTGGTATAATCGCAGTCGGTGCTTAAGATATGGAAAAATCATTGTATGATGGCGATGACAAATCCACTTCCGCCGCCATGCAGATTGCACTATTCAACCAGGACGAACGTAGGCCAACAATTCCGTCCACCCGATTTCGATAAAGTGAAGATAACATAACTCCAATAAAACTGCTAGAACTGACGGCCGATCTATTCAAAGCGGAGCGGCTGATGATGAATTGGTTAGCAGTTTGCACCAGCTCATCTACAAAATATGGTCGGGGCAAACTATGCCCCATGAATGGAACTTCAGCACTGTTTACCCGATCTCAAGAAAGGTGATCTTCTGGACTGCACCAATTACAGACACATCAGTCTTCTTAACATTGCTTCCAAGATCTTCTCAGTCGAATATTTTGAGAACGCCTGAAGCCATTCGTCAACTACTCATATGTCAACATCATTGTGGCCTTCTGGCTTTAGACCAGGAAAGTCCGCCATCGACCAAATATTCGAATTATGGCAGATCTTGGAAAAAAAACAGGAGTTTCAAATCGATACCCACCGCCTTTTCATCGATTTTAAGGCCGCGTATGACAGGATATAAAGAGACGAGCTATAAAGAGCAATGTCTAGTTTTGGCATCCCTCCCTAACTCGTTTGTGGAGGATGACGATGGAGAATGCACGCTTCTCCATCAAGGTCAGCAAAAACCTCACCAATACCTTTGATGTTAAAAAAGGTTTTAGACAAGGCGACGCGCTGTCATGTGACTTCTTCAACATCTCACGTCAACTCTCACGTCAACTTTAGATGCACAATCTTTCAAAAGTCCGTCCAAATACTCGCTTATGCCGAAGATATTGACATAATTGGTTGAGTACAGCGTGATATCAGTGGTGCTTTCGTGAGTATTGAGGAGGAAGCCAAGATGATGGGTTTGACGGTGAATGAAGGCAAGACTACAATGTGGAGGGATTAAAAAAATTCTAAAAATCAGAAATTTTCGACATTTTTTTACTGCTCAGGAAAATGGTAATTTTAGGGCAGTTGGGAGACATTTAGATCGAAATAAACTTGTTCCGTCAAAATATAGTTCATCCTCCTCATCTATCAAGTTATCATTTGTCTGGTTCTATTGAAGCATGGCTACAATGTCGACCGATTAAAAAACATCTAAGATCAGACATTTTTATGTATATTTTTGCACTGCTGCTGAAAAAAAATGATTTTAGGTCAATCGGGTGACATTTAAATCCCGATATATACGTTTGCCGTCAAAATATAACTCGTCTTTCAACTGTCAAGTCAACAACTGTCGAATTCCTTTGAACGATGGGTAACGATGTTGATGGATTAAAAAACTTCTAAAAATCTGAAATTTTTGAAGTTTATTTACTGCCGTGGAAAAAGTGATTTAGGTAAAGGCAATTGGATGACATTTGCATCGAAATATACTTTTTCCGCAAAAATATAGTTTGTTTTCCCATCAACTGTCAAGTTCCATTGAGTTCCAAGTGATTTGAGGGCAATTGGGTGACATTTTAATTGAAATATACTTTTGCCGTCAAAATATAGTTCCTCTCCCTCATCTGTCAAGCCATCAACTGTTAATGTATTCAGAATCCTCAAAAAATGCCAAATTTCCGAGATTGATTAAAAGGTCAGCGCTGTGTACGTTGACATGGCAGAAAAATCCGTAAGGTAAGGATACAGTCAACGCATTGGTGAGTCTGAGTAGTCTGTCATTGTTCTAACTGCGGCCAACGAAAATAGTCAATGCATTGACGCTTAAATTCATGTCAACGAGAGTGTCAACGCAGTCGTCAACGCATAGACAAATATATCTTATTTTAGCTATTAATATATGCAACCTTTAGTACTTTAACATAAATGTTAACTAGATTTCAACCATTTTGTCTAATTTTTTTCGTAGCATTTAGGCTTCTAAATGTTTAAAGACCCATTTTGTTCCTTTATTCGTTGATCGTTGGTAGTTCTCATATGCGGATAGCCCTTTTACTAACGTATTAAACACATGATGCGTTTAGGTAGGTTAACTGTTTACCTTATATTAGAACAAGTAAAGAAGTATGTATAAATACATTTTGCGAAAGATTGCGGTCCATATCAATAACAACTACTGGTGAACTCGTAGTTCTACAAAACAACAAACAATTCACGTCCGGAAATTGAATCTGAAAAGTCTGCAAAATTGATTTCCAATTCCGAAAATGGGAGGAAGTGATAAAAAAAATTGTTCTTTGATTCTATCTCATCATCAAAAACCGCAAAAGATGCCGACACATCATCAGAAGACAAGGGGCTTCTCTGTTAACACACCAAATCATCACCTCAAATTACCGTTGATGTTGTTCCAAATACTGGTCATCACGATGAGAGCCATCAGAGGGAACTTTAATGATCGAAATATATAATGACAAATCGATATTTAACTACAAAGCAAACAGAAGGAAGCACCAAAGGCGATCCATCTGGACGTCATCGGAACACCTTATGATGGACAACATGTGTGTGCGCCTTTGACGAAGCTACTGTTTGATTTGTAGACATAAATATTATTGATGATCCGTTTTAATGAGTCTTAAAAAAAGAACACAAGCAGAGACTTAAGAGTGTTCCGAACTGAACAAAACCAGTCATTTGCTAACTTTTTTTTTGCGAATATAAGACCGGTTTTTCTCATTTTCATCAGATAGTTTGTTACCTATATAAAACTTTTTATTTTTATTGGTCACTAGTAGGCGTATTATTGCACTAAAAAAAGCATTTTGTAAAAGTAACGGATTTTAACTTCCAAATTTACATACATTTTCTGTCAAAAAGTGGCTTTTAAGAATTAAAAATTTCAATATCAGATGATATAATTATCATTATATAATTAATGAAAATTGTGAAAAATAAATTGAATTTATATCCTCTGAAAGCAATTTTTTCAAAAAAAATACCGTAAGGTATAAAAAATTGACTGTCAAAAATGCGTTTTTTAAATATTTACAAGCATTTTTATTTTGTATTATTAAAATTTTGATTAGGTACAAAATTAAGGGAGCGCTACGATATCCCGCAAACCAAAATCTCGAATAACGAAATCTCGCATTTTTTTAAAAATCTTGAATAATGAAATCTCGCAAGTTTAAAATCTTGTTTTTCATAATCTCGCATTTACAAAATCTCGCTTTTTACGATCTCACATTTACATCTCCAACCTAAAAATCTCGCAAATTTCAACCAAAATCTCGCAATTTAAAATCTCGCAAATCAAAATCTCGCAACTTCAAATTTTACATAAACGAATCATCGAATTTATCGAATCGAATCGGACATAGCTACCCAAGAGCACTTTGCAAAGTTTTTCTTTCCAACTAATAACTATACCCGTCAACAAAAATTTGTACATCCTTTATTACTGTTAATAACCATTTTGGTTGTCTTTTATGCGTTTATAATGGGACTAAAAGTATCTTCTAGTTCAAGGTCAAGTACGATTAATGCAATTTGCACATGACACTTTACAACTGGATATATCATCTCCATGTTCTCTCTCTTTCTTGTTCTTTTGACAACAATAATATTGAAAAATCAACAGTTCAAATTATAATAACAGTGTGGTCTAAAAGTACTCAGACACTGGATTCTATATTTTGCAGTAGGTAGGATATTTCGCAAAATTGAATTGCATTGCAGCAAATACATTTTTTAAATCAAAATCTCGCAAATTGAAATCTCGCGCGAGTTATTGTGCTGTAAAGAGGGAATAAACTGAAAATCTTACAAAATACGAAATTTTAGCCTTTTTTGGGAGCTCCATAGTGCCGATTGAAGTGGTTGTACAAAAAAACTTTTCAGATCATGTTTGTATGAAATTTTTTTGTCTACAAAGTTTCTATATACTTTTTTCCGTAACAATATACCGGAAAGAAGTTATAAGCAAAAAACTGAGAAAAGTGCCAATTTTTGTATAGTTTTTCCAGGATTTTGAAGGGGCGTGGTTGTGGAATTTCGGAATTTTCATCTATTAACCATACCATATAACATAATCAAAATTTAGAACTAACCGACCATTTGTAGGGTAACCCACCTATTTTTACTTCTATTTACTGGAAATATGGAATTTTATGTAATTAAACATTGTTTTGCAAAAAATGCTATGGTGTAAGCTACATTGGCAATGAAAAGCAGCCATTTTTGCCATTTTCTCGTTTTCTTAGAGGCTTTTACCAAAAACAAGAGCACAAAACTAAAATGTGTGCCCAATGATGTCCTAGAAAACAAGTTTATCTGTCCATAAACACCTGAATCGTTTCGATCGGACAAGTACACGCTACACAATCTTTTTCTTTACATGAAATCACCATTTCAGTCCGGAACACTCTTAAACTTATGTGTTTAAGTGAAAATACGCAATGCAATCAATTAAGTCCAAAACCAAGTTCGGGACCTTATTGCATTTTAAAGAGTGGAAGCTATATTTCAATGTTGGGTTTTTCCTTTTAGTTATTATTGTTCGTAGAGCAAGTAGGTATTGTTTTCATATCAAAAAAAATTCCCAAAAATATAATCAAATTTAATTCAGTACCCCGTGGCATAAAGGTTAGTGCGTTGAGCTGTCATGCCGAAGATCTGGGTTCGATGCCCAGCCGCTGCCACCTTTAAACAGAATTGTTTTTTCCGAGAGTAAACTTTTCATGAATAAATGCTTCTCATCTAGCCGTTCAGACTTGGCATAAAATTGTAGGTCCCTTTCATTCCTGACAACAACACGCACACAGGAATGGTTGAGAATTGTAAATCACAACATATATTTCGTTTTGCTTTCATTCACCGTTAAACCCATCTTCTTGGCTTCCTTCTCAATACTCACAAAAGCACGATAAGGAAAATAGTACAAAGTTTACTGAGGCCGCTTTTCCAAAATGAAATCTTCATTAGTTTTAAATTTTGTGTAGATTTAGGCTGCTTTTCCGTTTTGAAATTTTATTTAAATTGACTTAAATTTATTAAGCCGTTTTCCAAATTAGACTATTTTATTTTATTTGGATGATTTGGACAAAGCCCACTATTACAAAATAGAAAAAAAGCATTAAATGAATTATTCATTTCGGAACATTCGCTTAAGCCTAGTTTACAGTTTCCGTGCGAAGAAAAATATATGCAAATATTTCCCCATGTAAAAATTATTGAGGTGAAATACAAAATTATTTTTTTGCATGATTACATGAGTATTGGTCACAATTTTCACTTGCTATAAACAGGGTTTCTCTTTATTCGCCTACAATATTTTGGGGCATGAATCTTGGGCATATTCTTAGCCAAAAATTGTATGAGGCAAAATTATATCTCCCCCCCTGAGGCAGAAGGGAAACTTCTGCAAAATAGAATTTAATAATGCAAAAAAAATTATTAAAATAAATGACAGCATATTATAATCCAGTCGACGAAGGAAAAATAAATGCAATAAATCGGGTTATTATTTAATGTGGTAAGGATAATCCCCAGCTATATCATACTAAAAGTTCTCATCAGCCCAGGTCGCGAGCTTGAGGCAGGAGGGGGGTTGAATATCTCCTTTTGTAATTTTTCTATCTTTCATATGTGTACTGTGGTTTTAAACAACATTTTTAGTTGTTTACAGTTCTTGCTAGAAACGGGTGCTCTATTTTACCCCAAGTCTCTTATTTTGAATTGTGTCATTTTTGTAGTAACAACTACGGTTAATTAAAGCGTTTTATTTTGACTTGGAGTTCCCTTAGGGGGGGGAGGGTGGTCTTGGAGTTCCCTTAGACACATCTTTTGAAAAATTCTTAATCATATACCTACGAATACCCTACCAACCCCAAATTTTCTTTTCTCAGAAAGTAGGCTAGTCGGCAGCTGAACCAAAAAAGATTTTGTATAGTGCAAAAATATATGTATAGGTACTTAATAGGAAAACTTTGCAAAATGTTATGATTTTAAATGGAGCATCAGGTAATTAGGAAGCTTCAGCTGCTATTTTGAAAAGACGCTTTGACCAGTTTCTCCACAAAGACACATCGTATAGAAAAGTTGTTAGGATATATTTATAGGAACTTTAAATATGTAGGTAAGGTAGGTATCTTTCTTTAATTTGAATATTTTTTGTTGGATTTATACTTGGTTTAACTTAAGACAGCCGTCCACCTCCGAAAAATTATTGATAAACTTTGTAGGTTACTGTTGTCTCAAAATTTCTTAACTTGAATTGTTTGTCCAAGATTTGATTTACTAAACATTTTATTTACATATTTAAATAAAGCATATTTCCAACGAATGAGAAATTTTGAGAAACTTTCTAACAAGTAACTGTCTAAAAAATCTAATAACTTAGACTAAAAGAGTTACAGTGCAAACTTTTTTTTTCTGTTTTTGACACTAACGTAAGATTCGTACGAAAGCTAAATGGACAAAATTGAAACAAAAGAGCGTACGCAAGGGTGCAGCTAGATGTGTTTGCCCCTCCCCTATTCAGAATATATTTCATATATTATTCAATTTTTCTTCTTTTGATTTTGATAAAAGCATTTAAAAGCAAGATTTCTGTAAAAAAACTATTTTTTGAATGAGTTTGCCCCGACCTAATCAAAATCCGGCGTACGCCGCCGCCCTTGTATCTCACCTATCTTGTTGACGCCTAAGTTTCTTTATTCAAAAGAAATTAGTAAAAAAAGTTACTTTCAAACGAATTAAATAAAAATGCAACCACTTATATTGAAAATTTGAAGAATTGTATTTTATTCGTCATATGACTTGGTGTATATTCGATGAGTACATCAACTTCATTAATTTTTTGACATTTGTGGAATGTAATTCAATTTGTGGACTGTATTTATTTGTTAGGTAAGGTATGTTTGTGTTCAATGCCGTATTTGGAAAACATCCTTCTTAGTTATGGAGATTTTGTTGCGTGTACTTTCGTACATTCTCCCCCAGCAATGGAATAATGTACATAATTTCTGCTCAATCAAGTCCAGTGGGAACGTTGTAATTTAAGCAACTTGGCATCACCGTTCTTCATTTCATCCATTCGCACTATGTTACCGGTACGATCGGCTAGTGGCTCGTTTTTTATCCTTTACCTCCTTATCTCATTCTCAATTGTTTGTTTACATGAAAATAGATAAAACAATTAGCAAAAGAAAATTGATTGATAACATACATAAAACAGAAAAGGTCAACATGATATAATACGACAAGACAACATAGACATGGTAAAAGCTTTGGTTTACTATGTTATGTGATGCCTCTCGTTTTTTCTCATGTCTATCAATGAAATGCGTAAGCAGGTAGCAGGTAGCAGGTACCAACTATTATCCTTATCGTCATCGTCGTTGTTATTTTATTCGTTCGGTTCTATTTGCGATCAGTTTCGGTGGTGATTTTTTTTTTTTTGTTTTATGAAGTGTTAATCAATCATAATATTTAAATTATTAATAAAATTTAAGATTTGTGCCGGTCATATGAAATTATTTAATTCGGAGAATTAACTGTGCGATATTCAGGTAAATGTTTGTTGAGTACGTTGAACGATGATTTTGTTGGTTGAATTAGCGCGCGCGTTCGAAAATTTGTTCGCGATCGCGGTGTGTGTGAGATTTGTGTGTGATGTTTTTTGTGTATTTTAATTTAATTAATTATTAATATACATATTTAAATAAATTCATCGGCTTTCGATGCCGTTTTTTATATTTTACTGTAATATATTACATATGTGAGCAAATTCGGCGTCATTTGCTTTATGTATAAATAATAATTTTACAAGTTTATATTATGTACTTAAATACATAATAACCGGGAAGTTTTTTCCAGTTGTTTGTCCAAATGTTTGACTTCCAGTTGGACTTTTCGGTTTTGTTTACTTTTAATTTGAGTGAAATTGACTAAAGTTAAAAGTGATATAACAACTCAAAACAGATAAAAAGAATTTAATTATGTGTTTTAAATTTGAATATTTTTTAATTATCGTTTTACTAATTTAATCAGTTCAATGTTTTTAATTATTTTATTTTGATGAAATTTGTAAATTGTCTCTCACAAATGTTAACTGATGCGCAAGCACAGCGCGGCGCGGCGGCAGCGCGACATCTTGGTTAAATTATTTGTTGATAAAGTGTAAATTACATCGGAATTTGTGTATTATGGTATGTACGTACATAATATTTCATTTTGTAGATTTAGTGTAAGTAATTGTTTTATAAATTCAACCAGTGCAGTTTATTTTTATAATTATTATATTGTCTCGACCAATCTGGTGCGGTGTATTAATCGAATTTCTTAATTCCTGAATCGTCTTCGGAGAATTGTTGTAATGGGTTTGATTGTGTGAAATTCGTGAATTGCCTTCGTTGAATTTCGATGACGTTTGATCGTGGTCGGTTTTATTTAATTCTTAGTTTAATTCAAATTTGGTTTTGATATAAAATATTATTTTCATTATATAATTCGTTGCTTTGCCGACGGGATTTGACATTTTTAATGGGTTTGTTATTATAAATGCATAATGAATTTTCATTCGGTCGGAAATTTGATTTGCCGACGGGGGTTTTACTTTTGAACGTACTTGTTGTTTTAAATGCATTTTTTTTTTTATTGTCGACGGCATGTTTTGACATTTGATGTGCTGTGTGTTGTTAATTGACATTCGTTCATTTCGTTGTGTTGTGGATTGTAGGTAATTCCTTCAATTCAAAGCTTGAATGTTGGATTATTTTGTAAATAAATAATTTTTTGAAATTTCATTTTGGTTTTTAAATTGATTGATTGCATTTCTGCCAAAAGGCAATTACTTAAATTTCTAACTTAATTGCATGCATTTTTGGCAGAGCAAGTTTTAATAAAAATAAAATCTTATTTTCTGCAAGTATTTGTTGCTGTGCAGATTTTTATGTTTTAAATAAAATTATTAAAAATAATATTTGATATAATTGCATGTTGTGTACTTCAGTGCAATTGTTTAAATTCAAAAGATGTTACTGTATGCGGTGTAGCAGCACAGGATTTGGGATAAATACGATAGATTAAGATGTTAATCGAATTCGAAATGTATCTAAAGATTTTTATAATTGTCTGTTGTTGCTGTACAGTGATGGCCATAAATCTTTTAATAAAGTGTAAAAGATATAATTTCGTGCGTTTTATTTTAAATCGCTAATGATTTAATTGGATTTTGATTTTGATTAAACTGCATGCGGTGTGGCAGTACAGGTTTGGAACAAAATACAACTGATTAGGATGTAAATCGAATTGAGTTTTATGACTTGTTCATAATCGTAGAATGATCTGATTCGATTATTTAAATGAGATTTTTATTTTGATTAGATAGTTTTAAGTATCTATGGCTGTTGTTTCCGATTTTGTTTTGGCTTTTAGTTTTGTCGCTGATCGTTTTATTTCCATTAAAATTGTGTATGCTTGGATTTCTTTTGCGCTGCGAATAAAATGAAATACGTTGTTTTCAATTTACTAGAGCTCAAAAAATCTGCAAATTTGAATCGAGAACTTATTGTACAGCTACAAAAGATAGAAGCAACTTGATCAACCTTGAGAAATCTCGAAAACGTTGGTTGTTGATACACTTCCAAATACTGTCGCTTTCATTCAGTTGCACTGTTAGTATATTTACTGTGTGCTTCTCAATTTCACTGTTGGTTTCGAGGGGTTGGTGTGGAGCATCGAACTCCCATCGACGCCAAAAAAACTCTGGCCTACTCGACCATCCTTCTGCTGACTCCTGTTCCGATGGAAAGACATCACAGGACAACAGATCGGCTGGGTTATGAAGCGGTGCTACAACTCCCCAGCAATCGATCCTTTCTACTCGCCATAAAAAATTTGGCCCACTTGGCCATGCTTGTAATGACTCCTCTTTCGGTGCATAGACACCACTGGACACTAGATCGGCTGAGTTATGACGTGTTACGACAACTCCCCAGCAATCGATCCCCACTAACCGCTGGAATTCTGATTCTGACACTTGTCTGGAAACGAATGTGTTCCATTTTGCCAAAGTGGTTTGTATCCAGGATTCATTTGTAAAATGAATATTGCTATCGCTGTTCGTCGTATTTGTCGGGGGCCACCTTGTAATGCTAAGCCGATCGATGACTGGAAGTTCTCGGTGAGAAGCAACCAAATTTTTTTTGAAGGCTGGTGCAATCGGTTCATACCAATGGGAATTGCAATAAATCTTCCAGAGTTGCTGCATGTTTTGTTTTGTCATTATGCAGGGTTCAGCTGATTTCGCCTTTGTTTGCATGATCGCGCATTTTGTGGTTTCTTCTTTAAAAGTTGAGCCTCTAATCAGGACATGAACGTGCATGTCCGTACGGACAACCTTCACCCCCTCCGAAAAATTTGCTTCTTCGTTGGCAGCTTCTTGTACAGTGATGGAAGTGGGGCAAACGTCACTCTCCATTAATACGACGTCAGAATGGGGCGGAGCACCCGTGATTGTCGTATCCGCTATCATGGGCGCGGATTCCTCGATTGCTTGGACCAACTCTGCATAATACTCAAAGTATATTTCAAATATGTCGTCATACACGACGAATAATTCTTCCTTTGTCAAATATTGCTCCAATTTGCCACCCCCAACTATAGCCTCGTGGTACTTTTTAGAAGTCACCATGTCTTCCTCTAATTTGTTCAAAAGAGTTGAAGCATACGTAGGAATTCGGCGATCTTTTGGAATATTTTTGAATTTCTCAAGATCCTCCATTAGCTTATTCAAAATGCCTTTTTGAAGCTCACCGAATTCATATTTTTTTAATTCAATCATAGCAATTTAATAATTTTATTTGCTTTTATGAACAGAAATGAAGAAAAAAGACAGGTTTACAACATGTAATAAGATAAACTTACTGCTTTTCTGTAGCGGCAGTAGGCTGCTGGTGCTGTAGGCTGTCGCTGCTGTATGCTGCCGTAGGCTGCTGTTGATTTAAAGTTGAAATCTGGAGCCTCCGTCGGCGTCTTCAGTATTAATTTTAACTTAGTTTTAATTTAAACTATTTTCGTTTTAAAAGAAAATTTCATAAAGTTACTTATAAAACCGATAATTGTTTGTATAAGGTTTTAGTCCCGTCACTCTTTTTTTTAATGAATCGTAGATTCGATTTTTAAAGCACTCACACACACACGGCTCACACTTTTAATATTGTCTATTGTTTGTATAAATGTTAATATAGTTTGAAAAACTAGTTCGAAAAAGGCTCGAAGGACCAAATGTTGACGCCTAAGTTTCTTTATTCAAAAGAAATTAGTAAAAAAAGTTACTTTCAAACGAATTAAATAAAAATGCAACCACTTATATTGAAAATTTGAAGAATTGTATTTTATTCGTCATATGACTTGGTGTATATTCGATGAGTACATCAACTTCATTAATTTTTTGACATTTGTGGAATGTAATTCAATTTGTGGACTGTATTTATTTGTTAGGTAAGGTATGTTTGTGTTCAATGCCGTATTTGGAAAACATCCTTCTTAGTTATGGAGATTTTGTTGCGTGTACTTTCGTACATATCTAATTCTTAAAATTTAATTCCTATAGAAGAGAATGCTATAAATGGCAAAAAAGAAAGGTAATTAAGCTCCCTATAAAAAAGACAATTGCAGTTGCAGTTTTGTACAAGTAGTTGTCCCTAGCTAAATTATGTTTTTCAATTCACTTTTTGTAAATTTGAGCAAAAAAAATTAATTTGAATTTTCTGTACCTATTCCACCTATAATGACTTTAGTCCATGGTGGATTGATATTTCGAACATACAAATTCGTGTTTAACATTCCGGTCATTAACTATTTTAATACGAATTCCATTAATATTTTTTGTCAATTCAAATCTTATAGTTTGATGAAGATTTGAAAAAAATTTAAATTTTTACTGCGCTTCAATTTATAATTATTTATAGTTATACGAGTACTGGGTCCATATTAAAACAAAAATGATATAAAACGCAATGGCTGAACATCATATCTTTCGTTACACTGGACGTCCAGTGTATTGTGAAAATGGTTTAAGTCCATTTACAACTCTTAAAAACATGGTTTTTCTTCAGCAATAACTTTTTAATTGCAATGTAGGCACTACGAGTATCAGGCAAGTTTTGGATTCTTGCAGAAAATAAAATGGAGATAATAATCAAACGTGACATTACGATGTTAGTACCCTTTCACACGAAGAAACAAGTTGCTGGAGATTTTTTTGACGTTTTCTTTTAATCTCCTTAAAAATCTCTTGTACCTTTCACACGAGGAAACAAATCTCCAGGCAATTTTTTAAATTTCCCCTGAAAGTATATTGGTTGAACACACCTAAACCTAGATGTGAAAGGAAATGTCAAAAATTCTCCTCAAATCCTCGACCGGGGAGATTCTGTTCGTCCCTCTTTTCTCCTGCCCTTCTCACCTAGGAACTAAAAGTTGCTGGCAATTTTTTCAGAACGGTATGACTGATTTCAATAAATTTTCATATACAGAAGCTTCCAAAAAATATGAATATTATATAAGTATTGTGGACTTACTAAAATTTAAAAAAAATATTTTTTGGATTTTTAGACAAATTTTCAAGTTTTTTTTTGAAAATCAAATATTTTGAAAACGATTTGATCGAATTTGTTTTTTGAAAATCGATATTCAAGAAAAAAATTTTACATAGGTACATATAAAAATAACGGTACCTTAAATAACAGCAAGGGAAAATATATTTTTTCTCAAAAACGACTTCTACGATTTTGATTTGATTTGATCCAATAACTGTATAAAATTTTACACTTAGCAACTATTAATTACCTGTCATAGAACGATTTTTTTGTTTTCATAATCGGCTGAACGGATTTAGATCAATTTTATGTATGTAGGTACAAATTTCAGATATGATTGAATAATATTGCATATCAAAATTTTCCAAAAAATTTTTTTGAATTTTTAATAAAAGTTTTTTTCTGAAAATTCGATATCTCAAAACGGGTTTTTCTGTTTTATCTGCACATAAATTATATATTTAAAAATTTGCGTTTCAAAATTTGTCATTAAAAATGTTCTAAGAATTTTGTATGCATACAAATTTTTTTTTTTTTTTAAACCGCTCCAATGATTTTAAACTTTTTTCAATACAATCATTTTAAATCAAGAACTAAGATGGCATTCTTTTTTTCAACTCAAACTGTCATAGGAGCTGTTTAAGTTAATTGAAATGTCGTACTCGTACAGTAACTCATAATTTCCATGTTGTTATATACAATTTTCTTTAATCAGCAGTGTCTGAAACATAAGAGCAAGTACGTGCGACCCAGTCGTGCATTTTATTTTTTTATTGGGTAAGTAATTTATATAATAATATTTACATGAACAAACATACTTTACTTTTATTTTGGTTCATTCGCATATTTTTGAATTAAGGGAAACGCAAACCTTCAAATATCTTGAATTAGAAATAAGTGAATTAGAGCACTTTCAAAATAGACGGTTCATTAATTGATTTTAGACAAAGTCGTCATTTACGAGAAAGAACGAAAAAATTCAGCGTTATTAACTTTTTATAAATTCTTAAAATATTTATGTCCTTAGAATTGTGCATTTTAGAAAAAAAATTTTTTTTCTTGTACAGTACCACATAATGTACAAACTTTGCATACTTACTTAATTATATCGGTAACCGTTTAAGAGTTGTATATTCGTGAAAATTCTATATTTTCGACATTTGGTCGAATTGAAATCACAACATCTTGCATAACCGACCACTCGTAAGGAAAAATTGACGCAACCAACCTTTTAAGTAGAACATTTTGACGTCTACAAAATAAGCATATATTTATTTTGAACAACTATATACTGCCGCATTTACGAGTAAAGATCAGAAAATCGTTATTTTTAGCTTTTTGCCAAATCCTTTAAACGGTGGTTTATGACAACAACTTTTATATTTTCTTATAAAGGGTCAAATGGTCTACAAACATTCTTTGAAACTCTTTCCGACAACATTTTTGGAAAAGCTCTGTACAATATATTTATGAAACCATTGGTCTTGCGAAAAAAATTGACCAAATTTTTCATGTAGAGAATTTCCTGATCTATATAAAATTTATTCAGATTCTTTTCGATATCATTCATGGGCAGTGACGGTGCGTCAATAAGACGTTTTAGACAATGTAAGACAGTAAAGAGAGAAAAAAAAAGAAACCTACTTGTTACAATCAAAAAAGCTGTGTCCCTAACATCCATAACCGATCTCAAATTGTCAACACCTATTATTTAACAAACATAAATCATACATTCATCCCTTACTATTCACACACTCACATTTTCCACACCTACTTTTATTTATTAATTTAACCTCTACCAACAACCACAAAGCACTAAATCTCAATCCTCATTCCTCATTGCTCACACAATACAAACGCTATAGCTTCGCTATGGCTCTGCCTCCTGCATCTGCTACGTGCTTCGGGAAAACACGAATGAAAACGAAGACAGAGTCTTTCGTTCTACCTAAATTATATGAAAATAAAATCAGCGGATTATGTTGCTCAGGTAGAATTTCTATGTGAAGCAAGTAGACAGATTCGAATCTGTCTAATTGCATGTTTTGCTTTGAACTTTGAAGTAAATTCGAAACTTTTTCGTTGACTGTTAAGTGAAGAGAACAACTTCTTAATTTTTTATTTTTGGAGTTGATTAAAGAGGAGCGGGCAGTTGTAGGTCAACTCTAAAAAATGCAATAGGTAGGAAGGCTGGACTCTTTCGCAGAAGTACACTACTGACGTTCTGAAGAGCTGTATCTTTGGGATTAGTTGCCGTATTGAGTCGAAACAAAAAGCATTTTGAAGCTGTGTGCTTCTTCTTGTTTTGAAATTGTTTTACAAATACATATTTATTTTAAGGTACCATTATTGCCTCATTGCGACTGAGAGAAATGGTACGAGAATCAAATGTTCTATTATTTTCTTTGTTTGAAGAGTTTCTTGAATTTTTTTTTTATAAATCAATACATTTTTTATTCAGCTTTAATTTAGGTCTGCCAGTTTTGATTGTTTGAGATTGGTGTACCTATATATTTTTTAGTCAAATAAATGCATACTTTTGTCTTTGATCACCATTATTTATCTCAACAAAAAATAGTAAGGATGGTGATGACATATTCAAGGACAGTTTTTATGACTTGAATAGGTTTTCAAAATAATGTATTTAAAACTTTGTGTGGACTATGTACATACAAATCTTGGCCCTTCAACGTTTGTTTCAAAAAAATATAACCATTTGATAAATATACTTATCAGTGTACAATTTTTTGTAATTTGTATTCTTGTATTAAATAGGTATTTAATGTTTGCTTAATAGAGTTCCTTATTTGATAGCCATGTTTTTTAGACACGTTTGTGAAGTCTTGTGTGAAGTTTAACGTTTGATTTCAAAGAGACATACGCTGTTTTTTAGACTTTGTTAACAGTTTTTATTTTTGACTGGATAAGATGGAAAATAATGAATTAAATATATACTGTCTACCCAGTTCGTTCGAGTGCCGCACGTCACTGTTCATGGGTTAAAAGGATTTATAGGTGCAAAGCCACTTCGACACTTAACCTTAAATAATTTTGTTTGCTCGGGAGGGATTGACAAGAACTTTTTGCTTTTGTTATGTTATGCCAAAAGGGAGGTCTATACCAATTTTCAATCGTATTGGTATTGGATATATGAAAAATTTATATTTAAGGAAAAATAAAACTTTTCAATATTTCTTTTTCATAGCACGACTCACAAAAAAAAAAACTAAAAGTCACAACTTAATACGTATTTTATACAATGTGGTCAGTTAGGTTTGTTTATCTTACGTTTGTCCATGCCTGTACCAACAATATTGATATTGTGTCCATTTTTGAATAAATTAAATGTAAAGGTACACATTTTGCTTAAAGAAACTTTCAAAATCAATTAACGCGTCCAGCAACCCAAAATTGAATTAACGATAGTGGCGCCAACAATAAATTATCTGTCCACTTAAAATGAACAAGAACATAAACTATACATTAAACTACTAATTTATATTTCTAAGGCCGAAAGTCCTATTATTGTTTAACTTAGTCTAAGGGGCTCAAACGGAACAATCAGTAGGTAAACTAGCTATAAGTTATAAAAAAATGGGCTAGTTGTATGACTTTTTGTCTAGAACAATTTTATAATTATAATTAAATAATAATGGGTACCTATATAAATGAATGCAGGTAGGTCTAGGTACGAGTATATGTGTTGCCCCCAAATCATGAAGCTATTGAAATTGAATTATGTGTTGATTGAATTCTTATGCAACATACCATATCATCAGCGAAGTTTTAAAAGTTAAACTTCTCAAATAGGTTTTTTTTGATAAATGTCATCGTCCCAAATGTTTTCTTCTAATTATGTTCATGAATGTCTTCTTTATGTTATTCTATGAATTTTGCTGAAGTTGTTTAAGACTTCCCTCTTTTTCTCCTAATATATCTAGTTACTTGTACCTACTACCACTTATAGCTTCAGAGGTAACTTACTGCACATAATTTCCTGTATGAACAAAAAGAAAAACCTACAAGCTTACAATCTGGTGGGGTAGCCTGTAGGCTGTAAAGTCAGCCATTTTGCAACATCCACCAAGTGGATTGGGTTGAGCCAACAAAACTGCTTTGGGAGTAGGTATGTTGTAAAACAAGTTCCTTGCCGGTTGTTTTTCCGCTTTGTTTCAAGGAAAATAAAATAATAGGGGACCTAGCTAGAACCATCAGTATAAGAGCTTGGGTCTCCATGGATTGCCCATCACAGCAGCGGCGATGCCAGCGAACCGCGCTTTAGGGGGCGGAACTCATAGCATGCGCCCACATAACATTTAGATTGTTATTTCAATTTAATGGCCTCAGATTCATTGTGATGTTCTTAATGCACTGCGAGTGGATTACATCAATTTAATTTTTTTTTCTCTGCACACGTCTCTGCCCGACTGCGACCACTTCTGAAAAAAAAATATTTTAATTGAAATAAAAAAAAAAAAAGATGAATGTTAAATTGTTGTGCAAAGTTGTAATGTTGTGTTGGATGTGCGGAGCGGACCTTGCATAAGACATCTCACAGCCCAGCCAGCAGCTCAGTCTCAGACATTCGTTCTGCAGGAGCATCAAGGAGATTGAAATAAATTAAGTCGCCGAGAAAGCATCATCAATTACACTTGGTTATGTGAGGAATTAAATTTGAAGGAGAAGCTGTTTCTTATGCTGAAGAATTGAAAGGAAGGGATTCTTGATTTTTCTTGCTTTATATACCTACTTAGAGTTTATTTATTTTTATTTTGTAAATTTTACTCACATTAGGTAAATCATAAGAAAAAATAAATACCTTTGTTCTCATATAAAATGATATAGGCATTTTTTTTTAATAATTGGAAGGTTGTCTGTCAGTAATCATAAATTAGGTAGATTGAAAAGAAGTAAGGGTAAGTTAATCTAAGATTGAAATAAGAACATTCCTGCCGAAAAGCAACCCCACACCAACACATTTCCTCCGCCATGTTTGAAATTTTTTGCAGAAACGTGATTGAATTCGCTTGCCAAGTGATTTTCTAACTTAAAGGCGATATTACATTATCATTATCAAATATGAAAAACTTGCCATATAATATCAGGCCGTGAGCGCAATAGTGGCCTAACTGCAATTTTATCCAAATTGAGTTTATTACAAAAATTGAATTTGTGTGTATTAAGGAACAGTTCTGCACTTAATTTTTTCAATTAAACGTCTTTCTGACAAAGTTACAGGACTTTTATACTTAGGCCAAACACAAAAAAATCAAAAGCTTGAGTGCAATAGTGGCCTATCTCACTTAAAGACCGTTTTTGCGCTCGCATATTTGATTTTATTGTTTGAAACTGTTAGTTAGGCCAATTTTTTAACTATTTGCTCACAGGTGACATCAATGCAATGAACTAAACATAAGTCAGTACCCTGATAATCACCCTCGATTAGCCAAAAAGGTGGAGTTTCATACGCTCGGCGAAAAAAAAACATTCTTTGTCATACAAATTACCAAAAAGCACTTCTTCCCAACTTTGAAATTGGAATTTCAAATACATAGAATGATATCAAGAGGAGGACTGTAGGTTAACTTACTCAAGATTCATGAGCTTCAATTTTTAAAGACGGTCCCTACATATTGTTTTAACATTTAAAAATTTTTTTTTCAACATGTTTGTTTTTGAAAAGATAAGCATAAGCCTATAGAGTATAGACTAAGAGCCCACAGCAGATTTTTGGTGTGAATGGTATCAAGAAAAGAAATATTGGAGTTGACAGTTTGAGTAACACTTATTCAAGAAATCAAAGTCTTGCGGTCCATAACCGGGGATTAAGTGATTACTTCGAGAGTAATAATTGTGCTAACCAAAGTTGGTTTTCCCCCTTCCTGGGTAATGCTCCTCTGATCACGGAAGCCGAGATCATTTGTGTGTAGTGTATGTATAGTTCGCCCTGCCAAACCGTTTTAAAATCCCGTTTTTCGCTTTGAACTTTAAATTTTTTAAATGATCTGGCAGGGCTTACTATAGATTCAAATGGTCTCAGATTCCGTGATCATTATCTAGAGAGAAATGCATTCCTATTTTGATTTCGATGCACTGTTTAATCACTAAGGCCCCGGTCGTAGACTGCCAAGACCTTGATTTCCTGAATAAGTTTTACTCAAGCTGTCAACTCCTATACTTCTTCTTTTTTGTATCATTCACACTCAAAATCTGCTGTGGGCTCTCGTGGGCTTTAACCTTGATACTTTATATCCTAATACCCGCTAATACATCATAGTTTTTACACCGATCACAGGAATAACAATTTACAAATACTACAAAAACTTTTTTGGATTCCAACACATCTGAAAGTGAATAAAAATGTTAAATTTCAACGTATTTAAACAAAAAATAAGAAAAAACTCATAGTTTTATTTACAAATGATTAGCCTATCTTTACATGATTTTAGTTTTTATATTTTTTCCTCTGTGCAATAGTGGCCTATCTGACTTTAAAATTAGTTATAACGGTATTTTGAAGGATCATGGATATAAAACTAAAAAATCTTTTATTTTTTGATCATATTTCAAAAAGAAAATCAAGCCTATGTTTCTTTATTTTAAAGCATCAAGTGTTTGAAAATAACCTGTTTCTTATTTTTGCTCTACTGAAAAAAGCTTTGCGCTCATGGCCTCATATTGTGATGGTTTCGAATGTGGCGTTCAATGTTTTCTATGTTCTTTTGGTATTTTGCAAACAATGCAACTCTCACGGTTCGAAAAATAGATAGTTGCATAATTTGTCGTTAGTTAGTCGTTAATTAGTTGTGACGGTTTTGAATTTGTTGTTCTATGTTTTCTATGTTTTTTTTTCGAAAGTGGTAAAAACTTCTAAATTTTATATTTTAGTGCTTAAAAATTTGCCTTTAAATAATCATTAATTAGTTGTGAAAAAATCAATTTTGTCGTGCGATTTTTTCTATGTTTTTTGGGTGCTTTGCTAACTTGACATAACTCGAAAAGCGGCTAAAGCTGTTTATACTTAATGTCTTATGGCTTAATGATATGCCATTAGTAACTCTTTAATTAGGTGTTAAAAATTAAATTCAATCGTGCAATGTTTTCTATGTTTTTTTTAGTCCTTAACTAGCTTGATATCACGCTAGCGAAGCACCACCTAAGAAAGATGGTAAAAACTGCTAATAATGAATGGTTTATGGCTTAACAATTTGTCGTTAACCATAGTCTTTGATTAGTTGTGACAATTTTGAATTTGTCGTGCAATGTTTTCTACGTTTTGTAGGTTCTTTGCAAACTTAACATTGAGTTAGCATAGCACCACCTTCAAACGGGGTAAAAACTGCTTAAACCGAATGTTTTGTGGCTACATAATTCATGTCTTATAAATTGTTGACTATTTTCAATTTTTCATTCTATGTTTTCTATGTTATTTTCAAAAGTGTTAAAAACTTCTAAAACTTAACATTTTATTGCTAAGTAATTTTTCGTTAGTTAGTTGTGACAAATTCAATTGCTTTCGTGCGATGTTTTCTATGTATTTTTCATTGAGATTACCTCATTTGACCCAGTGAAGACGTTATAACGCAAAATAATCAATTTTAAACTCTTTTTGAATGATACTTCATATGAATTGAGGAGTTAAAACAAAAAACATAGAAAACACTGCACGACAATGTTATGCTCGATATAGTGAATCTCAAAATAGTGAACTCTCCACACTAGTGAACACACAAAATTTTATATAAAAATTTAATTTGGTATGAAAATGTCTTGCAAGCATTTAAGATATTGTTCGAGAACACTGAAGAATTGTCTCTGGTTTTTTTATAAACCTGAAAGAAAGCTTTGTTTAGCTCTTAAATAAATGTTTAAACATTCACATTGAACAAAATGTGCATTTTGGATCAATTTCACCATTAGAAAGCCTTTAAGAACTCCCGTTTGAAAAAGTGAACAGGCCTAGTTTTCATTACTTCACTATATCGAGCATATACTGTATTACAAACAATTAATAGCTAATTAAAAAATAAATTATTAATCAAATAAAAATTCAATTTAATAAGTTCTAAGAACTCTTTCTTTGCTGATTTCATATGAATTGAGGAAAACAAAACATGAAACATAGAAAACATCGCACACAAAAATTTAATTTGTCACAACTAATTATGGACTAATTAATAGCAAGTTATTGACAAATTATTTAGCAATAAAATTTTAAGTTTTAGAAATTTTTACAACTTTTTGATAAATCATAGGAAAACATAGATCTAAAAATTCTAAAATGTCAATCCACTTTGGCCCGCATTTGAATGACGTATGTATATTGTGCTTTATTTTTCTAGCTATTATTTACAGTAGATGCTCGATTTAGTGAATCTCAAAATAATGAATACACAACATTTTATATAAAAATGTGTTTTGTATAAAAATGTCTCGCAAGCATTTAAGATTGCTTGAGAACACAGAGGAATTTTCACTGTTTTTTATTAAACTTTAAGGAATTTAACGCTTAATAAATAAATTTAAAATCATTCACATCGAACTAAATGTGCATTTTGGATCAAATTCACCATTAAAATGTCATTAACAACTCCCGCTCGAAAAAGTTAACAATCTCGAAAGAGTGCTCAGGCCTGGTTTTTATTACTTTACTATATCGAGCGTCTACTGTATGTACAATGTATGTACTACGTCCATATCTATTTTGCAAAGTTTTGTTGTCTCATTGTCATGTCCACGTGACATAATAAGACTTTGTAATAACATTGAACGATTTTTCCAATCACAAAATTTTTTTCATAGTAGAAAGTAGTAAAAAATGAGTTGAAACGCATCCGATAGTAGGAGAACTATTTTTAGAAAAAGAACGCACCAATGAAGAAATTAAGTTGAATGCCAAAAACTGACCGCATCGATAAGAAATTTCGGAAATGATAAGGTAGTTTTAACAATCGACAAATGTATTTCTTCCGGCGGCTTTTCTAATTTCCGGGAGCTTGAATGGACTGCGGTTCGAGTCAACTCCTTGCAGTTGAATTTTGTGGATGATCATTATTTTCAATCATCAAGAAAATTATTTCAGAACTAACACTCGGATTTTTGGTTAAAAAATTATTTGTGCAATGGAGTTAAATTTTGAGAGATTTCATAGCTACTGCAAATTAAATCGAGCGCCTATACTCACTTTGAGACCATATTATTATTGAGAGAATAACGTGTTTGTTGTTCTGAGAATAAGAAAGAGAACAAAGAAATTGCATATCAAATTGTAATGTCGGATAATTTGTTTACCTAATTGGTAAAAATAGGTAATTTTTGGAAAACAATAAAATCCAAATAAAAAGTTTTTCATTTTCCAGTTTATTTCTTTGGTTAGCAGAATTTTTGTTTTTCAGTTCAAGACTGAGAGATCAATATAGTACCAACTACTGTGAGATGCAAAGGTTGCAAGGTTTTAAAATGAGAAATTTCGGTTGATATTTGCAAGATTTGTTGGTGCGAGTTGTTCTAAAGTCAGATTTTGTAATTGCAAAATTATGAAAAGTAGCAGATTTCGTTATTCGAGATTTTGGTTTGATCAATTTTGTATACTGTTACCCTAACGCTAACTAAGCAACTTATTTTCATTAATGTTTTTTATAGCCCAGTAAGAATAGACATAAAAATTCCAAAGAAAGTCAATAAAATGCACGACTGGATCGCACGTACTTGCTCTTATGTTCAAGTTGTGTGGGGCTTAAGAAATTTTAAAAATATTCAAGTTATTATAGAAAAAGTATAAAAAGCATTTAAATCGTTCTTTTAATTGTATAAACAGCCTGATAAATAACTTAGAGCTCAAAAAAAAGTACGCCATTTGATTACTTGAAAAAATATGAATATAATATGCAAAAAAATTTAAAATCGTTGGAGCCGTTTTCTTAAAAATTAATTTTTTATATATAAAATTTTTGTAACATTTTTCAAAAAAAAAAATTTGGTATGCCAATTTTGAGTATATATTAATATACATTTAAAACTGAAATTTCAAAATAATTCATCAACCTATTTTTGAAATATTGAATTTTCAAAAAAAAAAAATTTGAATCTTTTTTTAAAAATCCAAAATTTATTTTTCCAAAATTTTGGTATGCAGTGTTATTTATATCCCAACAAAGCTTTTGTGCAAAACATTTCATTGAAATCGAATGATGGAATCCACTTCTGGTGGTGCTTTATAAAATGCAAGAAGTAGATTTAAGCCATTTTCGGAAATCATATTAGGAGAACAATTCGGTTTGGCAAACACTTCATTAGTTGTTCACTTTTTTCAAATAATTTGAAGAATTTTAGTTTGCCTTTATTTTAGACGGTGTTCACATTGGACTGACTCCTCCGACGTATTTTGACATTCATCCAACTTCTTTTGTTCAGACACAAACTTATGTAACACCAACAGACTCACTTTGAAGTTGAGAAGTCGTTTAAAGAAAACACAAATCTGAGCTCGTTGAGGGATTAATTAATTTTTTTTTTCATTCCAAAACTTTAATTTCATTTACTTAAAATTTTTTATGAAGTATTTGTATTGTTTTGTGTAGTATTTGTTTGCCAAAGAAAAAGTACAGAGAGAGAAAGCAGTTGTCACAAAAGAAAACGTCAAAAAAAAATCCATAGGTTTTCAAAAAATTTAAAATATTCTGCCAGTCCTTCCCATCTCTTTCTCACAATGAAGTGGGAGTGAGATAAAGTACAGAGACGTCAGAAAAAGTCGGAGGAGTCAGTCCAATGTGAACACCGTCTTACAAAGCCAAAGTGGAATCACAAACAGTAAATGCGTGTAAAAATAAGATATTGGCTTGACATTTTGGGTTTGTGATTAAGCTTTGCGAGGAATATACCTTGGTTTCAGCACCTTTGCCAGGTTTTATTTAAAAAAATTTGCTTATCAGGAAACAGCTACACATAAAATTTCAAAATATTTAAATCGTCTCGGCTGTAGTACCTCGTGGCTTTATGGTTAGGGCGTAGGACTGTCATGCCGAAGGTGTGGATTCGATTCATAGCCGTGCCACCTAAAAACAGAAATGTTTTATTCGAGGTACTGCCTCTTGCGAGGAACTGACAAAACCTCCAAGAGTATAGGTACTTGTCATGAAAAAGTGCTTCTCATTTAGCCGTTCGGACTCGGCAAAAAACTGTAGGCCCCCTCCATTCCTGCCAACAAACACGCACACAGGAATGGTTGTGAGTTGTAAGTCCCTAGGCCCTGGTTCTCCATGAGCTGTTGCGCCACCCAATTTATTTATATTTATTAAATCGTCTCGGCTAAAAATTTCAATAACAATTTTTTTTCTTAAAACTAATTGTTTTTGAGATATGTACGGTATTTTCCTTATATTGGATTTATCGCTCATCGGATCAAAAAAAATTCTAATTTTAAGAAGAATCTTAATACCAATGAGCATCCAAGAATTCATGCCGTTTGCAATTTTGTTTTTATTTTGGATTTTTAACAGAAATAGAACCCATTAATAAAATTTCATAAAATTGTCAAACTTTGAAGCGCTATAACTTCTTAACGGTTAATGTTACGAGCAATTTGCTATTTATGTTTTTTGTTGGAAATTACTTCAGCTACCTGTTTGTAAACATTTTCTTTTTCTAAAACTTACCGTTTTCGAGATATTTACCAAAAACCTATTTTCGTGACCTTTGACCCCTAATAACGGGACTAGCAGTCATCGGATATTTGAGGACTTTTGTCAGATTCTATGTAACCCCAATTCCAACGTGTGTACCAAAAATCAGCCTGTTACAAATTTTTTCCTTGAAAAAATCTATTCTTACTGAGCTATTAATGTTTTGTTATACTTCTTCTAACATAGAACAGGAAAAATACTAAAATTGTACACAAAAATTCTCGAAAAAATCGTACCACCACTTGATGAAAGCGTTTCATTTACCATGAGAACGAAAAATCGAAGTGAACCGAATAATAATTTAACCTTAGTACATCCTATAAGCATGTGACACATTTTGTTAAGGTAGTTTTAAATGATGAATCAAGTGATACAAAAATCAAGTCCATGCAGGGTGATTCCATACAAAACTACCCTTTACGAAAATCACAAAAAATCCGTTAGACAATTTTAAAAGATTGTATGTTATCCCAGCTTATTTCGCATTTGGAACCACTTAGCAGAATAGAAATGTCATTTTTTTGTTATCAGAAGCTCAAAATCATATTTTCAATAATTAACTGTTTCTCAATTTGAGAACCGGTGGTTATTTTTTCTTATCAGAACTCTAAGCACGTTCTTATCATTTAGTTATTCAATAGTATCTAAATGAGTTTTTAAGTTGTTGATTCATGAAGTGGTTAATAGCACGCCATTAACAAAAAGAATTATATATTTCATTACTTGGAGAAACAATTTTTAATCAAACTCATAATTTGGGGATGAAAGAAGAATACTATGATCTATTGTCAGACGAAATTTCAAGAATTTGAAATCAATACTGAGCTCATATTAAAATTTTTAAATGTCACACCCGTAACATGACAGAACTCTTTTACATTTAACAGAGTAACGCCATTAAAATTATAACCAAAAGGCAAGCAGGCCCGGCAGATAATGTGGGTGGGAAGCACTACCCACTCCAGATTTTTCAAGTGGATAAAATACCCAATCGATATATTTGACAGTGTTTTCGAAAAAAAAGTTTATCATGAAAGATTAAGAATAAAATAAAAAAAGTAAATAATATTTCTAATTTCTGAATTTTAGTATCTGAATTTATGTAGTACCTCATGGCATGATGGTTAGTGCGTAGGGCTGTCATGCCGAAGGTCTGGGTTCGATTCCCAGCCGTGCCACCTAAAAACAGAAATGTTTTATCCGAGTTACTGCCTCCTGCGAGGAGCTGATAAATCCTCCAAGAGTAAACTTGTCATGAAAAAGTGCTTCTCTTCTAGCCGTTCGGACCCGGCATAAAATTGTAGGTCCCCTCCATTCCTGCCAACCACACGCACACAGGAATGGTTGAGAGTTGTAAGTCACTGGGCCCTGGTTCTCCGCGAGCTGTTGCGCCACCCAATTTTGTTTTAATAGTATCTGAATGTATAGCTAATAGGATTTTTTTTTTGCACAAACCCCAAATTTAAAACTCTAATACTTCTTTTGTTACAAAAATTTTCTCTTAAATAAGTTCAAAGTTAGCGGATCTCTACCGTTATTAATAACCAACTAGATGTGCTGAAAATCAATGCTTTTATTTTTGACAAGGCAATTAAAACCAAACGATGTTGCTGTTACTTGCATTAGGGATTTGGCCAAACAGACCATGTCCGCAACTTTTTCCAAATTGACCCAATTTTACGAAACTTAGCAGAAATTTCCAAACACTCATATTAATTCAATGTGATTTTTATTCTTAAAGTTCTGCAAAGCTTATAAACAATTAATTTACTGTACCATTCTCTAGAGTCTAGACTGTGGTATTTTTGTAAATGTGAGCCGTTTTTCTCTCGGAAACCGTTTTGGAACCCCTTTTGATCTCTGTCAGCGGCAACTCTGCAGTGGGGTATTATTCAAAGCGGTGGGGTTTAATGAGTATGTTTAAGCGCGTTTTTTATTTGTGTACCTTTCACTAATAATAGAAAAACAAATTGTAGAAGTCAGATCTCTGTGTTATCATATACTATGAAAGAAGCATGTTATGTTATTGACGTTTTAGAAGTCTCCCCCGTGAATATAGGTAAATACATTTGCAGATGTTGGACAAAAAAGTGTTGAATCTGACTCTGACTCTCTGACTAAATCTTAAGAGCAAAATTGCAAAACGGGTTGATAGAGGAAAATTAAAATTTCAAACACGCCAAGATTTCTCCATCACTGAAGAACAGATTCATAAATGATTTGCTATTGGTAAGACTGCACATGGTGAAAGTATTGCAAATTTTTACAAAGATAACATCGACAAAAAAGGCAGATAAGCGATAGGGAAATGTTTTTTAGAATTGCTGACAAGACAAAACGAGGAAACTTGTAACGGCTTTGCAAAAGTACGAACTGAATAGAGACAAAGGGATAGTTTTAGAATTGGTGCTCTTCATTTATCTGCTTATGACCCTTCAAGGATCATTTGTTCTAAGAAACTCTATTTTTTTTTCTCCGTGGATATAAAATTTATTTAAGATCAATAAATCTAAAGGATCGCTGATCGGCTTTATATTATTGCTATATAATACTTACATACTACCGTTAAAATTCAATGATTTGTTTAATAAAATTTAGTTTTTATAACCACTACCATAAAGAGAAGACAGATATTTTTCGTGTGAAATTTAGGGTTCTATTCCCAGCCGCTGCCACCCAAAAGCAGAAATGGTTTTTTCCGAGGTACTGCCTCTTGCGAGGAATTGACAAATCCTCCAAGAGTATACTTGTCATGAAAAGTCCTTTTCATCTAGCTGTTCAGACTCGGCAAAAAATTGTAGTTCCCCTTCATTCCTGCCAAAAGCGCGTGCATAGTCACTAGGCCCTGATTCTCCACGTGCTGTTGTGCCACCAAAGGAGAATGGGCAAAAATGTATGGGATCTGGTCTACCTACTCAACAGACATGTGTCATACATCAATGAAAAGGGCATTGCAAAAACTTCATTTTATTATATGACCGTTAAGAGTCCTGTGAAGTTAGCAAAAAAATTGTTTAAAATTAAATAAAAAATAAGAGTTCCCGGTAGCAAACAAAGAGTTCTACAGTTCCTCATACTTTTTTTTAATAGTTCTGGCGAATGGAGTGTTAAAATTAAAAAAAAAAGTTTTTTTTGCTAACTTCACGCAGCAAGGACTTTTTTGAGAAAAAGAGTTCTGACTATGTTTTTCACCTTAAAATCAAGAGTTCTGGAGTTCCTGATGGGTTTCAGAAAGAGTTCTACAAAATTGAAAAAGTTAGGGCAATTTAAGGTGCCCATTGACTTAGAACCAAAAATTTTCAAAATCCACAAAAATCGAAAAAAAGGAGTTCTGATTAGAGTTCCCGATAGCAAACAAAGAGTTCTGAACATTTTGTTAATAACTTTTTTTTCTAAAACTAATTTTTCAAAAGTTATTCGCAAATTTAGGTGCCCATTGACTTAGAACCAAAACTTTAGAACCATTGACTTTAGAAAAAAAAGGTATTAACAAAATGTTCAGAACTCTTTGTTTGCTATCGGGAACTCTAATCAGAACTCCTTTTTTTCGATTTTTGTGGATTTTGAAAATTTTTGGTTCTAAGTCAATGGGCACCTTAAATTGCCCTAACTTTTTCAATTTTGTAGAACTCTTTCTGAAACCCATCAGGAACTCCAGAACTCTTGATTTTAAGGTGAAAAACATAGTCAGAACTCTTTTTCTCAAAAAAGTCCTTGCTGCGTGAAGTTAGCAAAAAAAACTTTTTTTTTTAATTTTAACACTCCATTCGCCAGAACTATTAAAAAAAAGTATGAGGAACTGTAGAACTCTTTGTTTGCTACCGGGAACTCTCATTTTTTATTTAATTTTAAACAATTTTTTTGCTAACTTCACAGGACTACCGTTAAGTTGTAAACCATGGGGTTCAAAAGATATTCGGCTTTAAAGCACCAAAAACAATAATAATGCATTTCTTAATTGGTACTTGGATGACCTGCTCAACATTTATGTGTTATATATCGTTGAAAAGGTTATTGCATGTACTACGTTTTTGTATATTGCCGTTAAGCCGTAGACCCCGGGTTTCAAGAGCTACATGGACATAAAAAACTCCAAATATAACAATAATGCAGTTCTTGATTGGCACTTGGTCTACCAACTCAACAGAAATGTGTCATACGTCATTGGAAAGGTCAATGAGAGTACTTCATTTTCTTATATGGCAACCAAGCTCCAAACCATGGGGTTCAAAAGATATTCAGCTTTGAAGCAGCCAAAACAACTAAAATGCATTCTTAATATGGTAACTGGTTGCACAACTCAACAGTAATGTGTCAGGTATCGTTGAAAAGGTAAACTTATATGCTTTATTTTTTTATATGGGCGTTATACGCTCAACCATGGGATTCAAAAGATATGTATTTGGGAAAAATGCAGAAAAGAGCAATAATGCATTATGGAGCGTGGTCTTCTTACTCAACAGCGATGTGCCATAGTTTTTTGAAAAGGTAATAATAATATGCACGGTCGGTACATGTGCGCATGTTATATCAATTTTGTGGTATTTGTGTTTTGCCCGGCATCAAAATGGATTTACGCCTCCTACAGCTCACCTCAGCAATGTCATATTGGATGACGCTATTATTTAAATATTAAAAAAAAAAAATATATGAATACATTTTCTATGAATATCTCTATTACTTATTTTTAAAACTCATCCATTGATACATATATACGCTCAGCTTGAATATGAATATCCTTAAACCCCAATGTCAACAGCTGATAGACATACAAATATTTGAAGAACATATTATTACCTATTCAAAAATTTATGGCGCATCGCTGTTGAGTAAGAAGACCACGCTCCAATGAAGAAATGCATTATTGCTCTTTTCTGAATTTTTCCCAAATATCTTTTGAATCCGATGGTTGAGCGTATAACGCCCATATAAAAAAATAATGCACATAAGTTAACCTTTTCAACGATACCTGACAATTTACAGTTGAGTTGTGCAACCTGTTACCATATTAAGAATGCATTTTAGTTGTTTTTGCTGCTTCAAAGCCGAATATCTTTTGAACCCTATGGTTTGGAGCTTGGTTGCCATATAAGAAAATGAAGTACTCTCATTGACCTTTCCAATGACATATGACACATTTCTGTTGAGATGGTAGACCAAGTGCCAATCAAGAACTGCATTATTGTTATATTTGGAGTTTTTCGTGTCCATGTAGCTCTTGAACCCCGGGGTCTACAGCTTAATGGCCATATACAAAAACGTAGTACATGCAATAACCTTTCCAACGATATATAACACATAAATGTTGAGCAGGTCATCCAAGTACCAATTAAGAAATGCATTATTATTGTTTTTGGTGCTTTAAAGCCGAATATCTTTTGAACCCCATGGTTTACAACTTAACGGCCATAAAATAAAATGAAGTACTTGCAATGACCTTTTCATTGATGTATGACACATCTCTGTTGAGTACGTAGACCAATTTGCCCATTCTCCTTTATTTATCTTATAACTCTGGTTAGGGTTAAGAGAAAACGTCCCCATCCTTGACGGTCTGCAGCAAGGTATTTCAACTGTGGCCACGTTTTTTTCTGGGCTTCCGCTTCTGCTTCTGCTAGGACAGTTGGTTTCCATGTTATTTTTGGTCTTCCAACCCGCCGAGTACCCTAAAGATTCCATTCAAAGGATTACTCCGGAATAAAAATCATCGTTTGGTTTCCTCAGTTTGTGATCATTCCATTGCCATTTACACTTTTTCTTAGGTCGATGTCCAGCCGCTCTGGCTCTAGAGCATTATTTTTATCTTTTTGCTATCGGTTCTCAGAGCACTAGACTCTCCCTTCGTCTGCCCTTCACTTGCTAAATTAGCTAAAACAAGTTTGAGGTAAAAAAGAGAACACCATCTGGATTGAATATTATATAATTTTTTTTATCTTTGGAGTTTTGTTAAAAAAATAATTTTTATATACTATCAAATTCTTAAACAAAATGTAAGAACAAATCTTGGCATGCAAATCTTAAGTACCTATATATATTTATGTGCGTATGAAAACAAAATTTCAAAAGAAATGGTCAACTTGACATAGGTACCTATCGAATCTTCCAAAAACATAATTTGAACTTTTTCTTATAGGTATTCAAAAATATGGTTTTTGAAAATTTTTGTATGCAATATTGTTTGAACTTTTTGAAATTTGTTAATCTAAATCCGCTTAGCCAATATGAGAAAATTCAAAATAAAAATAACAACATAACATTTGTATATACATATATATTCTTTGGTAGTACCTACCTATATAGATAGCACTAATTCAAGCATACCAAAAAGTTTTATTAAAATTGTAGTAGCCATTTTTGAGAACGAAATATTTTCCTTTACGGGTTTTAAACGATATGGCTGTTTTATGGCTGATTTACAATGCCGCGTTGGGCGTTGCGTTGAAAGATTTGCCTGTCAACGCAAAAGTTCAGGTATAGGAATTTCTGTTTAGTGTTTACAATGACGCGTTGAGCATTATGTTACGATGTTGCATCCATTAGTAGGTACACAAACCAACGTAACGTAAGCGGCTGCAACGCGAAAGTAGAGATTATAGGTCTGTTCCTTGCCGACTTTCAAACAGTTTGAAACCGCCAGATTTAGTCCGAAGTCGTTCCACACTTGAAAAATTGTATTGGTCCGCACCAAATCTGGCGGTCTGAAACTGTTTGAAACTGTTTGGGACTAAACCAAGGAACAGGGTTTATTCAACTTTTGCGTGCGTTTTGACATTTCGATTTCAATTTAGGTATGTGGCCATCTTGTGTTGAAAAAAGTTTGAATTTTTTCGCTCGATTTATCTTGACGCGGCCGTAGCGCTTGTTAAATGTAACGTACGCATCGCGAACGCGAACGCGTCATTGTAAATCAGCCATTACAATGACGCGTTCGCGATGCGTACGTTACGTTTAATAAGCGTTACGGCCGCGTCGAGATAAATATAGCAACAAAATTCAAACTTTTTTCAACACAAGATGGCCACATACCAAAATTGAAATCGAAATGTCAAAACGCACGAAAAAGTTAAATAATCTCTACTTTTGCGTTGCAGCCGCTTACGTTACGTTGGTTTGTGTACCTACTAATGGATGCAAAATTGTAACATAATGCTCAACGCATCATTGTAAACAATAAACAGAAATTCCTATACCTGAACTTTTGCGTTGACAGGCAAATCTTTCAACGCGACACCCAATGCGGCATTGTAAAACAGCCATTATGTGAACTCTAAGAACAATAAGTTAAAAAAAATAACCAATTAATCACTATCGCTTTCTGATGTCCCGTCAATGGTCAATATCGTTCAAGTCTATAGATTAACTGGTAATGTTTAGACTTCCAAATTATTACTGAGCAGATATTGATCAATGTCTGAGCTCTTGGAACGTATATTTGAAATAAGTGGATCTGAAGTAGTTAATAAATGGTTAACTAAATCAGCCATTGAACTTTTTCTGGAGCACTTTTGACTATGATCTGGCCTGGTTTTTCGGATTTCCTAATGCATTGCTTCTAATGCTTCTTCAGAAAGAACACCAATAGGTACATAAATGGAAAAAAGAAACTATATTTTTGGCGTTAACCAGCAGTTTATGGACGCTGCTAGGCATGTAATACCAACTGTATTTGGAAAGGTACATGGTTTTCGTCATATCACTATTTGCAAATATTTGTTTATAATTGCTGTATCCGGAGCTTGCGGAATTAGTTCATGAACGTACGTCCAAAAAGTTAGCTCGCCAACATAGGCATAAATAATTAAAAAATTTATTAGAATTGTATGCTCTTTTTGTGCTATTTTTGTGTTGTATTCGCGATTTTTGTGCTCTTATATATTTTTTTGTATGCAATGTTGTGCCACCTTAAATTTAAGCTAGCACAACTTTGTCAATTATTAACCGATTTTAATAAGAGTGGTGTCTTAATTTTGTGCTCTTTGTGTGTTATTTATCTGCATTTAAAGAAATTGATTCTAAGGTTTATTTATTTTTTGTATGCAATTCTGTGTCACCTTAATTAAAGGTAGCACAACTTTGTCAATTACTAACCGATTTGAATGAAACTGGTTTCATAATTTTGTGCTCTTTGTATGTTATATATCTGTATTTAAAAAAAAATTATTTAAATTTTTTTTTTTACGCACTGTTGTACCACCTTTAGTTGAAACTAGCACTACTTTGTCAATTATTAGCCGATTGCAATGAGACCGGTTTCATAATTCAATGCTCTTTTTGTGTTATTTATCTTTGTTTAAGAAAACTAATTTTAATGTTTAGTTGTTTTTTACATGCAATATTGTGCAACCTTTAATTTAATTTAGCACAACTTTGCCAATTCTGTATCTATTCTAAATATTCTAAAAAAAGTGGTGTCAAAAATGTGTGCTCTTTTTGTGTTATTATATTCAATGCTAGGCTTTTGTGTTACTAAGTAACGAAATTAGTGATAGTACATCCTTAAGACGTTGTAGAAATTATCGAATCTACCCTAGCTATTCGAAAATAAGATAATAAACAGAAAATAGGCATAGGTAGGAACTCTACATGAACATACACACTTTCCAAACTAATTTAGTAAAATCTGTACACTTTGTCTAAATGGGCCAATGTCCAGTTCTTACAACATTGACTTAAGTTCACTTTTTGACTCAGCAGAAGATGTTCTAAGACTGTAATAAGGACAAATGTGCTCCAATTTGTTACTTAACAAGATACCGATGGTTATAGAAAGTTTAATTTTCAAAATTAATAAGCATTTTTAGAAGTAATAAAACTTTATTTTCGATTTACCGAAAATTATCAAAATGGACATTGGCCCTTTAAGAACCAAGTACAGAAATATAGTCTATAATTTTTGTCATACGAAAATACCTACCTATTTGAATATAACTATTTGTGTCTATTAAATCAAAATCATATTTGTAGAAGAACATGTAAAAACATGTAAGTATATGTGTGTGATTCTACAAAAAGTGGAAGAAAATGGTGAGAATTTCGGCAAAACATTTTTGGAACAAATATAAACGTAAAAACTAACTAAAGTTGAACTTTGGAACGTCCTTTCACATAGCTGAAAGCGGCCAGCCAAAAAAATAAAAAATAACGATTTTATTGTAATTTTTTGAAAACAGGTGTTCCTGGGAGCTGAAATTTTTTAAAAATATTTTCCTATTTTAGGGAATTTTTTTTAGAAAATCGTACCCCTCGTCTAAACGGAGAGACTACACCCCCCTCCCACACAATTTTGTCTTTTTTTCGATCCAACCTGTGCCCTATAGTGATTTTATGCAAAATACTCTGTATAGCTTATCATTAAATTTCCAAGCAACTTGAAAATTAAAGCAAGTTCGTGCGACCGAGTCGTGCTTTTTATTTTACAATTATTTTTAAAGAAAAGTAGCATTTACTGAACATTTCTGAGGCCTTCAGATAGAAAATGGCCCTGGGCGCCAGGAGTTAGGGGCGGCAAATGGGAAAATCATCTTCGTTGTTCATGGGATGTTAAACCAATTACAAAAGTTTTATTAGTGAAAATTTTATCAAATTTTTATTAGATTTTGCCGCCCCTACAAATTTGAATACTATAAGAATTGTATATTATTTGTATAGTATTCAAACTTTTATGGGCGGCAAAATCATCCTCCTTGTTCATGAGAAGTTGGAAATAAACGCAAGTTTAATTTTTGTTTTATAATTATTCAATCAATTTTTATTAAATTGAAATCAATAGGGGCGCAAAATCATCATCGTTGTTTATTACAGAAGTTAGAAATAAACAAAAAAGTATTATTTTTTTGAGTTAAGAATTCTATAAAATTTAAAGGTGTAAGAACGTACAACTTTCATTGTGTTCAAATCACTAGAGGCGGCAGAATCATGACCGTTGCTCATTATAGAAATTGGTAATAAACAGAAGCTTATTTTTTTAAATTAACACTTCTTTCAAATTTTGAAACAAAATGATGGCTTTCGTAATGACCATTCGCATTTGTAGCTTTACATATATGTGTTTCTAATTCTCTCAATTTAGAGTTCACAGGGGTTGACCTTTCTCAGAAAATTTTTCGCGTTAGATTTAAAATTAAATGCAGTATGTAGATTTTGCAGCAGATTTATTTTGAGAAAAAATGCATTAGATCAACAATCTACTGCAATTTCAGTGAAGTAACAACTCTGTAGTCAGAGTAGTGACTTAGCCGTGGCTTTGACCCTTTCATAGTTCATGATCATAAGATCTGAGAAATATGAACAGTATGCAATTTCTCAGCTTTGCTGTAAAGTACTGATGAAACAATAGAGGTGTCTCAGCAAGTAAAATCTCAACGAGCACTCAATATCAAGATGAGGTAGACGAAATGTTTTGGTGGAACAAGATTCTCTGTTCAATCGTACTGATATTATGGAAACAAAATTTTAACTTTGCTTTAAATATTTAAATGTTAAAGCACAAAACTTTATGAAATGAATGAAAAATAATACTAAGATCAATTTATTTATCCTGTTTATCAACATTCAATCTCTATTTTGTATTTTTGTATCGATTTCGTATTTGCACATCGCCGAGAAATTGCAGTTTGGCTTTCAAATGAACAGTTTTAGCTGAGAAAGAACATTAAGAAATGAATCCAAAAAATTTTCGTCTCAGTAATCGCTGAAGAAAATTTCACTGCTCAGGTGAGATTTTTTGTCCCACTTTAAAAATCTCTGATCTCTCAGAGATTTTATTTCGTGAGACACGTCAATGAACAGTTATAAACTTCACTATTTTTGGACGAAAGCAATCATTACAAAAATTTCAAGTCTCATGTGCCTATATTATAATACATATAGTCGGTTTAAAGTTAAATCTCAGTAGGTCAGAAACAAAAAAATTCATTCAGCAGATATTCCGGCAAAGTGGCGTGTATCAATATTTAGCAGAATGTAATTCATTGCATTTATAAAAAAAAATATTTTAATCAAAATTTTGTCTGCAACTTTAAGACCGATGATATGAAGATCACAAAATTTTTTTTTTATTAAGTATTGTTAGACCGAAGGGGTGGCAAATTAGTGTTTTGCCCCGGGCGGCAAATATCCTAGCTACGCCACTGCGTACTGTCACTAATTTTGATACTCAATAACACAAAAGCCTAGCACTGAATAATAACACAAAAAGAGCACACATTTTTGACACCACTTTTTTTTAGAATAGATTCAGAATTGGCAAAGTTGTGCTAAATTAAATTAAAGGTTGAACAATATTGCATGTAAAAAACAACTAAACATTAAAATTAGTTTTCTTAAACAAAGATAAATAACACAAAAAGAGCATTGAATTATGAAACCGGTCTCATTGCAATCGGCTAATAATTGACAAAGTAGTGCTAGTTTCAACTAAAGGTGGTACAACAGTGCGTAAAAAAAAAAAATTTAAATAATTTTTTTTTAAATACAGATATATAACATACAAAGAGCACAAAATTATGAAACCAGTTTCATTCAAATCGGTTAGTAATTGACAAAGTTGTGCTACCTTTAATTAAGGTGACACAGAATTGCATACAAAAAATAAATAAACCTTAGAATCAATTTCTTTAAATGCAGATAAATAACACACAAAGAGCACAAAATTAAGACACCACTCTTATTAAAATCGGTTAATAATTGACAAAGTTGTGCTAGCTTAAATTTAAGGTGGCACAACATTGCATACAAAAAAATATATAAGAGCACAAAAATCGCGAATACAACACAAAAATAGCACAAAAAGAGCACACAATTCTAATAAAATTTTTAATAATTTATGCCTATGTTGGCGAGCTAACTTTTTGGACGTCATGAACGTGACGTTTTTTCGTACATTCGCCGCACTCTTCAAAACTCTTTGACAGCCTACCTTTGCTCGTCCCTGGTAAACTTGGATTATCTGTCATACTTACACGATTTAGAAAATGGGCTGGTAACGGCAAAGTAAGGTTAAGCCAACGTTCATTAACTTGCATGAACTTATCCCGTTTTCTGTGGCAATGTTCCCATATTGGCCTCAATTTTAGACAGTAATACTTCGAAGCGTTTTGAATTTGAAGGTCAACATCTTCACTCGACTCTTCTAGGCTTAGTAATTCATTAATTTTTTAAGCAATGGCAATTAATTTCACCGACTTCTCACTTTCTATCCATGTTTGCAATAGGCCATCATTTTTGATTAATGGAGTTAAGCCTACAAAAACGTTAATAAATTAAAAAAGCCCAAATTTGCGCAAAGTTTCCTCCGTGATTTAGTCAAAAGATATATAGATTATCATAAAACAAGAAAGATCTCAAGAGGGTTTTTTGGGGTATTTTAGAAAACCTTACTTAAATCCGAAACTTACATTTTTTGTATATTCTAATTGAGCACGCACTTCAGACTTCATAATGAAAAAAACACGAAATAAACAAAATTTCTTATAACAAAATCTGATTTCCCATACCTTGATCACTTATATTACCCGTGGTATAATTGAGGCCGTGAGTGCAAAAGTGGTGTAACCCTTTTTGTAGCCATTTGTTTATATTTTTGTCTCGTATTTTTACATTTATGCATTAAAATTCATCAAAGCTAAAATTTTAATTTCTAAAATATCTAAGCTTTCCAAAAATGTGGCTTCTACTTCTTGAATCTCAGTTAAAATAGTATTTAAGATCGATTGAAAATGAAAAATATGATACAAAAAAAGTGGGTTACACCACTTTTGCACTCACAGCCTCAATTATTATTTATGCACACAATTTAGCTAGCGACAAATTTAAATTATATTAAAAATATACGTGTTACCTATTACTGCCTGCGCAAAAACTTCCACTAGTCACTTTTTACGGGACTGTACCAGCTGCACGAGTTGACAATTCCAAATAATTTTAATGCAGTTAGACCCTATATATATTATACTTACTTACTTATCCGGCTCCCGATCCATGAAGGGTCTCTGCCTGAGATATTGCGGTCTTCCATCGGTTGCGGTCCCTCGCACGCTCCCTCCAGTCGTCGAGACCAAGCGCTCTTGCGTCTGTGACCGCCTGGTCCCTATAGCGGAGGTTCGGTCTTCCTGGTCGTCTCGAACCTGGGGGCTGGGATTCGAAGATTTTCTTGGCTGGAGCGTTGTTGTCCATTCGCTCGATGTGGCCGAGCCAGTGTAGTCGACGTGTTTTGGCTCTTTGGACTACATCCACATCTTGGTACAGCTCGTACAGTTCACGATTGAATCTTCTCCTCCAATCGCCCTCTTCGCATATAGGACCAAATATCCGCCGAAGAATTTTTCTCTCGAAAGTGCCCAGTATCAATTCCCCTTTTTTACTTATCGTCCAGCACTCGGCGCCGTAGAGTAGAACTGGTAAAATTAGCGTTTTGTACAGCGTGCACTTTGTCTTTCGGGAAAGGAGTTTTGAACCCATTTGTTTGGCCAAACCGAAGTAGCAGCGGTTCGCTAGGGTAATTCTTCGTCGGATTTCCACTAAGGTGTCGTTCGTGGGATTGATGTTTGTTCCGAGGTAGGTGAACTCCTTGACTACCTCGAAATTACTGCTACCAACAGTGACGTTTTGTCCTAGGCGATGGACAGATGAGGCTTTGTTTGTTGATAGCATATACTTTGTTTTGTCCTCATTCACTTCAAGACCAACGCGTTTCGCCTGTTCATCAATAGCTGTGAATGCTTCAAGTACAGCTCTCTTGGAGCGGCCGATGATGTCGATGTCGTCCGCATAGCCAAGCAGTTGTGAAGACCTGTTGAAGATAGTGCCTTCCATGTTAACACCACTCTTGCGCACTATCTGCTCCAGGACTAAGTTGAAGAAATCACATGATAGCGCATCTCCTTGTCTGAACCCTGTACAAGTTTGGAATAACTCGGATGAGCTGTTACCCATTTGCACGTTGCACCGCGTATTTTGTAACGTCATGCGGCATAGCTGGATCAGTTTTTTCGGGATCCCGAGTTCCGACATCGCCAATAGAAGCTCTTGGCGACTTATGCTATCATATGCGGCTTTAAAGTCGATGAATAGGTGGTGGGTCTCGACTTGAAATTCGTTGGTCTTTTCCAGGATTTGCCTCAATGTGAAGATTTGGTCTATCGTTGATCTGCCTGGCCTGAAGCCACACTGGTACGTGCCGATCATAGTGTTGCAGAAAGGTTTTAGACGCTCACATAGTACGTTGGATAGGATCTTGTAGGCAACATTAAGCAGGGATATGCCTCTGTAGTTCTTGCAGGACATAGGATCGCCTTTTTTGTAGATTGGGCATATGGAGCTATTTGACCAGTCGTCGGGCATACTTTCCTCCTCCCAAACTTGGTTGATGAGCTGGTGCATGCACCCTACCAGGACATCTCCTCCATACTTAAAGAGTTCCGCAGGTAGGCCATCCGAGCCGGCGGATTTGTTGTTCTTAAGCTTGTGGATGGCTTTCTTAACCTCTTCAGTACTGGGCGCTGGGACTGGATCTTCATTGACTGATCTTATGCTTCTTTGTTCCTCTATTGCCTCCTCTACATAATGCGCATTAAGCAGCTGTTGGAAATGCTGCTTAAACACGTCTACAATTCCCTGTGCTTCGGTGACTAGGTTCCCTTCGCTGTTTCGAAGAGCTTGCGTGCCAGTCCTATAACCAGATGCCAGTTGCTTGGCTGTTTTGTAGAACCGGCGGGTGTTGGTGGCTGTGCTAGACTCTTCGAGATACTTGAGCTGAGAGGCTGCGGATGCTCTTTTCTTTCTACGCAGGGTTTTTTTCTCTTTCCTTCTCTTTTCACGGTACTCCTCTCTTGCTGCTCTTGTTTTCCGTTGCAGCATTTGCATTCGTGCATTTTCCGTCTCCTGCTTCAATACCGCGCATTCATCGTCATACCACGGGTTCTTTTTTCTGGGTGGTTGATAGCCTATGGTGGTCTCGGCTGTCTCCTTAATGATGTCGCGATATTGGTTCCACTGGTTGTTGACGCTTGTGGCTGGGTTTACGGCAGAGAGTTTCCCGGTCAATTGCTCACTGTAGTCTCTGGCTTTCTCAGATGTGCTAAGGCATGCAATGTTGAATTTCTTCCTTTGGGCGGTCTTCGTTTTCTTTTCGTTGGACAGTCGGGCTCTGAACTTTGTCACAACAAGAAAGTGGTCAGAGTCCACGTTTGCGCCTCGGAAAGTTCGCACGTCCAAGATGTTCGATGCATACCTTGCGCCAATTAGCACGTGGTCGATTTGGTTGGCGGTTCGACCATCTGGAGATCGCCAGGTTGCTGTGTGTATCCTTCGCCTGGGGAACCTAGTGCTACTTATCACCGTATTACGAGCTGCAGCAAAGTCGATTAGTCGGAAGCCGTTATCTGTTGTCGTTTCGTGGAGGCTGTGCTTTCCAACTAATCCGCCAAAGATGTTTTCCTTTCCGACTTTAGCATTGAAGTCTCCGAGCACGACTTTGACATCGTACTCCGGACAGGCTCCGTAGGCTCCGTCCAGGAGGTCGTAAAACTCCTCCTTGTTAGACTCCTCAGCTTCATCGGTAGGGGCGTGTGCACATATTAGGCTGATGTTTTGGAAGGTAGCTTTGATGCGGATCACAGCCAGGCGATCGCTAATCGGCTTAAAATCGATGACTTTCGATCTGAGTCGATTTCCCACGACGAATCCGCATCCTAACATGTGCAGTCTTTGATGGCAGCTGTAATAAATGTCGCAATCTTTTCTTTTCGTTATGCCTGATCCTATCCATCGTATCTCCTGGATCGCGGTAATATCTGCCTTGTACCGCGAGAGGACAGATTCAAGTTTTTGAGTAGCACCTGGTGTATAGAGTGTCCTTACATTCCAGGTGCAAACTCGTAGGTCATAGTCCATTTTCGTTCCGGGTCTGGTTGCCATTTGAGGGGGGTCGTTATCCGAGGCTTCACGCGTCTCTCTCATAACAATTGGCTTTTTTACTGTGGTCGGGTCGTTAGCCCAACGCACTAACCTCCAATCTGTAGGGCCATGGGTTTAATGTTGCAATTCTTTCCTTGGTCAACATTCGCACTTACAAGTTTAGCAAGTCCTGGCATAAAGCCAAGACCAGTATCCTATATATATTATAGATGTCTTATTACCAATCACTCAAAAGTACCGCTAAAATAGTTAGTTTTTTTATTTATTGCTATGGGTCGTCCCATTAGATGTGGAACTTGAACGACGTGTATGATAAGATTATTTCAATTTGGTGTCAACTTAATTTTCCAATGGGGAATAGGAAACCGTTCTTCAAGGACTTAGTGCTGTCTCCTATCATTATGGCTGATTACACCCCCATACCGCTATCCATGAGTGGCACTTTCATCCATAGGAAATCGAAGAGCTTTCAGTTCTGGGAACCTATATGTGCATCGCAGAGACCACTTTCTTTGTCTTTGGAATGATCATTCGACGTCCGTCGCGTCGCCACAAATGCTTCTCAATGTTAAGTTTATTCGACGTCGAAAGAAATGTGTCCCCCCTTTGATCTGGCTGTAATCTATAGAGGCTTCATTCGTCCAAAGCTTGGGTATAATCACCATACTTAGAATGGTGCTCCTAAAGCCCATTTAAGTCTCTTGGATAGGTAGGTACCTACAATTAAAAATAAACCTTAAGGTGATTGAGCTACTGAGCTGTAACAGAAAATTTGTATTTCTTGAACAGTGCCGTAAGTTTCACGATCCTCTTTATTTTATTCCTATTTTTTTTAAACAGTGTTCTAGTGAAACAGCCAGTTGCCCACCTTAAACACTTCTACCTTAATACTCGTACGTACCTCTAGGAATGCATACCAGTTTACCTACCCTTTATCTTTGAGCTAAGCGTTGGATGAACTTTCCAGTAAAGAGATTCGTTCATAAGCCACAGTATGCTAATGTGGAATGCTTTACCCCGCTCTATTTTTCCTTTCCATTTTAATATTCAAAATCAATGTGCATCGGTTTTTCCATTAAAAACCTTCCCTTTTTTCTAAAGCTCGCACTGTTTTAAATCTAAAGGGTAGTCAAAACCCTTTAAGTGCGCCTCATTATAAACAAAGCAAAAAATACAAGAGTACCTTCACCTACCTATTACAAACAAGAAAATCACATTCTGATTAAATTTCAATCACAACCCACTTCTTTTATTCAGCCCAATTCAATTGAAGAGTGTCACCAAAATCAGATAACCATTTAACTCCTCTTACCTCATGGCGAAGGCGAATACCTATACCTTTCCATTTCCATACAAAATCGTACCTATAACAATTACAATTTACAGAAAAACGTATTTGTTCCAATTCATAATGGCTAATGGGATAGCAATACAAAAAGACTCCACTTCACGCATGAGACAGAAAGAGCGAGAAGTAGCAATATCAAAAGAGAAAAGAAAAAAAAAAAAAAACAAGAAGGTAACGACTAACGAAACGGCTGCCAAAGGTCCATTGAAGACTGCAGGGGCGACTCAAATGGAATATAAAAATAGAAAAGAAAAACAGACAACAAAAAAAAAACTAAGTGAACGCCACCATCAACAACCACGACTGTGAAGTAAAAGCAACCACCAAACAAAATGACGTGACCCCACCCCCTTTTCATTGCTTAACTGACAATGAGGAATCCAATTAATTCAACACATTTGCACTTTTTCCACGTTCCACAGCTGAGCTTAGCTCACAGCCTCTGCTCTGAGATCCAAATGTCTGCGTCTGCTGCTCTGTTACCCTTCCGGCGCGACGCAACGGTGTGTGCTGGCGGCCAACAACCTGCAACCGGCTGTCATCACGGAGCCATTGCGCCAGTCAAACGCACAAGCTCCGCCTAACTTGGCATCTGTCATACGATGGAATAAAGATTCAGTGCCAAGTTTCGCCAGGTAACCATTAAACTTGTTTCCACATCGTTTGCCACACATCTGAAAGGGACACCATTATGGAGAGAAGAGAAGGAAAGTAGGAGTGGCCTAGACAGATATTAACCTGCATAATATGACTAAGGGGGTGAGAAACAATAACAACAAAATAAATCGGTAAATGATAGGGGAAAGCGGATAAACCTGTTTCAATTCAAGAACAACACGCATGTTGCAAGTTGTAGGCTGTCTGCCAATTTTACCGGGCGAGTGTTTAGTTAACGCTGACACGTCAATTTGTCGAGTTGCCTGATCGCGGTTAAGTCGGCGCCGGAATTTATAAATCTTCTTCCTTTTTGTTATTTCTGGTTTCTCAGCGGAACTTAATGTGTTACTGTCAAGATTTATGGGCACTGACTAATCGTTACGATTTGTGTGAGAACATCAATCAACGCGAACAGTACTAACTCTTTTTTGGCTGCTGGTTGGGTTGTTTTGCAAGTTTTGTTCGTTTGTGAAACTCGTACAGCCCCCTATAACGATGCTCCGACACCATCATCACCAGTGACAGTGATACCAACTTCCCGTCGCATAATTGACACATCAATCTGTCAATCTGTGATAAATAATTTATCGATCAAGTGTCAATAAACCTAAATAACCAATACAGTGCAATGCAAATTTATGCGAATGTTTGCATTTAATTCGAGTTCATTGTCGGTAACTTTTGATGTGACAATTCGAACTGTCAAAGAATTGTATCTTGTAGATGTTGTGAGTGGTATTTTGAGTTTAATTGAAAGCGTTTGGCATTTTTTAGCGGATGTTATCAGTGATTGATTAATATACCGAAATACCAAGTTTAGCTTTTTGATTTAATTAAAAGTGACGTTTAATTTACATACCTACCAGCTCTCCGCGTGGGAGTTTTAATAACTTAAAAAACAAATCAATACAAATTAACTGGACTTTATAAATAATTAAATTAAATATGTCCGGTCATGAAGACGACGACCATGATGTCGAGCGGGAGATTCATGTTGATGTGGATTCAGATTCAAGAATGTCCTGTGGGACTGGATCGGATATTGATTTGGATGGCAGTTGCTATGATGAATCAGAAACTCCTTTAAGGTTTGTTTTAATTTTCACTGTGAATTGGTTAGGTTTACCTGGTACCTACCTATTTAACCGTTTACCTACCTAAAGATAACGTACTCATGGTTTATTCGTAGGCTGTTTTCGAAAACGTCATCTGCGTCAATAATGCCTTTGAAGCTTGTTTTTAAACACAAACTGCAAAAGCTTCTGTTTGAAAACAAATTCAAATTTGACTGCATTAGGAATTTGTTCCATGGTGCAGTTTGCTAGAGTCAAATGTTCGCAAAAATCATCTCCGGTGCAATTCCGCACTAACAAAATAGACTTGCAGACACAAGTATTGAGAAGCCAGAGAATGTGCCCGTAAACTTTGAATGAGTGCAAGTGCAAGAAAATTGACTGACGTCGATCAAACAAATTTGTCCAATGAACAGGACTATTTGACTATGTAGCAATATTTGCGTCAGCAAATGACGATAATTTAACGAAGAGATTGACGTTGATTTGACGTTTTCGAAAACGACCAAAGTAAGGACGATAATTTAACGAAGAAATCGACGTTGAGTTGACGTTTTCGAAAGCGACCAAAGTTAGGACTATTTTATAAAATCTGTCACTTTAGAAATTACGAAGCAAAATTATAAAAAAAAAACCTGCCGATGCGAGGCAAGATTTTTAAACACAAATAAATATTTCGAATTTAAGGAGACATTAGAGCTTACTTACACTTAAGGTCTCGTCTTGTCGCCCCAAGGGCAGCCCTTATCTACCCCTTACTTATTTTTTGTAATGTGGATGTGAGGCCTTAAGCCGCTTCACCGTTGTTTGACCAACCTAAAGTGTAACGCAATGTGAAATACAAAATAGTACCTATTGTCTAAAGTACCTACCTTGCATGTAAGCTGCGAATTGCGAATAATCGTGAATTATATCATTTCATTCACATTTCAGTGCCTTTCAATACGAACTGATGCGAACTGCGAATGCGTTTGCGAATAAATTTGTTTGGGCAATTCCAAGCACAAATATCAACAAATTATTGTTTTATCTATTCGACAAAGTGATTAAACGATCCTATCTACAATTTTACAAAGAAAAAAAAAACCCTAAACTTAGTTAACATTGTAAAATCTATCACCACCCCGATTACGGAATCCGATGAATGAGTTGCAAAGGGAATAAGGCCATTTTTGAAAAAGTCATCTGCGTCAAAAATGCATTTGCAGAATGTTCTTAAACGCAAACTGCAAAAGCTTTCTGTTCGAAAACGCAAATAAAAATTTAACTGTATTAGCATTGTGTTTGATAATGAGCTTGCTAAAGTCACATGTACGTAAAACATCATCTGCTGTGCAGTAAAACACAATTGACTTGACGAACAAAATACGGAAAATCCAGAGAGCGTGTTCGTAAACGTCCAATGCATTTGCAAGCAAATTGACTGACGCTGATCAAACCGATTTTGTGCAAACATGACGATGGCATCTTTGACGATCGCAGTATCTGCGTCAAAAAATGACGATCATTTGACGATCAAATTGACTTTGATATGACGTTTTCGAAAACGGCTTCAGACTCAGTTTTGCCATGTTTAAAATGAACGAAAGGTCAAAATTGAGACTGACTCCCAACGCAGCGCATTCATCCATCGGATTCCGTAATATGGGTTCATATTTATATTTTTTGCGAACTGGCAAACGTTGATCCGCTATCCTTAATCTCTGGACGCCTTCCACAAATCTGCAAATGAAAAATTTGCTCAAGTTTAACCTCAAATTTTTAAGCACCCATTTTACTGGTATATTTTGTATTATGATTCCAGTCATCGGCGAAAAAAACAAATTAGGTACTCATGTGAAAGAAATGTCAAAATTTGCGACCTTTCGCAATTCGCAGTTCACTATTCGCACATCATATGCAGGGAACCTAATTTCCTTGTTCGCTGATATAGATGCGAACTGACTTATTAAATAAGTTTAAATTCGAGCGAGTTTTTCATTAACTGCTTTGTGGAATATGCGTATCCTGATGTTGTGGATTGCTACTTATAATTAGCGTCTGAAATTTCACAGAAAATATCTTGTTGGTTGCGTAGAAAATATAAAAATACTCAACTTTAAAATTAAGGCTAATTTTTGGGGTTACGGACGAATGACCGTCAAACAAATGGTCAAAATGTCGATTTGTATCGACTTTCCTGCAAGTAAAAATATTGACTTTATTTTTACTGAACTTCATCATCATCAGTAGCGGATCCTGGATTTGGCTGTGGGGGGGGCTTGGAGTTTCCTTAGACACATCTTTTTAAAAAATTCTTAATCATATACGAATGCCCTACCAACCAATATTTTCTTTTCTCGTAAAGTAGGCTAGTCGGCAGTTGAATCAAAAAATTTTGTATAGTGAAAAAATTAGGAAAATTCTGCAGAATTTTATGATTGGAAATGGTGCATCTAGAATTAGTGAGCTTCAGCTGCTATTTTGAAAAGACGCTTTAGCCAGTTTCTCCACAAAGACACATCGTATAAGAAAGTTGTTAGGATAAGTGTATAGGAACTTTAAATAAGTAGGTACCTTTCTTTAATTTGAATATTTTTTGTAGGATTTATAAATACTCATCCTACAGTACTTTGTCTAACTTTAGACAGGCGTCTACCTCCGAAAAGTTATTGATAAACTTTGAAGGTTACTATTGTCCTAAAATTTTTTAACTTGGACAACGGAATTGGTTGTTCAAGATTTGATTAACTAGACTGTCTGTTTTGACACTAACGTAAGATCAGTACGAAAAATACATGGAAAACATTAAAACAAAAGGGCGTACGCCAAAGGGGAAGCTAGATGCGCTTGTACCCCTCTAATCAGAATATATTTCATATATTATGCAATCCTTTTTCTTTTGAAAACATTATTAAGCAAGATTTCTGTAATAAATCTATTTTTTAAATAAGTTTGCCCCCACCTAATCGAAATCCGGCGTACGCCCTTGTAGCTCACCTATCTAATTCTTAAAATTTAATTCTTAAAGAAGATAATGCTATGGTAAAAAGAAAGGTAATTAAGCTCCCTATAAAAAAGACAGTTGCAAATTTTGTGTACAAGTAGCTGTTCCAAGAAATAAGCTCAATCATGTTTTTCAATAAAAAAAAATGAATTTGGATGTATTCTACCTATTCAATCTTAAATGACTTTAGTTCAAGTGGATTGGTATTTCGAACATAAAAATTCGTGTTCAACATTCCGATCATTAACTATTTTAAGTGAATTCTTTTCATATTTTTTGTCAATTACAGTTTGACGAAGATTTGAAAAAAATTTGAGTTAAAATTTTAAAAATTTTGTCTGCTCTTCAATTTCTATTTATATATAGTTATACGAGTATTTGGTTCATATTTAAACAAAAATGTATATTACACTTTTCAAAGAAAAAAAACATTAACCGTTACAACTGATTTTTACATTTCGAAAACGAGTTCGAAGTGAATTGAAATTCTTTTTCATTTCATTTAATGAATATTGCTCGCGGGAAGAGCTCTCTAATCTTTCATTAGAGCACAAAGGAAATCACAAGAGAAACTTAAATCAAAAATCGCTGCATCTTAAAGTAGTATTTGAAATCGTCAAAATATCCTTCGGCCTTTTTTAGCTCTTGCCTCTTATATTCGTCGGATTTCTTTAATGCCTGGAAAAAAAACATAGCTATTATGCAAATTTGTTAGCCCTATCAGTGTTATAGTTTTCATCTGATTCCCTTGCAGGCTTAGGAAAACGTTCCGTAAAGGTTTAGCCCCAAGCCTCATACCTTTAGGGCTTGAAATAAATAGAGCCTACGTAGGTATATTTGTTTTTTTTTTATATAATCGCCTTTTTCATCCAATTTTCTTGGGGCTTCGAAGAAAAACACAGCTTGCATATAATATGGTTCAGCCCAACAATTCGTTTAATCTCCCTAGGGCTTGGAAAAACACAGCTCACATGTAGCCACAATCTTAGTTTTGTTCGTCTAACTCTCTTCTGAATCAGCCATGGGGGGGCTTCAGCCCCTATAGCCCCCCCTCTAGATCCGCCACTGATGAATCATCATCAAGTCCTGTGACCCGGATCGGGGCATAGGACACCAACATATATATTTTAACTGTGATGGCCACGTCTTTCTCTGGGAGTCTGCTTCTGCTAGAACTGTTGATTTCCATGTTGTTCTTGGTCTTCCAACCCGCCGCCGTGCACCCTGAGGACTCCATTCAAAGGACTGCTTTGACCGCTCTTGACTAGTCCTGTATGAAAATACGCTGATGAGTGGAGCGGCATGTGAGCATTATTTTTGTCTTTTTACTATTTATTTTAAGACCACTCGACTCTCCTTTCACCTTCAGAGCTTGACACATTCCGTTCAGCCCGCTGATGTTATTATTTGCCAAGAGACATATATCATCGGCATAGTCTAAGTTACTAAGCCTTTCAAACAGCCTCCATTGAATGCCCTGTCTCTCCGCTGTTCCAACGCTGGCAGTCAAAACATCGTCTATCGCCAGTAGAAAGAGAATTGGCGATAGAACATCCCCCTGTCTCACACCCTGCGGCACTTTGATAGAGTCGGATTGCTGCCCATTGTGTGAAACCAAATATCTTGCGTTGTTATAGGACTCTCTTATAATGGCAACAATTTTTGGGGGAATTCCCCTACCAAGAAGTGATCTCCATATTTATTCACGATCGAACCGGTCAAAGGTCTTCTCAAAATCCACGAACACGAGGTAAAGTAGTGATCGAAACTCCGCAGACTGCTCAAGAACGATACGCAGAGTGTTGAAACCAGCTTGATGCTTCTTGAGTGTAGACTTGATTCTAACTTTTATCTGCTCCAGAATGATGGCTGCCATTAGTTTTGGAAAAACGGGCAAAGCTCTAATACCTCGCAAATTGTTGCAATTTTTAATGTCACCTTTCTTGGCAACTTAACAATCACACCATCCTTCCAGTCGCTGGGATAGATTTCGTTTTCCCACACAGCTTGTATCAACAGGTGTAGAATACTAGCCGTTCTGAACTGAACTTACACTGTCGAAATCTTTAAATCTCATTTTAACCAATCATTTTATTTTGATGATACTTTTCGTGTCATTTAAATGGGTTTTAAGTTAGCGAAACAACCTCGACGAATCAAAAAAAGAATAGGAGAACAAACTGCCATCAGTCGTTAGTTTGCTATGAAAATATTTGTCATTCTATGTTTTTTTATGTTTTTTTGAAAAGTGTTAGAAACGTTTAAAATTTAATATGTTAGTGCTTAATAATCAGCCGTTAACTACATAGTCGTTAAGTAAGGCCTTTTCCTTTGGAGGTGGCGAAGTACTTGCAAGTACTTTGCCAGCTTTTTCAATGGAACACAACAAACTGCTTTCCCATGTAAAATGTATCTACTCGCGCAGGAGAGCATGTGCAGTTGGTAGTACTAGATTAGGGTTTTCATCTACTCGTAAGTACTTCGCCACCTCCAAAGGAAACGGCTGTAGTTGTGGAAAATTCAATTTGTTCGTGCAATGTTTACTATGTTTTTTGGGTGCTTTGCTAACTTGCAAAGTAAACTCTCACGGATCGAAAAATCAATAGGTGCATGATTTGTCATTAATTAGCTGTGACAGTTTCAAGATTTGTCATTCTATGTTTTCTATGTTTTTTTTTTTTTCAAAAGTGCTAAGAACTTGTGAAATTAAATACATTAGTGCTCAATAATTTGCCATCATTTAGTCGTTAATTAGTTGTGAAAAACTTAATTTTATCATGCGATGTATTTTTATGTATTTTCGGCTATTTGTTTGCTATGAGTGTCAAGTTAACAAAGAAACTTTGACGAATCGAATCAATGACACATAACAAAAAGTACGGGGCTCTGCTTTAGTGGTTTGCAGCGAATAAGCATAAATAGATAATGCTAAATGAGTTAGTAATGATAAGATCAGAGTTTGTAATCTATTAAGGTAAGACCGCACTCGACGGAACTGCGCTTGAGCGGAACTGCACCGCAACTGAACTTTAAAATATTTTTTGTATGGAATTTGATGAGCTATATCGCACTAAGCGACTACTGAACAATGTTGATAATCTGACCAACTTTTCCGTGACCTGAAGTTCCATTCAGTTCGCGTTGTATGGTATGAAAGAGGCACGAAACGTTGTGTTTGGCTGTGAGCTTGGTTTATTTCTGTGCCACGTGGGAAGTAGAGACTCCATTTTGGAAATATTTTGTGTTGAAAATTAAAAAAGGAGAAATTATATCGTATCGTTTATTTATCCTTTTTTGAGAAGTTAAGACTACAAATTGTTAATATTTTCGCTTGGATCGGTTTAAAAAATCGTTGTTTTTTATTATTCGCATTTTCAGTTCGCAGCGCAAAAGTCCACGAACTGGCCCTGTCCAGGGGTTCATAACTTATGGCATTTTTTATGAAAAAATAAAAATGGTGTATTTGGAAAAATTAACACGATTAAGTCATTAAGGCCAAGTAAATGGAAGAAATTAATCTGTCATTCGTGTAAATGCGTAGCATTAACTTCTTAAAGAGAAAAATATCTTCTTCTGAAGGTTTGGCCTATAAGACTATACTGTCTTCCGTGTTCCGTTGATGTTTGTATTTCTCAATCAATCACTTTTTTGTATCTAATATAGATACGTGCGCATGTGCATTGTAAATTAGATTATGTCATTACTACATCAAAACCTACTTCCTTTTTATTTAGGTTATGAACAACACACACTTTTTGACTATCTATTTTTAAAGTAGTTAAAGATTGATTCGTTCGTCAAAGCAATTTTAATCATTAGGTACTTTTATATTTATTCCATTGTGCACGACTTAATGAGAAGGCCGGGCTTTTCTCATTTAAGTTTTTCTTAAACTCTTGTGTTTTCTATGAAATCCTCAAGAAACCATGTATGTGACTTGGGTTTGTGATATATTTTTTTGTTCATTAGGTGAATTTTTGCTCTAGAAAGCTATAATAAAATTGACAAACAAGTTTCTAACTCAGCTTGAAAAAATGTTTACTCGTTTACTTGAATAAATTATAAAAAAAGAACTTAAATTAGTTTAAAATAACTTTAGTTTCGGGTCCTAAAAGTTGATATAAGTATCTATTTCCAAGTGATATTATACATACATCCTGTTCATGGTAACAAATGGGTTCTTTATCACCACACACCTTCTATTTAAGATATATTAATATGTTCCTGAAGCCGAATAAATGACTGTTATCTTGAATATTTTTGAAATAAAAGCTGACCCTTTTCATGAATGCCCAATCGTAATCTTTATTTTAATAAGGCTTTATGTATAACTCCTGCTTTGGTTGAATCTTAGATACAAGAAATTAAAAAAAAAATACCTAAATAAACATTGATGGAGAAGATCCATAGCCATGATGTATTATTTCAATTACTGCTGTTAAATGAGGTCTGCACAAATTTGCGTTTCTAATCTTATTGGAGTACGTTTTGTTGATTTTCAAAATATCGATTTAAAAAAACCGACAAATCAAAATGCTGATTCGTAAAAGACGATAAATTTTGACAGTGAAAAAGTAATTGATTTTCAAATGCAAACGGCTGCGAGGCCTACGCGCCAGCGCGTGGTAAGTGGGCTCTCAACTTCTTACTTGCGATATAGGTACTACCTATAAGGCAAGTTTTGGATTCGTGCAAAAAAAAATTTTAGATAACAATCAAACATGATATTACAATGATAGAGAACACGAAAAAAGTGGGTGGCACAATTCTGTCTGTCTGTCTGTCTGTTCGTCTACAGCCTAAACGGCTCGATCGATATAATTTTTAATGGAAAATCAAATATTTCGAAAATGACATGAACGATTTTCTTGAAACTCGATATTTAAGAGTTTTTTAGTACTCTCTAAAATATTTTTATAAAAAAATTTACATTTATGAAAAAATACAAAAGTTAAAAAACCACCAAGGAAAATATTTGTTTGCTCAAAAACGACTGCTACGATTTTGATTAATAACTTTGTTCATGTACTAAAATTAGTACGATCTACTCTAAAAAATTATAAAATTTTACGCTTAGCTACTATTAATAGTACCTGTCATAGAACGTATTTTTGTATTTTGAATTTTTTCGTTTAATTCGGATTAAGATGAATTTTTTTATATACAAATTTCAGATAAGATCAAATAATACCTATTGCATATTGTCGGCTTAGAGTGTAAAGCAGCTAGCTCCACATTTTTTTTTTGTCATTATAGACCACTTCAAAAACTGCTTAAAAATACAAAAATCTATCAAATATTTTCAATTTCAGTGATTTTAGCAAAAACGAGTGCTGAAAAATAATTAATGTAATTTTGGTTTTATTCAAATAATGCGAACACTTTTATTTAAATAATTTTTTGTAAAAAATGCAAAATAGGAGTTAGCTGCTTTCCACTCTAAGCCGACGATATCAAAATTTTCGAAAAAAAATTTTCTTTGGATTTTTAAGAAAGTTTCAATTTTTTTTTGAAAATTCGATATTTCAAAACGGGTTGACGATTTTTTTTCAGATTTTGTTTTTACAGACACATAAATATACCTATACTTGAGATTTGCATACCAAAATTTGTTCTTAAAAATGTTTTAAGAATTTTATATATAAAAAATAAATTTTTAAAAAAACCGCTCCAACGATTTTAAATTTTTGTTTTCCATACAATCATATTCAATCAAGAACTAAGATGGCATTGTTTTTTTCTACGTCAAACTGTCATGGGAAATGTTTTAGCCAATTTAAATGTCGTATTTCATGCTTCTCTACATTTTTCTCTCATAATTTCCTGGTTTTTATATATAATTTTCTTAAACCCGATGTGTCTTGAACATAAGGGCAAGTACGTGCGACCCAGTCGTGCATTTTATTAATGGTCGCTTAGATTGTGATAAAAGAAACAAAAATTTATGTGTGTATAAAGTTAGCGGTACTTTTTCGAAATTTAGATTTGAAAGTATCATATCCCTAGTTGCTAATTAAGGCAGACACCCGATATCCACAAAAAAAACATCTCAATCGGGCGAAATCCCACTGGACTGTTTCTCCTTGGGGAAGGGGACCCCAAGAATAAAATCTCCACACCACAGACGGAAGTGGGCCCTTCAAGACTCTTTTTTTTCCAGAAAAATACTTGACATAGGTGCCTGCCTGATGACCTTACATAACGTTAGCAAAGGTAGGTAAGGAATTAATACTCTTTTACTTGTCGAATCGGACTACTTTTGTGCAAGAAAACTGTTAACATTGCGTCGCCCTAGTATTAAAGTGCCGTATACGGCATTTTTACATTTTTGAGAAATCGCGTTTAAATGTTTGGAAGCCTATTTCCAAAAAACTAACCGCTGGCATTTTTTAATTTTTTAGTTAAGAATTATCTTTTATATTCATGTTAATGCATATCTGATACTCTTTTAGCTCTCAAAATATTTAAATTTTTGTCCAAAATGAGTTCGACGTATACGCCATAAAAATCAGAAGTTTCTTTTTATCATACATGTACGTGAAAAAATAAAGCAAAATCCTATGTACAAAGAAATATTTTTCTTGCTAATGGTATACCTACGTGCCTTTGTATGCACATAAGTCAAAACAATACTGACAAAACATTTGAAGTTTTATGACGTACGTTGCAGGGCAATAGGTCATATACATCAAAACAATTCTTAAACAAAATTTTCCGTAAAATGTATGGGAAATTTGACGTAATGCCAATTTTTGGCGCTTACGTCAAAACAATAACTGAACTTGATGATTTTGATGGATATACGTCAAAGCCATTCTGAATATCTTAGTAACGAAAAAAGATGGGAAAAACGGATAACAGATTTGAAAAGAGCACCTCCAAAAACATAAGACTGCATACTCAGTTCGAAAAATGCAATTTGGCGTTTGCGGAACCTCAATACTAGGGCGACGATTGGCTCATGGCTGATGACATTATCAGTATGTACTTATGGCTGTTTTACAATGACGCGTTCGCGTTCGCGATGCCTACGTTACATTTAACACGCGTTACGGCTGCGTCGAGATAAATCGAGCAAAAAATTTTTTACTTTTTTCAACACAAGATGGCCACATACCTTAATTGAAATCAAAATGTCAAAACGCACGCAAAAGTTGAATAATCTCTACTTTCGCGTTGCAGCCGCTTACGTTACGTTGGTTCGTGTACCTACTAATGGATGCAAAATCGTAACATAATGCTCAACGCGTCATTGCAAACACTAAACAGAAATTCCTATGCCTGAACTTTTGCGTTGACAGGCAAATCTTTCAACGCCACGACGAACGCCCAACGCGGCATTGTAAAACAGCCATTTAGGGTTGTAGTCATTTTCAGAAGAGCTACAACCCAAATTTCAGATTTCGAGTGTTCCTAAAATGATATACTATGTAATCTTTTTTCTCAATGATTGCTTCCTAGGATTGCTCCTAACAAACTATCTATTTACTTTCAAAATTAAGGTCAAATGCACTGAAACGTTTTTTTGTTCATTAAATAAGAAAGTTCTAGAATCTTCAAAAATGCTTTTATAATCGACAAACATATTTGAACCATCCAAGAGAAAGTATTAAAAGTAAGATGTGTAAGTATAGTGAATCAAGCAATAAAATCAAGTGATATTATTTATTTGTATTGCTTGATCCACTACATATAGGTACTTGTACATATCTTATTTTCTCTTGGGGATATTATTTTCAAAATATGTTGTCTTGGGGATTTTGTTTTACTTGATATTAACTTGAGATTTTTTATTTGGGAATTATGGATTTTTGGGCAGACATCACTAACCCGCTAATGAATTGCGAATTAGTAGATTTTGTCAAATAATTATTCCTTATTGACCACAAAAAGGTTTTAAGACCATAAAAATCAAACAAATAAAACAAAGAAAAAAGATGTTAGTTTTCAATTTTTAATTTTTACTGTCCAAACACGGATACATTTCGGACGGCATTGACCGACCATCTTCAGCGCGATACGCGTTATAACTAAAAGCAATAAATTATGAGCATGAACATGAAGAGAGTGATGCAAAGAGTAATACATACATACATAAAATTATAGCATTAAAATAGAGTAATTTGTAAATATACCTAAACATAAAACAAAAATTAAGTTTTAAATTTAATTATTTGGCAAGTAAAAATAAACTAGAGGATATTGGACTTTATTTTTACTTGCCAAATAATTAAATTTAAAACTTAATTTTTGTTTTATATTTATATTTACAAATTACTCTTTTTTATTGCTTTCGAAAAAATGTTACAAAGTAGGGACTGAATTAAAAATATTTTGAGCCCAAAATTAGGTTGTAATACCTCTTTTTTTGATTTATCAGTTGTATCCTGATTTTCTCATGATGATTTTGACGCACCAAATATTTCTGAAAAACATATAAAAACTCAAAAGCTTGGATTTTTTGTTTATAATTGATGCGAATGACCTCGAAATAATTTCATTCTAAGCTTCTAAAATAAATTGATTATAGTTTTGGAAGCAGTGACAGTCGGACTAAATTTCAAGAGAATTCCAAAATCGGATACAGGAAATCGTGAACCATCCTAGTAACATATCCTGTCCTCAAGTCAAAAATGGAATTTCAAGTCATGATCCTCGGGTTATAACACAACTTTTCTGACTTTTTTCAAAGCGCCTTTAACTGTGATACTAATTAACTGTGATACCTTAAACTGTGATGCCTTAAACTGTGATATTTTGAACTATAATAAATATGTCAAAAAAGTCCATAACTTTGGGGTTTTGAAATGTTTCTATTACTTGACTGATATAAACTTCAACATCGATATTGACAACAATTCGAAGTTCATATAACTAATCCAGACAATTGTTGTGTATGAGGTCCTGATGGTATGCCTTCAACTATTTCAAAAAAAGTGTATATCACTTGTCATTGCATTTGTCTTGTCTATTTAAATTGTCAATCATAATCCCTCTTCAAAGGAAAGGTATATAAGGCGAAGCTAATAATTATAGAGGGTATTATTTGTGAATCTCTGTATTTTATGTTAAATCATTTATTGTTCCAAATCAACATGGTTACATAAGGTTGTTCTACTGTTATCTTTCTAATGTTGAAAATATTGTTTTGATTCGATCAAAAATAAAAAAGCAATTGGATTGTGTTTTCCCTGACTTAAGCAATGCTTTTGAAGAAACTTGTAATGTGGCTTCAATCGTATTTATTCAATAGATCATACTCAGTAATCTTTAATGGCTGTGCATCAAATATTTTTAAAGTTAATTCTGGTATACCACAGGTTAGCCACCTAGGCCCTCTTTAGTTTATTTTCTTTATTAATGACTTTTACCATCTGTTTTAAAGCATTCACACTATGCGGACGATGTCACAATTCTTAAAAGTGTTTCCAATATTCGATTAAAGCTTTTTGATGTGTCTATTCTTGAGGAAATACTTTATTATTTATGTCAGATGAAAATTTATAGTCATTATACTTAGTTTTGAAGAGTTGAACGCATTGCAATCGTATGCTGAGATGTGTTTCAAAATATATCGGAGAGCTATGATCATATCTCTGCTCAGAGTGAACTCCGAAAGCTCGAGCTCAACTCTATGCTCTGCTCAGAGCTGAAAAAGTAAAACTCCTTATGATAGTGTTCTCTACTTTATTGCTAAATCAATTACCTCTTATTTGTTACTAATCAAAAGTCACCGTTTTGACAGTTGAATGATGATAGTTGAAAGATAGTGTGAAACTCAAATCGCTGTTTCTAATTGGACGTTAATGTTCAAAACACTTGTCAAGTAATTTTTTTTCGATTTGATATTAAAACGCATATCAAAAGTTTATCTTGTTGCCAAATTATTTCAATAGAAATAGTTTTTTTGGCATCGGCATGGTGCCGTAGTTTATTCCAAAAATCGAAGAAGAAATGTAAGCATCTGGTTCTTAGTGTTTGATTAAAAATTTATAAAAGCATTGAATTTCAAAAACAAAAGTAAAACTTGATAGCTTGAAACTTTGAAAAAAAAATCAACAACCACTCCCTCATGATGTTTTTCTTGATTCAAGAAAATCTTCACACGATATGCCTTTTGTGATATCTTATTCAAAACACCCGTATAGAACAAAAACTGTGGCTGTTTAATCAAAACCATGCCACAACAGTATATACCTGATGTATATTTTCAGTCAAATTTAAGGTTGCTATTTTTTGTTAAACAAATAACTTTCAACATAATTCTTAATCAACCATAACATGATAAGTAGCTTTCAACATAAAACTGATCCGTGTCGATCAATTATCATTTAATCTTTCAACTTTCATACAAAACGCCTTTCATTAAACAAAGTCAACAATATTTCGATGCTATAAAATGAGATTAAACGAAAATTCTTTAAACGATTAAATGAGCATCAGATCGAAGTTGGGTCATTTAAATTTTAACTGATTGCCATTGTTGTGTTGCTGAGAGCAAATACAAAAACAATCACAAAAAAAAAACTCGGACAACACGATAACCAATTGAGGTGAGGCCTTATTGGCTTTTATTTATGGGATGCTCTTAATTAAATTTCCATTTCGTTTAGATACATTTAGCTGAACAGACTCTTAAGTGTTACCTATAAGTTGCGCTTGTTGGCTTTTTTTTCCCTCTTTGTCCATATAAATAAACACTTGATGCTTGAGTGATTAAGATCAATTTCCATTCAACAGAAGTGTGAAGGTATGTATTTTAATTTGTAAAGAGATATAATTAGCATTCTCGAATAAAGTACATTATTTCATAAATCGCAATGAAATGTTTTAAGAAACTTTATAAAAAAAATTCATATGGAATTTTAATTCAACAGAAGTTAATTAAGTTAATTTATGAGCAATAAGATTAGTTAGTTATTGAAGCTGATTAGTTATTTTGACATTTTAAATGGTAGATAGTTTTGCTATCTTTTTATACAAAAATTTTGCTGTAGAATAGAGTTTTTTGATTTTTTTTTAAGTTGTATATCTTGGGCTTAATTGTATGTATACAAAATGTTTTAAACATCTTATTTGATTATTCTTTTATGACTATTTAATTTTAAATTATAGTAACTTTTTCCTAGTTGTGTAAAACACATACTGTCTAAGTTCAAACACCGCTGTGCGGATAGTTTTTTTTTTGCAAAAAAATAAGGTTGATTCAGTTTAGTTTAATTTATTGCACTTAATAGATTCAAGGACAAAATTATTGGAAAAGAAAATAAACGATAATATGCGGAGACTCTTAATGTATTTAATATCTTAAACAAATTCAAAATGTCCCATAAGTATGATTGCTTTTAAATTTGCAAAAATCATTAAAGCATATTGACGCAATATTTTTAAATTTCTTTTTAATGCATTTAATTAAGAGTGAAAAAAATTTGATTTCACAATTGGATCATAAATTTTATAAGAAATTTAAAGTTACTAATTGGATTAAAAAAAAATCTTAACGATTAATTTAAAATAATATTTTACTATTTCTATTAAGAAAATATATACGATTCATCCTTATATTCTCATTTTGATGAATATTTAAATTTGAATTGAGAAAACGTGAAAGGAACACCAAGTTTTTTCTTATCAATCACCATAATCAGCCTAGCCTCTTACATCTATGTTCATATATTATGTGAACTAGATTGAATATTAATCATAGTTTCATTTGTATTAATACAAAAATAAATTTTTATTTTAGGTACCTACTCATTATTGTAAATAAAAATCGTAGTTCTTTCCAAAACTACAAAATATCATAAAAAGGTTCTTACAACAGCTCTTTCGTATTTTAAATTAATTGTAGGGAACTCGCATACAGTCTAAATAAATACACTGTTTTTTTAATCATTTGCTAAAAATTATAATCGAAAAAATTTTACATTATATGTCCTTACTTCATAATGATTACTCGTCTGGACCTGATGGCATCCCACCAATAATCTTGAAGAAATGTAAATCAATATTAGCACCCCCTCTTTTTCATTTGTTTAACCTATTACTTAGCTCCGGTAAATTTAATTTACATTTGGAAAAAAGCATATATTACACCAGTTTTTAAAAAGGGTAACAGATCTGATATATGCAATTACAGGCCAATCTCCAAGCTATCTTGCATTCTTAAGCTTTTTGAGCAAGTAATGTGCGATAGTTTGACATTCAACTGTAAGAATATAATTTGCAATCAACAACATGGATTCATGCAAAAGCGATCGACGATAACCAATTTACTTGCATTCTTGCACAAGTGCTCAACTGCGTTGGAACATGGTCAAGAACTCGACTGCATCTATACAGATTTGTCTAAGGCTTTCGATCAACTTTCACACGACATTATCACGTTTAAGTTAAAGGTGTTTGGCTTCCCTCCTAAACTCATCAAACTTCTTATCTCCATAATAGATCCTATCAAGTTAGATTTAGGAGCTCTGTCTCCAACCCTTTCTTTGCCAAATCTGGAGTTCCCCAGGGTAGTCATTTGGGCCCACTTCTTTTTATCTTAGCTATCAACGACGTATCCCTCTATATACGTTAAAGTGAAATTCTAATTTTTGCGGATGATATGAAAATTTTCAAAAGCGTCAAATCTGTGATCGTTTACTTTTGCCAGAAGATATTAACAGTTTTGTTATTTGATGTAGTAAAAATGGTTTAAATCTTAACCCTATTAAATGTCAGGCGATAATTGTTTCTAAAAAAAAAAGTTCCTAGTTCATTTGATTATGAAATATCGCAGCACACATTGCGTCATGTTGATAGTTTCAAGTCCTAGGGATTCATTTTACTTTTAATCTTGATTTTACGAAGCACATCAATTTAATAGTCAACAAGGCAAACTCTATGTTAGGGTTTATTAAACGTTGGTCTAAGGAATTTCAGGATCCTTATGTTACCCTCGCTCTCTACAACAGTCTTGTTTGCCCTCATCTTGAATACGCATCACAGGTATGGACTCCTTTTTACTTTTATGTCCATAAGAATAGACTAGAAGCAGTACAGCGTAATTTTATACGTTTCGCCTTGAAAGGACTACCGTGGTCCGATCCTTATAATACTCCTCCTTACGAATTAAGCTTCTTCAGATTCAAACTTTGGCACAAAGGAGAATTAATAATGATATTGTATTTATTCATCAACTTTTAATGGGTGTTATTGATGCACCTGATTTATTTTATCTTGTACTAGCCTTAATTACCGTGGTGGAGGTCACAACACTCGTTGTCTAGAACTAATGCATATATCTCAACACCGTACCAATTATGGAATGCATGAGCCTTTTTCCCGCATGTGCAACATTCTGAATTTGAACTCTAATTTTTTTGATTTTAATATAAGTAAGAATAGACTCAAAGCTTCATTGAAGACCAGTGTACCACGCTCTTAAATGTTTGTAATTGTTAATTTTTTCAATGTCATTTTATTTGTTATTTTATAATTATTGTTTTTAATTTTATTTTATTTTGTAAAGTGTATGTCTTTAAGTAGTTTGTTGCTTACTAACTACTAACACTACACTAAGTGATGAGCCTGATAAGCACTTAATTTGTGTTTGGCAATTCTTTGGTCGCAAGATGTTGCTTGTACTAAGCTCTCTTCGGCAAAGATCTCATAGTGTAATAAGAAAAAAAAAAAAAAAAAAAATTGAAAAGACAATAGCCTAACCCAAATAAAATAGAATTCTTGTGGTCAGTAACAAGATCATGGTCAGCTTTTATTGCTCTATCAAAAATAATAAAAATTTGCTGCGATGTTAGTCATGAGAAGTTACTTATTAGTAATAGAAAAAAACACATGGTTTGTAATTAGAGAAGATAGAGTATGTGAGAAATTTTGAAGCTTGCTAAAAAATCACAAAAACTTTTTTTTGTTGTCTCACGATCCTTATATTAAAAAATATCAGTCAGTTACAAAATAGCAAACGAGACTTCTTAATTTAAGGGTCATGCTTAAAAGCATCTTTGAGTAACTGAATAGCTGACAAAAATTACATGATTTTTTTTAGCTACTCAAAGATGCTTTTCAATATTCTGTAACTCGATGATGGTTTTCAACACGATTCTTATTCTTATAATGAAGCATCAAAAAGTAACAGAATAGCTGAACAAAATCCCGAAATTTGATGGTTTAAATCCATAATTGATTATAACAGAATATAGCTATAGCTGAGAGAGAAATATCACGGGATTTAATTTTTTTTCTTTTGGTGCCATATTTCCTGGGACCTGATTTCTCGGAGCCGAAGTTTTGAGTCATACTATAACTGTGGGCTTTAATGCCAAATTCAAAACACCCGCGGTTATTACTTCTTGTTTTGTTCATGGGTCTTATTATCATTTCAAAAAGTTGATTGTCCTCCTATAGCCTGCTCGAGGACAATCAATTTTTATTAATCAAAAAAGGTCACGCAGAAAGGAATCATCCATTTCAAAAAGGATAAAACACCCACAGTTGTGTTTTCCCTTTCTTTCGGGAAATAAGACCCACGGGCTTTATTACCGCATGTCTTATCGCACTGCACTGGAATATATATTTGATTAATTTTTTTCTATCATCAATATTAATATGTATGGCTTTTTTATTTATTAATTTCATTAAGTAGTTGCAAAAGAATATTAAACTCAAATTGTTTTAACACCCTTCTCAACGTGTCCATGATAATTTTGTTCATAAATATAACAACTGTCATAATGACAGTTCCATAATCATTAAGATCCATGCAGAAATTTGAATTATTTTATTAATGAAGCCAAGTCCGTTGGTCTTGTAATTAAAATCCATTTTATAAGCCAAAAATCATTTAAAGTAATTCTAGCACCTCTCCTGTAGACTTGATGGTAAAACATTGAATAAAATAATTTTAGAAAAGGAGAAGTGCAATAAATGTGAGTTCTTAAGTTTTCAAAGTTGGAAAATTTTTCATCATCTTTTGAATTTATGAGACTCATAAGCCAACAAAAGAGTTTTAAAATGAGCAGCTCTAATGTCGTTTCAGCTTCGAGGTTACTCATCACAGTTGTATTACCAACATTATTCCAAAATGCCTATCGCCTAGTCCACACGGCCATATACCCCACGATTTTTTGCATTATAAATCCAAACGGCAAACGTATAAACTTCGTATGGTTTACGTATAGAATATAAACACCACTGCGAAAAGACGTGCTGTGAGAACTAGGCCTTAGAGTTCTTAAAATTATTAGGATATTTTTATTGTTAGTGTAACTTAATCGATTTGGAGCTGAGGCTTTAATAATTCTCACAATAGGCTGTAATATCGTTTTAAATGTGCGTTTCCATTTGAGAGTACCTACTTTCACTACAAAACTCTTGAGAGTGACGCTCCGATAGTTGTCTACCCTTCTGTGAGCTTATTTCATGACTGCGTCAACTGTTGTAATCTCGAGGCCTTCTTGAGAGTTGCTTGCAGTCCTTGTTCTCTCAAATGGATCATCAGCATCAACGTGTCGTGTAACCCCGGCTGGGGCATAGGGCATCAACAAAACGTCTTCATCCTTCACGGTCAGCTGCAAGGTATTATAACTGTGGTCACGTCTTTCTCTGGTATTCTGCTTCTGCTAAGACAGAAGAAGTAGTAAAACCGTTTGACTTTTCCCACTGGGGTCTCTTCTAGAATAATACGCTGCTGTGTGGGGCGGCCTGTGAGCATTATTTTTGTCCGTAGGCGTTACTACACAAAATAAATTGAAATGGCAATTAGACCCACGAAAGAAAAGAAATAGTAACCGCGGGTGTTATTGCCTTTTGGATTTGGCATTTAAACCCACACTTAAAGTATGATCCATACTCTGCTTTAAAATACTCTTCTATTTAAAAATCTCAAAATGATACAGTACCTATTATTGTTGGATATACAGTTTCTTTAAATCCATATTCTATAAATGCCGAAGAAACACCCACCCCAAATCCTATAGTGAGCCCAAGCAGGGGGGTTGCGATATGCATACCTCACTGTTTATTCGCGAATTTAAAAACTCCATAAACCAAATAAAGGAGAGGATTTATTAGGTTTGTGATATTTTAAAATTCGCGAATAAACAGTGAGGTGTGTATGGGGGGGGGGGGGCATGCTGCCCCCCTGCAACCCCCCTGCTTGGGCTCATTATAGGATTGGTTGGTGTATGTAAAGTTTTTGCGTTTAAGGAATTTCAAAATTAGGCTTTATTTCGCTCGGCGTAATTGCACGTCACCAAAATTTTGTATAAATATTATCTAAAGGATTTTGTTATTTTTCCAAAACAACAAATTGAAAATACTTTAAAAAAAAGGTAAAAAGTCAGGGAAAGGCACCAGAAGCACCATCCTGTTGAAAAATATAGTTTCATCACTATAGGTGGTTTGAAGACGTGGTATTGATAAAGAAACTTATTTTGCAGAATATCCCGCTCTAATTTTTAGAAAACTAAACGGAATCTTATAAAATTTGTATCCAATTTTTTCACTTTCCGCTCACAAGTGTCGAAATTTTTTGGATTATTTTTCTACATTCAACTGTTGCTGTATGAGAGGTCGTTGAAATACACATCTCTTTCCGCTCTCTGATTTCTGTTTTTATGTTTCCATCCATATCCATAGTTAAGTAGCTAAAATTTTTATGATTATGTTAATTTCAGAGAATTGCGCCGAAAAGCTATTCATCATTTTTATATTCCACACAACTCAACAACTATACTTGACGCCTCGTTGGTTTTATCGAAAGTCATGTCTTTCCAATTAGTTTATATGTAAATTTTAATTTATTGTTTTTTTTTTTTTCTATTTTACAGTGAATCCCTTCAATCAGAACAAACAAGATCATCCTCCAGTGAGAACCTGCCATTTAGCATATCCCGCCTGCTATCCAATCCCTATGAAAATAACAATAAAAGTCCGGATAAGGATCTTAATACAATCGACAGCGAAGCGATGGCTGCGTATAAATTAGCCACTAGTATTGCATCTTCGCCGTATGGCAGTGCTGCCACTGCCCTCTATTCATATCCACATTTGTACTCATCTGGTCATGTGCTGCGGGTTCCACCACAGAGATCACCATTGACGTGGGCCCTACCACCGTTGCATCATGCGGCGTTAGCGCATCAAGCTGTGAAAGATCGTTTGGCAGGTGAGTTTTCTTTTTTTTTTAGATAAATGTTGTTGTGCTTCTGAATTTTATAGCGAAATGTGTAGGTTTTTTGCATATAAAACTATAAAGCATAATTTATGCATAAATAGTAAAAATGATAAGAGTTTTTGGAGGGTAGTAAGTTGAACTCTATTTCGACAAAATGCAAAAATAAATAACTTGTATATTAGCTGCAGTCTGCATGCAGTGATCTTGATGCTATGTTATAGGAACTAAAGTTACCTCTGATAAATATGATACCAACTTTTTTGTTAATACATATTTCCCTTCTTCGTGACTTTTTTATAAAAAACATATTTTACAGTGGGCTTTGGGACAATTATTGACTTAGTACTTTTTCTTGTTGTATAACGTTTCGGAAATTTTTTAAAATTATATTTTTTTCAAACTAATACAGGCGCAGGCAAATTTAAGGACTGATTCATTGGTTTTAAATGTTTTTAAGACTTTTGGACGGGTGAAAACATTTATGTAAATAAACAAAACAAGAATTTTACCATACACTTGTCAAAAATATTAAGGGACACGATTTTGTTGTCTTTATTTAAAGTTTTTTGAAGAGCTAATGTCACTGTGATGATGAGTGGTTGTATTGAGTATTAATAAAGTATATTTTGTGTACGGTACCATTATTGCGGAACCATAAGAAATAACACGAGACGAAATTAAAAAAAAAAACAAACGTATTTCTTTTTTTTTTAAGGGTTTAATTTTATTGGATAGGTTTTCTTGAGTCAATCTAATATATTGGTCAGATAACTTGTGTATTCAGTTTTAATTATTTAGTTTTTTGTTATTGATGTACAATTTTGTATTGCATGAGATATCTGACTATTAACTAATTAATTAATATACTTTTGTCTTGGTCGAAAATCCTTCGCGGATTCGTGCCCTCGCATTCCACACTTGCATGTCTCCAAGACTCTGGCACATGATTGAGTGAGAGACATCCTTTCGAAATCATCTCTAGCCAGGGGACTACCACATCTTGCAGCTTTTGGAACCTGATTGGCAGAATTCCGTCTCGGCCTGTTCGGGGTTGCTATTCTCGCAGCCCGGAAAGTGTGTCATCGTCAGTAGTTATATATGAATTCCGATGAAGAAACTTTCCAAGATTCATCAGGCTTTTTCAAGAAAGAAGGAATACAATGATCCTTAAAAAAGAACTTTTCTAAGCCTTGTGGAATCTTTTAAGCTCTCAATAGAATGGCAGTATTCTCCCCAACCTAGTTTCTTAACTGATGCGAGAGTATACGCTTGTAAGCTTTCAAATAGTCTTAATAAGATTGGTAAGACTTTTGTTTGTGGCAGATATAGAAGATTTTCCTAGTTATTTTTCTCAGCTTAAACAGGTCTTCATTCAACCATTTAGGGTTAAAGGGTTTTACGGCTATATCTAGCAGGGTAAGAGACCTTAAAAGTAGTGTCATTTGTGTTTCAATGTTTTTCAACATTGACTTTAGATCTCTAATCGATTCTAGACTCATTGCGCAGTTTGGAATTGAGGAAATGGCGGATCTTCACCCAGTCAATTTTTTTCGGGTTTCTATAGCAGGGGCTTCAGACTAGAAATTAATATTAAATCAGATCCATCTATGATCCTTAAAGGAATTATCAAGGGATACTCTCCAATTCCTCACTAATAGCTTAAAATTATTATTAGCGGTAATATCAAGAATAGGTACCCTCCCACTCCCACCCTACGTAACTTTCCGTGCTCGGAAAACAAAAGTAGGAGAAATACCTCTGTTACATACCGTTAAGTTGTTTCAATAATGAAATCAAAAATAGAAACAGGGTTATGGTTTTAGAGCGAACCCATTTTTTAAGCTTGAAGTAAGCACCTCCATTTTCGATTTTCGAAAAACAAAATTTATGAGGTGTTGTGGTCAACTTGTGCTGCCTTGTGCCCTTACATGAACAAAAAGATTTGCATATTTGCAAACTTAACGGATGAGACTTTTTTAGAATTTTGATATTTCTTAAACTTTCACTTCTAGGGCCAAGAGCTAATTTATAATTTTTGTTTTTAAGTTTGAAATTTTTCTTAAAAACTTAATTGTTTAAAAGTTTGTACTGCCATGTGCCGAAGAGATTTAAAACAAAAATTTATATTTTTGGAACTCCAACGGCCAAAAAACAGTTTTGCGCAGTGTGAAGTTAGATTTTAAAACTTCTTAAAGCTCTTCTTGGCTCCTTGTCCCTTCGAGCATTTAAGCACGTTGAAACGCAACGTTAGCAGTTAGCACCGCCATATTCGATAAAAAAGTTGTGTTATACCTACTGTGCTCAACTTGTGTTGCTTTTTGACGTACCTAAGTATGTATTTAAAAAAAATCGCAAATTTGCAAATTTTACGGATGTTTTTTTTTTTTAATTGTGTGATTTTGTAAAAATTAAAGTTGTGGTGCTTTTTCCTCAGGTAGTGCTTTTATACATGCTCCGAAGAAATTAAAAAAATTCACATACATATTTGCAAATTTTACGGTCAAAAAATAATTTTGCGAAGCTTCAAAATTTTCATTCGTCAAATTTCCAATTTTGCGTCTTTTTTTTAAATTTTTTCGGAACAATTCAGCACAAAACAGCACAGTTTTTTTTCCGAAAATCTAAAATGGCGGTGCTACTTCAAGCACATAGTAAAAATAACGATTCCGGTTGAATACTTTCACAGCTTTGTGTTGGCTACATAATTTTTTGACTTGAAATTAAATAGAAAATAAATATTTAAAACAAATCTAAACAAATATTTTAACAACTTCACTGTCCAATGAATCATATATGATTCATGAAATCTATTTTGTCCCGTGTTTCCTACGTCCATGAATCACATATGATTCAAAAGTACTATTAAATGAACATTGTACTACGTCCCCATAGAAACTTGCCAAAAAACATCTCTACGTCCATATTTTTTGTTTAGAAAATAAAACTTCCATATCACGTCCCATGAATCACATTTGATTCATAGATTTTTTTCTGTACCGCTTTACAGAGTCCATGAATCATAATGATTCAAGAACTTATATTTTTAGTAACGCCTGTATTACATGACAAAAATTGCCTCAAAGACATATTTTTCATATAAATGTGTAGGTTATATATAGTCCTTAGCATAACTGTAAACAAAAATGGAAAAATGTTTAAGAAAACGCATTTTTTTATCAATGAATTTTAATATTTTTTAAATAAATAAATTTAAAAACAACAAGAAAGTAGTACAAAAATGAGATAAAATTAAACAAACAACTATAATTTACATTTTTGAAGCTTAAAATGCAAAAATTCAAAGAATGCAATAAACTTCAAAAGAACTAAAAAAATAAAGAATGGAAAAGTCTTCAAGAGACTTCAAAAGAAGGCAAGAAATTCAAAGGAAGCCTAAGAATTCAAAAGAATGTACTTACAAATTCAAAGAATACAAAAGACTTCCAAAGAATTTAAAAAAATCAAAGAACGCAAGACTTCAAAATAATTCAATGCATGAAGTCTCAAAATATTGCAATCAGTTGATGGTGACAAAAGATTGGAAGCAAAAAAAGATTGCAATCTTTTTATCGAAAAAAGAATGGCGACTGCGTTTTTTGAAGCCCCATTCTTTAAAAAGAATATTAAAAATGCAATTTTTTAATTAAAGTCGTTAAGATTGCATTCACAAAAGACTGCAATCTTTAACAACTATGTAATCAACTGTTGGTAAGTTTACGACACCCATAAGCATTATAACACCAACAAACTGCTTCATCTCTTCAATGCCCACATCTTGCCATCATCCTTATCGACTAAATGCAGACAGACGTTCGTGATGCTCTTAAGATGTGGGCTTAGGTATTGGTATGTTCTACCATTTCCATCACAATATCCACTGTTAGCAAGTTTACAAAAATTTGTATAAAATAAATTTTTCCATTTACAAATGGTAATGGCTTCAATTCGATGAATCCCAGAAATGGCAGTAAATTTGTCTCTTCCAATTTTTGAAATTATGCCAAGAAGATAAATCAGTGGGATTTAATTGCTAGATTTTTTATATAAAAAAGCATTGCAATGATCTGATGACTTAGTTATTTGAAGCTTACCAGACATTTGTTATTCATCATCTTCATTTTCGAAAAACTCATACGACGGGTCAGTGTCAACTTTTGTTGGTTTATAATAGTCTGATTCTCTTCCAGAACTGAAATCCTCACTTTCTAAGTCCATTTTGAAAATATGCAGGTTATGTCTTTTGACTTCCTTATTACAAATATTTTTAATTTCCTTTATGTTTGTAAAATAAGCTCAATCTAATTTATAAGCAGTGTTGTTATAACATGTCTATAATCTTTTATTTCACCAATAATCTCTTATCATTATTTTTTATCATGAATCATATTTGATTCATTGGACGTAGTGATATGATGTGAACACTTACTACGTCCATGAATCATAATATGTGAACATAAAATGAAACTCTTATGCTCTTATATAAAATAATCAATGCTAAAAAAGCTATTTAACTTTAAATTCAAGTCAACCTTAATGTTTTCAACCAAAAAAAGGTTGGACGTGGAGACGACTTTGAATCAGTTTGTATAGGGACGTCGAATACTTTTCATATTATTCATTTTTTGAATCACATATGATTCATGGACGTAGGAAACACGGTACAAAAAAAAATCTCTGAATCAAATGTGATTCATGGGACGTGATGGTAATGTCCTTATTTCTGATACAAAATAATGAACGTACAGACGTGTTTCAATCAGTTTGTATGGGGACAGTGAAGTTGCTAAAATATTTTTTTGAAAATTTTATGAAATATCAAAATTTAGTATCTCCGTTAAAACATTTTTAATAAAAAAAATAACTAACTCAAACGATAAAAATCAAAAACCATCAAAAGTTTTCCATAAAAATGTGAGTTTTGAGAAGTAAAATTCACAAAAAATATCAATTTATTGCAATAATTTTATGAAATAAACTTTCATAGAAAAACACCATCACCGCTTATTCCAAATATAGCAGTTATAATTCTAATTTATACCCCCTCAATTCATAAGTGGAATTGATCTCGTATACTTACATAGGTATCATGGAAATAATTATTTTAAGCGAATATCAAACCATGCAGAAAACAAAACACCTTTTATGTACCAGAAGCTAAGATCATTAAATGCATTTTACTCGCTAACTTAAACAAGCAAATAAATCTTAGTCTCAAACGATGTGAAAGCAATTTCAGCTTTCAACGTTCACCTCAAACAAAACCGTTTGATTTAATTTTCCATTAATTATCTTCAATTAAAGACAAAACAAAAAAATAAAACAAACAAAAATATATTAACATCATCCCCATTAAAAGAGAAAGAAAGAAATAAAAAGAAAACAATTTAAATTCCAACACTCAACAAAAATGTATAGCTATAGAGACCAACTCAATTTCCAATCCATTTTTGTACCGCATTCCAATCGATTGGATGTTGGATGCCTTCTTTTAACCGTAACCTAACTAGAGCCTACCGCATTTTAGAGCAAACAACCGATCATTATCCGATATCTTGCCAATACATTGATTAGGATCGATCCACGTAAAAACCAAAATCAAACTTAAAAAAAAAAGAGAAAACACCCGAACCGCTACTGTTCACACTAATAAGGACGATCACAGAAAACTCTTAAGGGGATAGAAACCTCGACCCCACCACCACCGTAGCAAACAGCAACAACATCGGCAAAGATGATGTGGTCCAGAATATTAAATGCAAAGATTCAAATCCGCCACTGGCTGTCGATTGTCGGATTGTACAAACTATCGTATACCTGCAGTTGGCTCGTCGTTAATTTGGTTGTTTGTGATGCATTTGGCATGGCCCAGGCATCATCAAGAAGAAGAAAAGTCCTCTCATGCAAAATTCCAGTAGCACAGTGGCACTCAGCAGCCCCACTTCTCGTAATCACCTTTTAATATCGTTGTGTCTCCACCCGGCCCGGCCCCATCCGGCCTGGTTCAACTCGATTTGATTCGGCTAGCGGCACGGTGGTGGTCAGAACATCAGAACCAGCATCGGCAAAGTATAAAAACGTGTTCGCCTTTCAAATTGTTAGCCATGTCCACCACCCCGAAAAGGATGCGTCTACTAATTTGTTTACATTATGAGCTTCACTTGTTATTCATTGGCTATCGTTGTAGTGGTGTGAGTCAGGGCAGTGAGCTGTGGAGCCTGTTTATCCCTTGGGGGACTTCACTTAACAACTCACGCAACGCATATGCAAACTAAAAGGGCTGCAGGAAGTGCGATCAGCATCACATCTCACCTGGACATCGACGACCACCGAACCACTAACATACCGCCACCGTCCTTTAGCCTTCCGGTGGCCAAGCTGCACCGCGCTGCCGTCAAGGCAATGCCGATACTTAAGGCATTTTAATTAGGTGGTTAACATGACTTTTTAATTTCAGCAAAAAGAATTAATTACTCGCTGGGCGGTCTGCCTCTGCTTCAGCGGAATGATTCCGTTTGAATTTGATTAGCGGGTGTACTCTGATGAGGATGGACGCTTGGACGCTTTAGCCCTTATCGGCCTGTTATTAAAGAAGACTGTTGAAAAGAGTCCCATCGCATGGAGAGGAGGAAGACGAATTACCTACCGGCCGTGTTGCTTTTAATTTATTGATTGTTAACTGCCTGATGTCGTCCAACGTCCGTCGCGTCCTCGGTCATCGTATCCGTTTATTTGTTGTTGTAGAGACCGGAGCGAGTATATGCAAAAAGGCTAAGCTTATCATCATATATGTATGGCCTGATGGCTTCCCGCTTTCTTAAGAGGCTTTTAGTTAACTGCAAATACTCAGACAGCCAGCAGCGGTGATATTGCGCCGCCGCGATATGTGTCACTCGGTTTCACTTTTATGTTAGCCTTTTTATGCTGCCGAGTTTTAGTGTCGATGTTGATAAGGTGGCGCCTCTTTTCGATGATTGCTATATAGAACCCATACTTCCAAACATATCTAACCACCTTATAATATGCGCGGTTGTGTTTTGCTTTTAATTTGAAATTGGGTATTAAAATTTTTATTTGATCGAAAAGCGGCTTCGAAAAGAAAACCAAAAGGTTTTATGACCTTTTTTTTGTCGATGGTCATGAAACCATGAACATGGTTTTTATATAAGACATCAATTCCAGAAGTCTGAAGTTAATAGTCACAAAGTTTGATAAATTGATGATGTTTAAAGAGTTTCTTTGGTCTGATGAACAACAGTTTCATTAAAAATTAAAAAAAAAAAAAAACAAGGAGCCTGATCCAGTTAAAAAGTTAAGATGCAGTTTAAAAGCTAAATTATTTTTATAGATTTTTTTACTATCCCAATTCTTAGTTTGGCGTGTCTTTTTTTAAAACCTTTGTTAAAGTTAAAATTAAAAATGTGTATCAAGTAAAATAGTTGGTACTGGTTCAATTTTAACCATAAGGTTCAAAAATCTTTTAAATCAATGATAATAAATGAAAGAAAAAGTTTGGCTCGAAGATAAGTTAAAATTGTAAAAAAGACTCAATTAAAAGATGAAATTAATTTGTGTGGGTATCATATTAATTGGAGACATTCTATTAGAATTTCTGCGCATGGAATGGGCATTCCAAATCTTAACTGATAGGCTATCCAAATGTTACGGACTGCATTTAACCAAGTTATGCTTGTACAACCACAACAGGAATTCATTTTTATATAAGATACTTATCCTAAATTAACAGTCTAGCCCAGGAAAATTAGACTTTCACTTAGACAAAATTTCCGACAAACCTGAATTTTGTTAGAGAGCTTTGTTTTGACATCTTAAGCGTTTCCTAAAAAGTTCCGTAAATTTTGGGCCGGGGCTAAATGTTTAAGGGGGGTAAAAGGTAAAAAGGGGTAAAATTCAGTTTTTTTCTTAATTTCTCGAAAACTATCAGTTTCTTGGAAAAAGGTTAAGGTACAAATTGTAGCTTATGTAATTCTACACAAAAAAGATTAACATACGTTTTTTTCATACAATCAATAGATTCAGAGAAAATCGTGCAAGAACTTCATGCTGGAGCAAATTTTGCCAAAAAATTTATTAAAATTTCATTGATCGGTGGGGGAAAGTTTTTGTACGATTAATGTTTGACTACATTTCCTCATTATAAAACCAAGTTTTTGGGGTACCCGGAGTAAGCGGAAGCCGCCATCTTGAAAAAGAAAGTGATTTGGTTTTTATTCAACAACTTGATAGAATTTCATTTTAAAACAAAATCATAACAGAATTACAATTAGTCAATAAAATTATCTAAAAAATGAGCTATTAATAAACTTTGTAGGCTAATTAGTCTTGAAGTTATAGCGTATCAAAGTTACATTTTTGATTTTGTACTGTAAAAGGGATAAATCACAGTTATTTGTCAATATCTCAACAAATGTTATTTTTTTTTTCAAAAAATTAATAAATTTTATTTATTGCTCATAAAATTCTACAAAAAAAAGGTTGCGACACTTTTTTTCGCTGTAGCAACAGATTTGAGAAAAACGTGCGGAAACGTTAAGAGCTTTTTAAGGTAAAGAATTTTGTTCATCTTGCTTGGGTTAAATAGGTAATGAGTGGGTTTCTTTGTTCTTGCACGATTTTCTCTGAATCTGTTGATGGCATGAAAAAGTATGTTGATCTTGACTGTGTAGAATTTCATGACTACAATTTGTGCCTTTGCCTTTTACCCAAAAATCTGATAGTTACCCCCCCCCCCCCCCAACAAAAATATAGCCCTGGCTGAAATTTACGGAAATTTTTAGGAAATGCTTAAGACGTCAAAACAAAGCTCTTCACCAAAATTTGCCGGAATTTTATCAAAGTTTTGCCATTTTTTTGTCTAATCTAATTTCCTGGGAAATTCGGTAAAAATGCATGTTTTTTGTAAAAGAAAAGAAGTTACTTTTCCATGCCACAACAATAAATTAAAGATTTAAAAAAAAAAATGAAGAAAACTTGTACTGAGACTGAAAATGCTGTTAAGGCCAAACTTTCAGAGCTCAATTCCTTACCATCTAACGTTAGCAGAAATGACTTAATTAAATCAAGTTCAGTTAAGGAAGTGATAAAACAATTGAAGTCAAAAAAATCTGCTGGGCTTGATGGAATGAGCAACAAATTACTCAAATCATTACCAACAACGGCTGCAAAATTTCTTACGATTGTTTTTAATTGGTGTCTTATTTTCCTAAAGAGTGGAAAATAGCAAAAGTTTTAGCAATCTGCAAACCTGGAAAAGCTAAGGATAATCCTAATAGTTATAGGCCTATTAGCTTATTAAGCACTATTAGCAAACTATTTGAAAAAATTATCAAGCAACGTCTCTCAAACCATATTGAAGACGAAAATAAATACCCTAATGAGCAGTTTGGTTTTAGAGCTGGCCACTCCACTAGTCATTAAATTTTAAGAATTAAAAACCTCGTCAAGAGCAACCTAGAATCAAAGTTATCGACACGACTTGTACTATTAGACATCGAAAAAGCCTTCGATACTGTATGGCACGAAGGGCTAATTTATAAGCTCATGGTGTTTAATTTTCCGATGTATATCTTATCAAGTTAGTATGGAGTTTTCTCCTAGACAGAAAGTTCACTGTGCACTTAGGCAGCGTAGAATCATCACTTTATGATATAGCCAGTGGTGTCCCTCAAGGATCTGTGCTAGGTCCCATTCTTTTCAATGTTTTTATGTCCGACCTGCCATCTTTGGATATAAATACGAGTTTCGGTATGTTTGCGGATGACACAGCCTTTGTTTGCGTCAAGTTTAATGCCGCAAAACGCTCGCGACAGCTTACAATGCTCACTTAATAGTTTGGGAATATTCTTTCACAAGTGGAAAATCAAGGCAAATGCTGAGAAATCGAAGGCCATCTGGTTAAGTCGGCGTAAAAAATCAGTTTATTTACCCCAAACATTGTTGCAATTAAACTCAATTGATATCGCTTGGTCTGAAAGCTGCAAGTATCTGGGTCTTACACTTGATAAGAAACTGACTTTTGATAAACATATTGTGAACACAATTAACAAAGCAAATCTCATAACCAAAATTTTATACCCCTTCATCAATCGTAAATCATCTCTTAGCATGTATAATAAAGTTTTGATATATAAAACTATCTTTCAGCCTGTACTCACTTATGGTGCTCCAGTGTGGTTTGACTGCGCTGAGACTCATTTAAAAAAGATTCAAAGGGTACAAAATAAAATTTTAAAATTCATGCTAAATTTGCCAAGGCATTTCTCAACAGTCAGGCTTCATGATAAAGCTAATGTTAAGCAAATTAAGCTTGTACTATATTATCTACAAGACAATTTTTTTAGAAAATGTTCTTATGCTGATAATGAACTAATTCTTATTTAAATTAGATGTTTATTTCTTCCACTTTTGGGTTTATGTGCAATTTTAGTGTTTAAGTATCATAAAAGGGTTTTTTCTTTGCAGCTTTTCCCTTATAAATTATTGTTTGTAAAAATAAAATTTAATTCATTATAAAATTATTTCTATTGAAGTTGTAAAGAATTTAATTTTCTATATCTCTTAAATATATCTTTGTAAACTAATGTAAGAAATTTCAACTGCAATAAATAATAATGAAGAAAACTTGTGGGCCATAGCCAAACAGACAGACAGACATACGGAATTGATACCCGCTTTTTTTTTGTTTTTCCTATCTTCGTATGTACGGTTTGATCAAAATCTTGAAATCGATTATTTTTTCCAATGCTCAGCTTGCTCTATGTACTGTAGGTGCAGGGAAATAATTCCACGGGCATCTGCTCTACATGGGAATTTATTCCACTCCTAGTGACAACCTGCAAGACTGGACTGGATAACTGGATGCCCACTTGGTGTGAGAATCTATTTCACTTCTTTTTCTTTGATTATTTCCTAGTAGGTGTGTATATTTGTATATATATAACATATTGTTTCTATTGTTATTCAAACTGCAAATGATGGAGATGGTTAATGCTCTTTGCTTCGAAATGTTTGAGAAGGTTATAATTATTTAAGATCTCGAAATGATACAGTTACAATCAGTGGCGTAGCGAACACTTTGGGGGCCCCGTATCAAATATTTTTTAGGGGCCCCCTTTTCCTTACAAGGGCTCAGCCTTAGGTATAAACTTTCTTACTTGCATCAGCATGTTAGATACAAAAGTTTAATTTGATATTTGATTTTGTACGGAAAAAGGGACAAAAAACTGTATATATAAATTGGTATGTATCTCGAAAACCGTTAAGTTTTTCAAAAGATTTAAATCTAATAACACTTGTTTTTGTATTAGAAACAAATTTCGAGTGTTGAAAAGCTATCAATAATAATTCTGTAACGTTTGTGCACGTTTTTCCTGAAATCTGTTGTTCTAACGAAATAGTGTAATAATCTCTCTTGTGTAGAATTCTATAAAAAAAATTTAACTAGCCAGATTCTTGAAAAAATGACAGTTTTCAAGATATTTATTTCCAAAAACATTTGTTTGTCACTTTACGGTCAAAATCAAAAGTCAAATTTTGAAACGCTATAACTTTTAGACTTCATTAATAGCTGATTATTTAGATAATAAGACTGTCTGAAAGCTTCTGGTTCCTCAATAATTATTAGTTGTAAAATGAAATTCGAATGAGGTATCTATTAGAAAACAAGTTCACCGCTCACACGCTTTTTTGAAAAAAACGGCCTTCTCCTTACCTCTTCCAAAATTTTTATTTTATAATAAGAAGATGAACCTGAATACAAATTGTATAAAAAATGTTATCCATCAATAAATGAAGTTTTGGTAAATTTTTCAATTTAACGGCCAATGAAGATAAATTAATACGGAGCTCTCCATCGAAATTCAGTTTTATAAGAACTACATATTCCTAATTTACCATTTTTTCCTCTTACCATGGGCTACTGGGTCGTGGTCCGACAAGAAAAAAGTGGTTGCACGTTGCAGTTGTGGTTCCGTCAGTTGGTAGGACTTAGATAGAAATAACTACACAGGAAAGAAATCTTTCGAAAAGACACAAGTTGACAAAATTGGTCATAGATACATTCTAGGTGATATGTAAACAGAGGTTGTTCGTTTAGCCCTGAAGTCACCCCGGGTCACCCCAAGGCTTTTTTTGAAAACCCTGAACTCACCTTGACCATCAGCCAATTCTTTGTTTTCTTACACCTAGGGTCGCCCTGATCTCGCCCTGAAGTAGATCTATGTAGGTTCTTGCTGGGGCGAGTTGAAGTAAATAATAAATTGTCAAAGTGGCATGAGCTCCAAAGACCAAAGCATTTTTATTTGTGGATTCACAAAAGAAGTTCAAGGAATACACATATTTACTTAAATAATAACAAACAGAAATAGAAAATGGAAGCTGTGCTTTTCTATTAATTTTTAAAGAAAATGCTGATTCATTCTTATTTCACAATTGAGGACCTATTAATGTTTTTTGAAAACCGAAAACACAGTTTTTTTTGAAAATTCTTGTGATTGTCAAGAAAACCTGAATAACTCTAGGTAAACTTCAAGGAGCGAACCTATTAGAATTGTGTATCGAATGCATCTCAATGAAAAATTTCTTACACACGTCAAGTACTCTGAATCTCGGGGCCCCTATATGGCTGATACCGCGGTAGCTACGCTACTGGTTACAATATTATTGTTGGATATATGGATAAGTATGGTCGTTAAAAAAAAGGTCATCCCGGATGGGTCCAAATTGGCTCTAAATGAAGAAAACAGAATTCCCTAATTTTTTCAGATTTTTATTTTCAAATACAGGATTTTTTCTTGTCTAGTTCCCACCTACATGCTCTGAATTTTTTTGGTAGATTTAACGCGAATTTTCTAGTATGCAAAAAAAAGGGAAATTTAATTTACCCCTACAGCGACTATAGGGGATGAAAATAAATATCTGAAAAAAACTAGGGAATTTTGTTATCTTCATTAAGAGCTGAAATAGGCCCATCCAAATATTAAAACTAAAAAAAAACCCATTATTACGACCACCCTAATGTACATTTTTGACGTAAGGAACTCCCTTTTTACGGATTTCGAAAAAAAAGAAGTTTGAATATCGACTATTGCGGAAGTGAATTTATACTAAATTCAGAACATGATTTTTGAATCCGTACGGAAATCAATTTCGTATACTGGATTGATTCCGAACGCAAATCAGAACAGGGGTGAATGTGTAGAAACATTTTAATTTCCTCCATAATTTCGACTTTGGCAAAGAGAATTATGTTCACATAAATGAAGCGTTGCTTGCATGTGAACATCATTCAATTTGCCACTGTCGATCAGCAAGCCACTCTCGGATAACTGTTAATGTTTACTTTAACACTCATTCCTATTCTGTTAAAGTTCGTATTCTGCTATCCGCTGCAGGGAAAGAATCGTTGCAAAATATACAGAAATTGCAATAAAAATCAAATTAATTGTATAAGGTTCTTTTTATAATTCCCAAATGAAATATTGGTTAAAATTTCAACTCAAAAGACAAAACATTTTAAATCTATGTATTATTTGAAGGAAATTGAATGAAACATTCGCATGAATGGAAAGTTTCAATCGAGTCATATAGCAGAATAGAATTGATTATTATTTTAATCACATCAACCTGCAAGTGCAGAGATACTTAACTAAAGTCAAAAAAATTTAAACACAACAGTTTGACGGGTTTGTTTATAATTTTGAAAAGAAACTAAAAAGGGAAGCGTTTGAATGGTCGTCAAAAAAATGTCCATTGGACAAATATAAATTTCATCAACTGTTTTATTTTACGGTATTTGGGAAAAAAGTCGACTTTTTTTCTCACAACTTTTCAATCGACATTGTGTTTTACTGCATTTTGGTGTGAAAAAAAAACTATCCTTAACTAGCGAATAACTTTTTTCACATCGTGATTTGAAAAGGGAGACGAACATCCAAAATCCCGATTTCGATTTCGGGATTTTGGTTTCGGGATTCTGACTCCGACCCGATTTGAAATGAGCTCTTATAGTAACTATCGTATAGTGCATAAAAATACCTTTCCAACTATATATGTCTCGTCATTATTAGGCTTGGAGATTGGTGTGTTCAATTCTCCTTTGCATGGAAAAGGAAATGGCCTAAGAGGCACCGGTTTATCACCTTAGACAAAAACTTTTCAGTCTTTATTTATTTTAGGGCATAAAATTTTGCTTTAAGGGATGCCTGACATTAAAAAATGATTTCGGAAAATAACTGACACCCTAATATACATTTATATGACTTTATTTGAAAAAATGAGATTGCCTTCTTTCACTTATTATTTTATAACTTCTACATTTATCGTTCAATTTTGAAAAACTTTGGCTCAATTCTTTTTTAAAAAGATTGTCTTTCATCTAAATCCTTAGAATTATTCAAAATATTTTTTTTTTTTTCTACTCATATAGAGCAACCAAGGACTAGAAATTTTATAAAAACACTCGTTTTTTCAGTCTGACCTACAAAAAATGTACATTTCCTGAAGGAGATAAATTATATTTTATATAAATTAGCTAAACCGTTAGCGAGATTTATACCAGTATCTGCAAAATAGCAGAGGCAAATTATTTTTGCGTAACCTTGAAATCAGCGACCCAAAATTATCCTAGAAAATGCGCATTTAAGTCGGTATGTATAAAAAAAAATAACTAATACTTTTCTTCATTATAAATATGGCAGCTAGCCGAATGGTTGTAGTTATAATACCGGTATATTTTTTTATTAATTTTTCTCATTTTTACACGAAAATTCATGAACTTACACACCAGTATGCTTGTTGAGAGTTATAATGGGCATAGGTAACAAATTTAACAAGTGACTCAGTAAACCAACCATAATTTCAAGAAAGATTATTAAAATCAAAATTGAACACTTCTTACGTACACAAGGCGCGAAATGCTAAACAATTTTTTAGAAGGAAACCACTCCAAGTAAAAAAAGTACGTATACGCCAGGGTGTACCATTGATTTATTTTTCTAAATTGCTCACAATTTATTAAAAAAGTCCCAAATATACATAATTATACATTTTCTTATTGAAACATAAGGGAAACATAATAAAACAGCGATCTTATCCAAATATCGACATGTACCTGAAGTAGAGAGAATTTTATTTAGAAAAAATTTACCTACAATATTTAACTAACTCGTACTTAAGCTCTATGGTACTAAACGCAATATTTAAATCTCTCTTTTAATTTAAATTTTAGTCGTGTTTTAACTTTTTGTCAGGTTATTTTACAACACCAAGTAGTTTTTTCAAACAAAATTTGCAGAGATTCCTAAAAATATTGTTATATAACTTTTAAATTCAGTTTACATCTTTCTAATATTACTCCTTAAAGCACTAGTATTTAGCGTTCTATGCGAAAGAATTGAAATTTTCAGAATAGTTTTCCACGTATCCTATTGAATAACATTCCAGCGAGAGATGTTTGCTTTGGCCTTAACCCTTTTGGAGTCAATAATTTACCCTTAATCGATAAATGGTTGGCCTGAAAATGGAAAACAATCATTTTTGCATCAAAAAACATTTTTGCATCCTAATTTTGAAATAAAGGGGCCTACATTCCATGTTTTTAAAAACACCTTGCAAAATAAGACTTTTTGGATTAAAAAATGCATTCCATTCTAATTTTGGACCGGTGCACAAAGGAGAATTTGCGTGAAAAAACTGGTCAACATTACTTGTTTGTCTTAATATTCATCGGAAACTTAAATTTATACCGCATTTCCACCCTTTAAAACATTGTTTGTTTTTTTTTTTTTAATTGTTCTACCTATAGGTAGATATGTGTGAAACTACACAAACATTTTTGACCAACAAAGGTAGGTAATGATCAAATCAATTTTTTAATTGAAGATTGAAGGTTTGGTTTACCATATTGCATACAAAAAACTACTGAATAACTCAGAATAATCAAAATAAAAAAACAAGTCAAAAAATAAAACCTTTGGAAAAAACGGCAATTTTAAATATTTTTTTTTCTCAAAAAAAAAAACAGAAATATTAGGAAAATGTTTTGGACAAAACACTGAGACCTTGTAGTTTGCTTTAAAAATAAATTTACTACCCGACAGCACCCGGCAATATAGCAAAAACACTTAATTGTAAAAAAATAAATAAACTTTTCAAACTTTTGATAAATCAATGTTGGCCCAAGAACACAGTAATTAGTCGTTGAAATCAAATAAATCAAACGTCGAAATCAGGTATACTGTACACACCATGGCAGTGGCGTAACTAGTATGATGTTCTGGGGGGGGCAAACTTTCTTGTAAATTGTGGGTTGATTTATTTTTCAGCTTTTTGCTTTCAGTGGTGCTGAATCCTTATCTGAGGTCTGCGAGTAAAAATGCAAGCAACGCATTTTTTTCAGACTTTATCAATTTTGACTCGAAAACAATCAATTATTCGAGATTTTGAATGCAAATCTGCCCTCAGAATTGATCGAGCACTTCATGCTTTTGAGATGTTCGATTCTAAAATTTTGAAATAATATGCACGTTTTAGGCAAATTTTGGGTTATAATGGCCCCGATTGCGGTTTTCGATTAGCAATCGAATCTAAATTTATCGATTGTATCGATTGGATTCCATTTTTGGTACTGTGTAACGTAATCAAGGGAAAAATTTTCTATTGTGAATAATTTAACGGGTGGCAATGGTGCAGTGGATGTAGGGCTTGACTGCTAACTTAGAGGTGTGGGTTTGAGCCCCATTCTAGGCAGCATTCTTTTCTATATTCTCCCAGCTTAACTGGACGCCACCCGTGAGATTTAATGAAATAATAAACACCTTGATTTCAGTCCACTGTGCCAAATCTTTCCTATCTCCCTACTCTTTCTAACCAGTGCCATGCAATTCAGGTTGCATTTAAAAGACCTTAGGTCTTAGAGGGATATAGTTAATATAGTTAATATTATTATTATTATTATTATATAAGCCACTAGAATATTATAAATATTTCCAATTTGAAAGTTGATTTGTATCAGAGTTTCAATTTTCAAATATAAATTGTGTTCCTAGGGCATCATCGATCAGAAAATTACCATCGACAAATTTCGATAGCAATCGTCAACGAAGATCGACAATCAAAAAAATCGTTAATCGATCAGCAAATTGACAGCCGCAATCGGGGCCAATTTTTGGAATAATTTTGTATTGTCATTCTTAAGTATGAATATTTTCCTTCAAAACTCTTTCCATCTTTCAAAAACCTTCATTCATATTTAAAAAATCATTATTTATGTAGTTGTTAGCCTTCGTTTTAAACTACCTACTGGGTTTTGCCAATATTCAACAAGCCTTGAGTCCAAATGGGCGATTCTGTATTATTTTTTTTATTTTTTACCATGTTACGTCACGAAACTTTAGTCGCATGCCTCAGCTTCGGATTCAGCATCCCGAAAACATAAGGCAGGGCAAATTCGTATGGTAATCATACAATATGACTGAACTTTTTATGTATATAACTGTGGTAAGAATAAGCAGCATTAATATTAAATTTTGGGAAATTTTTAATATTACAAAATTAGGTATATACATTAGGGTAGTCCTTAAATTGAACATTGTCTTGGATTGCCCTCATTCGATTCAAAACATTGAAAAACAATTTCCCTAATTTTTTCAGATTTTTATTTTACCCCCTGGTCTCTTATTTTTTTCACTTCAAGGTTTGTACCTTGACTGGAGCTAGGGTGATTTTTATAACACGCAAAAAAAAGTCAGAACTTATAGATTCGATTCAGACGAAAACAAAATCGTATTGGAGGGGGGGTCTATTTCCCCCCGTTCAGGTGGGAGGGGTAATTTTCTAAAAATTTGACCCAAAATAGAAAAAAAAGTAATAAAAAACAACGGGACCACTTACAATGGCATGCTATAGCTTTTTTTAAAGCCATGAATCCGGTCTCTATTATATTTTTTAAATCAAGTTTTTATTTTAAATAGTTTTTGAAAAAATAATTTTCAAAACTTAAGAATAAAAACAAAAATAATAATTTTTTACGTTTGAAAATTATTTTTTTTTTCAGAAACTATTTACAATTAAAACTTGATTTAAAAAACATTTTAGAGACTGGATTCATGGCTTTAAAAAAAGCTATAGCATGCCATTGTAAGTGGTCCCGTTGTTTTTAATACTTTTTTTTCTATTTTGGGTAAAATTTTTAGAAAATTACCCCTCCCACCTGAACGGGGGGAAATAGACCCCCTCCGATACGATTTTGTTTTCTTTAATAGATAAAAAGTCAATTAAACACCTTATAGTCTTGTTTCAATAAATTTATTTGTTTATGACGCGTTTCGGCCATTAGCCATCATCGGATCAAAATCGACTAGAAATTTTTTTTCCTTTTACAAATAACATTTACATTCTTAACTAAGAACAAAAAGCTTTTCATAATTATATAAATTAAAAAGCAACAACATTAAACAAGAAAGCTTTGAAAGCTTTAACAACAAAATAATAAACAAAAATCAGCTGGGCTATTCTTTTCTGCAAATCTTCATCAGCGGTGAGTCAGCAAATCCACAGTTGTCGTTAAGCGCTACTTTATGTAGTTTGTTGATGTAAATCGACTCCCATACATTTAACTGCCTAAAACCCTGAACCTCTTTCAATAGAGAAATGTTGTCGTTCATCACTCCGTGCTGCTTTTGATTTCTCCTCCCTCTTCCCGTTGCACTATTTTCGTGGTGTGCATGATTTGCAAAAGCTGTCTTCTCCGTTTTGTTTTGAATATCCAGCTGATGGTCTCTAAATCTTTTCTTAAGTGAGCGAGAGGTTTGGCCTATGTAGACAGCATTGCACCCGCTGCAGTCTAGCTTATATATTCCCGATTTGTCAAGTGGGTCCGTCTTGTGTTTTGTGTTTTCTAACAATTTTTTAATTGTGCGCTCAGACTTGTAGGCTAATTTGATATTGTTGCGACTGAGAACATTAGAAATTTTGTTGGTGAGAGCAGGATAATAAATCATTTTTTCCCACTTGACCACTGAAAGCTCCGATGTCATTTCATCCGCAAGCAACTTTATATTTTGTTCTTTAAATTGTTTTTGTAGTTTCTTTTTGGTTGTATTTTGTATGATGTTTTCATTTAACCCATTAAATCTTGCGCAATCCAAAATGTAATCAAACTCTGCTTTGTAATCTTCTTCTGTCAAAGGAGTATTAATCATTCTATGTATCATAGAATTCATTGCAGCATATTTGTGTGCAAAGCAATGAAATGAGTCGCTTGTTATGTACCTGTTTGACTGCGTTGGTTTTCGGTATACATTGAACTGTATTGAATTATTTGGCGAACGTTTTAACCAGAGATCAAGAAAAGGTATTTTTCTATCTTTTTCCACTTCAATTGTGAATTTTACTGAATTAAACTGCGAATTGATCAGATTTATCGTTCTTGGATACTGTTCAGTTGTTGAAACAGCAAAAACGTCATCCACGTATCTTAACCAAACGCGTGGAAAATCAATCATATTTTTTATTTTTTCTTCAAAATGCCAGAGAAAAAGGTCTGCAATAAAAGGTGAAAGATTATTTTCCATAGCTGTACCTTCATCTTGTTTATTAAATTCTCCATTGAAGATAAAGATATTTTGATTCATGCAGATCTCAGTCATCTCTACTAACATATCTACTTTAAAAGCAGGAAGATTTTTGAGAGTGAGCCAATTTCTTAAAATAACAAGAGTTTCAGGTATAGGAACACTGGGAAATAGAGCAGTGACGTCGAAGGAAACTAAAATTTCATCCTGTTTCAAGGTTAAGTTTTGTATACGCTCTATCAACTCTTCTCTATTATTTATTCTAAATCCTTCTATTCGGCCAAGTTGGGTTAATTCGTTATGAATCCAGCGAGATAGTTTTTGTGTTGGTGAATTTATGTTAGAAACAATAGGTCTCATCTTATCCCCTGGCTTATGGATTTTTGGCAGCCAATAGACTTTAGGAACTTGTGGGTTTGAATTTTTAAGATTCCTTCTCCAAAACTTATCAGAAAAATGTCCTTCATATCTTTTAAGACATTCATCTACTTCCGCTATCATCTTGGGGAGTGGGTTCTTTGGAAGTTTCTTATAAGTACCTTCTTGCAAAAGCAATTCCATTCTTCTTATGTACTCATCTTTATCAAGGATAACGATAGAATTCCCTTTGTCTGCCTTAAGTACATAACAGTTTTTATTCCTTATACTTTTGAGAGTTGAGTTTACTTTCAATCTTTCATGCAGTTTTCCGTCTTTGTTTAATTTCTTGGTATGGTCTGGGGGGGAATGCCCCATTTGCTCCTCCCATACTAACGCCACTACACCATGGTCTCTAACATTCATTGATAACATTTTTTTACAACTCACTTCAAAAAACATAAAACACCAACTTAAAATTCGTGAAAATAGAGCACATTGCGAATGCAGGCGTGCCTCCTAAATTGGTCTAGATTCTGACTAGCTGCCGGAAGAGGTAGCGTGGTGAGGGTCAAAGTTGAGACTGGATTATGATAGCACAGTGGCTATCACCAAAACTAATTTGGAGGGCAATACAGTTCACAAACACAAAAATAATATTGTTTGTGTTTTTCTCCTTCTTCCTTAGACATTCACAATATTTAGACTTTTTTAAATTTTGTCCGGTTTTTGAGGTAAAATGCTCCTTAGTGCGATGACTATTAATAAAAAAAATTTCGCAATGTTATACATAACCTCAAAAATTTGAGTTCAGCACCTTAATAATGATTTTAACTTTTGCTGAAAAAATAATTGTCCCCTAATCCGTAATGCTTTTTGACTTTTTCTCATACATTTCGCATTAGCAAGAGAAACAACCTCTTTGTTTTGCATCCAGGGATGTGAGGCAAACTCACTTAAATTAAAATTTCTTTTAAATATCCTTTATCTGCATTTGGTGAAACCAGTAGCGTAGCTAGATAGGCGAGGGCCCTGGGGCAGAAAATAAAATAGGGCCCCTTTACAGAAATTGGTTCCGATTTTGATTACCAAAAAAAAATGAGAAAGTTTAGAAAATAGGTATGTTATGTTATAGGAATCTTTTATACAAAAAACGTCATGTCCGTAAGACATAATTTTTAATGCTTAGCATGCAGCTTATTTATAATAGCAATTGGTGGTAAGAACAGAAATGTTAGTGGAATATTTCAAAAAACCGTTATGAACCAATACATTTGTGTGGCCTTCATTGAAAAGTTCAGTTTGGCAGTACAAATATTTTGTTTTTCCTTTTAAAAAATAAAATATTGATAAGAAATTTTAGCCTCAAACATTTCATTTTCGAGTCATTCCATATGAAAACGTCTTTCGAAAAAGCCAGCACATCTCATTTTGCTCAAACTTTGTGAGATGTCCCTACCCCCTTTGAAACATTTAAAATTCGTTTTTTTAAGCTCGATCGTTCTAAGCTCTAAAAATGTTTCTATTAAAGATGTCAACACGTTTGAGATGGCATTTTAAAGCTGAAATATAGTGGCACAGATACTAGAGTTACATAGATATCGCATGCAGTACAAATAAAAATGATAATTTTTTCAATATTTTCTGATTGCAAGCTCTTTTGTTTCGTCCTCTACTACGGATGACTTGTTGTTGACGTTTTGAATTTATGTCTTTGTGTGTAAATCTATCTTTTTTTAACATTATATGCGGTCCACAACTCACACAATATTGATATAACTGGGATGTATGTAGCTCTACGTCCCACGATAAAAACGAAGTCATTTTTATTTGCTCTGCGTGCGATATCTATGTAGTATAGTAAATATTTAAATTCACACAAAAATGCTAAACACGGTGCTGGAAATACGTGTTATACTGATTTTTTGTGACCTTCAACTGACTCCAGTGTCTCGACTGTTGATATTTCTCAGATATTATAGTGTATATATCATAGAAGAAATACAATTTAGAATTAACGGCTCAGCACACTCTTAACATACAAAATCACTACTTTTTTGAAGGATTTGCAGTTTTAAAACCGTTAATTTTTTATGAAAAAATACTGGATTTTATTGTTCCTAAAAGTCTAAAAGATACAAAAGAAACAGGTAAGATATCCCCTCTCCTATGACGTTTCCCATTTTTGTCCGTCTTTTTACAAAACATCGATTTTTGTATTCCTTTTGATTGCAGTGCCAAACACACACACTCTTGCTCTCTATCAATCGAACCGAATAAAATCGAATTTTAGTTTGTTTTTGTTTGTGTGAATTTAATTATTTTTCTCAATAACTGCTATACTTCAGCTTTAAAATACCATCTTTAACGTTTAAAAAAAAATCGAAAAATGGGGCGGGGGAGAGCTGAGAACATTAAATAATGGTGGACTTCCATCCTTGGTACTCGCATTTCTCAAAGTTGAAGCAAAATCGGAGATGTGCTGGTTTTTTTCGATAGACGTTTTTATATGGAATGATTCCTTCGTAAAAAAAACAGTTTACATTACGCAAGCATTTAGTGTTAGAAGGAATGAGAACTTCACGCCTACAAGAAACACCGACTATTATTATACCTACATAAAAATCACAGAAAGAAACGACAAAAACAAACACAAATAAAACTCAAAAGCCATTTTGCTACAATACATATGGTATTAATAGGCGTGTTCAGGAAAATGAGATCTCCGACGGCTCAGTGTCAAAAACTGAGCAAGCGAATCCAATATTTTCCTTCCTCAGTTATTTGACAGCAAAATTTCTGAGGAATCCTGTTCAAGAGACTGACATGGCTGAGGGCTTTGAGATCTCATTTTTCTGAATACGCCTAATAAGAATCACCCATATAACGGAATCCGATGAGTGAGCTGCGGAGGGAATCAGACTCAATGTTGACATTTTTACTATGAGCCTTTCCAGAATTGAGTCTGACTCCCTCCGCAGCTTTATTGGATTTTGTAATCGGGGTGAATATAAATGAAATGTTTTCTGTCCGAAAAAAGAGTGAAATCATTTCCCAATAATCTGCAAGAATAATCAATCTCGGCCGTATCAACGAGTATCAGAAACAAAGTCAAAAAAGGCATTGTTCGTTTATGATCAAGTGTGTCAGTTTTTATGAATTTTTTTTTGTTTTGCATCGATCACGTTAAAAGTTCTGTAAAAACGATATCGTGATATAGGTACTTCCAATTTTTCTAGTTGAACTTCTCACCAAAAAGCAACATAGATATATGTACTTCTGAAGTTTAGTCACAAGTCAAAATCTTTACTAGAGACTGACATTTGAGAACAATATAAAAAATCAAAAACATAATGAAAATTAAATTCTTGTTGTCAAAACTGAAAATCCTTGTCGTTTTAATTTAAAATGTGACTGATTTTAAAGATTTAAATTCAGTATGAACCGCGACGGATCTATGTATTTAAGGTGAAATTCAAAATATTAGGACGGAAACTTATAGCAGTTTGGGATAGGCTATCCGAGACTTTATCCATAAGTCATGAAACTGACCCTTAAAAGCCTTCTTAAAGTCAAGATGAAATTTTATTTCCGCTTTGAAAAATTGTTTCTGTCAGTCTCTGGGGCCCTCAAACCTTCGGGGCCCTGGGGCGCCGCCCCAGTTTGCCCCTAGGTAGCTACGCCACTGGGTGAAACTGAATATTGTTCAATGCCTGATATCATTTAAAAGGAGTTTAAATAAAAGCAATTTTAGTGCTTGTATATGAAATTGGCCATTAAACATACAAAGTAAAATTACAGGTTTGAATAAGTGGTAAAATGTCACCATTTTTGTAGACTTGCCGAGCAAAATATGTTATTAATATTTAATTATTATTGTTTACAATTTATTGCGATCTTAATACAAGGTATTAAAAAGTCAATCAAAAATTTTGATATTGGTTTGAAAACTGGATAATTATTAAAATAACCATTAACAAGGTCCTTACTTAAAGTTCACTGATGCTGATATTTAACATTTTTTTTATATGCATATTAAAATGTATACACATCATCAATATCATATGCGGCACATTAAACCAAGCCTGATGCTATAAACTTTTAATGCTCCTTAAGTGATATGACTCCTCCATATGGAGTTGTAAACCAAGAAAGTATAATGTTTATATTCACAACCACAAGTAAGCTATAAAAATAACGTGTCGGAATATCATTTTATATTCTGTTTTCAATTTGTCTAAATCAAGACTTGCAAATTTAAAAGGTTTTATTTTTTTTTTGTCGGGAGAATACCAGTATTCCAGACCGTCAGTGACTTGCCATATACACATAGATGTAGGTAGATATAGGATCTGAAAATTTTCAAATGTAAAATAAAAATCCATATTTCACTTATCCATCCCTCGGAGAAAAGGTATATTTTTTGTATTTTATTGACTTTTGGGTCTACAAAATATTTTGAGGGAGGATGAGGATAGAATATGGAGTTTCATCAGAATTCCACCCCACCATGTGTATAGAAACAAACATTCTCGTGAATCTCCGTCAAGTGGTAAATATTAATAAATACTTAGGGGTTAATAACATCCTATCGCTTAGGCTTCGCTCACAAAACGTATATTGTATAAGCTTTTACAGGAAGGATGTGAATTTACCACCCACTCGCACACTTCCCGAGGGTAGGCATGTGAACTTTTTTTTTGTTGGTTGGAATTGAAAACATTTTTGTAAATTGTGTTTCCGCAAATAGATTTTTTATTGAAAGTGTTATTGGGAAAAAGATTATGATAACCGTGTGGCATGAAATTTGTGGTTTTCTTTCAAAGGGAAAAGGGTTAAAGTATGCATATTTACATGACGTGAATATGGAAAGGGTTGAATTTTTTTTAGAATTCTGGACGATGGAAGTGGAAGGATTTCCATTCAAAAGGCTCTTATATTTCAAAATGGTACTTTATTTGAATGTCAATATGGATTTTTTATTTGGGGTTTGGATTTATTGGTTAAATGATTACATAAAATCTATGATATGCACAATTTTTGAAAATAGACGTGTGCATTTTCTATATGGGGAATTTGATAAATTTCTCAAAGTCACGTACAAAAAATGTTTATGAGGACATTATGAAATGAAAATACTCAAATGATATGCAATTTTATATGTTATTTCATATCAAGAGGGTTTCATATGATTTGTGCTGCTTATATCCTTTTTATAGTTCGCAAGGGGATTTGACATAAAAAAAGGAATATACAGATCTAGAATCAAATTGTTTATTAAAATATTCTTTAGATTTATACTATAGAAAATTTTACTCAGAAAATACAGATTCTTTAGCACGAAGAGGAAGGCTGATTGTTTCCTATTTGATAAGGGTTTTGGAAAGCAATGATCCTGGTAAGCTCCGACACATTGAAAAATGTTAATAGAATACAATCAATTAGAAATACATACTACGATGAGTAGATTTTTTTCTGGTTTTGCGCAATTTTCGTCAGTTATAAAAAGCTTAGATAATAATGGATGACGTTTTCAAAATTTAATAAGTACATTTTTCGTTAAATGGTGTATTTTAATAAGCTATGTATATAATTTACTTTTTTATGATTTTTTTATAAGGGTTCTTGGTCAACAACTGGCTCTGTTGGGTTCCCGGTCAACAACTGTTCAGGTCTCACGTCTCACCCTGTAATCTTAAACAGGTAATCGGAATCAAATAAGAGATGGAGCTCGCTTGCTACCTGATTTGTTATAACCAGAAAACTTTGGCCTATGGAATTCATCCCACCGTGGCCGTTTACACGTGGTTTTTTCATCTGTGTTCATGGTGCTCATCTCGTCTGGGTCTCGTAGTTTCATCTCGTTATGGGCTTATTTGAAAATTTTCTTAAAGGGTTCTTTGTAACGACATTACCTTGAGTGGAGAGCTTCGCGGATTCTCATGTGGATGTGTACTCTTTTTTTGGGTTCTCTGTTCCGCTCAGGAAACTTAACTAACCCACTTACAGTATGCTCATTCAGTAGGAAAATGTCAAATGTCAATGTCAACAGTTTGCTTGCGCACAAATTATGAGAAAGCCACGACACAGAAAACCGTGTAAATGAGCCCAGTGAGATTACAGCCAGACGAACAAAATGCCCATGACACTATAAGCCACGTTTTGAATTTATAACCACGTTTTAGCTTATTTTATCCTTTTTTTTAATAATTAAAAAAAAAAAGAAATTTGGCGAGACTATAGCAAGACCAAAGTGAGATGGTGGCAAAACATGCACAGTTCCAAAGCCCACGTTTAAAAGTCACAACGAAACCAAAGCGAGACCATAGCGGGAACATCACAACACACATACCCGTGCTCAGTCTTTGAAAAACCAATAGATTTATTGATTTTTCACTGGACAACAGCAGGAAGAATATTTTTTAATTACAAGAATTAGAATATGAGTCATAAATAAATTTTGCTTCCCTTTTTCAACAAAATAATTTTTTACCAAAGAAAAATGAATAAAATATATAAAAATTAAAATCACAGTCAAGGTGTTGCGCAAGTTATAATTTGGAAATTTAAAAACTGTCACACACGCATCTTTCTGTCACGAATTTGGTTTTTATCTGGTGCAGCGCACTGATCGTGGGAAACGGCTATTTTATTCATTTTGATAAATAGTTTTAAATCTTGCGCACATTAAAGCTTTTAGTTTTTACTCTACTTATCGACATAGTGCTGGAGATTATAAGACAGTATTAGAGGTTTTAATTTTTGGATATATCATGGCGATGATGGTTAGGTATTTAATCGGAAACAAAACTGGAAAGATAAGACATTATAAAAGATGAAAGTTTCAATAGCATTTAACACTTACCATAGAAGAATTTTTTGTTGAAAAACATAGTGACCCACACCTTACTTCAAAAGCTTTCATATTTCATTAGATTGTATACTGGTGGTGTGGTGGATCGTTCCTACAACGATTTAGCGATTATCTAAGACAATTAAATCAGCAGACCTTTTGTCAAGTTTTCAGAATCCAGAACACAGCAGGTGCACTATGGTATGTAAATGGAAATCAAATGGCAGATGAGCTGGTCAAAAAGATTCAGTGGCCCAGCACTTGTCACGAGCATAGCTAAAAAGCGCGCAGTATGTTCATCAAAATCCACTCGAGCTCCGCAGAACAAAATCTTTTTTTTTTATAAATTAGACTTTGTTCAGGTTTTCGTCAGAATTTAAGGCAGCCATTGAAAAATTATTGGGAAAAAAGAGTAATTATTTAATTCTGTAATAATGTTATGTAATAATGTAACACTTTAACCACCCGTTTTTGAAGAACAATTCTTTTGAATTGGTTCGTCATATTCTTCGTCAGAAGCTGGTAGTACTTTTCAAATTTTTCCGTTAACAATGTAATATATATACAAAAAAGACTGTATATTGGAAATCTTGAATAACTAACCACGTTATAGCTTCGAACTCCAAAACCAAGTTTATGTGATCCATTCTTGTAAATTCTTCAAATTATTAATGGTCCACCAAATGTTTTACTGAATTTGAAAGTCTAAAGTGGGTCATTTTAGTTTTCGTGGACTGGTAACATTTTTTTTACGATGTTTTAATTTTGTGTTCGTTTTTAAACCTTAAATTTTTAAAAAACACTTGATGAAACATTAAAATTATCCCAAAAATCATAACTTTTTTACAATGCCTCAGGAATTTGAACTATTGAAAGAAGGTTGAGGCTGAAAAATTTGCAGGAAAGTATGTTTATTTATTTCTAAGCCCCAAGGGAATTACATGAAAAAACGAAGATGAGACTAGCAATTTGAATATAAAAAAGTAGGCTCTATTTATTCCAACCTCTACAAGAGTGACGAAAAATCAGGTTTTCGGCCTACCAATTTAAGTCTGAAATTTATTTTTCCAAGCCCTAAGGGAACTAGATAAGAAAAGGAGAACGGAGCTAAAATTTTGCATAATGGATATGAGTTACTTCCCAAGTCCTAAAGATATTCCACTTGGTTGGGGCCTTACAATTTTATATGTAATGCGAGAAACAGATTGAAACAGCAACTTCAACAGCAACTTTGACAGCAACGAAAGCTTTGACATCAAAAGTCTTGTGAAATAGATTACAAATTGACACTGCAACTTCAACACCAACTTTGACAGCAACGGAAACTTTGACATCAAAAGTCTTGAAATAGAATACAACGTGAACAGCGCTTTTGACAGCATAAAAATATCGGTTGTCACATTTTCATTTTTTTGTATGTTGATAAACCTGAAAAACTTCGCCTTTAAGTTGGCAGCATTTGCACAGCAACATCGAATTTAGGGTTTAGGTCTTACGTTGATGTCGATGTCGATGTTGCTGTGTTAATGTATTCAAAGCCATTTAAAACCACTGGCTCTAAAATGAGTGATGTGGTTGTCAAAGTTGCTATTGAAGTTGCTGTGCCAATCTGTTTCTCGCATAAGCTGTTGTTTTCCCAAACTTCAAGAAATCTGAACAAATATACGATGTTGGGGCTTAACAATAACTCCAAGGGAATTGGACGAAAAACAAGTTAGACGAAAAAATGATGCGTTTTTGTTCAAGTCCGTAGAGCATTGGGCGATACAAACGATTTGGTTAGCTTAGCAAATTTACATGTTCGATGAAATTGAGGACCTTAAGGTCAACAGGTATTTTCGTTGGGTTGGGGTCAAAATTCCGCCTGAGGAAAAATTCTGTTTTCAAAATTCTGCTTTCAAAATTCAGTTTTTCATAATTCTGCTTTTCAAAATTCTACTTTTCAAAATTCTGTTTTTCATAATTCTGTTTTTCAAAATTCTGCAAATAATGAAGAAAGTCGTTTGGAAAATGTGCGCGCTTTTTAACATTTTAAAAACAACTTTTTTCATTATTTGCAGAATTTCGTAAAATAGAATTATGAACTGCGAGTAGTTACAAAACATTATGTACCTAAGAATACAGGAATAAATACAAATAAGAACTGAAGCTGGAAGAAGCTTGCACATTTCGTCGCCTTAGACACTAAGAGTGAAAAGTGGCTAAATTCACATTTGGTTTGATCGTTACAGATGGTTATAGAAATTCAATAATGTTTTATTTTTGTAAAAACTGGAAAAAGGATTTAACCGTTTTTCACTGAAAGGCAACAATTTGTTTTATGTGTTTTGTTGAACAAAAACTATGAGAATACAACAAGAATATAAGATGTAAGTAACACAGAACCCGAGCTTCTATAAATTTCGATGATTGCATTATATTTTATTTGCTAAGAAAGTATCTGCACATGTGGGTACTATGTATAGGTTATAGGCTTTCGATAATTGAGGACTATTTTTCTGTACCTCGATCTATATTAAGCCTTTGAATAGATTCTCTTCAAACTTAGGATTCAACTTTTTAAGGTGATTGGCTAGAAGAAACATTTGTTTTTTAGCTCCAAAAATAAAATAAAACAATTATAAGAAAAGCTTATTTGTCTTCAAAACGACTGGGTTAATTTTGTTAATACAGAATGTTGACCTGCTCCCATTTTCATTTAATAATTTTTTTCAGAAATTGAAAAACCAAAACTCCAGATTAGATTTTTCTGGCAAATTTAATTTCAGGTAAAATTTTGATAGTCCACACGGAATAAACAATCAAAAAAAGAAAAAATTGACTGAATTTCGGGTGTAGTTTTTCGGGAAAATTTCGCCAGAGCTTAAGAGTGTTCCGGACAGAAATGGCGATTTCATTAATAAAATTGGGAAGCGTCCGATCAAAACGATTAAGGTGTCTATAAATAGAAAAACTTGTTCTTTAAAATATCATGGAAAAAAAAAATATTAATTTTGTGCTCTATTATATATTTGGTAAAATGCCTTTAAGAAAACGAGAATATGGCGCAAATGGCTATTTTGCAAAACGAATATAGCTTGAACTATAGCATTTTTTGCAAAAAATGTTCAATAACATAAAATTTTATATTTTTATTAAAACACTATTGAAGAAAATTTTTAATTTTGTACCTAATACAAATTTTAATATTTAATACATAATAAAAATGCTTTAAAATTTTGAAAAAAAAAAACGCATTTTTGACAGTCAATTTTGTGTACCTACCGGTATTTTTTTGACAATTTTTTTTTGTGGATAAAAATTCAATTTATTTTTCACGATTTTCATTAATTATTATATAATCATTATCATATCATTTAATATTGAAATTTTTAATTCTTAAAATGACCTTTTTGACAGAAAATTCATGTAAATTTGGAAGTTAAAATCAGTTACTTTTACAAAATGGTTTTTTACTACAGTAATACGCCTACAAGTGACCAGTTAGTAAAAAAAATTATAAAACAAAGTATCTGATGAAAGTGAAAAAAAAAAAATGGTCTTTTAAATGCATTTGCTCACTCCGGAACAGTCTTAAAACCACTGTACGTACCTTTATTTGATGTATTTTCGTTTCTCTTAATTTTTTTCATTTTTTTTTTTTTCATTTAAAAAAGTTTGAAATATTTATTTTGGTCTTGTTTCTAATGAAAATTTCAATAAACCGCAGATGTTTTGCAAAAGCTTTACCAATTTACAAAAGCTATTTTTTATTTAAGAAAATCATATCTATTGTACAATTATTAATGGTTTTTGCTTCGGAAAGCTAAATTATGGTATATAGAATCCTCATAGCATTTTTAGGAAACTGTAAAAAGTCCCCATCGATATGAGTGCCACTTACAATTTTACGAGAGGTTTAGAGGCCTCCCCAAACGGTTCTTAAGGCATTTCTCCCGAATGGTAACTTTAACGTTACCAGAAAAAATGTCAGGGACTAGGTTGTAGCTGGGAAAACTTCCAACAATAAATTTTAAGTAACTTTTTTCATAATATCAACCGTTTTCGACGTAATTCAATAGGCAGAGTTACGGATTTTATGTTTCTATGTAAAATGTACTTTTTACCACACCTTTTAGGTTGAGTACAAGGTGAGGCTGTTTTGCATAAAATGATTCGCATAAAATGTGACAAAAAGTTAGAGCGTGTAGGATAGTAGGCTGGGTTGAGAAAAGAAAACAATCGTATGAGAAGTGTGTTCTATTCTCCCCCGCTTACCCAGGATGGGCAATATTCTAAAAAAAATTGGCTTAAAATAGAAATTTTTTTAAAAAGCAACACTTACATTTACATTGCCATGCTATACCTACCTTTTTGTAAGGGCAAAGTTTTCACTTTTATTTTAGTTGAAAACAAAGTTGATTAAGTGAACAGTTTTTGAAAAATAGATTTTCAAACTCAATATTAAAAGATAATTTTGAAAAAATTAAACTATTTTTTTTTTTATCTAGTTTTAAACATTCAATGGTTTTTTGTTTTTGACTTTGGTACCTATTTAATTACCTATAAAAAGTACTTTTTTAATTACGTAAAAATAAGTTTAAATTTTTCTATCTTGGCATTTCATAAAATTTCCAACAGAAGGGACAAAATCTTTTTTTGCCTCAGCTATAGTTGCTTAAAAATGTATTATGTAAGTACGTTAAAAGTCCAGAAGCTTATCAGAAAAACTTAACAATTTCATTATACAGAAGATAAACTCAAGTGTACAGCAACGATATATAAATTAACTGTCTTAAAAGGGATAGTTTTCAATTCTCAACAGGTACTTAAGTAAACACCTAATCGTAGCTATATATATGTACAAGTATAGGTAATATAAATTTTAGATGCATTGCATATACATAGCTAGTTACTTTCACAAATAGAGTGGCAATAAATATCTTCTTCCGTTCGATTAGTTTCACTACATAGCACAATAGGTTCTTAAATCCATAAATATCCACTCAGACATATCTGTCGCTATTGTTTAAACTACTTCCTGTTCCAAGGAAAAGCCACTTAAATGAATATACAATCAACATAAAATCAATACCTGTTACTCAATTGACTTATCACTCCTGAAAATTTGTACCCAAAAAAGGAAAACAAAAAAAGAAATAAACCTGTTCAAATTCCATGCAACACTTCCAACTTAAATACGTATCACGGTTTCCAAAAGGTCGAATGCTGATTGGGAAAAAAAAATCAATTAGTCCCAAAAACAAAGTGTTTAACCCAAATCAACAAAAGCAATATCACACGCGACACACTTTATTGCCGCAGCAACTAAATGACTCACAAAGTTGTCTAAACAGGAAGAAATTCAAAGCAAAGTGTATAGGAAATCCCTTCGGGCTTAACAAAAAAAAATAGAGGTTAGGTAGAAATTCCAATATCGTGATATGGAAAAATAAAGGATTTTTATATATATCCTTAGCAAGAGCGAATATTATAATGCCCTCGGGAAAGACAGGAGATTCATTCACTAAAGATGGAATGTGACAGACCTTTTAAAAGTTATTTTTGAGATAAGAGTTTTCTCTCAGGACATCGACGACGACAGCAACGACCACGACAACGACCGATGACGACGACACGACGGTGAAATTGTTTTGGAGACAAACTACTACCTATATAGCTGCGGTCGACTTTTTAGTCTTTAGTCGCGACATGAAGGCCGGCCGTTTCGTGGCAACTACGATACATAGCTTGGCACTAACATACACTGTTTAAAAAAGAAACACCAGTCCGCGAGTTTTATCTTAATAGCCTGGGAGAAGTACAATTATTGGCGCCTCGGGGAGATGCTATATGAAACGCTGGGGCCTTATTTTAGTATGACACAACTTGGCGCACGTTAGCTTATATTGAGACAGTTTTCATTTGCTAACTTGACACTGGCAATTAATTTGTATGTTTGCTTTGGACCCTGGGTATACCGGATCCGATATGAATTTTAAGTCCAGAGTTCTGAATGTGGCCTTTGAAAGAAAGTGAAATAGATTGGTGGATTTTGCACTCAAGCCTCATTAAACATGCAATATACATAGGTGAAGCATAAACAAAACCCTCAGGCTGCTGTCATGGATATTTAATGGATTTTTCTGGCAAACTCGATGAGTGGTCATTACTTTGGAGCCGGTCGGTCTTAAAGCCTCTAAAATTTAAGTCCATAAAATGGAGCATATTATTGTACAAATTCCTGAAATCATTCCTGTGTGCGAGTTATTATAGTCAGCAGGAATGCAAGGAAACTATACAATTTTCTGCCGAGAACGAAAGATTTAGATGAAAGGAACTTTACAGTGACAAAATGTTTTTTTTTTCAATTTCCTTGCAAGAGGCAGAACTTACTAGACATTATAAGTGGAATAGGCTAAACTTAAAACTATAGAACTTCATTCAACTCCAGCGTAATAGTCCAACGATCAACCACTACGTCAAGAGGCACAACTGCACTCTGTTAGGCATTCAAATAGGTATCAAACAAAAATAATGGGGCATATTCATAGATGTTGTCTAAGCTGTTGCTAAGTTGAAAAAACTGGAGTTTTTCTAATGAATTTCCCATAGGATAAACTCCAGTTTTTCTTAGCAACAGCCTTGCCAACATCTATGAATATTCCCCAATGTCTATTAAATATGCAAAATCTCAAGAAGTTGCAAAAAATATCACTCTTAAGCATTCTACTATCTAAGGAATCCTTATACTTTTCATTCAATAGGATTTTCATAAGGCTCTACGAGTATAAGAAAATTCAAAAAGAAAGTACCTGTGTATGTATTTCAGCACTACCCGGGCGCCATTTCAATAAAAATGATATATTTTTTGAAAAATGTGTAAAGCTTTGAAAACAGAGATGCAGACAAGAGCTTTGATGTGATTCAAATGTGCTTTGTATATGATTGTGTCAAATTTTCTGAGTCAGAGCGTTATGGAATTGTGTGAAATGGTATCATGAGTTTTATTAGCTTTTAACCTAGGTCCTGCCCTGTAACTCTTATTAAACGTTAAGTGATATTTTTTCCCCAAGAATTAACTTAGTTTCAGCTGTGCACCAAGTTTTTCTATGTATTTAGTGATTTATTTATATTTTCAAACTAAAAAAACAAGAAGTTTTCGTCTTTCATCTTTCACCTGAAATTGAAGGGCAGTCGGAAAACTAAAGATGTGTCATTCCATTCCATGAATATTGATTCATCCAAGTCTAATGTGTGTCATCGTTCTTAAAATTTTAATTTTAGGTCATCCTATGAAAAATGTCATTTTAAATTAATTTTATGGAATGACTTATATTAATTCTAGGTACAAATTTTGAGTTTATTTGGAATTCCAAGTTCCAAATAGTACTGATATCTACCAAATGTTATTCTTTTTATGAAATTTTTCGTCACGTTTTGCATAAATTTGCGATGTTTATTGACTATTTCAACTCGTTGTGCAAAACAAAACAAGGCCGATTTAAAAATGGCTCGAAATTTAAAACGACACTCCTTGGTTAGTGGCCTTATAGCTTTTTCTACGTTAGGTTAGGTTAAGTAGAAGGACTGATAGTTGATCTTGTTACCATCACAATCAGATCTATGTGATACCCTAATAAGTTGTATCCCACTTAATTCAAAAACCTATGTGTTCTGTTAGCAGTCAAGCAATTTAGAAGCACTGATGAAGCTCAGAAGGCTATAAGCCAAAGTTCTAGAAAATTCCCTTGGTGTTTATTTCTCAAATGACAGAGTGCTGGACAGTGACAAAGGAAGTGTCAGGTATCCTCATATTCTTCTTCAACGCTGCACCCTCTGCAAAGGTTACCGGCACTGAGTCTCAATTTCTTTTTGTGATATCTCAGTAGGCTGTGTCCGGTAATTATGCTGACAAGGAAACGGAGATGTTCATTGGCATAATTTTGACTGTCCTCTGCTTAATGAAATTTGGCCATAACTTTCTAGCTTTTAATGTATCTTGGTGGAAGAATTTGCTGTTATTGCAGCTTGGCTATCAATGAAGAGGGTGATATCAGCTTGTGATATCGCCATCATTATAATATTTCCGTAGCTGCCTTGGTAACTGTCAAGACCTCAGCTTGGAAGACGCTGCAAAATTCCAAAAGTCTGAAGGGGCTCGCTAGTCCCAGAGTTTTTTCTTCTTTCCAAATTCGTGTAAAAACTCGAGTTTCCATCTTCGAACTATCAGCGAAGACAGTTATCGTAGAATTATTACTGAAAGGTTGATTGTTTTCCCACTCCTCTCTTTTAGGAAAAGAGGTTGTGAAGGGTATATTGAAGCTTAAACGGGGTATTGTGTATAGTCTAAGCCAGTGATTCCCAAAGTGGTCCCCAGGGGTCCACGGGAGTTTCGACGTGGGTCTACATTGACATGAAATAAAAATGGGTTCACTAGTTGTAAGTGGGGGTCCACGAAAATGTTTCTGGTTTTGAAAGTAAACAACAAAAATCTAGGCTTGGCCTTATCTGTCAATGAGGGCAGATATTACCTACACTAATCAAAAAAAATTAAGGGAACACAAAAATTCCAAATTTTTCGGCGATTTTTGACAGGCTGTATTTCAGTGAATAATGGTCGTATTGCGACTTAAAAAAAAAAAGGTTTTGACGCTTTTAGAATTAAGATTCTAATTTTCAAAATTGTTGGCTAAAGTTTGTAAGGAGCTTCTCATGCAGTCCTATCAATAATATTCTAAAAATATTGTTAATTTTTTACTTTTTCTTTGGTCCGCAGGCTTGAAAAAAATTTGTTCAGTTAGGTTGGCATATGGATCAGATAGCCTGTTTATTTAGCATTAATTCCTTTTTTTTTAATCCTCCCTTAAGTTTTTTTTAGAAGTATATTTTAAGAAGATCAGCGACTGTTACTTGTAAAAACTTGCATATCAGCTTCCTCATAAATCCTAAAATGTTTTATTCCAATGTAATTCAGATCAAAACAAATCACGGAATTTAAATATTGGCGTTTTTCTTTTTTGGCTTTGAGCAAAGCTTGAAGAGGCTGAGTGATCAGAGCAGAGCTCCGAGCAGATTATGATCAGATTCCTCAGATTTAATTACGAAATAACTTGGGCACTGAACTGTAATTTCTGTGTTTTTGGCAACGTAATTTGTTGCCAAAACACATAAGAAAAAAATAGAAATAATTATATTTGCTCCTAAATAAACACAAAAACTAAAACAAAAAATTATTTGTTTACCTGAAGTTGACGGGCGACTGTTCAGGAAATTCATTTTTGACTATGTATCACAAAAAAAATAAATGAAGTTGGCTTCGCACAGCGTTTCGCTCGATTCGCTCGGTCATTTAATCCTGAGCTAATTGAGCAAGCTCTGAGCTAGCTGCGATGGAAAAAAGAAACACACTTTTTATACTCAGATATGTCTGAGCTAAAAAAGAAACATATAATGTTTGTTAGACAGTTCCGTGATCTGCTCTGAGTTAAAAAAAGAAAAACGCCATATCTTATGATACCTTTTGGGGCTATCAACCAGTTTAAAAACCTTTGACGATCTAAGAATTCCATTTAATTACATTTTAAATTTGTTTTTTGTGTCTTCTAAGCAATTTTCTATACAGACTTACGAAGCCTTGACAAAAAGCCGACGATATTCGACATTCAGTGCAATGCGTGTCGAGAGACTCTCAAAGCGGCGTCAGAATTTAGGGTTGGAACTCAGCTGCGACGCAGATATCCATCCTTAGATCTAGTCGCATTTTCTGACGAGTTTTGGGAATATGGTACAAATCTTGCAGCAGGGGGTCTACCGAAACTATAGGTTAATTTTAAAAGTGGCCTAGGAGGAAACAAAGTTTGGGAACCCCTGGTCTAAGCAAACATTAATTCCAATATATTTCTGGAGAATCTGAGTTTGCCCCCGTAATACCTACGCATGCTAATCTTTGAACTTTCGTCAAGGTTTTCAGGTTTATTGTTTTCTCAGTTGTGTTCCACCAAACAAGATTACCGTAGGCTTGTATCGGTATAACTATTGCCGTGTACATCCACCTGGTAATTTTTGGGTTATGTCCCGAGGATTTTCCGAAAATCCTGTTGCAGGAATATAAACTCGAAAACAGCTTTCTTAACTCTTTCTTTAGTGTTGAGACTCCAGTTCAGTTTCTTAGGATCTAAGCGTGATTTATTGTATTTGGCCTAGTCCAAGACTTTGAGTAGTGATGTCTCTTCTATTGATGGCAATCTAAACATTGGTGTTTTCTTTCTATTATTGAAGAGAGCCAGTTCTGTTATTACTGGATTACGATCACAGTTCTTTGTTCAAGTTATAATCAATGGTGACGAACCAAATTTAAGCAAGCATTAAAAAACACGTTGATATGTGTGGTTATTCTAATTTTTGTTTGTTCTTTATGGAAACAAAAAGATGCAATAAAAACCAATATATTTTTACATTGTTAATGCCTTGTGTAGTCGATAAGAATATATCACTTTTGAGGCTAAATGGCCGGGCTCTGCACCTTTGGACCCTCATTATGGGAAATTTAAAAAAAAAAGAAAAGGTCTTAGAAATTGATCAGCCCTAAATAACTTGTAATTGTAACCAAGGATTAAAGTTTTTTAAGGTCGCGTCGCACCTCATTAATTAATTGGTCAGATTTTGTCTATGATTTTCTAAAATTTCGTATTAACATAAGGATCAAAATTCATGAAAAAATATTTGGCTGATCAATTACTGAAACTAGCTGACGCTCTTGAAACCGAATTATCTTTTTCTATTTATGTTTGGCCACGTAGCTGGTTGTAGGCAGTATGAGGCAAGCCTTTCAAAAAATCGAGTCTTTTTCAAAAGTCAACAGTGAAACCCAACCTGGAATTCATAGGCAATCATCGAGCAGGTGAGTCCCATTTAGCAAATCACCTTCACTCTGCTAAGCTAGTAGCCAAGCTGAAATAAAACAAATTAATACTTTATCAGAGAAAAAGCTCCTATAGACCTGCTCAATATAGGATTCTTGTATTGTAATTATTCATCCAGATACCAAATGCAATGTGGTCTCATACGATCAGTTTAGCTTAAGGCAGCTCTTTCTAGTATCCCTTAAGGCTCTACGCAACGGAGAATGTTGCAATTATGCTGAATCTAGTCGAAATGATGGTTTTCGGAAAGTTTCTTCATTGAAACCTGTGGTTGAATCGAGGTTCTCCGATTGTCATTTTGTGATGTCATATATGTCATGTCATATTTAAAGCATCTGAAGTGGTGAAGCATAAGCCTTATTATACAGCTCATAATTTGGACAAATAGCCTCCACTTTCTCAAAAGGATCTTCGATAGTAAATCTGCTCAATATCTGCTATCAAAAGTACGTCTGTATTTGTCTGTCGATCTCTGAAGCTTAATAAATATCGTTTTGATCATTCCTCCTAAAGATGGTCGATTGTTAACCATTTAACGAGCACTATAATAGTTTTAGAGAAAATTGTTAAAACTATGATACAGGAAATTTTGTTCATTTGATTAGAAAAGCAGTTTACAGGCAAATGTTTTCTTCAGTTGATATTCCTGTTGAAATTTAATAAAATAGTCTTTAAATGATTGAGACTTTGACCCTTCTTAAGGCGCCAGTTATAGCTATCATTGAAACTCATCATTGAAAATTTTAATGATTGATTTTGAGACGTTTAGGAAGTAAAATCATTTATTATTTTGATGGAAAAATAAAGCTTAAAGCTTAGAGCAGACGGCATATAAAAAGCCGCAAACGTTTGCGACTCTGACGTCACGTAACAAGTCGCAAATATTTCACAAACTATGTTTCCACGTGAGTGTCCGCAAACTTACACATAGGAGGTTCACACGATGTGCAAAAACTGTCCTAAAAGTTGCAAATGCATTTGCGATCAAGGTGCTCGCACATCATGTGTCCGCAAATATGATCGCAAATGTTGTGGTCTATATGCGAGGTGTGAAGACGATGTGCTACAAAATCCGCATATCACCCAACTCCAATCATATGCACGTTTGCGAACAAATATTTTCTTGGGTCGCATTTTGCTAAAATAATAAATTAAAGAAAAAAAATGTAAGATTTCTGTAGTTCTTCCTTTTTCCATAGCAAAAAGACAAAAAAGGCATCTGGTTCTTAGCGTCTCATTTCAATCTTTAATCCTTTTTAAATCAAGTTATTTTTCCAGATAGTTTAGAAAAATTAAATTGCGAAAAAAACTTAAATTTGTTTGTTAAAAATCATCAGTTCAATATCATTAAAAAAAGACTTGAGGGACTCCACCCTACAATCCATACATACATATTCTTCTCTAAGGGCCCGTTGTACAAACGTGGTTCAAATATTTGTACTGGCTGATTTTGGCGGAATAACTGAGGTTCGATGGTTCAAGACTCAAAGTAGCCAATTAAGTGCCTGAACTATCGTTGAACCTCAATCCATTCTCCGAAGTCGGTGAGTTAAAATTGCTGAACAACGAGTTAAATAATTGTACAACTTGCCCTTAGAAATCTTCATTTGAATTTTATGAATTTTGCATATTTTCAAACCAGGGGCCCAACTATGTAACTCGATTCTACATTAAAAATGTTCGAATTCGCAAAATCTCATCTCGCTAATTCTTAAGCAAGCGCTTATAAACGGAAATAGAACAGCGCTAATTGAAGATTCTATGGCACAATGTCGGAAGCACGAAAATTTGATCCCACTTTCATACATATTACCACTTATAATAAGCACTGAAAACAACTTTAAAATGGATTCGAAAGTAGAATAAAGTTACATAGTAGGGCCCCAGGTAGGTTAACACGAAGGCATTGAAAGAAGTAAGTAAGTACATAAGTATTTGAAAGATTCAAAAATAATTTTGAAGAAGAAAATGTGGAGAATGAAAATACTTCAGAATAGTACAAATTTGTTTGAAAAAATTAGCTGGAGAAATAATATAACCGTTTGAAAATTCACATCAATGTTCGCAAATGTGTGAGATATATGCAATGTCTTTTTTTCAGGCCATCGCAAATGCCTGGGACGGTCGCAAATGCTTGCACATAACCGCTAACTGTCACAAATAATATGCTAGGGTGTTCACACGACATGCAAAACTAATATGCGTTCTGGGTGTCGCACATGCTTCGCAAATTGTATGTGAGAATGTGGGGACTGTCCCAAAAGGGTGTTCAGACGATATGCGGTCAAAAGTAGCAAATGATGACATAAAAATGACGTCACAGTCGCAAATGTTTGCGGCTTTTATATGCCGTCTGCTCTAAGCTTAAGACTTAATTAATATTTCTAGCCAAAAAAAATCTTGAAAAATGATTGAACTACCTTACCAATGATCATTGAAAAGTTAAAAGTCAATTTTGGTGGAAAGTTGGGCCTATTTGAAAGTTTTTTTTAAACGTCTAAACGTCTCAGATTCAATTATTAAAATTTTCAATGATGAGTTTCAATTATAGCTATAACTGGCACCTAAATTACATTAAAAAATTTCCTTATTTCCATATTTTTGAAGCAAAAAATGGAAATCCCGTAAGCATGGGATTTTTTCCTTATCCTCAAAAAACTGTTTTAATTACAAAAAAAAACGTTTAATTTCAGCTGCGTTTCCAATTGCCCGCCGAATCGGTCATCCCTATCAAAATCGAACACCACCAAAGCGAAAAAAGCCACGAACATCATTCACCCGCATTCAAGTTGCCGAATTGGAAAAAAGATTTCACAAGCAAAAATATCTTGCATCGGCGGAACGAGCTGCATTGGCACGAGGACTTAAAATGACAGACGCTCAAGTGAAAACGTGGTTTCAAAATCGAAGAACAAAATGGAGGTGAGTTTTTCATTCATAATATCTTTTTCTCAGACAACTCTTAGGTTAGGTATACTCTTACCCCAAAAAGTCGTGTCAAACCACTTAAATTTATAAGTGGTATTGTGACTTCTTTAGAACTTATATTATAGATGAGCAGGTTTAAAGTTTTTTGATACCTAAGTATTAAATATAAAAATAATGTCGTCCTCACACACAACCACTAACGTCCCCAGCACTGCCGCCGCCATTTCAACCTTCAACGGAACATTTTACGGTGGTAATTCTCTGATGGCGGTACGTGTTTATAACTTGCTTTTGTTTTCTATGTCGCTTGTTTAGCAAAGTGGATATAGGGGGAGGACAAACGACCACCCCCACTGTGGACGCGACAGTGGGGGTGGCGGCGGCGGGCGGGTGACTTAAAAATATATAAAAACATAAAAGTGTAACTTTTTTGTCCTCGGCATTTTAAAATGTCATTTAATATTTATGAGAAGATAATGGGAGTAGATTATCGTTATAGGGGTTGAAAAAAACCCTTGAAACTGTATCTGGGTTTACCTATGGTTGTATTGTAGCTGGTAAAGCAAAGCTCGTATTCTTTTGTCAACACACAGAAAATTCTGATGCCTTTGTACCTAACAATTCTGAATTTTTTGGATAAAGTTTGTTATATTTTTTTGTTTGTATTTTAAATGCAAGGGTTGGCTAAATAAAAACCTTTATTAAATATTCATAAACCCTTAAAAACTGCACAACATGAAAATTTAATCATTATACCTACCATCTACCTTAGCTACCTATACCTATACCTACTCGTGGACGGATTATAAGCTGTGCAATTTAATTCTTTCCAAACATGTCAAGTTGTGAGTCTTTAAGATACCAAGCAAAGTATTACTATTTTGTTATGACAAACGGGAGAGGTGGAAATTGTTGTTATTGTAATTTGGGTTCCTTTTTTTCTTTTTTATGATGTAATGTCCATAATACCAAAATGGCGTTCTGACATGAATTCCTCATTTGCTCCATGAGGTTAGTTTTTTTTTCTACTTGTATTCATATAAATGCGGGGGTGGTTAGTATGGCTCAGAGCGAAAATGATTTACTTAAATATGGCTGCCAAAACCGATGACATGGCGGCTGCTGACTGCGCGGCGCAGCGGAGGTTAATTCTACGGATGTCATTTAATTTGATTACTGATAAGGCGAAAATTACATTTCGTTTGAACCCCCAGTGCCAGTACGAGTAGATTATAACAAAAACAAAATAAAAAAGAAATTTATTTAATAGGTTGATATTTTGTTTAACCAAAGGAAACTATACATATTTGCATTTTTATATCCCAGGTATAGAAGAATATTATGCCGGTACTCCTAGCTATATAGAAGTTTTAAGTACACATGACAAATTGAAATAGTTTTTTTTTTCTGTTTTTTTTATAGGGTGAGTTATTCGTGATAGAATGATTGCGTGTGTAGAGTAATTTAATCAATATAATTAGGTAGATTTGTGTTTAGTCAATGTGCAATCTTTAAATGATTATATTTTTGATTTAGGTTGTGTGTTTTTTTTTCAAAATATGAACATAGGTAAAGTTTAATTATTTATTTTGTTTGTTTTATTTTTGTGATTATTTCGTGTTAACATCGGTAGTAATTAAAACTTTTCCCACTTTAAGTTATTAAGCAGTTTTATTTACACAAAAATATTAGCAATGGTGGTATTAATAGACCCATTCCAAACAATATCTAACTTTAGACACTTGCTTCCAACTCCAAAATGTTAAACATTTTACATCGATTGGTTAACTTGGCCAATGAAATATATATCAGACTTGAAAACGTTCAATACAACTTGTATTGATCGGTCAAAAAGGTAATTTCTGATCCAACGAAGAAAGAAGAAAGAAGAGATCCATCAATACTAATATAATCAACATTTTCGGTAAGAGAGCTTGATGCTAAACTCTATCAAATGCCTTTGAAATATCAAGTGCAAAATCTAATTTTCTCCAAAACGATGGTTCAATGAGATAGAGGTATACCATCATCACCAGTTAACCTATTGCTACGAAAGCTGTATTTCCGGTCATTAAGAAGCTTCCGTTCTTCAAGATTTTTCTTGAGCTGATAGTTAATCAGCGTTTCCTTTCGAAAGAAGGGACGCTAGTGCAATTGATCAATAGTTGGCAGGAGACGAAGATTCACCTTTTTTCGGGACTGGCTGGACAAATGCTGTTTTCAATCCACTCTGAAAGAAACCAGTAGAGTAGGGCAGATGGAAAAGCCTAGGCAGTGATTTTTCCGGTGTTGACGAACAAAAATTCTTTCTTCACACGAGTGTAAAAGAATATTTATCCCATGAAATCACTAGCATACTCTCAAGTACAAATGGAGTCATGTCGCTCGCTCAAAGCGTTGAATTAACAACAAACTGTGCAGCAAGCAAAATGGACTTTTATAGTGAGCTCACAGCAGAAAGATGAAAATTGGAAGAGCGGTGGGGTTTGACGTGAATAAGAGGCAAAAAATGAAAAAGTTGGTTTATTTTCATTTTATCTTTATTGCTTTAATCAAGATGTATGTCTTGATGAATTAAGAATCGTTAGAAATGGTTACATTCTGCTCCTTGTTTTCCTTTAAAAAAACACAAAAATCTTAAAAAGGGGTATTTTGCTGAGATGATGGACTTAAAAAATTTCAAGTATTCCCTTAAAGCTCAGTGCAAATGAGAATGGTTTAGTACTTGGAATACCCTACTCTTCTTGCTCTAAAGCTGGCCATCATACATGACCAAGGCATCCGATCCATTTGGCTCGGTTGGATTTCAGATTGGCTGAAAATCCAAATGGATCAGCGGCCGATCCGTTGGCTCTGTCGTGTATGGCCAGCTTAAGGACAAAAATGAATCTCTTTGGTATATTTTTAATAACATTATCGAAGTTTTCCTGGATTATTTGGCCCCATGCTTCAAGCAATGCACTTTTCAGCTCCTCAGATCAAGATCATGAACTTGGATTTTTCTTGTTCAGTTGTCTACCAAGCATGTCCTAAACATGTTCAATGGAATCTAGATCAGGCTGGGCCAGTCTAGGGTATTTAGGTGGTTTTGAAGATACTGCGAAACTCTGTTCGCAGTTTTGGGACGAGAGCTATCTTCCATTAACATGAAATTTTCGCTAATTCTTGGGGCAAATAGCACAACAATTGGTTCCAAAATATCCCTTACATACCCATACCGTTATGCTGTCAAGGACCCATTTCCAACCTAATGTAACTCCACGCAAGTCGCCAACCAAATTCCACCCCAGACCATTTTTCTCTCTATCGCTTCACGTTTCACATTTAGCGTTAAGGCCAATTCACGGTACAAATTTTTATTGTTGATCAAAAACAAGTGAACTTCACTTGAGTCTGGAATTCTTACATAAACTAAACACTTTCAGTCGTATTTATTAGATTTTCTCAGAACACGCTTGGGCAGTTGTCCAGCTCGTAAATGCCCAAATGGTTTAGGCAACTTGGTATTTATAAACGCATTCCAATAATCGCCCAATTGTGACCTCCTTACTTCAATCACAGTGACATATGTACCTGTATTTTTTCATTTTTGAATGAATTAATGAATTTTAGTACGCTTTGGGTCACGTTCACGTCCAACGTTATTCACTAAAATTGCAGTGGTATACCTTATACTTTGTGGTTTAATGGTTAGTTCGTTGAACTGTCATGCCGAAGGTCTGGATTCGATTCCCAGCCATTACCACCTAAAACAAAGAAGAAAGAATCTTTATTTCCGAGGTAAACTGCCTCTTGCGAAGAACTGACAAGTCCTCCAAGAATATATGTTGTCAGTCCTTCTCATCTAGGCGTTCGTACACGACAAAAAATTGTAGGTCCCCTCCATCCATTCCTGCCAATAACACGTACCTATACACAGAAATAGAAGTTAAGAGTTAAAAGTCACTAGGTCCTGTTTTTTTTTTTTAAGGCTTACGCATCATCATCATCATCGTGTCCTGTAACCCCGGCTGGGCCATAAGAGTCAACAAAACGTCTCCATCCTTCACGGTCTGTTGTAAGGTACTTTAGCTGTGACCACGTCTTTCTCTGGGAGTCTGTTTCTGCTAAGACAGTTGATTTCCATGTTGTTCTTGGTCTTCCAACCCGCCCTGCACCCTGAGGATTCCATTCAAAGGACTGCTTTGCAATTTCATCGTTTGGTTTCCTCAGTGTGTGACCAATCCAACGCCATTTACGCTTTCTTATGTCGACGTCCAGCTGCTCTTGACTTGTCCTGCGCCACAATTCCTCATTTGATATTATTTGTGGCCAGCGAATCTTTAGGATGTGGCGAAGACAGCGATTCAAAAAAGCCTGCAATTTCTTCGAAATGATAGACGTGACTTTCCAGGTTTCACAAGCATATAATAGCACGGATTTGACATTGGATTCGAAGAATCTCAACTTAGTGCGTAAGGAGATTTGACTTGATTTCCAGATTGGGGACAAAGTACTGAAGGTAGCATGAGCTTTATTTATTCTACTTTTAACGTCCAGATCCGTACCACCGTTTGCAGAAACAATACTGCCAAGGTAATTAAACTGTTCCACTACTTCAACTGGCATCTCCTGTAGAAAAATACGCTGCTGTGTGGAGCGGCCTGTGAGCATTATTTTTCTCTTTTTCTGTTTATTCTTAGACCACTCGACTCTCCTTTATTCACTTGCAGTATTTGACACATCCCGTTCAGCCCACTGATGTTATTTGCCAGTAGACATATGTCATCGGCATAGTCTAAATGACTGAGCCTTTCGAACGGTCTCCATTGAATGCCCTGTCTCTCAGCTGTACCAACACTGGCCGTCAATACGTCATCCATCGCCAGCAGGAAAAGAATTGGCGATAGAGTATCCCCTTGTCTCACACCCTGTTGGACTACGAAGGAGTCGGATAGCTGCCCATTGTGCAAAACAAAACACCTTGCGTTATTGTAGGACTCTTTAATAATGGCAACAATTTTTGGTGGAATTCCTCTACCAAGCAACGATCTCCATATACATTCTCGGTTGACTCGATCAAAGGCCTTCTCAAAATCCACGAACATGAGGTAAAGCGGTAATTGAAATTCCATCGACTGCTCGAGGACGATACGCAGGGTGTTGATATGGTCGACACACGATCGACCACTGCGGAAGCCAGCCTCTTGAGTGTAGACTCGATTCTATCCCTTATTTGCTCGAGAATGATGGTTGCCATTAGTTTTGGGAAAACGGACAAAACGGTGATACCACGCCAATTGTTGCAATTCTTAAGATCACCTTTCTTTGGCAACTTAACAATCACACCATCCTTCCAGTCCCTGGGATAGCTTTCGTTTTCCCAAATGCTTTGTATCAACGGATGTAAAATACTAGCCGCTGTTACGGGATCGGCTTTCAGGAATTCAGCTGGTATTCCGTCTAGTCGAGCTGCCTTGTTGTTTTTGAGGAGATTTATAGATGTATGGATTTCCGATTCTGACGGGAGTTCGATGTCAATACCCCTATAGGACCTGCGTATCTTGTTTAGTTGGGGCACTTCAGCACTCTGCTCAACTGAATCCTCATTTAGCAGGGCACAAAAATGGTCCTTCCATCTACGAAGCTGATCCTCAATTGATACCAAAAGTGTGCCATCCACATCCATTACAGGATGATTGGTGTTGCTTTTTTTCCCGATAACATCTTTGGCTATTTGGTACAATTCCCGGATATCTCCTCTTCTGGCAGCACTTTCCGCATTATCTGCGAGTCCATCCAACTTCACCCTCTTGTCACGTCTCACACAGCGGTAGACCATCTTATGTGCAATGCGGTACTCTCCTCGCAAGTCAGCCTTTCGTTGAACATCAGCTTCGGCATTTATTTGGAATTTCAACGATTTGCGAAGTTCGATCTTATCCCAGGTGTCTTGGGATATCCAAGAGTCTCTACGTCTCGTTCGCTTGGGTACAGTTTCGGATCCAGCCTCGATAAAAACACTTTTAGTTTCACCCCACATCTTATCAATTGTTGAATTCTGGATTCCGTTTAATGACGAGGCTCTTTCGTTAAGGGTGGTGACATAGTTTCGACATATGTTGGGGTCATTTAAAGCATAAGTAATGAATTTTGAGCTCCCTACGCAAAGATATGGGCATTTGAAAAATCGCTAAAAATTTGAAATTTGGTTTGATCCCTTAATCGTGTCACTTAGTGTTTTTATGTATTTTCTTAAGATAGCCAACGAAAAGTTTTTATTAAAAGTTAACTATATTTGTCTTTCCTATACAAATCAGTTGTTTAAAGAATCTTCGATTGAAAAGTTTGTTTCATGTGTTCTTAGTCAACAAACGTTCATGTGAACGTCAAAAAAGAAGTATGAATCTACTTCTTCTTCAATATTAAAATTAAATTAAATCAAAAAAGAATTAATAAAAACCACCGACATAACCCCAAAAATAACCAAAGATTTAATATGCATTTCCCCATTTTCAAGACATTTAATTAATTTCTTTTTCCCAAATTAAGTATTAACCCTTGTAAAAATGATAAACTACCTTTCCATATGCAATTACTCTTAAAAACTTTGCAGACCCCAATTTATTTGTTAACTGACTCGTATGTTAATATACCTTCCTATAGGTATAGGTTCTTAAGATATACCATATTCATATTCTATATCTATATAAGTCTATCCAAGACACTGCGAAAAGGAAAAACCAAAACAAAAGCAATTTATCAAAGTGCAATGGCTAATGCCACAACATTTTACAACGTCCTAATCAATTAGCCCGAAGATTTATTTTGTTTCTCTATGGAAACATTATTTTGGACAAAATCCCAAGATACTTTTTGTGTAAGTAAAAGTAACTATGTATATCTGTTTATATTTGTATATAGTTATCCCCTCGACCGTAACCAATTTCGAAAATAAAAGATAACAGCTTAATTCAAAATTTAGAAGTGGTTGTTCATTCATAAATACTTACATACAGACTTCTACCTACATAAGCGCACGAGTACCTATCTTTACAGATATATGAGGGCGGAATTGGGTTTTCATTTCATTATCTTGGCAAAAATGGCTGCCAGTGAAAAGTAATTTATTAACTTTTCAGCATTAAATTGATAAATGTTTCATTTTTATACAACATTTTCATTCATATGAATAGGCTACGTATACCTACACCTACCAATTATTTTATAAGACTCAGACAACATTGAAGATAAATTTAACGAAGGTGCGAACTAAAATGGAATAAATTAAAGCACGTGTTAAATAAAAGTGAGTAAATTTTACAGCTCACTATTTTAACTCCTGATGCAGCTATGTAGGTTCTGTAGTTTGTAATTTATTAAGCCTGAAGTTAAAAAAAAGTTAAATCTAAATGCCTTACATCTTAATACGACAACAACAAAATCAATAAATATTTTGAACGTGATGTATGTACAGTCAAAGCACTCTTTCCAGGCAGGCAGGCTCCAGTCAAAGAAAAAAAAATTCTATGAAGTTTGGTTAACTGTGAATTGATTTAAGTATTTTGTTTGCGTAATTCGCAATTAATTAGTTTACAACAACGAAATTTTTTCGGATTTTTTATCATAATTTTTGAGAAAGTTGTCCACGCTAAGTTCATAATTATGAAGTTAGTTGCACGCATAAGCTCCTATAATCTTACATACCAACATGGAGAATATGAACTCTATGATATCATCCACACGATCTGCTATACAGCTATTCACCTAGAGATACTAAAAGAAAAAATAATAAAAAATAAGTGAGTTTCCAATACCGAGAGATTTCACTGTAAATATTTATCAATCACAGTAATCTTAAATAAATGCCTTTGTGTTTTGGACGAATTAAAAAGTTAAGTTTTTTGTTTAATGTATGTAGGTGTCATTAAAGAAATTCCCATTAAAACCAGTTCACGCATTTACCTTTTTATTAAGGAGCCTATCATCCACAATCTATGGGAAAGTCTCAAAATGAAATTCATAAAAACCCAATTAATTGAGACGACACAATTTGATATCGTTAACATTGGAATTGTCAATTAAATCAGTATAAGACTATAGGACGCTTAAATATTCTATTGTTATAGATTGAAATTAAGACGGTCTTTAAACAAAACTGATGGAATAGTTTTAATGTATGTTAGTTTCTGGTAAGGTTTTTTTTTGTTGTTGTTAATCTTTGTATGTTTATCTACTAAAAATGGTTAGTAATGGTAAATTAAATTATTGGCGCGACAACTCGTAGATAAACTTACACTTTATAGGTAAACTTTTCATGTATGCGTTTAAGGGCTACTATGTATGTATCGGAGGAGTAATTAAGTGGTCGTAGGAAATCAAATGATACGCCTCTATAGTAATGGACTGTGCTCTGTGAGCTCTCATCTAGTTTTGATCGTTTTTGATTTTATAAGTGAGTATTAGAACGAGTAGTGCTCCTATGCGCATCTTACCTTTGAGTGAAACTGACATGGAAAGGTTTATATGCGATTTAATAATAAGAAAAAGTTATCAAACGGAAAAGTTATCTATCCGTGTGCCAGATTATATTTATAAGGAAGGGCTGAACATTTTACTTGTCATTTAGGTACAATTTACATATTTGGCAAGTTATTCATTTGTAAAAAAAAAAAAATTTGACATTTTGATCAAAATTGTTATGTATATATACGGTGACCATATTTTAGAAAGCTGAATAATGAACAAAAAAAAAAAGAAACAAAATTCAACTTAATTTTCATTTAATCATTTAATTAGAAATATTATATTCTCTGAGGAAGAATGGCTCAACTTTAAATAGAATAAACTCTAATCAATTCAGTCTTTGCTTTAAGCTTATAGTACGCTGCTGATGCGAAACGAAAAATCCCATACAAAAATGACAACGAAATCATAAACTATAAATTTAGTTCTACTTTTCGTTTTGCAGTACGCTGTTCGATGAGCGAAATTGATAGTTGTAGCAGATTATTTGGAGAAGTCTACACTCCTTTTCACACACAATTAACTACCCAGACCATAATTGTGTGCGAAAAAATTAATTTTGTGTTTTTTCGTGTTTATTTTTGTTGTTTCTTTCATTACAGCTGGCCGCTTGTATTTTTTTTACATTTGCATTTGTTTTAATTTTTGAATTTGTGCGACTGTCAATGAATATTTTTCCGCTTCGTTTTCGTAAGCATTTCGTTGTCTTGTTGGAGAACAACTAAAAATTTCGTTCCGCATCAGCATCGTAGGTATTAGGCTTTACATACAAACTTAGAAACAAAAAAAACTTAAAAACTTAGGTCAAGAATTTGTACTGGTTTTTCAATTCTTTATTAAATACACACTTTCTCCTGAGTTGCAACAGGGTAAGCTAAAATAATTTTCAATATCGAATTGCTTTTTTATGAATAATTTCAAATAAAACTAACAAATCTCAATTCTTCAGCGCAGACGCAGACAACACATAGTTCACAGACAGCTGATGTGTTCATGAAATGAATAGTTTTTGACTTGCACATGACAGATGAGGCCAAAAGCGATAGAGGGCGGCAAGGAAAAATAAATTCGTACTAGATTTATTATTTCTTCGTTCAATAACTAAAGGCACGTTAGCATCATCAGTACGTTCCCAATGTGTTCGTTATTGTTTTTGAACAAAATTAAAGAAATACAGAACAAATAATGAACAACTAATAAGATACAGAACATTTATATGTTTTCGTGTACAAAATAATTAATAATGAACAACATCTTCAAATACAGAACAGTTCATTTTTATAATGAACGGATGGTCACCGTATGTATATACGATAAAGAAGAGAAGACGAAAAAAAATGGTCTCACAATTCTGTCTGTACGACTGTCCGTTGAGCTACAGCCAAAACGGCTAGATTGATTTTCATCAAACTTTAAAAGACTTTAATATATAGTTGGCTTAGAGTGAAAATCTCCAAATTTGTTTGATCATTCTTGGACTACTTCAAAAACTGCTAAAAAATACAAAAATCCATCAAATCTTTTCAATTTCAGTGAATTTAGCAAAATCGAGTGTAGAATAATACTTGATGTAATTTTGGTCTTATTCAAATAATGGGAACACTTTTTTAATTTTCTTTGTAAAAAATGCTAAATAGGAGTAAGCTGCTTTTCACTATTGAATAGACCGAAAAATGAGTGGTATAAAGGAACAATTACATACACAAAACAAAAATTACTTTTTGAATATGTCATATTATTGCCTAGTCTCTACTTTATTTTGTCTATGCATGGCTTGACCCTATGCGTGAAGTTAGCACCGCCATTTTGGATTTTCAAACAAAAAACGGTTGTGCTGTAATGTGTCCAACTTGTGCTGCTTTGTGCCGTATTTTTTAAAAAAATCGTACCAAGGGCTTGGTTTTTAGAGGGTAGGTACCCATTTTTTTAGCGTGAATTTAGCACCGCCATTTTTGATTTTCGAAAAACAAAAGTTGTGCTGTATTGTGCTCAATTTGTGCTGGCTTGTGGTGCCGTAAATATTTTTGAAAAATTCGCAAATTTGCAAATCTTACGAACGAATTTCTTGCGAGATTTCAACATTTCTTAAAAAAAGTTGTGTTGCTTTGTGCTCAAAATATGCTACTAAGAACTAAAAAGAAAGAAACAAAAATTCGCATAATTGCATCTATTATGGCCAAAACTAAGCTTTGCGAAGGGCTATAGCGTGAAGTTAGCACCACCATTTTCGATTTTCAAAAAAAAAGTTGTGCTGCATTGTGCTCAACCTGTGCTGCCTTGTGCCGTAAATATTTAAAAAAATCGCAAATTTGCAAATTTTACGAATGAAATTTTTGCGAAATTACTAAAAAGTAAAAGTGGTGCTGTTTTGTGCTCAATTTTTGCAGCCGTATTTCAAAGAGATAACAAAAAATTCGCATATTTGAAACTTAAACGGCAAAAAAACTGTTTAGCGAAGCATGGAGTTAGCACTGCCATTTTTGATTTCGAATATGGCAGCACAAAAAGCGCAGAAAAGAGCACAACTTTAATTTTTTACAAAAATAAAAAAATTGAAAAATTTTCATCTGTAAAATTTGCAAATTTGCAAATTTTTTAAAAATATTTACGGCACAAGGCAGCACAAGTTGAGCACAATACAGCACAACTTTTTTTTTCGAAAATCAAAAATAGCGGTGCTAACTTCACGCTAAAAAAAAATAGGTAGGTACCTAACCTCTAAAAACCAAACCAATAGTACAATTTTTTTTTAAATACGGCATATAGCAGCACAAGTTGGGCATATTACAGCACAACTTTTGTTTTGAAAATGGCGGTGCTAACTTCATGCACATCATAACTTTGCTTAAAAAAAAGTTATGCACAATCTATAAAAAAAATTAGAAACCTTTGATTTTTTATTTTTTTTAGGTTGGTTTTTGTTTTTCTTTTTCTGCTTAAATTTTTTTTATAATATTTTGAAAACTATCAATTTCAATAAAAAATTCAATTTTGAACAAAAAGTTTTATGTGTAAAATTGTCAAATTCAGCTTAGTTTCCGAGTTATACCAAACATATTTAAAAGTGGCCAGTGTGACCATTCTCTCAGAAACGCATGGGCGAATTTAGTAGCATTTTTGGTTTTAATCACGCTTATGGGTCAAACAAACATTTTCGATAATAAAACCCTTGCACGTAATTGTTCCTTTTTAAAAGGTCTATTCAATAGGCTACAAGCCGACGATATGTTATCGTATTTTCTCAAAAACGGCTCCACAATTTTTCTTAAAAAAATATCAATAAATTACTTTTAGTAAGGACTACCTTTGGCTTGGAAACGATTTTTCAAACAACGGTTTATGATGGAAGCCTTCCAAGGAACAATTTTTTTTATTTTCGATTTTATTCAAAATGGTATTACTGTTTTCAATAATTTGTTTAAACATCAGACCTTTCGTCAGAGCTGGTAGCTCTGATTTTTTGCTGAGTTGCTTATGATGTTGGCCTAGTAAATAGTCAGAGTTCAAGCGCAAAACGTAGCATGGAATCACATTAAAAAAGCGCGAGAGTTTCGTGATATTTTCAGCAATTGCCGGTTTTACACACGAAGGACCAGTTTTTGATTAAAATATCGTTCTACGACTTATTGATATTAATTGAATTTTCATCAATTTGAGCCCAAAATCATCTACATATGTATGTAACCAAGAGTTTCCAAAAGACAGTATTTCGAAATGTATCAAAAATAAATTTATAACAAAAAGTAGTAAAACTAACAGTGTAATGTAATGACAAATACAGTGTGCTTGAAGGAGATGCTACTTAATTGTAGAGCGTGTAGGTTAGGTCAAAAGAAGGGGCAATTATCCAACAGCTAAATTGGTTTCAATTCGAGTCCAACAGGTACAAAATTTTTGACTTCTGGTCGCTTGGGCATCATGACATAAAATAAATAATCGCTTATAAATCTTGAGATTATATTAATTGTATCCTTCTTTGATAATTAAAAAAAGTGATAGTTTCCAATCGTTACTTTTTTTTAGTTTAAGCAATTTTCAAGTTCAAACGAATGTATGTCTACTCCTTACAAATAATGAGAAGATAATGTTCTTGTTTCGTTTCCATGCAATATCTCTTGTTCTTAAAAACACATCACCTACTTGGACTGGTTGATTTAGGGATTCTGACTTAAATTGTTCTCAACATCTGCTTATGTTGCTACACACTCTTATTATGATTGTCAATTATCAATTTCATAACTGATAGACATTGAAATACGGTATTTCAAAAGTTGTTTTTAAAAAACATTTTGAATGCTAGAATCTCAAATGGTATACCTAGTACTTTTTTTGGAATCTAAAATCGCGCGTGCGATTATTAATACCAAAAAAAGTATTACGCTATTCGGGATATTGTCCATTCGGAATTTTGTTTTTCAGGATTTTGGCATTCGGTATTTTTTTACATTTCGGGATTTTGGCATTCGGGATTTCGTACCCAACCCGAGTCCAACATAGTTTTTGTAGACTCATTATTCAAAATACAACTGTTCAAAAGAAAGCATTATGTCGAATTCCTTTCAACAATTGGAGATCGATTTCTTTTTTGTGTTGAAAAAAATTTGTAAAAAAAAACAATTTTTTTATGTGATTGTGTGTGTTGGCCATAGACATACATTTTGAGGCAAAAAGTAAACAAATTAATGGGCATACAAATACTCAAAAGTGCATTCCGACTTACGCGTCATTTAATACGATTAAAAACAGATATATTTCCGGGAATAGTAGCAGAAATAGACAAAAATTGTTGTGCGTCCATTAAAGTTAAAAAAAAAAACCAAAATCCATCAAAAAACACATCAAATGAGGAACACGTCGGCGAGCGCGCGCTTCATAACATCAATCGACTTTGGACACTTGAAATCGAAGTTCATTGATATTTTTATCACTTCTTATTAATTATACACTATACCATTTGATGAATTAAAAACTTTTAAGAGATATATTTGTTTTTAATTTATTTAAACGAACGAGAAACACTTTTGAGTATTTGTAAAACACCGCAGAACAAAACTTTCAACTCCAGAGAAATGTCAAATCTTACTAGTGTGTGTGAAAGTCTGTGTAAATCTTGCTAAAAACGAAAGATTTGATTTGTTTAGAAAAATTGATCTTTTCTTCTAAACAAATCGATTTTTTTCTAAACAGATTCGATTTTTTTGTGGTAAGGAATTTAACATTAGTAAACTTATAATAACAACTTGTGTAGTAACAGACAGTATATATAATAACAAATTTACTGGACTGAGGTGAGGTAGGTTTAGCACTTTCAGTTTTCTCAAAATCTAGAAGACCTTTAAGCATCTGGTTTTCAGTATTTGACTTAAAATTGTTAAGAGCATTAAATATTTAAATCAAAAATAGTGTGAAATTACATCAAATGAAAAAAAGAATATATTAAAAGAAAAAATTCATTGTTTTAACAATATTTGGCGTTTGAAAACTAATTTTTCAAAAAATATTAAATAAATATTTAAAAAGAATATCAAGAATGGATTTCTGGCCTTAGAGAAGCTAAGGGAGTTTTCTGCAGATATTGCCACTGTTTCTGAATGTTTGTTTTTCTGTTTATTATAGTCACTTTTTTTGCTCAACAATTAGGACTACCTTTTTTAAATTTTGTACAAATCTGTATTGCAGTAATGTTTATATGTATGAAAGAAAGGATCCATTCAAGCACATATTTTCAAACATAAACTTGGTTCAGTTGCATCTTGTGATGCGCTGCGTCGTAGGAGCAATTCATAATACGCAACTGAAACCTAGATCCACGTACTACCAACTGTTCTTAACTTAGTTTGGGAAAATGAAAGTTGAAACCATCGCCATCGGCTTCTATGGAATTAAACTTTTGTTTTCATACAACAGACAATACATAATCACTCCGCTCCGTACGATTAAAACTACGTAGTTTCTATTTCATTTGTCTCCTCTAGATACTATCACTTTTTTTAATTATCCTCCTGACCTTCATAAAACTGGCTGGGCACCCCACTTTAAGACGCAATTTTAGGCGCCGCGGCTCCAATAGAAAAAGATTTTAGACAAACGGTAGTATTATCTACACATTGCTGAACATAAAAGACACGCGGCGGCGGTGGCTCGCGGCGCCTAGTATGACGTCAAGATACGTGCGGTATGAAACCATCCCATCATCTCTATTATCTTGATTATTTTCTCAAAATTTAACTTCCTATCAAATATCCAACTTTGTTCATATTAGTATTTTTTTTAATTTCTTATGTTAAGTCTTAAGATAATATCAAATTGAGTGACATTATTATTTTATTTCCCAGAAATTGTATAGAAAATATCAATTTTAATTAATTAATTATAAGATATCATTTTTCAACTCAAATTAATTCTTATTGTAAATTAATTCCATTATACCTATAGTCAAAGGCGCCAGTTATAGCTATCATTGAAACTCATCATTGAAAATTTTAATGATTGCTTTTCAGACGTTTAAAAAGCGAAATTAGTGATTATTTGATGCCAAAATGAAGCTCATGTCTTAATTATTATTTCTAGTCAAAAATATTTTTTTTTTTGGCCCAGCCTTTCACATAAAATGAGGTATATTATTTAAAGGATTGAACTACCTTACCAATGATCATTGAAATATTCAAAGTCTTTGTATCTGGAAGTGGAAGGTTGGGCTTACTTTTTTGGCTAGAAATACTAATTAAGTCTTGAGCTTTATTCCTCGATCAAAATATGTAGATTGATTTTATTTTCTAAACTCTTCAAAATAGAAGAAAGAAAATTTTCAATGATGAGTTTCAATGATAGTACCTAATAACTGGGGCCTAAGAGCCGACATCAAAGTTCGCGCGATATTTCGATAGTTTCTTGTATCTTCCAGACTTTTTTTCCATATAAAATAACGGATTTGATATAACCACAATTGAATTATAATTTCACATTCTCAAACCACCTACACACGCACAGTAAATAAAAATAACAAAACCAAAATTTCAGGATTTAAAGTTCAAGGTTAGAAATATAAATCCTGAAAGTTTTATATTTTAATTTTTAGTCAGTATTTGATTAAAAAGTGATAAGAGCATTGAATATTAAATAAACAGTGGTGACTATTTACGCGAAATTTTGAAAAAAATCAACTTGAAAAAGAAAATCAGAATTATTTTTCAAAAAATATTTATTTTAAAATTTTGTTGCTCATAAACTATTCACGTAAACAAATATTTTATAGGCATAGCTTCTGAGGTTGGAGGTGAGTGAGAGACTAGTCAATCTTCACCTAGTACATACTTGTTAATCATTTAGTGACTCGTGAATCCATACGAAAATTTGCAATATTATTCACCCGTGAACGAGCTCGTGAAGCTGTGTGGAGAGTTTTCGTTCACGAGCGATTCCCGTGCAAAGTGTACGGGATTACAAAAGAAAAATGCTTCATTGGATGCATTGTGGTTTTTAAACGTCAAACGTTAACAACACATTCGCAACAATATCAAAAAATCACTTTCTCTATTGGTGATTGTTAACTTCACGAGGAAGTATGTACTAGGCTTAAATCCGTTCAGCCGATAATGAGAAAATTCAAAATAAGAAAAAAACTTTCTATGAGGGGTACTATCAATCATTGGTCATGGGGGTCATGACTCCCCCCTGGGGCTTTTCCCAAGCATGAATAAATTTAAAACAAAATGATTTCGCTACTTAAAGTACAAAATTCGTCTTGGAACATTTGTGCGTATTTAGGGACACAATGCAAACAAAATCTGAGCAAAAACGTCACAAAACAATTTGTTCCTCCAGTGAAATATATAAAAACTGCGTTTTCATTCAATACATTTTGCTAAATAATAAATCAACAATTTGTTTTAACGAATAATAAAAGAAGTCAACTTTAGGTATGTTAACTTTAATTTTTGAAATTGGTTTGATGATTTTGTCAAAATTGCTGGAACACAAAATAAGATAACAAATGGCCCTTTTTTACAAATTTCTTTTAAACAAAAATTTAATCGAATAATGACATAAGTTTAAGTTATCAATTTGATGTACCTAAAAAGCTCAGGGGCTTTTGAATCTTTTAATCTTGATTTTGTGTGATTTCAAAGGTCACTAAATGGTCATACAAAGTCAGCAACAGTTTCAGTAATTGGTCAGGCATAGATTTCTTTTAGGAATTTCAAAAACAAAAATTGGCATACCACAGCCACAGTATGACTTAGTTGACCTCTCATAATTCAGTGGCCTTTCGGATGATAAGTGTACGATTTTTTGCAAAAACCCATAAATCAAGTGCCAAAAAGCAGTATGATATTAATAAAGCTTTGAAAATTTATTGAAAAAATCAATACCTGATCAATTTCGACCTTTTATACTTGTAATTGTTTGCTAAGATAACATAAATGAGGTACAAACAATTTTTTTTAAGTGACCTTGAGTGGCCTTTAAAAAACTTTGAAAATTCATTAAAACAACATCGATTACTGAAACTGGTAGACCTTTAATATCACGATGTATATAGTAGGGCTCTGGACCTTTTGCACCTCATATGAAGGAAATTTGATAAACAAAATGCCATCTAATTGGTCAGTAATTGGTCAAATAGTCCCAGACATTGGTAAGCCCTAGATAATTTGAAATCAAGGCTCAAACTTTCTCAAGGTCGTTCAAGGCCACGCGCGATTTTTGCACCTTATTTATGGGAAACTTGCAAAAATTTAATACCATCAGAAAGGCCCTGAGAACTATATCTATTAAAGGTCAGAATTTTAGTAATTGGTCAGCTATAATACTTTTATACGATTTTTTGAAGTATTTTTTTTTTCAAGATCACGAAATCGTTCATGACCTTGAAAAAAAAACCTTAAGAAAATCGTCTAAGAGAATCTATAGCTGACCAATTACTGAAACTAGCTGACCTTTTATATAGGTCTTAGGGCCTTTCGGTTGGTACCTATTAATGTTTTGCAAATTTCCCATAAATGAGGTGCCAAAAATCGGCTGATCAATTTCCCGGACCAGTTGACCTTTTCTGATCAAATACTAACCAATTAGATGGCATTTTTTTAATCAAATTTCCCTCATATGAGGTGCCAAAGGTCCAGAGCCGTATAGTGCGGCCTCTCTGGTCGGGTAAGAAATCTTAAAAATTAAATTAAAGCGTTACAAAATCTTGCAATTACAAAATCGCACCACAATACCGTACTAGCAAAATTTCGCAAGCTTAAATCTCAGATTAAAATTTCGCTAAATATCACAGAAAATACTCTTTTTAATCAAAATTTTGCAAATCTTGCGTGAGAATCTGTTGGAGATTCGTCTTCGAGTTAAATTTTTTTTTTAAGTCCAAAACTCGGAGCGAATGTTACTGGAAATGCGAGATTTTGATATTGGAGACTTTAATTTTCGAGATATCGGTTTATTTGCGAAATTTTGTGTTGCGATTTTTGGGACTTTTTAATTTAACTTCGTTAATCGTTTTGTTATTTTGTAAGTTTCGTGGCTTTTCAGATTATCCCATTTTTTGGGAATATCTTGCAAATAGGTGCCAAGAATCGTGGGTGATATTGAAAAGCAAATTTCGGTAGCGTTCATTTTTCGATTGCAATTACCACAGCATAATGTTTCGATTTACCGGAGGATTTGATTAATTGCACTCGCCCACCTAGCAACTTGACAGAAACTATTGGGGACTCAACGTTCTTTTCTTATATGGCAACATACCTCTGTTTTGTGCAGGGGATGTCACTAAAGAAAGTAGGTAGTAATTTACTTAAGTTCCTTCGTGTTACGTATACAAATGAGAAAAATAGATTTCTTAAGGCCTAAGCTTTTAAGGCCAAAATACGGTTCTTAAGCTAGGTACATATTTGCAATAAAAAAATTAATTTTGTTATGCAATACCTTGAATTTTGAAAAACCCAAAATCCCGAAAATGAAAAATCCCGACAAATTTTTGGAATTTTGATTTCGGGAAAAGTATTTCTAGATATTTGATGTAAATGTCTGTTCTATCTTATTTGGGAAATGCTAAAACTGAGTTAAAATTTTCATCTAAGTGGTTTTTCGGGATTTTGCGTTTTCAAGATTCAGGGTTTTTGAGATTCTGGTTTTTCGGTATTCTGGGTTTTCAGAATGCTGGATTTTCGGGATTACCGGGATTTTGGGTTTTTAGGGATGCAGAATTTGGCGATTGTGTCCGTCTCCCAAAAGAATACCATCTAGTCTTTAAATTGATATATATAATAATTTAAGATTCAGCCAACACTTAGTAAGAAAACGACATTCAAAAGCCCAGCTGAAAGAGGTATCTCAAAAGACTATTGAAATAACCCATGACCGCAATGATAACCCATGAGTGATGCCCTGATATTACTCTACGAAACCTCGCATCATAAATATTCAAATTTTCTTAAATGCAAAATTAACATTCAAAAAATCTCTCTTACTTAAATATATTAAAAAATCTTAGTCCCAAAATGTGGTTGTGAAGAAGAGATAAAACAGAAAATCCCTCCTTAGATTTATTGTCCCCACAAAATTTTCTCAAACGAACCACTTACAATTTTAATGGGAATGACCATACTTTCTTGGCAAATTGTAATGTCTTAAGTGCTAATTACCGCACCCTCGCTCGTTAAATTGGGGGTAAGATTTTAATTACAATTTGCTTTGCCAAAGCAGAAAAAGGTCTACACAGACATTGCCGTCAGCTTCACTGCCGCCCACCGTGTCGTTTATTGGCCGCTCGTTAATTTAATATTTTTGTTGGGTAAATTTATGTTGGCTTTTAATATTTTAATATCTGATTATTATAATAATTTTAGGGGATGAAAGGGGGTTTATATTTCCTCGGGAATTGTGGGTATATTTATTATTTAACTATGTATAGTCAGTGGAAAGTTGTTGTATATATATATTTTTTATCGACCCGTCTTGGTATTTGCACGTACATCACTTAATCCAATTACTTCCGTCTATTGTTCTTTCTTTCTCGTTCCGGATATAAAATTCGAATGAAAATGGCAATAGAGAAAACAAAAAAAATATAACAATGGCAATGCATATCTACTTCCGTGGTATTTCACCCCACCCCACCCATAAAAAAAAAAACATAAAACATGCTCCAGCAATCAAGAGTTACTAAAGGATAACAGATAGACAGGTAAATGTGGCAACGTTTTGTGGTAAAGACGTGCAACGTTTTTACAAAAACAATTTCATCTGTGTAGAATAGAATTTGATGATTCTTTTATTTTATTGTTTTTTTTTTCTTCTTTGGTTTTAGTTAGATTACCCCACTTGGATTACTTACATACACAGATATAAAAGTTTAACTTGACGAACAGCATGTGATGGAACAAATTAATTAAGTGTATAGGTTCTTTTTGCTTATACGCTATGGGAAATATGTGTTTTATTGCTTTTCGGATTCGATAGTAATTAATTATTAAGATACTATTGTAAGTTGGACTTTAACAACATGACAGATTGAATGTGAATGTAGCTGCCATCTGAATGTGAGTTCATAAATTATTCAGCATTTCAATCGCGATCTTATCGATCTGTCAATAATAATATAATTAATGTTCAATTTAGACTTTGATTTGTTAAGTTATCTGGGTTTGTTAAATATTTTAAATGCAATCACTTCTCTTTGAGAATTAAGTCTTTTTGTTTTTAAACTCAATGCTATACATTTATAACTGAATTACATGCATTTTGGTTTTGTTAGTTTAAATGTGAGTCAGGCTGTGTTGGTACCTTCTTGTATTAAGAGCCTTTGAATAAAATGTAATCAAATAGCTTTATAAGGTTAAAGTTAAGATTTTGGACCAGTCTGTCTTGAGACAGATGCATACGAAGGTACCTAACACAATGTGAATATTTAGCTCTTCAAGCGGACGGCGACGAATGCAACTGTTTACCATCGATGACTAAAAGCCACATTCTTCATTCACTTCATTAACTACTCCACATAGTTCTTAAAGGGTGGAATCTTTTGTGAATGCAATTATTAAAAATCATTTCATGGAATTCAATCAAATAATTGCTTTCATTGACTTTAGAGACTGGCAACTTAGACCTTTGCAATCACCATTCATTTGGTTTTGAAATAATTGCAATCATTCAATTTACAGCAATCAATCTTTTGGGAATTCATATGCATTCTTTCTAAATACTTTGCATTAATTTCCATTTTTTTTTACCTATTTACATTCTTTGTATTCTCTTGGACTCCTTTCATTTATTTGCAAAAACTTTAAATGAATGTAAGTTCCCTTTCACACGAAGAAACAAGTTGCTGGAGATTTTTTTGATGTTTTCTTTTAATCTCCTTAAAAATCTCTTGTACTTTTCATACGAGGAAACAAATCTCCAGGCAATTTTTGAAATTTCCTTTGAAAGTCTATTGGTTGAACACACCTAGATGTGAAAGGAAATGTCAAAAAATGTCCTCAAATCCTCGACCATGGAGATTCTGTTCGCCCCTCTTTCCTCCTGCCCTTCTCACCCAGGAACTAAAAGTTGCTGGCAACTCAGTTTGCTCGTGTGAAAGGGCACCAAAAGGAATGCAAAAACAATATGCATGACTCCTCCAGAGATTACACTCAATTGATTGCAGTAAAATGAATATGCGAAAAAATTATTGCAATAATTTCAAAGTTAAATGAATTGTGATTTCAGAATTTCGAGTATCAACTCACAAAGTGAAATCAATGAATGCAATCTTTTCTTTCAAGTCAGAATAAGAGAATGCATTCAAAAACGATTGCACTCTCTTACAAACCTGCAATTTCGGTTTCCCTATTCAAGCCTTACCTTAACTCATAAGATCTAATAAGAATTTAATTACTTACTTCCTAGGTCCTAGGACCTATTACATCCGTGAGGTTCCCTTTGCTGGGCATATGGTCTCCACTACTCCTATGAGCCATCGTGTACCTCAACTCTCTCCAACTCCTTCCCAGTTGCGCTGATTCCTCTTCGACCGTTCTTTGCCAAGTGCTTCTAAGTCCCAGTCCTCTTGGGTGACTCGCTGTGTGAGAGGGATTCATTGCATCGCTTGACTCGAAATTCACTTGTGACCAATCCACTGCCACCTACGTTTTCGTATTACACAGTCGATGGTCTCCTGACGTGATAAATTCTCTATTGAGAGTCAAACGCCTTTTCGAAGTCGATGAACAGCAGGTGAAGTGGTGATCGATATTCAAAGCAATGTTCGATGATGATTCGCAAAGTGGTGCTAGTGATGTGGCCCACTCAGAAGGATCCAGTGCGGAATCCTGCTTCTTCGGTGTCAAACTAGTCTTCGAGGTGGTCTTTTATTCGCTCCCAGCACGATGTTTGCTATGGCTACAGCAGGCAGCACACAAATTCCTCTCCAGTTTTCACACTGCGTAAGGTCTCCTTTATTTGGGAGATTGACAATCATTCCCTTTTTTCACTCATCAGTAAAACTCTCTGTTGCAAAAACTCTCTCAATGAGTGGGTGCAGGAGCTCACTCCATGTTGTTTGCGCTGCTCGTAACAGCTCTGCGGGAAAACCGTCAAGCCAAATCCCTTTGTTGTTCTTCAGTCCTCTGATTACGGTTAAGATTTCTTCTCTAGGTACTAGGAGATACAGTACGTATTCGAAAATCTGTTACTACAGCCGGTTCATTGGGAGTTGGGTTGACTTCACTGAAGAAAACACGGTTTAAAACCACAGAAAAGTGCTCCTTCCATTTTTTGAGCTGGTTCTCATCCGAAACTAGCAGTGATCGTCTAGATTTTTTTTACCGGTGATGTGTAGAGCTTTGAACACTTGTATGTAAGCTTTTTGTTAATTCTGTAGACGGCCTCTTCTGTTTCTGTAGCCAGTGCGTTGATATAGTTACGCTTATCACATCACATACTACGCTTCTGTCATCGTCATGCGAAACGCAGACTCTGGCTCGTTTCTCCCTCCTGCTGAAAATCTGCAATGAGAGCTTTGATCTGTTTTCTTTCTTCAATCCTGACCAAAAAAACATAAATAAATAAATTGGGTGACGCAACAGCTCGTGGAGCCTGCCTAGTGACTTACAACTCTCAACCATTCCTGTGTGCGTGTTATTGGCAGAAATGGAGGGGACCTAGAGATTTTTTGGCGAGTTCGAACTGCTAAATGAGAAGCACTTTTTCATAACAAGTATACTCTTGGAGGATTTGTCAGTTCCTCGCAAAAGGAAGTTCCTCAGATAAAACATTTCTGTTTTTCGATGGCACGGCTGGGAATCGAACCCACACCTTCGGCATGACAGTCCTACGCACTATCATCCCACGAGGTACTACCAATCCTGACCCAAGTTTCTTCGGAAAGCCAGGGACTGTTTTTTTCTTCTGACCTATGTGACATTTTTCACAACACACCAATGGTTTTCGATTGAGGTTTGTTCCGTGCTAATCTTTGCTCTCAATCCTTATGAAAAGTTTGCAGACTGCGGGATCCCTAGATCTATTGGTATTGAACTTGTGCATTCAAGTGATTTCTCCGGTCTCCGTAATCTTACGGTAGCACAGTTACTCAGCCAGTTATAAAAGGCCTCCTTCTCCTCGACAAAAGAGTGCCCCGTTGGGGTGTTACACTGTATGATAGTGACGTGACAAACTTTCTAGGTTTCAGGATCCTGTCATCTAAAAGCTCCCAAAAAATTTATTTCTTGAGAGGGTTTTTTGAAAGCAGCAATCCAACGCCAGATTCACGATAACTTCCACGTGCCTTTCCGAAGTAAAGTATTACAGTAAAAGCGTTACGAGTTGGAGACTTAAACTTCTCCGAGCGCAACCACAGTCTTGTAATCAATCAATATTTTCCCGGCTTGAATAGCCAAATAGTAAACGTATTATCATTTCTTTTCAAAGGAGTAGTGTCGGTTTCGTTAGCGGAATTGATTTAAGTTACGAGGAATGCTAACATCCCTATAGCTATCCTAGAGAGCAAGGCCCTTCCCACTTGTTACTTGCCTATTTACGCAGGAATACAGTTGCCCGGAGACAACCACGAAGAAGTAAAACAAGCACTTCACCTTGACTGATTGTTGCGCTATTGGCCAAGTTCTGAGCAATCAATAGTTACCCGATCAGGCACGATGCAGGTCGCCCAATAAGTATTTCGACTGATTAAATTGTAAAAGTTTGCATACAAAAAATGATTCTTTATGATTCTTAATCCGGAATCGTAGGGATAAGATTGTCGTTCCCTTTCAAATGACCATTTAATGACATGTAACTCAATTATAAACAAAACAATCTTTAAAAATTCTATTTTGGAAACAAAAACGCTTTAAAGTTTGAATTATCTTTAATTACGTGCGATGGAAATAAAATATTCTTAGTACAAAGTCATTGTGAAATTTTCAAGTTATATCATCGACCATTGAGATAAGTCGAAGACCTTAATAAGCTAATTGCAGTCAAACTTTTTAAGAATAACATTTCTATTTGATAAAGAATTTTGTGAGAAAAAAGTAGATTCAATTGGAAAAACACGGTACTGAAAATTTAACTACATATACCTTTCCAAGCAATGCGGTATAAGTAGCAAATTTTGTCATGATCTGGAAAATTTTGCATTAAAAATAAAAGCACTGAGCACAAAGAAAGTGGGAAGTTGGCACCACTATTTAAAACTGCCATTATTCTCTATTGACCAAAAACAAAGTGTTATCAGCTCAACTTCTGTGCTGCTATGTGCCAAAAAAAAAAAATACAAAAATGTATTTGCATATGTTACCTATATACTCAAGTAAACATATATTCCACAATTTGGTAATAAAAAATTATTTTTAATTCACAAATTAATTAAAAAGCTTTTAAATTTGAATTTCAAATAAAATATTATCCATAAAAACTATACAGAATTAATTTTGCACAACAAATCAGCATATAATTGGCTTTAAATTCAAATAGCAAAATTTTTAATTTTTTTAATTTCACCACAAAGTTATAGAAAACAAAAATGGACGATTTATTTTTAGCCTTCTAGATTCAAATTCTAGGTCAATATTTCTTTTATTAAGTACCTACACGCGACAGAAAGAATACAGAGACTTTAGCAAAGCAAGACTGAGATGAATCGTAACTACATGAAATCGAGACTGATATAGGTCGATACCAGGAGGCCAATTCTGGTTCTGTGAAAAAGTGAATCGAATAAATCGTTTTCACATTCGCTGCCAACCATTGCTTTCACTTTTTCGATTCATTTGCCACAAATAAGCGATTCTGGTTCTGTGAATGAAAACTATATTATCGATGCTAGAACCACCTTACCATTTCTCCTGAAAACTGCACGATTCTCTCAATTTACTTGTGTTTTTGAAGAGAACAGAGAAATGCGTGAGATAGGAACACTTTTTTCTGTATGGATTTGACAGAGAGAGAGATATGATTGAATTTGTCATTGCTTGTTCGTATTCACGCTTTCATTTTGGATATTCGCTTCCAAATGACGGCGTGAAAGCAAATTATTCATAATGAAAGTTTTTGATTTTTGGTTGCACATTTTCACAGAACGGGAATCGGAATTAGTGTGAAAGCGTGAAAAATTGTTCGTTTCATTTTTTCACAGAACCAGAATCGGCCCCCAGGACGATAATGAAAGTATTCGACTTTATGGAGACCGAGACGTAGAAGGTCAAAAAAGTCTCGTCTGCATGGCAAAATTTCACCAACTTGTGTTTTTTTTACAATTTTTTTTTTGTAGAAATCGAATTATTGTACTTTACAAAGTTTTTGTGTTACATTCTCAACTAAACCACCATTAGAATGGCCATTTGGAGTTTTCATCCACTTTTTGTCGCTAAATTATTAAAGTAGCTTTGTTATTCACGATGATGGTCAAACAACCCCATTGAATCATCAGGCTTCAATGAAACTAACACAACTTTTACCACAACACCATATTATGTATAATAGACTGAGAAACTTGTAAGTCATATCAGTAATAGCCTTCAAGGTGTTGAACCATTAGCCGTTTGTCGCCTACCTTAACACGTTGCGAACAGGTGTAAAATTTGACGTTCATTTTTACATCGATTTATTTCAATGCCTATTGGTCGGGAGGAAAAAATGTGCATAGATGAAATATTTAGCTTTAGTTCTCGTGTCTTTAGCCTATCTTTGCTTCAAAAAAGTAAGACAGGAATTTATTAAAAAATTTTGAATTTTTGTTAATTTTTCCTTAACTATTGTTTAAAATTGAATAAAAAATGAGAGTTCCCGGTAGGAAACAAAGAGTTCTAGAGTTCCTCATACTTTTTACTTGCGATATAGGTACATACTATCTATAGGGCAAGTTTTGTATTCGTACAAAAATAAATTTCGAAATAACAATCAAACAAGACATAACGATGATAGAGAACACGAAAAAAGTGGGTGGCAAAATTCTGTCCGTCTGTCTGTCTGTCCGTACCTCAACCTACAGCCTAAACCACTGAAGCGATTTTCTTGAAATTTGGAACTTAAGGTTTTTTTGTAACTTTCCAGAGGGTAAATTGATTTTTTTTAGTTCAAAAAATAACGGTACTTGCCATACAACCGTTAAGGAAAAGCTTATTTATCTCAAAAACGGCTCCAATGATTTTGATAACAAAAAAATCAGCATATTATTGTAGATATTATGTACCTTTTAATAAGAAAAATAATCACCAAAAACATTTATTAACGGTACCTGCCATATAACGGTTTTTTTTGATTTTTGGTTTTCTCATTAACCGCTCGTCCGATTTCAATAATTTTTTTGCACAAAAGCTTTGTTAAAATATGAATAATACTGCATACCAAAATTTTTGAAAAAATAAATTTTGGATTTTTAAAAAAAGATTCAAAATTTTTTTTTGAAAATTCAATATTTCAAAACCGGGTTAATGAATTGTTTTGAAATTTCAGTTTTAAATGTATATTAATATATACTCAAAATTGGCATACCAAATTTTTTTTTGAAAAATATCACAAAAATTTTATATATAAAAAATATATTTTTAAGAAAACGGCTCCAACGATTTTAAAATTTTTTTTACATATATTCATATTTTTTCAAGTAACCAAATGGCATACTTTTTTTTGAGCTCTAAGTTATTTATCAGACTGTTTATACAATTAAAAGAACGATTTAAATGCTTTTTATACTTTTTCTATAATTTCTTGAATATTTTTTAAAGTTCTTAAGCCCCACACAACTTGAACATAAGAGCAAGTACGCAAGATCCAGTCGTGCATTTTATTTTCAATAGTTCTGGCGAATGAAGTGTTAAAATTGAAAAAAAGGCTTTTTTGCTAACTTCACGCAGCAAGGACTTTTTTGAGAAAATGAGTTCTGAGCATGTTTTTCAACTTAAAATCAAGAATTCTAGAGTTCTTGATTGGAAAAAGTTCTACAAAATTGGAAAAGTTAGGGCAAATTGAGGTGTCCATTGACTTAGAACCAAAAATTTTCAAATGGATTTTGAAAATGTTTGGTTCTAAGTCAATGGGCACCTAAATTTGCGAATAACTTTTGAAAATTTAGTTTTAGAAAAAAAAAATTATTAGGAAAATGTTCAGAACTCTTTGTTTGCTATCGGGAACTCTAATCAGAACTCCTTTTTTTATTTTTTTGGATTTTGAAAATTTTGGTTCTAAGTCAATGGGCACCTTAATTTGCCCTAACTTTTCCAATTTTGTGAACTCTTTCTAAAACAAAAGCATGCATGGAACTCTAGAACTCTTGATTTTAAGTTGAAAAACAAGCTCGGAACTCTTTTGCTCAAAAAAGTCCTTTGTGTGTGAAGTTAGCAAAAGAAAACTTTTTTTTAATTTTAACACTTCACTCGCCAGAACTATTGAAAAAAAGTATGAGGAACTCTAGAACTCTTTGTTTCCTACCGGGAACTCTCTTTTTTATTCAATTTTAAACAATTGTTTTGCTAACTTCACAGGACAAAGAAACGGTTACTAGTAGACATTTTTGAACGTAGGTCTTAGTATTAACTTTTTACAAAATGGCAGGCATGTGTTCTCATGCAGTCAAATGAATTTTTATTGAAATGAAAACATAAAACTGACACCCTCATTTTTTGTAATTATTATTATATTGGCCGATGGAACTTTTGTGTCGCCATCATCATAAAATATAATGCCTACATTATGTATGTACACCTATACCTATACGAAATTGTCATTTTATTTTTATTATATCAAGTTGATTATCTGTATACCCACGTATACGTATGTTTATGTTTACCTGAGTGCAATCAGGAAAGTCATCAAAATGAGTGAGCAAATATAAATAGGATGACGAGCTCAGTCAGTCTATAGCCACTATAGTCACCATTATTTAGACACGCAAAGACATCTATAATTATATCAAACATTCAGCGATGGCTGCTACTATGATCAACCATCCAAAAACACGTCAACCACCTGGTTACAGTTATTATAGTTGATAGGTAGACCTTTGATGTATTCCTCTATAAACAAATTGGAAGGAAATAAAAAATATTATAAAAAAAAAATCAAGAGCCAGTCATGATTTCGTGAGTATCTCAGAAGCAATTAACAAATTATTCACACTTGCTGATCGTTTAGCTTAAGATAAAGTACTCGTATTTTTAATGTTTTGTTTTTTCTTTTCTTTTTATTCATATAAAAATGAACACTGAATATATATGAAAATTAAATGCAATTTGTTAATTTTAATTTTAGATAATGTTGTAGACTTTGTTGTTTTGATTAATGTGGCTAAGCATTGAGAGTTACTATAGTAAAAACTTGTTGCGTGTTAGTTATCTGATAAATAAAGATACACAGCTAGGTAGGTATATTTTTTACTTTAGATACTTGTCACAGTCACGACATCTTATTAGTTTTGCATCAGATAAGATTGAATTTTATTTATTCAATATTTTATGTTTTTGGTTTTTAGCAAAATTACTATAAGGATTATAAAAGTTTACTATTGGTTGGAACATTTCTTTGCTCCGCACAACAACTCAAACAACAAACTCCTGGGTGCAACACTAGTTCATTCCCAACCCATTTTTAACTTCGTAAGTTATAGAGACCCGATAACCGTCTATTAAATTTTTCACTCTTAATAAATTACAGCTTTTGTGGAGGAAAAAAAATACCCAGGAGTCGATAATATGAAAAACATTTTTGAAAAATTGTTACCTACTAGTTTTCATTACAGAAATAATTGTTTGCTTCAAAAAACTGTCAATCTTTTATTTTTACAAACCCTTTCAGTAGTTGATTACTTCATTCTGTGCAGAATAAAATCAGTCCATAATCGAAATCAGTGTTTGAACAATTTTTGTAGGTATTGTTTCTTGTAGTTATTTTTGATTAAAAATAAAACTGTTAAATGCATTTTTTTAATTCTATATCAATTATAAAATTGAAAATCAACTATTAAATTGAGTTTTCTTACAAATCATACCAATCAATATTTGTATTAAACAAGTGTATGAACTAAAATATAAGTCCGCAGCCAAAATGAAGATATTCGAGCCAAATAACTTGTTTCAACAATTTTAAGCAATGTTTGTTGAATAAAAACAAAATAAACTCTCAGTTTATCTATTTTTATAAATTAAAAAATTAATAAATTTGGTGGTGTGACAGCTCGTGTAGAACCATTAGGGCCTAGTGACTTACAATTCTCAACCATTACTGCTACTGTGTGCATGTTGTTGGCATGAGTGTAGGGAACCTAGAATTTTTTGCCAAGTCCAAACGACTAGATGATAGGAACTTATTCATGACAACAGATTCTCTTGGAGGATTTGTCAACTCCTCGCAAGAGGCAATACCTCGGGAAAATCATGTCTGTTTTTAGGTGGGAGCGGCTGAATCGAACCCAGATCTTCAGCATGACAGTTCAACCATTATGTTACGAGGAATTTATTATTATCTGTTTTTATTTTTATCAATTCTTAATTACTTCAAAATGCATTAAATAATTGCAAAAAATAACACGAAGAATAAAAGCTTTATAATAAGAAATAAACCAAATAAAAGAAATAAACCAATAGGCTTCCAGGTGATTTGATGGCATATCTCACCGTAAAGGGAATCTCATTCATCTTGTAATAAATGTTTCTTACATTTCGATCCAGTTTGTTTTGGTTAGTCTCAATCTCTCAAACATAAATTACATAATTCATAAAACATTAGTGTTCCCCAAGGTTCCATTTTCTCTCCAACTTTGTTTTTCGTTTCCTTAAATACAATTATCTTTTTTTTTATATTTACTTCTAATCCATTTACTGTTTTGCTAACGACTGAATCCTCTTTAAGAGCAATACCAAATTGAGTTCTTTCTTAACAGTAGGCTATTGAATATACCTTTTTAAAAGGAACAAGCACGTGCAAGGATTTTTATTATTGAATTCAATAGAGTCCCCAAAAACAAAAACTATTTGTTTTTGTTTTTCTTCTATATTTGTTCGGCCCATAAGCATGCCTAAAACCGAAAATGCTTTAGAGTTTAGATGAAAAATTCCATCTGAATTCATGAACAAAAATTAAAAAAAATTAACAAAAAAAAATTGAAAATCGCTGAAGCGGATTTTTTTTAAATTAAGGAAAAAATTAAATATATAAGTTTAAAGTTTTTATTAACAAAAATTAAATTTTCAAAAAAGAAAATAAAAGCCAATTTTGAAATACATACCTACAATTGAAAATTTCTTTAAAAGATCAAAAACTACCTTCTTGAAAATTTTGAAAGCTTCTGCGTAGAAAAAAATTATTTAAATCAGTGGAAACATTTTTCAAGAAAATCGTAAATAATAGAAATGGTGCTTTGGGAGGAACCATTTACAACCATAAAAAAATGAAAAAACGTGTGGGGGGTTTCACTATGTACCAAGTTTAAAGAAAATTGATCCAGCCATTAAGGAAGGAGCCAAACAAACAGAAAGACAGACCGAATTGTGAGGCCCCCCTATTTCGTCTGATCAAAATCTCGACTTCAATTTTTTTACGAATGCATAACTTGCCATATATGTATGTATGTATGTTAGGTAGGTACCTATGTACGTAGAACCCACCTTTATATCGAAAGTAAAAATTCTGTATGCCAATTTTGGCCTTTGAAGCAGGTATTGAATTTTCAAAAAAAAAGTTTAATGGAAAACGAAAACCCAAAGAACTGTTTTATGATTATGGCGGAGGTACAAACAGTTTCTATTAAATTTTCTTAGCAATTTCCATTTTCGGTTTCAGTTCGGAACACTTTAAAGTACGTCTGTGAAGTTAGCAGGGCAACTTTCACCCACGCAATTGGGACCTTGACAGGAATTTGCAGTTTTTTTGCATTTTTTTTTTTGCATTTCTATTCCCGATTTTGCAGTTCGCCAAATAACGGTGTATTTTAGTGATCTGCTAACTTCACTGTGAAGTAAAAATGGCGTATCTAAGGAACTAAGCGTGCTAGGAACTTGCAGTAAGGCTTCAAATTTGCATTTTTTTTGCATTTCAAGAATAGGCTAGGTCAGAATTTTGAAGTTCTTTTTTAAAAAGAAAATTCATACTGACCTGCTTACTTCACAGGGAAGTAAGCAGGTCACATGGTGTTTCTGAGGAACCAAGCGTGCTAGAAACTTGTAGTAAGGATCAAAATTTGTTAGCAGGTCAGTATGAATTTTTATTTTAAAAAGGAAATTCTGACCTAGCCTATTCTTGAAATGCAAAAAAACTGAAAATTTGGAGCCTTACTGCAAGTTCCTAGCATGCTTGGTTCGTGAGATACACGATGTGACCAACTTGCTTCATACTGAAGTCAAATTTGGGAAATTTTCAAATTGAGGACTTCAAATTTTGAACATAGCCTATCATTGAAATGCAAAAAAACTGCAAATTTGGAGCCTTATTGCAAGTTCCTAGCATGCTTGGTTCTTGAGATACACCATGTGACCTGCTAACTTCACTGTGAAGTTAGCAGGTCAGTATGAAATTTTTTTCAAAAAAGGACTTCAAAATTCTGACCTAGCCTATCGTTGAAATGCAAAAAAAACTGCAAATTTGGAGCCTTATTGCAAGCTCCTAGCACGCTTGGTTCCTGAGATACGCCATGCGACCTGCTAACTTCACTGTGAAGTTAGCAGGTCACTAAGTTACACCGTTATTTGGCGAACTGCAAAATCGGGAATAGAAATGCAAAAAAAAATACAAAAAAACTGCAAATTCCTATCAAGGTCCCAATTGCGTGGGTGAAAGTTGCCCTGCTAACTTCAAAGACGTCTTTTAAGTACTAATTTTGAAGAAAATCGCTTGAGTGGCTTACGCTGTATGGGTTGGAGTAAATACGAACAGAGCTATGATAACCAATTTTTCGTGCTCTCAACCATCGTATTGTCATGTCTTATTACTATCCCAAGCTATTTTTGGCGCACGTATCTGAAACTTTTTCCTATATGAAGTCTATAGAGACTTTATCGCAAGTAAAAATTCACCTTAAGCAATGTATAGATATATCTAGGTACCTACGTATTACGTATTGTTGTGACCACTTTTCCATACAAAATATTTATTACAAAGTAGCAGTTTTTATTTTCACTTTATGTTTAATTATTATAGTAAGTAGCTTTCATGAATTATATGATCAAAAACCGCACAATTTCTTTTTTTTTTTATTTAACCATATCCATTTATTCAACCAAACCATGAAGACACATTCAAATTGTTTTTCATTAAATCCCAACAATTTATTTAATAATAATTATGGTAAATTAAACATACAATGTTGTTCATAATAAATTATTATCTATGAATCAATAATTCAACCATTTTTAATAAACTATCAGTTTCCTATAATAATAAATGTATATGTAACCAAAAAAAAAAGCTATCTCATCCATGATATCTGTTAAATGATTTCCCATTTAAATCCAATCAACGAAACTAAATGTGAAATTAATTTCCTCAAAATGATTACGTACCTATAGTGATATCCATTTTAGTTAAATTACATTTTCATCGTCTCATTTTACCAACACGATGAATTATTAATCAAACTGACGAGTATCAATTACGTGTGTACGAGCTGGAACATATTCATACCTACATACATCCTATATACATGACTGTATCAAAAAACTCAACTTCCCTATATCATAAGAGATCGAAACGAATACAGTTATAGTGGGATCCACTGTTTTGTTGTCCTCGGCAGCCATTCAAATCAAGGGGGCTTCTGAAAGGGAAGAACCATATCAATCCCTTCCTCAAGTATCCTTATGTATGTGTCCTTCTCTCTCTGTATTAACAAAAAAAAATCCTACCACCACAATCTACATTTGAAATAAATTTTATGGGAGGACTCACAATTGCACAGCGACTGCGCCCTTAATAAGCGGGTGGAACACAAACTATATCGATTAAGCAATAAAGGAAGGGGGATGCAAGGGGAACAACTTTCCACCTTGCCGCAGGATATTTTCATCGCCTCTCATCATGCAAAATATTGTCAGGGGGATAGGGAAACTCTGTATAACACAAAACCCTATCATCACCACAATATCATTTAGGGGATGACATGGTTGACATGGTTGATGATAGCTCACCTACCCTTGATCCACATACACAAACCCTCACACATGAACGAAAGTCCTTTGGGTAGGAATTTGGTTGAAATTTGATTTATTAATAATTACTGATTTTAGTATACCTAATTGGATGTTGTCATATCTATCGTCTAACTGTTTATTAATGGATATGAACATGAAACTCTGTTATTATTTGTATCTTCAATCCGACATGGTCGGATAGTTTTTGGGGCTTTTAATACCAATTTTTCCCTAGCTATAGTGGTTTTAATTATATTTTCAAACGAATTTCAATTAAAATTAAGTCTCTAATTGTTTTTTTTGTTTTTTTTTTGTATTATTTCAGACGGCAAACAGCTGAAGAACGTGAAGCTGAACGCCAGGCAGCAAATCGCTTAATGATGTCATTACAAGCTGAGGCCATTAGTAAAGGTTTTCCACCACCTCCAGCTCCCATGCAATCACACCCCTCACAAACGGTTAATGGAGCGCCATTGGCTGCCCTGCATGGTCTTCAACCTTGGGCCGAACAACATCCTGCAGGATGCTAATAGTATACTGAAGGGGTTATTCCTTTTCATATAGAAATTTAAATTTATAGATACAAAGCAAAATCAACACACCCTATTTTGTGATATGGAAAACTTAAGATATTCCGCTGTTTTGTAAATATTTATTAAACCAGACCTAATTATTATTAAAAACAAAAAGAAAAAAAAAATCGTATCATAAAAATATTCTTAAATTAAATTTAACAATTTTTAAAATTTGTAGAAAAATATTAAATTAAGATAAAATAAAATTTTAAAGAAAAGTAGCGCTTAATCTTGTGTAAATATAATCAAAAAAAAAACTTCATCAGCTATTTAAATTAAAATATAAAATCTCAAACAATCATAATAGCCTATTGAATAGACCTTTTAAAAAGGAACAATTACACGGAGAGAATTGAAAAATCACCAATTGAAAAATTTGCAGTTGCAATTTACGAATCATGTTTTATTCATAAATCAAGGCATTTTGTTTCCAAATTAATACAAAAACTGGTAATTTAACATTCAAAACGTAGCAATTTACAAAATTGGTTTATTCGTGATTTGCAATTAAAATCCATGATTCAAGCTTGTACTTTTCATACCAAAATACAACTTTTTTGGCGTAATTTACTCTCCAAAGGAATAATATCACAAACAGCATTTGAAAATATTGATTTGCGATACAAATTCAGTAACTTACATCATGCACAATCACTGATTTACGTTTTTTCTGTCGCAATTTGCAACTCCATGAAAATAGTCGCAAATCACCAACAAAAAAATCCTAAATCACGACTTTCTTGTCGCAATTTACTTCTCGAAGAGATAGAGCACCACAACATGGCAGGTATCTCATCATCAATGTGTGACACCAGCGATCTGTAATGCAAATTGGCCTGGTGGTTGCATGCTCGCTCCGCAACTGGAGGGTTGCGAGTTCAAATCCAAGTAGAGTCAAGCGTAAAGTATTTATTTCAAATAAATTAAATTAAATGTGTATACCTGCAAAATGAAAGATAGAGCAGGATTGATCTTTCCAAGTGGCAATATCTCGAAATAAAAGTGGTGATCACAAATCTTCTTTGCAAATTTACAAATTGTGCAATTGAGGAATATTTGGATCAAATTGCGATTTGTTGTTCGCAATTTTTGTTTTCTCTCGATAGCATAATTGATAGTTAAGGAGGGTTGATTTACGATTTCTGAGTATCAATATCTTCATTTTGCTCAGTTTTGCAAATTGCAAACAAATAGTCGTAAATTACGAAATCCGGAGCCAAGGTATAAAACGGGATTCATTTTTCGTAATTTGCAGCTCATTTTTCGTGATATGATCCAAGAATTCTTTCCGTGTACGTGCAAGGGTTTTTATTATTGAATATGTTTGTTTGGCCCATAGGCATGCTTAAAACCGAAAATGCTACTAAATTCACCCGTGCGTTTCTGAGAGAATGGTCACACTGGTCACTTTTCAGTATTTTTGGTTTAACTCGAAAACTAAGCCGAATTTGACAATTTTACTTTTAATACTTTTTGTTCAAAATTAAATTTGCTATCGAAATGGATAGTTTGGAAAATTTCTTAAAAAATTTAAGCAGGAAAAGTAAACAAGAACCAACATAAAAAAAAATCGAAAAATCAAAGATTTTAAAATTTTTTTCTAAATCGCGCATAACTTTTTTCGGAGCAAAGATACGCTCAAGACATGCACAAACAAAGTAAACTGGAGTCTTACGACTTTAATATGACATGTTAAAAAAGCCATATTATTTGAAAATTGACAGCGATATATCCATTCAAACTTTAGCATTTCTTATCATTTTTCACAGTTTTTGCCCGAAAGCCTATTTTTTGGTACTTTATGACAAATTTAACGTTCCTACCAACTAGCACCAAATCTTATGTTAATCCGACCAGCCGTTCGGTCTGTAGATCTGAAAGCATTAAAAAACAGTTGAAAAACGAAATTGCGAACTTACATCCTTTATATAAATTCTCTATAGTTCTAATGTCATATTAAATCGAAATTTGTATTTCGAACATTTTTACGAAAGTGAAATTTGCCATATTGTACCGAAAAAGGGACTTTCGGGCCAAAACTGCGAAAAATTATAAGAAATGATAAGGTTTGAATGGGAATATCTCTGTCAATTTTGAACAAATATTAATTTTTGAACATGCCACATTAAGGCATTTAGCCTCTACTTTGTTTTGTCTGTGCATGCCTTGACCCTATCTTTGCTTCAAAAAAGGTTATGCACAATTTATTAAAAAATTTAGATATCCTTGATTTTTTGATTTTTTTTAAGTTGGTTTTTGTTAACTTTTCCTGCTTAAATTTTTTCGTAAAATTTTTTGAACTACCCCTTCCAATAGAAAATTTAATTTTGAACAAAAAGTATTATATGTAAAATTGTCAAATTCGGCTTAGTTTTCGAGTTATACCAAAAATACTGAAAAGTGGCCAGTGTGACCATTCTCTCAGAAACGCATGGGTGAATTTAGTAGCATTTTTGGTTTTAAGCATGCTTATGGGCCAAACAAACATATTCAATAATAAAAACCCTTGCACGTAATTGTTCCTTTATACCTTTCATTTTCCGGTCTATTCAATAGGCTATAAGACAACAAATAATATAAAAATAGTCATAGGAAATGTTAAAATAATTAAAAAGCTTAAAAATATCAGCTTAAACCACAATAAAGATCTTAAATAATATAAATGTAAAAATTATAGTAATAATAATAATTTTTTTAAATGTGATTTTGTTCTTTTGATTCAAATTTTTATATGGTTTATATATTTTGTTTAAAATTTACAATGTGTAAGAATTAAAAAATGATGATTGTTTTATTTTATTGTATGATAATAATAATAATAATTATTAGTTAAATATAAGTTATACAAAATTATTGATAAGCAATCTTCAAAAATAAACGTGAATAAAAAGAAAATATTCATTTTAATTAAATTGTGTTTTTTGTTTTCAATTAAAGATATTCTGGACAGCAATTTAAGAATCAAAGGGCACGGTAGTGCCCAGCCAAGTTCGCGGCACTACACCCTTTTTACAGGAACAAACTCAGGCGATTTTCAACCCCCCTCTAACTTCAGTACCAATAAAGTCAGAAACTTCAAATTTGCAGTATTTGCTAGGCTGATCAAACACAGGTGGCTCACCAAATTTCAACTCTAAAGCACTAGTAATTCCCAAGATATAGGACTTCAAAAATCGCAAAAACCGTAACTGACTGACTGATTCACTGACTCACTGACTCACTGACTCACTGACAGATCATCAAAATTATGGAGCACTTCCCGACATCGTAGAAACTTGAAATTTCGCACAACGGTAGGCATTGTGGTACATACAAAGGAAAAAATCGAAAATGTGCAATTTTTTATTCAGGGGGCGTGGCATCCACCCACTTTCTTAAAAATTCTTATAAATTATATGGAGCTTTTCCGATTGTTCTATAACAATTAAAATTGGTAAATTGGTAGGGTTTGAGGTACTTAGAAAGAAAAAAATTGAAAAATAGAAATTTTCCATACAGGGGGCGTGGCATGCACCCACATTCTTAAAAATTCTTATAAATTATATGGAGCACTTCCGATTGTTGTAGAACGATGAAAATTGGTAGGTCGGTATGGCTTAAGGTACTTAGAAAGAAAAAATTGAAAAATTGGAATTTTGCATTCAGGGGGCGTGGTATCCACCCAAATTCTTAAAAATTCTTATAAATTATATGGAGCACTTCCGATTCTTGTAGAACGATGAAAATTTGTAGGTCGGTAGGGCTTTTGGCACTTAGAAAGAAAAAAATTGAAAAATTGGAATTTTGCATTCAGGGGGCGTGGCATCCACCCACATTCCTTAAAATTCTTATAAATTATATGGAGCACTTCCGATTGTTGTAGAACGATGAAAATTGGTAGGTCGGTAGGACTTGAAGTACTTAGAAAGGAAAAAATCGAAAATTTGGAATTGTCCATTCAGGGGGGGGTGCCATCCACCCACTTTATCAGAATTGCTATTATTTGTATAGAAAATTTTCGGTTGTCGTAGAATTATGAAACTTTGTAGAGTGGTAGAGCTTGACTTTCACCTGGCAAAATAAGTTTTTGCAAAAAGGAGTGATATCACAACAAAAACATAAATGTTAAAAAGGAGCCAAGTTCTTATGTGTACAAGAAACCTGTGCGTAAAAAATCTGCCAAAAAAAGTAATGAGATCTAAAATATATGCCAAGTTTTAAGTTCATGAAGTTTAATATCAAATATCTAAAATAGAGTAATATCGAAACAATTCCAAATCATGACAGAAATTTGGTAATAAATAATTACTGATTAAAATTTGGTGGATTTAATTGGCAAGTTTTCTCTTAAATACTTACTTAATCACAAATTTAAAATGTATGAAAACTTGACCAGTGAACCCACCAAATTTTAATCAGTAATCATTAATTACCAAATTTCTGTCATGATTTGGAATTGTTTCGATATTACTCTATTTTAGATATTTGATATTAAACTTCATGAACTTAAAACTTGGCATATATTTTAGATCTCATTACTTTTTTTGGCAGATTTTTTACGCACAGGTTTCTTGTACACATAAGAACTTGGCTCCTTTTTAACATTTATGTTTTTGTTGTGATACATATTTTCCATGTAAACATTTAAAATATCATAAATTGCTGCTCGAAGCTTATAATGAGTATTGGTAGTCGAAATGATCTTTTTCATTACCTATCAAGTATTATGGAACTATAGTAGGTAGATTGCATAGTCAGTCCTAAATGACATATTTCTACAAACATACACAGCCTTATTTATTAGATTTTTAAGACGGGTGAGGGTGACTAGTTAGACAGTTATTTATAAGTCCTGAATAGTTGGAAATATGGCTTATATAATTAAACAAAATATCAACTTAGACTAATATTAGACAACCAATGCCGTTGTCCAAGTAAGACAACCTTAGGACAACAGTAAACAAAGTTTATTAGTAACTTTTTTGAGTTGGACGGTAGTGTAAAGTTAGACAAAGATGAAAAATATGTTGGTTTATTGGCACTACTGGATCGCACAAAACTAAAATGCAGTTTTACTACAAGAATTAAGGAAAATACAGACAAGAGATTTAATTAAAATCGAAGGAGCACTTTAAATTTGAAGAAACCAAAATTGTTATACCCATGGCAGAGCTACCGATAAGTTCACGTGTCGCCTTTACGTAATATTACCATCCTGCCATTAAATTTGAAAAAAACTAGCTAACTTACTTAAGGTGAAGCTATAATCCGGGGTGGACCAGGGCCTCAAACAACAACCTTCTTAAAGCCGGCTCTGTTTCTAGCTAGCTGTATCCAGTGACGTCTTTAGGCATGGGCCCGGTGGGCCAGGGCCCAGGGCCCCCTGCTTTAGGGGCCCCCTGGACTACACCAGTATACAAATCCATGGTCAGTTTTGAAAGTATGCGAAGTTGAGATGGGATTTATCTGGCTCCAGTAAAATAAGTGATAGAGCATTATTTGTATATCCTTATCATGAAAGACTAATAAATAGGTAGGTACTCTTAAAACTTTCTAACATAAATAAAAAAAAAAATATTTTTAGTTATTTGTCAATAAAAGACAAAATGAAAGAGACCAACAAACGAAAATAAATAAATGCTAAAAACAGAGTTGATCACAATGTTATATAATTTTGTATTTTTTTTTTATTCCCGTTATTTTATGTTTGTACATGTCTTAAAATATTTATTATTTCGTGAAAAAAATGCAATAAAGTCTTAAGAGTACTAATTGGGCTCTCATAATAAGGAACCCAACACAATAACTTATTTTTTTGTTTGTGTTTTTTAATAAAATAATATAAAAAAACTGTTATCCGCACTAGAGAAAATTGAATAGTTCCGTTGTAGTTTGGTAAAGATAGAACAAGTAAAAAGAAACATGCCAAACAAGGAACAACTTTTATTATTTTCGATTTTCTTCGAAACGGTATAGCTGATTTCAATTATTTCTTTATGTAGAAGCTTCCAAAAAAATTTTAAAAAATGTACTTTGGATTTTCAAAATATGTTCCGAATTCTTTTTTTCTATATGATTATAGGCGTAGGAAGGGGGGAGCAGAGGTGGGCAGTGCCCACCTTAAAAAATTAACTGCCCACCTTAGAAAAATCGGCAGTTAAACTGTTCTGGTTCTTCATCCCAATCAAGAAGCAAGATTGAACAACTGTGAATGAAATTTCAGACACAAAAGTTTAAATTTTGCCTATAGTTTCAGTTGGTCGTCACATAACAGCAATTTTTGCCCACCCTAATTTTGTTTGTATTTACACATTGCATCACTGTCCGAGAAGCATCCACTCGGTTTATTAAACCGAGGCAAGCACAAACCTAGTTGAAATTTGTCTCAAACCGAGTTAGCTTGAAGCTTGAACCTTTAAGATGAGTAGTTTGTCAGGTTAAAAAAGCGGGATTACCAAACGTAAGATACCTATATGTAAATCGCCAAAAAATTGCAAAATTTCAAGATTTTTCACTCAATGAATAACCTAATAATAAAAAAATCTATTAAAATTAATTTAGGAATAAAAAAGAAATCGTTTTTCAGTTTTGCGGTGCGTTCAGATTTAATACTACGATGGCTCCATCTAGCAAAATACATCATAAAACGAATGTTTAAGCTTGGAAAAAAAATAAAGACTTGAATTCAAAAAAATAAAATCACCAAAATATAATAAATCGCTACATCTGACAAAATTGGAACATGAACCGAAACGTAATTTGATTTGGTTTGTTTAAAATTCTTACGGTTCGGTTTCGGTATGTATCAACTCGTTTGTCATCGACTCAGGGTTAACGTATAATTTGCTCTGTAACAGACAAATCAAACCGAATAATTGGAATTTTATAAAGATCTAAACCGAGTTTCTTCTACCTAGCTATCACCTGCGTTTTATGGAGAACAAAATAATGTGGATGAATTAAAGAAACCTAAACAAAATCAGAAATTTTTAGTTTTTACTTCGGGAAAAAGATAATTTTAGGGCAATTGGGTGATATTTGGATCAAAATACACTTTCTGTGCCAGTCTAGTACAGTCCATACCTTTGAAACATTAAGGAATGATTTTAAAATTTGGTTTGAAATAGAAAAATTTTCACAAAAGTACGAGATTTCTTTAGAACCTATACGAGCATCAAAAAGGAGACGTCAGGAAAAACAAATTTAGTTTCCAGCAACAGTTGTGGCAAAAGCAATACACTTGATTTTTCATCCCTTATCGAAACCGAAGATTGTTAGAGATTAAATATTAGGTATAATTTGTAGATTTTTTAATCAAGGTTTTTTTTTTTATTTTTTAATGCAGCTTTGATTTGTTTTTAATGGTCTAATATTTAAATTCATATTTTTATGTTTCTTTTCAAAATGCAATCAAAGTTTGAGTGGATTTTTTTTCTTTTCAATAAATGACTCAAAAAACAGGCTCTTTTTTAAAGAAAAATTAAATTGAATAATGTTATTCTGAATTTAAATTTGTTGGACGGTTGAGTAGTTAGACAGTTTCTAAAAGTTCTTAATAGTTGGAAATATGCTTTGTTTAATCAAATATAAAATGCAAAGTTAAAACAAATATTAGGAAATCGATGCCGTGGTCTAAGTAAGATAACTTTAGGATAAGGGTGAACAAAAGTTTTCAAAAAACTTTTTGGAGTAGGACAGCTATCAAAGTTTATAAATACGACCGTATAACTCTTTTTTCGACTAAGGTGATGGATAACATATATTTCAACTTCAAAAGGCGGTTTAAAATATTCTATGGGCCCATTAATTAGTCGCCTTTGTCAAATTATATATGAGTACTGCAGACAAATTTTATCAGTAGCTTTAAAGATGTTTTAAAATGAATGAATAAACTGAGTGCCGAAGTCTAGATTATGAGATAATATGTTCGAATTAAAGAACTATGAAATAAACCTTGATAATAAAAAAAAAAAACATATGGATATTTTCAAATTTATATGCTTACAAACTGCAACAGGCCGCATTACTGCCTCCGCTTAGTTGCTCCAATTTTGAAAAAAGTTTATCGGCAGTGCGGCGGATAAAAACTTAAGCCTAGTACGCTGCTGATGCGAAACGAAATTTTTAGTTGGTCTCCAACAAGACAACGAAATGCTTACGAAAACGAAACGGAAAAATATTCATTGACAGTTGCACAAATTTAAAAAATTAAAACAAATGCAAATGCAAAAAAATCACAAGCATCCATGCTGGAATAAGAGAAACAACAAAAATAAACTCGAAAAAACACAAATGTCATTTTTTCGCACACAATAAATTGTCTGGATAATTAATTGTGTGCGAAAAAAGAGTGTAGACTTCTCCAAATAATCTGCTACAATTATCAATTTCGCTCATCGAACAGCGTACTGCAGAACGAAAAGTAGAACTAAATTTTTAGTTCATGATTTCGTTGTGTCATTTTTGTATGGGATTTTTCGTTTCGCATCAGCAGCGTACTAGGCTTTAGTTGAAAGCTAATTTTACCCAAAACCATTAATTTTTTATATAGATGCATCGTAAGACATTGTTGCAGAGTTGAGTTTGGTAGCACTTTTAATATTTGTTAATTTGCTTTATTGTTGACGTCGTTATCGGCTTCTTTCATTAAATCTCTTTTGAAACAAATTCGGGAATTAATTAAATGCTCAAGCACCAATAAATACATAGTTATTGAGGAATCACTAGCACCGAAAAATTGTTTAATGATTAGGTTTGGCTTGGACTGGTTGCCCACCTTAAAAAAAATTCCTTCCTACGCCAATGGCATATGATTAATTTTTTTGTAAGCTCGATACTTAAGAGTTTCTTAATACTTTCTAAAATTTTTAAGAAACCAATTTGCTTTTATGCAAAAATAACGGAACCTTCCATACAAAAGTTAAAAAGCGTTAAAAAAAATATTTTTTCTCAAAAACGACTACAATTTTGAAAAAAACTTTTTTCGTATGCTAAAATTAGTACGATCTACTACCAAACATTATAGAACTTCACACTTAGCAACTATTAGTAGTACTTCTTATACTATTTAGATATTTTTTGTATAGATTCAAAATAGCTGTTTTATAGCCTTTAGTCCTACAAATTGGCGTTTAGTTCGGCTTACTCACTTGAACTCATCAGTGACATAGTGAGTGCTTTGTCATACGCAATTTGTATTAAGAGTGTTCCGAACTGAACAAAACCAGTCATTTGCTAACTTTTTTTTTTTGCATATATAAGACCGTTTTTTTTTTCACTTTCATCAGATACTTTGTTTTATAAAGTTTTGCATTTTTACTAATTGGTCACAAGTAAGCGTATTATTGTATTAAATAAAATTTTTTCTAAAAGTAACTGATTTTAAATTCTAAATTTACATAAATTTCTGTCAAAAAGTGCATTTTAAGAATTAAAAATTTCAGTATCAAATGATACAAATATGATTTTATAATTAATGAAAATCATGAAAAATATAATGAATTTATATCCACTGCAAAAAAATTTGTCAAAAAAATACCGTTAGGTATAAAAAAAATGACTGTCAAAAATGGGTTTTTTTCAAAATTCACAAGCATTTTTATTTTGCATTATTAAAATTTTTAAGAGGTACAAAATTAAAAATTTTCTCCAATAGTGGCATAATAAAAATATGGAATTTTATGTTATTAAACATTTTTTTGCAAAAAATGCTATAGTGTAGGCTGCATTTGCTTTGAAAAACAGCCATTTTAGCCATTTTCTCGATTTCTTAGAGGCTTTTACCAAAATCTAGAGCACAAAATTAATTTTTTTTCCAATGATGGCATAGAGAATAAGTTTATCTGTCCATAGACACCTTAATCGCTTTGATCGGATAAGTACACGCTTCGCAATCTTATTCATGAAATCACCATTTCAGTCCGGAATACTCTTAAGTTCACTTCAACTTACATGAATTTTTCAACAAAAATCTATGTCACTGATGAGTTCAAGTGAGTAAGCCGAACGAAACGCTATTTTGTAGGAATAAACTACAGTAGGACATACTACAGTATGAACTCGATTTACGTAACCCTCGATTCGTGCAACTCCTCGATTTTCGCAACACTAAATTTGAAGCACGTCTTGACTCTATAAGTGCAACTTTTCAAAAAGCTGCCTCGATTTGTGCAACTTTTTGTGTTTATTCATCATGTACATACATATGTATCACATATTAATTTTTGTATACATTTCGAACATTTCGTTTTCGTATTTAATAAAATTATGTTCAAAAATAATTATTTGTTTTGATTTCAATAAAGTTTTTTCATAACATTGTCGTTATCTATAAAAAAAAATAACTAATTTCAACTATAACTTGTATCAAAAAAATGTAACCCAGTAAGTTCAACAACCTCGGTTATTGCAACTGCCCCAATTTCTATTAGTTGCGATAATCGAGTTTGTACTGTAAGTTCAAATAATATTGCATATCAAAATTTTCAAAAAAGAATTTCTTGATTAAAAAAAAAATTTCAAATTATTTTTTTGAAAATTCAATTATTTTTATATGCACATAAATAGATACTTAAGATTTGCATACTAAAATTTGTCCTTAAAAGAATTAGAATTTGATATACATTTACAAAATTAATTAAAAATGCAGATAACATTCATTTAATCGAAATCGTATTATAAAATCTTCAAAATTTGCCTTAACCTGGAAAACAGTTTGTGTTCAAGACTAAAATGCGACATAGTTAAATAATAATAGTTAATAGTTTAATTTTACTAAAATGTATGGTAAAACTTATAATCTGAAATAGTTAATATATTTTTTTCAAGGGGCCCCCATATCCTTAAGGGCCCAGGGCCCCCAATTGTCTAAAGACGCCCCTGGCTGTATCCACTTTCTCACGCCAAGTTGGTTGAGGTCCTCTTCCTCTGTCCACTTCTGCTGCGCTGTCCCACGGGGTTGGATTCAAAGACTTTCCAGGCCGTAGCATTGGTGTCCATTCGCTCTAGGTTAACCAGCCATCTCAGTCGCTGACTTTTTATAACGCGTTTTTATCCACCGTTAACAGACGTATTTTTTAAAGAATGTGCCTCTAGTGTTGACTCTAGGGTTTTCCACTATTCATTCAAGAACGATGCTGAAGAAGTCGCATGACAGCGCGTTGCCTTGCCTAAAGCTTTTTTGACATCATAGGTGTCGGTGAGATCTTTGCCTGCCTTGATAGAGCAGCGTGCATTCTCCATCGTCTTCCTGCACAAACGGACAAGTTTGGTAGGGATGTCAAAACTAGACATTGCTCTATATAGCTCGTCTCAATAGATGCTGTCATACGCGGCCTTGAAATCGACGAAAAGGTGGTGGGTATCGATTTGAAACTCCTGGATTTTCTCTAAGATCTGCCGTAGTGCGAATATTTGGTCGATGGTGGACTTCCCTGGCCTAAAGCCATACTGATATGCACCTAACAGATTGTTGACGAATGGCTTCAGGCGTTCACAAAGTACGGCAGAGAAGATCTTGACGCCAATAGCCGCGTTTCATTATCGCTCATAACCCATATGGTTCACCTCGTGAAAATAAAACGATGTGGGTTAAGTGCAAAAGCAGTGCTGTATATCAGTCTCTTTTTTTCTTATGTTTATTTGTTTTTTCATGTAAGCACTTGTCTCTTTTCCTCTTTATTCCTAATACTGCTGACAAATCGCTGACATCCATTCACAATGGTAAATAGCCCTCTGCCGATCAGAGTGAAAACCTCTATCTGGCTTATTGAAATTAACCTCGATAGAAACCTAGATCCCATGTTGTTTTAGTAATGCATGTTAAAAGATAACCTCGACCCAGACCCAGAGATAATAAAATGCTGCTAATAATAATAGTTTAAGAGACAACGACATTAAAAGTCAAGTCATTTGCGTAAATTTGTAAGTCATATCAGTAATTGCATTTAAAGTAATGAACCATTAGCCGTTTGTTTGCCTTCCTTAGCACGTGACGAACCAGTGTACAATTTGACGTAAATTTTTTACATCGATTTATTTCAATGCCTATTGGTCGGAGGGAAAAAGTGTGCATAGATGAAATATTAAGCTTGCAATTTTGAGCAATTGTTGTCATAGGTCCGTGTTTAGATATAGCTATCTTCATTTCGTCGAGATTGGGTGGACGGAATTGTTGGCCTACGTCATCCAGGTTGAATGGTGCAATTTGTATGGTAGCGGAATTCGGTTCGTTATCGCCGTCGCCGTTATTTAATTTTCGCAACGGTCATCTCCCCTGCCATCGATGAAAAATTTATAAAACGTTTCTTTTATGCTCAAATATAAGCGGTTCCGTGAAATTACTCCACAAGGAAATAACTTCCATTTTGAAATTCGTTCCCAAGTTCATCATCATCATCGTGTCCTGTAACCCCGGCTGGGGCATAGGGCGTCAACAAAACGTCTCCATCCTTCACGGTCTGCTGCAAGGTACTTTAGCTGTGGCCACGTCTTTCTCTGGGATTCTGCTTCCGCTAAGACAGTTGATTTCCATGTTGTTCTTGGTCTTCCAACCCGCCGTGCACCCTGAGGATTCCATTCAAAGGACTGCTTTGCAATTTCATTGTTTGGTTTCCTCAGTGTGTGACCAATCCAACGCCATTTACGCTTTCTTATGTCGACGTCCAGCCGCTCTTGACTTGTCCTGCGCCACAATTCCTCATTTGATATTATTTGTGGCCAGCGAATCTTTAGGATGTGGCGAAGACAGCGATTCACAAAAGCCTGCAATTTCTTCGAAATGATAGACGTGACTTTCCAGGTTTCACAAGCATATAACAGCACGGATTTGACATTGGATTCGAAGAATCTCAACTTAGTGCGTAAGGAGATTTGACTTGATTTCCAGATTGGGGACAGAGTACCGAAGGCAGCACGAGCTTTATTTATTCTACTTTTAACGTCCAGATCCGTACCACCGTTTGCAGAGACAATACTGCCAAGGTAGTTGAACTGTTCCACTACTTCAACTGGCGTCTCCTGTAGAATAATACGCTGCTGTGTGGAGCGGCCTGTGAGCATTATTTTTGTCTTTTTGCTGTTTATTCTTAGACCACTCGACTCTCCCTTCACTTGCAGTGTTTGGCACATCCCGTTCAGCCCACTGATGTTATTTGCCAGTAGACATATGTCATCGGCATAGTCTAAATGACTGAGCCTTTCGAACGGTCTCCATTGAATGCCCTGTCGCTCTGCTGTACCTACACTGGCCGTCACTACGTCGTCCATCGCCAGCAGGAAGAGAATTGGCGATAGAACATCCCCTTGTCTCACACCCTGTTGCACTACAAAGGAGTCGGATAGCTGCCCATTGTGCAAAACAAAACACCTTGCGTTGTTGTAGGACTCTTTAATAATGGCAACTATTTTTGGTGGAATTCCTCTACCAAGCAACGATCTCCATATACATTCTCGGTTAACTCGATCAAAGGCTTTCTCAAAATCCACGAACATGAGGTAAAGCGGTGATTGAAATTCCATCGACTGCTCGAGGACGATACGCAGGGTGTTGATATGGTCGACACACGATCGACCACTGCGGAAGCCAGCTTGATGCCTCTTGAGTGTAGACTCGATTCTATCCTTTATTCGCTCGAGAATGATGGTTGCCATTAGTTTTGGGAAAACGGACAAAACGGTGATACCACGCCAATTGTTGCAATTCTTTAAGTCACCTTTCTTTGGCAACTTAACAATCACACCATCCTTCCAATCCCTGGGATAGCTTTCGTTTTCCCAAATGTTTTTTATCAACGGATGTAAAATACTAGCCGCTGTTACGGGATCGGCTTTCAGGAATTCAGCTGGAATTCCGTCCAGTCCAGCTGCCTTGTTGTTTTTGAGGAGATTTATTGATGTCTGGATTTCCGATTCTGACGGGGGTTCGATGTCAATACCCCTATAGGACCTGCGCATCTCGTTTAGTTGGGGCACTTCAGCACTCTGCTCAACTGAATCCTCATTTAGCAGGGCACAAAAATGGTCCTTCCATCTACGAAGCTGATCCTCAATTGATACCAAAAGTGTGCCATCCACATCCATTACAGGATGATTGGTGTTACTTTTTTTCCCGATAACATCTTTGGCTATTTGGTACAATTCCCGGATATCTCCTCTTCTGGCAGCACTTTCCGCATTATCTGCGAGTCCATCTACCTTCACCCTCTTGTCACGTCTCACACAGCGATAGACCATCTTATGTGCAATGCGGTACTCTCTTCGCAAGTCAGCCTTTCGTTGAACATCTGCTTCAGCATTTATTTGGATTTTCAACGATTTGCGAAGTTCGATCTTATCCCAGGTGTCTTGGGATATCCAAGAGTCTCTACGTCTCGTTCGCTTGGGTACAGTTTCGGATCCAGCCTCCATAAAAACACTTTTAATTTCACCCCACATCTCATCAATTGTTGAATTCTGGATTCCGTTTAATGACGAGGCTCTGTCGTTAAGGGTGGTGACATAGTTTCGACATATGTTGGGGTCATTTAAAGCATTCGTAATGAATTTTGAGCTCCTTGCTGCATCCTGCGCTGGTTTTTGTACGGCAGCGGTTCGTAGTTTGAGACTCATCAGAACCAAATGGTGGTCGCTTCCCATATCGGCATTTCTTATACTCCGGACATCACACATAGACTTCCTCCATCGCTGCTGAATCATGATATGATCAATTTGGTTTTCGGTTTGACCATCCGGATGCACCCAGGTAATTTTTTTGCACGTCTTATGCTTAAATACAGTCCCACCTATCACAAGACGATTCGCGTTACAAAAGTCGACAAGCAAGTCACCATTTTCATTCCGTGACCCCACGCCATTTCTTCCCATCACGCGTTCCAGTCCGTAATTGTCTGAACCGACTTGGGCATTAAGGTCTCCCATAACGACTATGATGTCGGCTCTCGGAACACTACTGTAAACCGAGTTAAGATGAGTGTAGAACGCGGTTTTGTCTTCCTCGGTCGCTTCATTTGTGGGGGCGTAGCACTGAATAATTGTGACGTTACGAATTTTTGAACGAAACCTTGCTGTCATTAATCTCGCAGAAATGGGCGCCCAGGAGATCAAACTACGCCTCGCTTCTTCGTTCAACATAATTCCGACACCATGCAGTCTTTGGCCACCCTCTCTTTCATCTTCCCCGGAATACAGCATTCTCGTATGTCCAGTGTCTGATCTGTATTCAGCTCTTCCTCTCCACTTAGTTTCGCTTATGCCCAGGATACTGATGTTTAGACGAAGCATTTCACGCTCAACCTGCTCGTATCTACCATCGCTGTACAAGGATCGAACGTTCCATGCTCCGATTTTCGTACGTATGCGGTAGCCAAAAGTAACATTTGCGCTTCTTGAAAGACTTCTTCTATTTGTCAACGATTCACTTATTATTATGGCGTCTTGATTGACGCTCGTACATGAAAGATGCCGCACCCCCAAATCCGATGTGCGGTTTACTGCAACCGAAGCTACAGAAGGATTTTCTATAAAAAGATTACCTCTTGGGGACTCATTTCCATTTGTTGTCATAATTCATGTATTTGCTTATATCCTTCCACCATGGTGTTTTCCGAGACATGATTAATAACATACATAAGCTCAGATTTGACAGGCACACCCGCCTTTTGTATGGTCAAACACATAACTGCTCGAGGCCGCCCACTATGGGAAAACAGACGCCTTTTGTAGCCGCCCAATATGGGTTACAGACGCTACCTGCTGCTGCCGTTGGCCTTTTACCATAAAAGCTCCTCCGCCACCAGACTATCATGCCGTTGACCGCTACCTGCAGTTCATCCGTCTTAAGGGGGCTTTTAACCATCCCAAGGACAAGTTTGTGCCCTGACCAGCAACGCTGGGTTGTCTGCTTATCCCGGCATCCATTCGGTCCCCCTGCACGTTAGCGTTACCCGCCCTCTACCACGCGGAGGTGTGCATAGGGATTTTCCTATCATTGAGCATAGGGCCATATGGCGTCCTAGCACTCTCAAGTACTTTTTCCCAAGTTCAAAGATGGAATAAATCTCCAAAAAAGCCTGAAATATGTACATATAAGTCCAAAAACAATAATTGAAACTTATGAATTTTTACTTGCGATATATAGATAATGTGGTATTTAAGAGTAAAAATCCATAAACCGTTATTTTTGACATTAGACCAAAGTCTTAAAATATCTATATCTTTTGAATAGTTTTCTTTCAGAAAAATAAAATTAATTTTTTTTGTAGTGTATCAATCTACAAACTTTGGATTGAGTACTTTTTGATAACATTTATTGTTTAAGAGTTGTACGTGAAAGTTCGATATTTTTGACATTTGGCCATTTTGAGATCGCAATATCTTGTAACAGATCCCTCGTGCGGGAGAAACTGTCAAACTTTTTAAGTAAAACATTTTGCCGTTTACAAACTGAGTATACATTTATTTTGAACACCTTCGTCATTTACTCGTTAAAAAAACAGAAAACCGTTATTTTTGGCCTTGACCAAATTCTTAAAATAATTATATCTTTTTAGCGGTAAATATAAGGACACAAATTTTAATATTTTCGTGTAAAGGGTAGGTAAAAAGGTCTACAAACATTTCTTGAAACGCTTTCCGATAACATTAACCGTTAAAGAGTTATTTTCGAAAAAACTGTAATTTCGTTAATTTACGGTTTTTGAAATAGCTTTATTTCCTTAAACAATGGTCTTACAAAAAAAAGTGTCTTGACATTTTTTTTAGAAAATTGCATGGTCTACAATTCTTGGTCATATTGTTTTCGATATCAGTCACCGTTTAAAAGTTATAGATCAAAACCCAAGTTTTTCGACACTTGACCTCGAATAATTTTTTGTGGGACTTTTGGCAGTTGTTATAACAAAAGGAACGACTGGACTATTAACGTTATCTAACAAATTAAGTTCATTAGTCAAAATTTTTAAGCAGTGCGCATGTATGAGGTTGCGTGGCGGTCGGCGCGTCTCTCGCAGTGTGGTGTCTGCAGCGACAGGGTCATAGCCACCATTGAGGCTAGGGGACTTTGCCCCCCACGGCGTTTCCTCGCGTCCATGCGTTTTTATCAGTCATATATGAAATTGATCCTAGAAAAAGAAGAAAACAAATTAAAAGAAAATCGAAAACAGAAGCGATAGAAAATATGCACAAAGCACAACTAGGGAGGTCGCTTAAAAAGAAGATTTCGATGGATAATAATTTGCAAATCCTAGCCTGTTACAAATTATTGTGATACCAAAACCTTGATTCTAAGTAGCAAAGTCAATTGGGCGCCAAATTATAATTCTCATAAAGTTAATCGCAAAATCTTTAACGTATCGCATAAAAATTCTTTAACACCTGTCTTCACAAAAGTGAAAATAAAATATCCTTTATCTCCATCCCCATCAAAAAATTTAAAAAAAAAATCCATTTTGTATCCGGCCACCTCCAATTGCATCCCAATTAACCGCAATTTGTCTTATTACCACTTAAAACCCGATTCCCAAAATGATCATCGTGTGTTTCTCTTCCGAGTATTATATCCTTCAAATAATTTGATAAGATCGCCGCCTTGCCGCCAACTGATTGTGCCGCAAAAATAAAAAAAAAAAAAAAACAAACAAACAAAGCCACACGGAAATTGTCGTGCAGCCGAAATTATTTCCTATAGTCTGGGAGGTAGTGTTTGCACCAGCAATTATAAATTCACTTATAAGAGAAGGGTAATTTTCTTGTTGATTACTTTTTTGAAATATATGGTTGGAGAATATTCTTCATTTCCATCTTCATTTTCCGACAAAATGACGCAAGGAATTTCTTGAGACCTCAATAGGCTCTGCAACTTCAAAAATATGAAATGGCTTTTTGTCAAGGGTTCTAAAGAAAGGTCTCAATTTAAATATTTTCTATTTCTACAAAACATTGTGCAAACGCCATAGACTTTACTTTCATTTTTTGAGAGGCACCTCTCACCAGTGTGATAAAAACAGGTGTGGAGATAAAGGGATTATAAGATTTACAGCATACCATCACACACTATTAGGGACCACCACATTCACTATGTTAACCATGAGAAATAAGGTGCCGGTGGCTGCCATTAGTGCCACTCTTCCTTTCCACTCGATTTGTAAAAGATACTCCACCTCAGAGGATGATCTCTTTGATCAACTTGGATGCAAGGTGTAGGAGGCCGGCTAATGTGACACGGACGTGGCACGGCCGAAGTAGCGGCGCTATGTAATGACGTCAACCTGCCTACCTACCGCATTAAATCTTTTTTATCATCTCAGCTCTGTGCCGAAGTATAGGTATACAAATGTACGTTGATAGATAGGTATCTGTCGTTCTTTCAATCCTCTGATGTTGCTGAATGAGTCATTTGAAAGTGGATTGCTTCGCGAACGGAGTGGAAGGATCGAGGACAACTTAAAAAATGATGATATCAAAATTGATCCTAATTGATGGGACCTTTTTATTATTTGTTGTTTAAAAAGCCGCCGCACAAACCTGAGCCGCACAACTGATGTTCATTATTTATAAATGATGCTCTAGCTTGTAAAGGTTTAGGTATGTATGTGGAAGTTGGTATATTATATGAATGCAACACCGACTGTCATCACATTTGGTAAGGTTGGTTAATTAATTTTTTGTTCTATTAGACTGTCATTTGTTTACTGAAAAAAAAAAAATACATAGGCACAGAACTATAATTACAATGCTTAGTTTCCTGTTTGTTTGTTTTCTTGAAGCATTTTGAAACAGTAGGTAAAGTGAAAAAGGTTTTGTTTTTTAAGGGTTGGTCCTTAATCGATTAAGGGAAATAATTTAATTTTAATGAACAGACAAACACCATGTGTTACGTTTATGATTTGCTGAATAAAACTTTAAGGAGTAATAACAAATTTGTTACATTGTGCCTATAAGCCCCCCAACATAGCTTGTTTCTGAGTCGTCAAATAATACCATACATCAGGACCGGGACTAAGTGTTTTATACAGAAACACTTTAGTTGATCGAAAGAGGGCTTTGCTCCCCAATTGACTTCTAAGCCCAAAGAAGCAGCGATAGAAAAGTGTTGTTCTTGGTTATTCTCACTGAGTTGATAGCGGAGCATACCTCGGTACTGAGACAATCCTCAAGCTTTTTTCAGAAAGAAATCTCAAAAAGAAATATAAAGACTAGAATATTGCAATCAACATTTTAGAATTCAGATAGCCAGGCCGCACTCAAGGCACAAAGCTCATATACATAGCATTAGCCTTAAAGTAGTATGGGAGCGTGACAAACTAGGTAAACAGAACTATGTTACGCTTCATTGAGTACCTGGGCACCTCCGGCACCGGCCACGTCGATATACAGGGCAATGTTTAGGGTCAGAGTAAGACTCCTAAGCGAAAATAAATGCAGTGAATCCTCCTAACGGAACGAGAAGCCTATTGCAGAATATGTATGTTTAGGGGAAAACGTGATAAAACAAAAAATGCAAATAGAAGAGAAGGTCAAAAGATCAAAAATCTGGAATGAACTCTCTAAACGGAGGCAGGCCAAACTTGAACTTGAGAATTACAACCAACAATGACAGTCCTGTAAATAAAGAAGTTAAAGTCTAATAAAGCTCCGGGGTATGACTTAATAAAGAGCAGAAATATTAAAAGTGCTTCCTCGTTAAGGATTAATTAACCTCCTTAATAAAATAAATTCCGCGCTCTCATCTGAAAACCCTACTATGCTTCAACACAAAACGAAGCAGATGGGCCTCTTTTTTGCTTTTTTCTAATTAGCATTTTGTTGTTTCGCTTTTTTATTTGGAATTTTATTGTTAAGGTTTTTTTTTATTTGGCATTCAATTGTATTTGACTTCCAATAAATTTCGCGCGAAATTTTAAGGCATGTAATTAATGAAGGTCAAAAACTCAAACAACTATTGAATGCCGAATAAAAAAAGTTTTGCAATAAAATGCCACATAAGAAAACCGAAACAACAGAATGCAAAAAAAAAAAACTTAAATGCAGGCTATTGATGATGCCGTAAAAAACAGGGCAATAAGGAAGTAAGACGTTCATGGAATTTTATTGTAAAAATCATCAAAGGGGTCATTGAAGATGAGAAAACCGCGGAGTGCTATTAAATTGGAGGGTGCATTTTGAGGGGGGTGGAAAAGCACCCTTTTTGGTTTTTTGCATATAACTCGAAAACGAAGCAAAATTTCGAGATAATTCTCAAAACCTTATTTGTAGAAAATAAAATTTACCGTCGAAATGGATTTTTGAAAAAAAATTTAAAAATTTTTTAGTAAGGTAATTTTTAAAAAAATCATTGCAAAAAAATGTGAAAAATCGCATTTTTTTTTTTACGTATTTGCTTATAACTTTCTTACCAGCAGAGAAAGGTATAGGCATTGCTTCATATAAAAGAAAGATAATTAAATTTTATTTAAAATAAATTAAAAAAAAAATGGTTTGGATAAAAATCGACCGAGAAATAGTCGTTCAAACTAGGCTGATGTAAAGTTTTTAAGGCTTTATAAATGGCATTTTTGGCTATTTTAATGGACTTGTTAGATTTTACAGGCAAACTGGGTCTATTAGGGAGTTATGACCAGTTGAGTCAAAAATAAAAGTCAATTTTCAAATTTTTCGCAGTTTTAGGGTTGCCATCTAATTTTTTCAAAATTTAAAATAATTTTCAAAACCAACACACTTGCTTTTACAAAGCCGGGTTTTGAACACATGTAAGCTTATACCTTCTCGAACATGAAAAAAAATAGTAACAGACAAGTTTTGAGGTTGAAAGTCCTTGCCAGACGAGCTCAACTTTTTCAAAGTAGGTATTATAAGAAATAACTTTTTTTAAATCTCAAATAACTGTCAAACCTTGTTCTACAAAGCCGGGTTTTCAATGTATGCTAGCTTATGTCTCCTTAAATAGAGACAAAACTGTGCCAGACGAGTTTGGCTGTCGAAAATGCATGCCAGACGGCCCTTAATGTTAAAATGTTGGTGATTTTTTTTTCCTTTTATTTTCTAATTTTTTAAATAATTATCAAAACTAACAAATCTACTTTCACAAACCGGGGTATTTGGTAGTTTATGCCTTTCGTTATATGGACAAAATAGTGCCAGACGAGTTAGGTATTCCAAAGTAAAAAAAAAGTTATTTCTTTAATACCTACTCAGAAAATGTTTAGCTGGTCTGGCAAGGACCTTCAACCGTAAAACTGGTCTAACACAATTCTTTTTCATGTTCGAGAAGGTATACGCTAACATGTGCTCAAAATCCGGCCTTGTAAAAGCAAGTGTGTTGGCTTTGACAATTATTTTAAATTTTGAAAAAAATTAGATGGCAACCCTAAAACTGCGAAAAATTTGAAACTTAACTTTTGTTTTTGACTCAACTGGTCATGACTCCCTAATACACCCAGTTTGAGTGTATGATCTAACAAGTCCATCAAAATAGCCAAAAAGGCCATTTATAAAGCTTTAAAAACTGTACATCAGCCTAGTTTGAACGACTATTTCTCGGTCGATTTTTATCCAAACCATTTTTTTTTTAATTTATATTAAAGAAAATTTAATTATCTTTCTTTTATATGAAGCAACTAGCCTTTACCCGCGGCTTCGCTCGCGCTCATGCTTATTTTGTCAACCGATTCTGGTTGTCGATCGATACAGAGATCATTAACGAAAAAATTATTAATTAATTTATTTTTGGTTATTGGTTAATAGCCCAGTCAAATTAGGAAATCAAATCGCATTTTTCGATGGACAAAATTTTTTTTATGGAATCTGTTTGGCTACGTCTCCTGATCATAAAAACGAGTTTTTGGGATTTTTGAGGTTAGGGAAGACCCGCCATCTTGAAAAAGAGATTGGTTTTGTTTTTATGCAATTACTCGCTTGCATTTTATTTTACAACAAAATGTCCTACTACAATCTTGTAGAATATAAAATTACCTATAAAATAAGCTATCAACGACCTCTGTAGGTGGTTTCATTTTTGAGATATAACGGGCCAATGTTCTCCATGAGTTGTGTTTTGGGGGTGGTATGACTTTTCTTGAGTTTTCTAGGTAACCGTTGATTTTTTTGGATGATGCTCTTAGAATCATTTTCAGTTTTTGTATCGACCTATAAAATGAGCCGTCGATCGATATCATCGGCCACGAATTGTGCGCGTTATCCAATTCATAGGATCACACTTTTTGAGTAAGGAGAAAAACATAAATATATTTTTTTTTTCGAAAATGTTAATCTGGTGAATCGTACAAAAAAAACTATTACTTAAAATGTTGTCAATAGTAATGATGACAATTTAACATACATGGTACGTGGAGTTGCATCCGCACCACACAGAAGGTTGTAAATCTGCCGGGAAACTTAAGACACCTACATTTCTTGTTGTTGAAAACTGAATTATCTTTTCTCGATCCAAATGTAAACCGAAGGTATTGCATGCGATTTCACAGGTGTTACCTAAAAAAAAAACTCAACAAGATTTCAAATTTATTGATTGGTATTCAATTATAAAAATCAAAACACCAGTGCTCAGACAAAGTTTTCGCACTATAGATGAATGCAAAGTACTGTGCGTATACTCTTGTCTATCAGAACATATCGAATAATGCCAGTTTAAACTCTCTGATCTTATGAAAAAAATTCAAACTCCTCAAATTCCAGATTTACGCACAATAACAGATCGGTTGCAGAAAAAATATGGTACTAAACTTTTCATTTTTGCCGAGAAAGGGCGCGAAACGTTTTTGTGTTTTGTTGATCGCAGTCGCGAAATTGTTGAAAAATCTTTTGAAAATACAAACTTTGAGCAAGATGTAGATACAAAAATGAAAAAAGTTTTTGAAGCTGACGATATTATCTACAACGATATTTGTTTGCAATTTTATAATGTTGATTACTACCAGCAACCAGAAAATTTTCTTAATAATGTTGACAATGCTGTTCCTCGTTATCTGAAATCTTTCATGTCGCGTATCATTACTGAACATAAGAAAGGATCCTTTTACAGCTGGGAACGAAAATGTACAAGCATCTGTCACGCTATCATCAGTCAAGTTCCTGCAAGGTCGTTTGTTTCTCCATTGCAAGTCGGCGTGGGAGCTCTTCTTTTCAAAAAGTTCGGATCAACAAATTTGATCGAAGTTCTTTCATCGTTGGACTTTTCTGCATCATACAACGAAATTCTGAAATTTGAGGCTTCTTGTATTTTGCGTCCGCAGCGATCCATTTCTTCGACTGGATTTTTCACAGTATGTCTTCGATAACAGCGACTTCAACACTAAACACGACTGATGGAAGGGGTACTTTTCATGCAATGGGTGTTACTTCGTTGTGTGACTCCAGGCAGTTCAGTTCAGTCAGATGGTGGCAGGGGAAAAGTTCTTCATGGCGCTCTATGGTGGAGGAAAGACAACTTCAACTGACGAACTTCGTTATAAAAAATTTACGAAGTCCGTGGCAAACATGAAAAAATAATTTATGTTCACTTCCCCCCACAAAAGATTGCGCTACGACAGCATATATTTCGGACTTATCACCAGGTACAAACGTGCTAGGAAACCGGAAAAGTGGGGTTGGAGAAAAAATACAAAAATGTATGTTCCTGTGATGACCACCAAGGAACCAGCTCCTCCCGAAATAATGAAGGTTATTTCTTGTTCCTGCGCATCAAGATGTGGAGCGGCTTGTGGATGTCGCAAAGCGGGTTTGAAATGTTCCACCGTTTGTGCACACTGCAGCGGTGAAACTTGCAGCAACATCCCCAAATGTATTACAATTGCTGAAGATTATTGCGAAAATGAAAGTACCCCTGCTCTTGCAGATTCATAACGATGAAATGACAACAAACGAAACGATTTTTGATCGCTACCAGGACCTTCAAAAATCTCAAAATATTCCCCCTTAATATTATTTGTCTCCCCTTCAAATACTTTCACAGGGAAACTTAATGTAAAATACACTTTACTCTTTTTTTTTTGTCATTTTTTCAAATTATTCTCTTAATAAGAAACAATCAATAAATTTGAAATTCAATAAGTTTTTCTTCATAGAACCTAGGAAACCGCTTGCAAATCCTTTTACATTTGGATTGAAAAAAGATAACTCAGTTTTAAATAACAAGAAATGTAGGTGTCTTAAGTTTCCCGGCTGCTTTACAACCTTCTGTGTGGTGCGGATGCAACTCCACGTACCATATATGTTAATTGTGCTCATTACTATGGACAACATTTTAAGTAATAGTTTTTTTTGTACGATTCACCGGATAAACATTTTCGAAAAAAATAAAAATATACTTATTTATGTTTTTCTCCTTACTCATAAAGTGTGATCCTATGAATTGGATAACTCGCACAATCCGAGGCCGATGATATCGATAGATGGCTCATTTTATAGGGTCGATACAAGAACTGAAAATGATTCTAAGAGCATCATCCAAAAAAATCAACGGTTACCTAGAAAACTCAAGAAAAGTCATAACCACCCCCAAAACACAACCCATAGGGGAATATTGGCCCGTTATATCTCAAAAATGAAACCACCTACAGAGGTCGTTGATAGCTTATTTTATAGGTAATTTTATCTTCTACAAGATTGTAGTAGGACATTTTTGTTGTAAAATAAAATGCAAGCGAGTAATTGCATAAAAACAAAACCAATCTCTTTTTCAAGATGGCGGGTCTTCCCTAACCTCAAAAATCCCAAAAACTCGTTTTTATGATCAGGAGACGTAGCCAAACAGATTCCATAAAAAAAAATTTTGTCCATCGAAAAATGCGATTTGATGCCCTTTTTTTGGACTAATTTGACTGGGCAATACAGAAGGAGATAAAATTATTACCAAAATGAAAAATATTAACTGAACTGCAGAGTCATAGGTTCTACTTCGCTGCAAACTGTTTATCCCTCTATTAGTCAAAAGCTATTAGCAAATTTTTTGAGTGAACGCATAACCAAAATATGAGTTTGAGAATCTGTAGGTGCATGCATCTTAATATTGAATTCAAAAATCTGGAAAGTTTTTTCGACACCCGTGTTGGGGATGTGGTGTAAAATATTTAGCTGTTTTCCAATTTTTGTGACAGGGTTACAACCACATCAATTCATTTTCAAAAAACAGGAACTGATCCTCTGTCATTTTCCCTAAGTTGATAGACTTTAATTTTGACGATCTGATTAAAAGAACTTGAGATAAACCATTTTAAATATGTGCACCATGTGCAGAAATTTTAAGAAATTTAAAAAAAATAAACAAAAGATAAGGCCAATAAGCTTTTAGACTAAGAGCCCACAGCAGATTTTGGGTGTGATTGATAGCAACAAAAGAAGCATAGGCGTCGAAAGCTTCATTAAAGGCTATTCAAAAAATCAAAGTCTTGCAGTCCACAACTGGGGCATTTGCGAGAAACAGTGCATCGAAAAAAAATATGAATGCAACTTCAAGGATAATCGTGTTAGCCGAAATTGGTTTTCACCCCTCCCTAGATAAGCTCCGCAGATCCCTTATCACGGACTCTAACACTCATTTGAGTGTTTAATTCGCCCGGCCAGACTATTTAAAAAAACCGTTTTTCACTTATAATTTTGAATTTTTTTAACGGTCGGTAGAGTGAACTATACACTCAAATTGTCTCAGATTCCGTGATATGTGATCCGAGGGGCTTATCTAGGGAGGAGTGAAAACCAATTTCGGCTAAAAACGATTATCCTCGAAATTAAATTCATATTGTTTTTTTGATGCACTGTTTCTCGCAAAGGCCCCAGTTGTGGACTGCAAGACCTTGATTTTTTGAATGGCCTTTAATGAAGGTTTTGACGCCTATACTTCTTTTTTTGCTATCACTCACACCCAAAATCTGCTGTTGGCTCTCGGTCTATTTGCTTTAGAGGGTCATATGTATGTATCTTGAGTTCTATTACTCAGATCATAAAATTAAAGCTTGTGGACTCAGAATTGATTCAAAATTCCATAGAGCACAATTTCTCATTTAAATAAATGAATTGAAGTGGTTGTACCCCTGACACGAAAATTTGAAAAGTGCTGTTTTCGACCCCTCGTCCCGAGCACGGGCGTCAAAAAATCCTGCCAGACTTTTGCATTCGATATCAAGATATGTGAACCTACAAACCCTCATATATGTAGGTACTATGTACTCATATTTTGGCTATGCGCTCAACCACAGAATTCTCTATCGGCTCTTACCATATAGTGAGGATGCTGCTGACTATACATAACGTGTATGTCATTCCATTTGGCGTAAACATAGAAATTCTGGCCACTGGGCACATGCGAATATGCTACATATATGTAGTTGGCCATGGGACTTGTCCTTGATTGATTTTCCTCCGCTGCAACGTAGGTGGGTATACTGAAAGATAGTATGGATTTATTTAAACATATTAGATAAACGCCAATGTAATGAAATAATGAACTTCATCAACTCCTCTAAAAATGGCTCGATGCTCCATAAGATTTCATAGGTTATATTTTTAAAGAGATGGTCCAATCCATCAGGGTACCACAATGGATAACCATTGATCTAAGTGTGACGGGAACAAGATCCACCGTCAGCCCATCAACCTAACCTAACCTAGATAAACGCCATGAAATCCTACTCATTTTTGCGTTGTGCTGAAGGAGGGTTTAAGGTTGAAGAATCGAAAAAGCACTACTAAAACCCTTCTCGACGACAGCGCAACGTATGCGTTGCTTCACGGGAGCAATTGAGCACGTTCCGATGGTTATTCTCAGTTATCCGGATAGCTTTGTGTTGTTGTAATCCCTTGTTAAAAAAACAGCTGATGACCGCTGACGCAACTCAAGTTATCTCAAAATGTTTGGGATAACTAGATAGCATAGCGAATAAACATTGGAACGCGAGGATTCATAATACGCTTCCCTCCAACTTTTCTAAAGAGGTATTTTTCAACGCTGTTGAACATTAAATTCTGATCTTGACAGCATTGTCCAGTGGAGATCTGAAAGCCACGCAGAATTTAATGCGGTAATACTCGCACTGCCAGGAATATGCATATCAGTTTGCCCCCCCCCCCCCCCCATTTTGATATTCAGAATTTCAAAACCAATGTACGTCGGTATATCCTTTTAAAACCTTCCCTATTTTCCTAATGCTCGCACTGCGTTCAATCATTTTTAAGGGTAGTCATACTCACAACCCCTTTAGTGCGCGCATATTTATAAAAAATCATCAATCACGCAGTGCAGCATTTTATTTTATTTTAGAATGTAAGTTTATTGGAAGTATACATACCTATGCGCAAATTTAAAAAAATTATTTTAGGTTCAAAACTTTCAACCCTCCTGTCTCTCTCTATGCTTCTTCGATTTAATATTAAAATAAACTGTTATTCCTCTAACTTTCAAAAATAGCTATGCATATACCTACACATTAAAAATTTTAGTGAAAAATTTTGCATTTTAGGGACACAAACAAAACCTATCCCAAAACAAATACATAGAAGATCGTTAATGTGAATGGCAATTATGTCGCTTCAGAATATTTTATTGTTATTCATTAAACAAAAATACAAAACAACAAAAATAGCTGCTATACAGCCACCTACAAACTTTATCCATACACCTTTTTATATTTAGAGACTGCAGCTAATTGCGCGCAGTGAAACAATTTGGCTCAATTTGTCATGTCAAATCATTTTGACAGACATTCACTTGCGTGAAGATTCAAATCAGGTATAATGGCTGCCATGCGAGGAGTAACAACCATACTCAAGCTAAAGTAAGTTAGGTAGGTATACGGTTAAGGTATAGGTACACCATGCAAGCCGATTAAACAATTTCCATTGTTTTGAGTTGAGAAGCTATGAGTAAAGGATTTCCATTTCCATTTCCATGCCACAGTAAACAATCGAGTGACAAATGAATATGAGAGCCATTTTGAAATTAAAATTGCTTGCCAGCCTGTTTCCGTTCAATTAACTGTCAGACGATAATTTGTAAAACTGTCATTTGAAAATTTGACAGCTTTTATATTAAATATAATGCTAGAAATGAGGAAAGTAGTAGGTAGGTAGGTGGTAGGTACCTAATATGCCATAGCAATAAAGTTAAAAATTTAATTGTTAGCAATTGGATGTATGAAACTATTTTTTCTCTTTCTTTTTTTGTTTGTTTGATGGTTACAATTTATACAGGGCTTCGTGTTATCTTTAAAGTCGATTAACTTGTCAATGAACTTTTAACCCTCAGTTCAAATATTTTGTATGGTTGTGAAACGAAGAATGAAAAGTTGAATTATGTTCCAATTGAGTGCGAAATCTGGTTGAACATGACCATCAAGTAGAGCTACTGAGTTGTGGGGTGAATTTTAAAATCGCCATCATCAACCCTCTATTTTATGAGTGGGCATTCAATCCCTCTATTCCTGCCTTTCCTATACGATTGACATGCAGGGCATACGTTTGAAATTAAATATTTAACCTTCATTGAAACAGAGCACTTGTGGATCATGTGTATTGATGAAGTCAAAATTCAATGTGACTGGGATGTGAGTGGCATTTTAAAAAGTCAATTAAATTTTAAAATAGTTTTCGAAAATTATTTTGTGTCAGTTTTATGCTTGACGAACTTTAACAACTTCCTGAAATTATACTCTTCACAAAGGATGTTTTTATTTATCCTATAGAAACTCTGCAAAAATTAAAATTTGTCGGTATATCAAGGCTCAGAAAGACTAGCCTTAAGCGTCCACACATCACATCTTAATCCGCACCGGCCTCTTATTAGAAGAGACAATTCTCATGAAACGATATGTTCCATTTCTTTTACCTTTAATAATTTAATTGGATTGGTGGCGTCTCATCTCGACCGGTGGTCAATTTTGGACAAACAGCGAAGGAGGCGCATAGCATGACATGCATTCGGTAGCTGTTTCCGATACCTACCTGAAAACCATTTGTTTGGTTTTAAGTAGATGATGGTGTTATTATCTTCAAGATAAAGAGCGAAATACTCGTGTGTCGATTTCGACTTTGTATCCGAAAAGGTGAACCGAGTTTTTTTTATTAGTGTGGAAGTGGCTAATTTTATTGGGTCGCACTAATTCTACTTCCTTTTGGTTGGATAAGAAAAAAAAACCTAAAAATAAGTCTGATAAGATATGGGTACCAGAGTGACACTACAATTATTATGCTTCGATATTTAAACATTAAATTCGTAAATGAAGAAGAAGTAAACTAGGATGCTGTAGCCTAGAGCTAGACAACAAATTGCCTATCGTAAATATTGACTTACTTACTTACTTATCCGGCTCCCGATCCATGAAGGGTCTCTGCCTGAGATATTGCGGTCTTCCATCGGTTGCGGTCCCTCGCACGCTCCCTCCAGTCATCGAGACCAAGCGCTCTTGCGTCTGTGACCGCCTGGTCCCTATAGCGGAGGTTCGGTCTTCCTGGTCGTCTCGAACCTGGGGGCTGGGATTCGAAGATTTTCTTGGCTGGAGCGCTGTTGTCCATTCGCTCGATGTGGCCGAGCTAGTGTAGTCGACGTGTTTTGTGCCTTCCATGTTAACACCACTCTTGCGCACTATCTGCACCAGGACTAAGTTGAAGAAATCACATGATAGCGCATCTCCTTGTCTGAACCCTGTACTCGTCTGGAATAACTCTGATGAGCTGTTACCCATTTGCACGTTGCACCTCGTATTTTGTAACGTCATGCGGCATAGCTGGATCAGTTTTGTCGGGATCCCGAGTTCCGACATCGCCAATAGAAGCTCTTGGCGACTTATGCTATCATATGCGGCTTTAAAGTCGATGAATAGGTGGTGGGTCTCGACTTGAAATTCGTTGGTCTTTTCCAGGATTTGCCTTAATGTGAAGATTTGGTCTATCGTTGATCTGCCTGGCCTGAAGGGACACACGTGTACGTGCCGATCATAGTGTTGCAGAAAGGTTTTAGACGCTCACATAGTACGTTGGATAGGATCTTGTAGGCAACATTAAGCAGGGATATGCCTGTAGTTCTTGCAGGACATGGGATCGCCTTTTTTGTAGATTGGGCATATGGAGCTATTTGACCAGTCGTCGGGCATACTTTCCTCCTCCCACACTTGGTTGATGAGCTGATGGTGCATGCACCCTACAAGAACATCTCCTCCGTACTTAAAGAGTTCCGCAGGTAGGCCATCCGAGCCGGCGGATTTGTTGTTCTTAAGCTTGTGGATGGCTTTCTTAACCTCTTCAGTACTGGGCGCTGGGACTGGATCTTCATTGACTGGTCTTATGCTTCTTTGTTCCTCTGTTGCCTCCTCTACATAATGCCCAGTAAGCAGCTGCTGGAAATGCTGCTTAAACACGCCTACAATTCCCTGTGCTTCGGTGACTAGGTTACCTTCGCTGCTTCGAAGAGCTTGCGTGCCAGTCCTATAACCAGATGCAATCTAAATATTGACACATACAAAAATTGTCAAGTTTCAAAAATAGAGAGATGAAATAAGTGGACCAAGTTTCGGGTCAATTCTGTTGAAATTTAGTAATATTTTACGTGTTTCACTAATAATTCTGTCATCATTTATGAAGACCCTACTAGAATTCCTTTTCATGACTTTTGTACTAAGGAATGCTGGAAACACTTTTCAACGATTAATAGATGAAATCTTATTCGGACTTGACTTTTGCTTTTCATATTGACGATATCCTGGTATATTCCAATACTTCGGAAAAACATTTGGAACACAATTCTTTAAAGGCTTTCCGACTTCGAAATGGTTATCAACACATCGAAAATGTATCTTCGGTGTTCCAGAAGCAAAATTTCTACACAATCAGCGCCGATGGAGTTAAGCCGTCTTAAGAACGTATTAAAGCCATTCAAAATGATCCCCTTCTAAAAACAGCTAAAGGTCTTCGTCACTTCCTTGGAATGGTTGATTTTTATCGAAGATTCATACCCAAAGCATCTGAACTTCAAGCAACACTTCACAACGCTATTAGTAATCCACAATTGAAAGGATCCCAACCTGTTGCATGCTCTCCAGAGTTAGAAGAAGCATTATGCAGTTGTATTGACGGCTTATCTTCTGCAACTCTTTTTGTCCATTTTTGTTACGGACCATAACTTGGTCTTTTTACGGATGCTTCTAGTCACTCGATTGGCGCTTGTCTAATGCAGATTATAAATGGGACCTGGCGACCACTTTCTTTCTTCTCAAAGAAAAAATCTGCAAGAGAGAATGCTTGGCCAACTTACTATCGAGGACTACTTGTAATTTATGCAGCAATACAACACTTTCATCATATTTTGGAAGGTCAACAATTTGCCATATGTATACTGACCACAAACCCTCTTGATTTATGCATTTCAACAAAACTGGAACAAGTTATCACTCTTACAATTAAATCATCTCTCATTTATCGCCGAGTTTTCTACAAACATTCAACATATTAATGGAAGCGAAAATATTGTTGCTGATGCACTATCACGCATAGAAACATTATCTTCCTTCGTAGGTCATTAAACACTCGCTGCATCACAAGTTGAAGATGAAGAACTTCCAGATTTGCTAAAAACATAATACCACGTTTCTTAACCTAAAAAAATGTCGATACCTGGAACAACAATATGTTTATTTTGCGATGCATCAGCAGGTTAGCCAAGACTTTCTGTAATCAAATTTCATCATCGTCAGATTTTTGATCAACTGTACAACCTAAGCCACCTAGGAGTCAAAGCGTCTACCAAACTAATTGCCGATTGTTTCATCTGGCCTTCAATGCGCAAAGATTGTCGTATTTGGGCCCGTTCTTTTGTATCTAGCCAACTCTCTAAGATATCTCGCCATTTCATATCAGCATAAGGAGACTTTGAAACACCATCCAAACGATTTTCACATGTTCACTGGACCACTGACTCCAGTTAACTCCTTTCGATATTGCTTAACTGTCACGGATCGCTTCACTAATCAATATCCTTCCCCCTCTTTATACCTACCTTGCCTACACCCTGGAAGCATAATGGATCCATTGAGATCCGAATGAGGTGATGCGACCATCTCGCATCATAAAAAGCTGCTACCTACTATATAGCAGCATACAGCAACGACAAAAAGATTAAATCACCTCCACTCGTTTAGCTTGTTATACTATCTGCTTTCAAAAAAGACATCAACTCACCACCAGCAGAACTTGTTTATGAAGAAACACTTCGACTTCCTGGAGAATTGCTTACACAATCGACACAAAATAAAGTAATTGAAGATCCAACAAATTTCCTTCATCATCTTCGGAAACACATCTCAAGTTTACGATACGACCAACCCCTGCATCAAGACACTCTCAACCTGGAACATTAATTTTCGAAGAACTATCAAACTGTCGTTATGCTTTCCTCAGAATTGGACCTATTCGTAAATCCCTTCAAAAACCTTAAATAGGACTATACAATTTCAGTTTTGGTGATTTTAGTTCCATGTGGTCTGTGGTGGGAGGAACTCATCGTTCAACTCTGGAACAATAGTGCGTCGGAGTAAACCGCTTCACTATCGATCGATGATTCGAGCCCATCTGCCAATATTTATTCTTCTGAAACAGTTTCATATTCTTTATTTACAGATGATGCTTTCTCTTTTGTCGGATCTAAAGGTATTAACAAATAATATGAGTTTCGTTGTCAGGACAAATTACCTAAACCTTAATTAATTTTCGTGAAGATGATGTATCTGTTGACAGAGATTTTCTTCGTCTAGGAACAACAAGTCCGTAAGCCTTAGAGCATTCACTGTATCCGACTAGAATACATTGGATTGACTTGCGATCGAACTTCTTACGTTCCTCCCCATCGTTTCTTCTCATCGCCTTCTCCTGACAACCAAATATTCTCAAACCTTCCAGTTTGGGTTTTTGTCCAGACCAGGCTTTCACTGGTGTCATATCTATCCAAACCTTTTCTCGGAGAAGAATTAATACTGCCGTCTTCGTCACTACTTCACCCCAGAATTCAGTTTTCAGAGCAAACAACGAGCTTTTTCTACCACCACCGTTCCGTTAGTCCGTTCAGCTTAGCCTTTCTGCTCTGGCTGTAAAATTGGATGATGGCTACGATGTCAAGGGAATAAGTAACATCTAACAATGAATTTTGAAGAGATTGATATCGAAAATTGAGATTTATTGAAATAATTGAGATTTATTTTGGATTTTTAGGAAAAGTTGGATTGAAATGAAAATGTGTGATGAAATCATCAATACTTTTCGACTATCGGATCAAAAAAAATCGAAGCGTTCATTATTAACACAGTCCTATTGCATATTGAAGTTGGTTTTGGGGCAGGGTGCAAACCAATTGAGTGAGTGCCCAGTAGCGGATCCAGGATTTGGCTGTGGGGGGGGCTCGAGGCTCCTATTTTAGACATCTCTCAATCCTAATTTTCTTTTATCAGAATCTAGGCCAGTCGGCAATATATAACTAATGAAAAATGTATCATTGGAAAAGGAGCAGTATAAAAAGTTGTTAAGATAATTTAAATGTTATAATGATTATTTTTTGAAAAATTTACACATTACAGGCAGTACGTAGATCGTACAGAAATTAAGCTCCCACATTTCTCTCCAAACACCAGCTAACAGGCTAGCTCTATTTTAACATATATTTTTGTGGAAAATATTACATAAAACAGCTGTTCTCTGAATAAAAATTTTACTCAACAATTTCAAAGAATTTTGTTCAATATTTCAAGTAAATCTGATAAATAAAATGGGTTTGTCTCGAATACAGTAGACGCTCGATATAGTGAAGTAGTAATAACCAGGCCTGTTTACTGTTTTGAGATTGTTCACTTTTTCGAGCGGGAGTTTTCTAAGGCTTTACAAAGGCGAATTTGATCCAAAATGCACATTTCGTTCGATGTGAATGTTTTAATTTTAATAAAGCATTAAACAAAGCTTTCTCTCAGGTTTAAACAAAAAACAGAAACAATTCCTCAGAGCTCTCAAACTATGTAAAATGCTTGCGCAAAATTTGTACACAAAATACGTTTTTTTTATAAAATTTTGTGTGTTCACTTTAGCGTCTACTGTAGTTCTCTCTTTCGATTTTCATTTTAACAAAGTATAAAGTCTACCTGAATCTCATGAATAAAATAAGCTGTACAAATTTAGCTTGAGAATAATGTGGCGAACAACTATTTCATACACTTAATAATGACAGGCATCTTGGTGATGTACAGTAAGAAACAAAAATTAAATTGGATTTGCGTACTGCTCAGCCAAAATACTAGGCAAAGTTTTGGGGAGAATTTTGTATGGGACAAAATTCACCGCGATCTATAAAGATATTGGCTAAAACATTTTATTGATATTGGCTAAAACAACCATTTACAGCCACACCATTTAGTTTAAATAATCCTACCATTTCCTTATATAAATTTATTAATTCAATTAATTTTATTTATTTATTATTTAAAGACATTCAAAAAGGAGAAACTTAGATTAAAAATCGCTTCGTTTTAAGTAAACGTTTAAACCGTCAAAATTTCTTCGAACTACAAATCTTTGTTTTCAATTTTGAGGACACTGATTTGATTTTAATAAACAATAATTGTTTGATTCGGTTGCTCGGAAACACAGTGTTTATAAGCTCTAAAATTTCCGGGGGTCAGCTAAGCCCGAAAGGTATCAACAGAAGAGCTGTGGAAAAAAGGTTACATTTGTTCTTGTGGTCAAATTCAATAGGATCCTTAATGATGGATTCAATCGATATCCTAAGCTTTCGTTCATTCAGCTTAAAACAATAGCATGCTCTACTCAAAATTGTACCTGAAAAGGAGTTTTCAGGTCAACTGGTAACATTTGTCACTAAATTCGGACACCTACATATCTGAATTTCGGTTTTCAATTTCTGAAAAAAATTATTAAAATATCAGGTGTTGTCCTTTAGCTGCTCAATTTTATTGAACATTTAAATTTACTCACCTAACCTTGTTTGTTTCGCCAAGTGCTCTTCGGGCTTGAACAAAAATGCAGAATTTTTTTCCCTAGGGGCTAAAGAAAAACACAGCTTGAGAAAACATAAGCTAATGTTTTCTATGTATGTAAAGTTGTAAAGCCCCAACCTCGTCGAATTTCTTTAAAACTTGTGAAAAAACACAGCCAACATTCAAATTTGCTAGCCCCATTCTCATTTTGTTCCAATTCTCTTACGGATTGGAAGAACACATTTTAGGCGTAAATTGTTTAGGCCCAACTCTGCCTCTTACAAAGGGATTGGAATAAATAGAGCCTACGTTTTTATATTTAAGTTGCTCAGTCTCATCTTCGTTTTTTCATCTAATAACTTTGGGGGCTTAGAAAAACATGTTTTCATTCAAATTTTTCAGCCCCAACCTTGTTTTAATAAATATTACAAAAAACACAATTATTATACATACCTTTCTATGATTTTTGGGATCATTCTTTGTTTCATTAAGTGTTTTCAAAAATTTTAGGTTTGAAAACGAGCACAAAATTGAAACATCGTAATGTATTGTATTTCACTATTAATTTAATTGTACTAATCGACTGTGGGGGGGGCTTCAGCCCCTATAGCCCCCCCTCTGGATCCGCCACTGTGAGTGCCTTATGACCCACTTCCTGTTGTTTGTGCTGCTAACGTACAACAACCATGCTCCACATCAGGGTTGTCAGATGTGGCGATTTGTCACCAAACAGGCGATATGAATTTTGATTTGGCGACACGAAAATCGGTTTGGCGATGTACCTTAAAAAAGGCGATATTTTTAGGTTTTGGCGATTTAAATTTTTTGAATCAAAGTAGTACTAGAAGTAGTAATTTTTTATTAAGGTTTCTTTTGATATTACATTAAACTTCTTATAACTACATTGACCACTTAATGGCAATTCATAATGCCGACTTTGAATTGGCCAGGCTACACAATTAATATTTTTATTGTTTTCTTTTTAACAGATTTCAGTCATTTTTATAAAATTGAATCTGAGTAACATTTATGTATATGAGTCCACTCAATGGGAAATATACTTTTTGAATTAAAGTCCTAATATCTTCGGTCAAAAGGTAAAACTCAGGAAGTACACAAAAATATACTAAAGAAAGTGAGAATGAAATTCATTTTTTAATCCAAGAGCCAAGAAATCTCATTTTGCTAGGTATTTACTAACACATTGATATAATTATATGCCCAGGAACTGTATTTCAAAATTTGCGGAACGTGACTTCAGCTTCAAAAAATTCTTTTCAACCTAATTTCAAAAGTATATTTTGATAAATTGTGAGTAGCTTTACCTAGTAACTGACGATATTGTTTCTTTTTATCTGATCTTCACTTAAACCTTGTATCTTTTTATTGGTGTTTGCTAAAATTTAGGCATCAAAATATCGACTAAATCTAATTGCACTCAAAACTGAACATTGCTTTTTTTCCCACCACTCAAATAATTTTATAACATTTTTGTGGTTTTTGGATTTGGTCATTTATAAAGTGGAATATTTTAAAATTGGCGATTTTTTGGCGATTTATATTTTACCTTATGCGATTCCGCTTTCTTAAACCTAACAACCCTGCTCCACATCCGTTTTACAAACTAGAAAATATACCTATCTGCTTACATGACCTTCACTGAAAAGCGATGGTATTCGCCGAATACCTGGAGGAAACATTTAAGCCTTTCGATAGACAAGAACTCAACGACAATATTAATATGAATTTATCCTCAATGACAGCTACATAATAAAAAATGCTACACTTGCCGAGTTAAAAAGAGAAATAAAGAAGCTTAAGTCCAATAAAGCTCCAGGATATGACTTAATCACGGCAGAAATTCTAAAAATGCTCCCTCGTCAACGTTTAATTAACTTCCTTTATAAAATAAATGCCGCTGTAAGGTTAGAACATGTTCCGAGTCAAATGGTTTTGAAACCTGGCAAACCATCGCATGAAAAGAACTCTTACAGACCGATTTCGCTTCTTCCTATAATATCGAAAGTTTTTTAAAGTATACTACTCCTGCGCTTGTAGCCGATAATAGAAGAAAAACAATTGATACGTGAACATAGGATAACTGACGTAATTGAGAGAGCTCTCTAAGAAAAGAAAATCTGTTCGACGGTCTTTTTGGATGTGTCGCAAGCACGAAGGCTTCAAATAAAAATTTAAACAATTTCTGCCTGAAGGACTTTATAAAATTCTAAACGAGGAGAACAGACCTTTCCGTGTAAGACACGGGAATGAATAATTTCATTTCAAAGAAATAGTGGCTGGGATGCCACAAGGTAGTGTTCTAGGTCCAGTTCTGTACCTTCTATTTACACGTGATATACCTCAAACAGAAGACAACATTTGTTGATGATACTGCAATAACGATTAACGAAGCTACGATTAAATTACAAAATGCTCTTAATAATGTTAATGAGTGGACAAAAACATGGCGAATAGTGCTCAAATGAACAAAAGTCAGTCCAAGTGCACTTTACGTATACAAAATAAATAGATTTCCCGTCTTTCTTTATACCGGTCGTGTTCTATTTAAGAATGAGGCAAAATATCTGGGAATGTGTCTAGACGCGAAATTAAAATGGAAGAAGGAAAAGAAAATAAATACGAAGAATTAAAAAGTAAATTAAGAGATATGAACTGGCTACACGGTGAACATTCTAAACTTAGTATTGATAATAAGTTGATTTTGTACAGCCAGGTACTTAAACCTGTTAGGACTGTCTGGACGGTATACAACTCTAGGGTTGTACCTGCAATACAAAATTAAATTTGTAACTTAAAAACGTTTGAAAATAAATTGCTTAGGTCATTTGTAAATGCACCAAGGTATATACGAAACGAAGATTATCACAGGGATGTCGGGACTCTTACGCACGGTTCGAGATGAAATAAAGAGTTTCACGTGAAAACATAGAAATCGGCTATTAGTTTACGCTAATTCAACGATTATTGACATTCTTGACGAAACGAATTTAGTACGCCGTCTGCGAAGCACAAAACCTTCCGACTTGGTGCGGTGAGCACAAAACCGCTTTAAAATCGCGGAATAAACAGGAACTTTCACCGGAAAGTTACACGTTACTTAACTTCGTTAAAAATAAATTGCTAGATAAGTTTCAACTTAGTTGCGATCGGGGAGTGGAGGTGGTTTTAGCGTAGTTAGAATCTCACACTTCTATAAGCACGCGTTTTTCGATCCTCGCAGAGCCTTATGCAGGTTTTGCACCTACCCACGGGGAAAAAAAATGAAAAGCTAATTTCATGCAAAATGAGCAGACGGAAGCCCGTAGAAATCTCGCAACCAATCATGTTTCATAGATATCCCACAATCTTTGAACAAACCCTCAAGTTGCCTAGCCTCTGGAATTTTTATGTTGAACTCAAGCTATGGAAACAAAAAAACCCTTCACTCTTATCCACTTTCATCCATTAGTCCAGTAAAATTAAATTAATTAATTCGAAATATCTACAAAAAACACTGCGCCGAATTTTTTTTTTGTTTCTTAAAGAGTACCTATTGGAGAGCGTAAATCCAAAAAGTTCGAACAAAAAGCGCCCATGCGTTGTCCGCCATTTTGAAAAAGGCTTTGGAAAGCGTGAACTCTATTTTCTCGGTTCCTATCATATATAGAGGGGATTTTTTTTTATAGGTTTGTAGGTTATAATATTTTCTTTAACTTTTGTTGAGAAAAAATTTGAAACCTCTTTCCAAAAAAAAGTTATCGGCGAAAAACTGTCGAGGTTTTGAAGTAAAAAATGGTTTTTAACGTTTATCTCGCCTCATGTTCATCTGATCGAAAAAATACTTAAGTTGTTTTTTATAGATCACTTTATTTCCTACATTTTGGTATATTTAAATTGTATGTGCGACAGAAACTTTAGGAAATATAACCTGTCAAAATGGCCAATATCCTCCGAAAATAAAAAAAAAGACATTTACTCACGTTTGAAAATTTACCAATTTGATTATGTTCATTTTGAAATTTAAAGAAACAGTTCAAACTCTCTTCCACACCACCACCGAGGTAGAGTTACGGCACATTCTTTTTAATGTGGTGTCCCCAGGAGGTATAATCCACGATTCAATCGTTTTCGTTTCTATATCAGCCCATTGAGCTATCAATGTGGCATTAGTTTTTCCATGTCGCTCTTCTTTTTTTTGGGCTAGGCGTGCGAACATCAATGATCATATTAACGTTGTTAGTACTGCTGGGATCGTAATTGGTAGTTTCTTCAATGTTTTCAGGTGAGGAAAAGTCTTCACATGCGTCTTCATCTTCCAGTAAATTAAGCAAGGAAGGAACATTCTCGCATGTTTTTCCACTGCAGTAGAAACATATTAATATTAAATTAATAAATAAACCAACTTAAGTATTTTTTCGATCAGATGAACATGAGACGAGATATACGTTAAAAATAATTTTTTACTTCAATACCTCGACTGTTTTTCGTTGATAATTTTTTTTTGGAAAGAGGTTTCAATTTTTTTCTCAACAAAAGTTAAAGAAGATATTTTAACGTACAAACCTAAAAAAAAATACAGCTCTATATATGATAGGAACCGAGAAAATAGAGTTCACGCTTTCCAAAGCCTTTTTCAAAATGGCGGACAACGCATGGGCGTTTTTTGTTCGAACTTTTTGGATTTACACTCTCCAATATGTACTCTTTAAGAAACAAAAAAAAATTCGACGCAGTATTTTTTGTAGATATAAAATACTAATTTGACTGGACTAATAGGTAAAACTATTTATGGTACAAAAATGGCGAACTTCATCGCTAATTGGGTCCTCCATATCTACTTACCTACGCCCACTGCCCTGCATTAATATTTAAACATGACTAATACCTATGTGCGATATTTTTCTTCCAGAGATTTATAATTTTATCAATCCATCAGCTACTGGCTTCAGCTTGTAGGAAAATCATAGTGACAGCCGAGGCCTGCCATCTTTATTTGATAATCTCTGGTTTTTGAAAGCAACAATAATTGTATTTTGGCGCAGCACTACTCTGGGCACTGAAAAACAAATAAAGAGTCTATTAGTGATTAAAATAAAACATTTTGGACTTGAACCATTATGGATGATGAAAATTCCTGAGTTTAACACAGACGCGTTCTCTATTTTTTAAATGCTTATTTTATTTTTATGAAAATCGCTTCCTTCCGCTTTCATATTTCCTATATTCAACTTTATTTTTTAACTGATATGCCTCATAAAATTTACTGCCTTAACCAGAAACAATACAAACTTCTTTCACTTAACATAATTGCCTTTTAAGAATATTCATCCTTAATCATAATAATATGATTGTATTTCTACACGTTCTTTTATCTAAAAACTTTGTCATTTCAATCATAATAAAAGATGCTGAAACATTGCGCCAAAGAGCGTAACATAAAACTCATTTCATTAAAACCGCGACAACTGCAACGCGCTCCCAATTACTGTTAAGGACGAAAGACCCCATTTTGGTGGAAATCCATTAAGTTGATGGGATCCTTCGATTGATGTTGCAGCGCGCATTAGCAAACACGTGCATGATGGTTCGTTCATCTCGTTCTCTTCAAACGTTCAGCGTAACGAACGAACACTGCCCTTAATTGCATTTTAATGCAATTACAAGTGGCAGGCAGGCAAGAGCAGAGGACAACAAAAACTCTATCAACGATGACAATAACACAACAACGATAACCTGCAAAAAGGACAAACATGAGCTTAGTTTTTCATTCAACTTCTCATATCCTATTGCTCCTGGGGCGTGTGTTACACGGTGAGTGTCAATGAGACCAAAGCTATACATTGCTATTAAGCGATAAACTCTCGACGTAAATTCCCAGTGGTCCCTGTACGTCCGTATACACGCACGGTAGTAGTGCTCATCCCCCAAAGGATCGATTATCTTGTTATGAATTCAAATATCCAGAAGGATCTTCATTCATCTGCGGCTAGTGCTGGGTTCTGGCGCTGGATGGCTTGCTGGCTGGATAGATTGATGATGGTAAAATTATGATGTTGGGAGTGATTCAGCATCAGGGATGCTGCATTTTGGTGGTGTACAAGTACCACGTAGTATCCTTGAACGACGAACAAACATATTCATTTTCGTGATTAATTTTCGTACAACCCTTCGAATTTGAGCAGGAGAATATACTATGATGGGAAGGTATCAAGCTTCACATCAAGTGGGTTGATATTTGTTACAAGGATATAATAACAATATACTTTTTGTTTTTGGAATGTGATGGGAAATGATTTTATGATAAACGTGAATCGACCTTTTTCATTCAATTTACTAAAAGATGTACGCTGGCTGTTGCCATTGCCACCAACAACAGTTCGCTTGACACGGAGGTAACATTGGATTGAGTGGACCATTAAATATGATTTCCTTAGTTGAAATAAGGGAATGAATTGGAAGTATTTGTCAAATAACAGAGAAAATAGGGAAACGGAGTTTTTTTTTGGTGAAAACGTGTTTTCAATGAACTTTATTAGATTGAGTAGGTACTTATGCTACAATTATTTAAAAAATTAAAAAAAATTTGCGGGGGAAGGTATTGAAATGTTAACATACTGCATCAATGCCAAAAATAATTGCAAAAAAACGATAAGCTTTTTGTATTTTTTTTGCAAAACCTGTTAGCCAGGCAGTGTTTGCCAGAAATAGAAAAATGTTGCCATTGCTATCGAAATTATTGGTATAATGTCTGTCTCCGTAGAAAAACGTAAGTATTGACCTTGGTTTAATTACCTGCTGTTTTTTGGGGCAACCTTAAATCAGTGGTGACTTTGAGGAGTAACGAACTAAGAACTGCCCTCCTAATCCAGAGTCTTAAGTGGACCGTACCTATTAGATGGTTTGCAGCCAGGGGGTATACCGGCTGTATTCTAACGCTGCCCATTTAAGATGGGGTCATTTCAAAGGGTAACCATGACCTTCCTATACTATGTAGACCTCTGGCATGGCTAACCATAATTTCTCTAGCTACTGGAGACATTCAAATTCCAAAATTTATTAAAAAGAAAAACAACAAAAGCTTCAAATAAAATCAACGCTCCACGGAACGAATGGAGAAAAATCTCCTTGGTGACGATCCGACACCGGGAAGCAGTTTTTTCCTAAAGAAAAAACCTCAAGGAAACTCCCTTAACCATCAGGCAGCTCACGGAGGACCATCGACCATTAGTCAGAGAAGAACACCTTTCAGACTAATGGAAGATGAAACTCCAAGCACATTAACCCCTAGGGAGGGGAGAATAACTCCCATGTCGGAAAAAGATGTTGACAAAGCCATAGAAGGCGCAGATAGTGGGAAGACACCACAGCGAAATATCTCTCTACCACCGAATTTTGCCCTCTAAAAGTACTTGAGAGTGCTAGGACGCCATATGGCCCTAGGCTCAATGATAGGAAAATCCCTATGCACACCTCCGCGTGGTAGAGGGCGGGTAACGCTAACGTGCAGGGGGACCGAATGGATGCCGGCATAAGCAGACAACCCAGCTATGCTGGTCAGGGCACAAACTTGTCCTCGGGATGGTTAAAAGCCCCCTTAAGGCGGATGAACTGCAGGTGGCGGTCAACGGCATGATAGTCTGGTGGCGGAGGAGCTTTTTTTGGTAAAAGGCCAACGGCAGCAGCAGGTAGCGTCTGTAACCCATATTGGGCGGCTACAAAAGGCGTCTGTTTTCCCACAGTGGGCGGCCTCGAGCAGTTATGTGTTTGACCATACAAAAGGCGGGTGTGCCTGTCAAATCTGAGCTTATGTATGTTATTAATCATATCTCGGAAAACACCATGGTGGAAGGATATATGCAAATACATGAACTATGACAACAAATGGAAATGAGTCCCCAAGAGGTAATCTTTTTATAGAAAATCCTTCTGTAGCTTCGGCTGCAGTAAACCGCACATCGGATTTGGGGGTGCGGCATCCTTCATGTACGAGCGTCAATCAAGACGCCATAATAATAAATGAATCGTTGACAAATAGAAGAAGTCTTTCAAGAAGCGCAAATGTTACTTTTGGCTACCACATACGTACGAAAATTGGAGCATGGAACGTTCGATCCTTGTACAGCGATGGTAGATACGAGCAGGTTGAGCGTGAAATGCTTCGCCTAAAGATCAGTATCCTGGGCATAAGCGAAACTAAGTGGAGAGGAAGAGCTGAATACAGATCAGACACTGGACAGACGAGAATGCTGTATTCCGGCGAAGATGAAAGAGAGGGTGGCCAAAGACTGCATGGTGTCGGAATTATGTTGAACGAAGAAGCGAGGCGTAGTTTGATCTCATGGGCGCCCATTTCTGCGAGATTAATGACAGCAAGGTTTCGTTCAAAAATTCGTAACGTCACAATTATTCAGTGCTACGCCCCCACAAATGAAGCGACCGAGGAAGACAAAACCGCATTCTACACTCATCTTAACTCGGTTTACAGTAGTGTTCCGAGAGCCGACATCATAGTCGTTATGGGAGACCTTAATGCCCAAGTCGGTTCAGACAATTACGGACTGGAACGCGTGATGAGAAGAAATGGCGTGGGGTCACGGAATGAAAATGGTGACTTGCTTGTCGACTTTTGTAACGCGAATCGTCTTGTGATAGGTGGGACTGTATTTAAGCATAAGACGTGCAACAAAATTACCTGGGTGCATCCGGATGGTCAAACCGAAAACCAAATTGATCATATCATGATTCAGCAGCGATGGAGGAAGTCTATGTGTGATGTCCGGAGTATAAGAAATGCCGATGTGGGAAGCGACCACCATTTGGTTCTGATGAGTCTCAAACTACGAACCGCTGCCGTACAAAAACCAGCGCAGGATGCAGCAAGGAGAACAAAATTCATTACTAATGCTTTAAATGACCCCAACATATGTCGAAACTATGTCACCACCCTTAACGACAGAGCCTCGTCATTAAATGGAATCCAGAATTCAACAATTGATGAGATGTGGGGTGAAATTAAAAGTGTTTTTATGGAGGCTGGATCCGAAACTGTACCCAAGCGAACGAGACGTAGAGACTCTTGGATATCCCAAGACACCTGGGATAAGATCGAACTTCGCAAATCGTTGAAAATCCAAATAAATGCCGAAGCTGATGTTCAACGAAAGGCTGACTTGCGAAGAGAGTACCGCATTGCACATAAGATGGTCTACCGCTGTGTGAGACGTGACAAGAGGGTGAAGTTGGATGGACTCGCAGATAATGCGGAAAGCGCTGCCAGAAGAGGAGATATCCGGGAATTGTACCAAATAGCCAAAGATGTTATCGGGAAAAAAAGCAACACCAATCATCCTGTAATGGATGTGGATGGCACACTTTTGGTATCAATTGAGGATCAGCTTCGTAGATGGAAGGACCATTTTTGTGCCCTGCTAAATGAGGATTCAGTTGAGCAGAGTGCTGAAGTGCCCCAACTAAACGAGATGCGCAGGTCCTATAGGGGTATTGACATCGAACCCCCGTCAGAATCGGAAATTCGTACATCAATAAATCTCCTCAAAAACAACAAGGCAGCTGGACTGGACGGAATACCAGCTGAATTCCTGAAAGCCGATCCCGTAGCAGCGGCTAGTATTTTACATCCGCTGATACAAAACATTTGGGAAAACGAAAGCTATCCCAGGGACTGGAAGGATGGTGTGATTGTTAAGTTGCCAAAGAAAGGTGACTTAAAGAATTGCAACAATTGGCGTGGTATCACCGTTTTGTCCGTTTTCCCCAAAACTAATGGCAACAATCATACTCGAGCGAATAAAGGATAGAATCGAGTCTACACTCAAGAGGCATCAAGCTGGCTTCCGCAGTGGTCGATCGTGTGTCGACCATATCAACACCCTGCGTATCGTCCTCGAGCAGTCGATGGAATATCAATCACCGCTTTACCTCATGTTCGTGGATTTTGAAAAGGCCTTTGATCGAGTTAACCGAGAATGTATATGGAGATCGTTGCTTGGTAGAGGAATTCCACCAAAAATTGTTGCCATTATTAAAGAGTCCTACAACAACGCGAGGTGTTTTGTTTTGCACAATGGGCAGCTATCCGACTCCTTCGTAGTGCAACAGGGCGTGAGACAAGGGGATGTTCTATCGCCAATTCTCTTCCTGCTGGCGATGGACGACGTATTGACGGCCAGTGTTGGTACAGCTGAGCGACAGGGCATTCAATGGAGACCGTTCGAAAGGCTCAGTCATTTAGACTATGCCGATGACATATGTCTACTGGCAAATAACATCAGTGGGCTGAACGGGATGTGCCAAGCACTGCAAGTGAAGGGAGAGTCGAGTGGTCTAAGAATTAACAGCAAAAAGACAAAAATAATGCTCACAGGCCGCTCCACACAGCAGCGTATTATTTTACGCCAGACGCCAGTTGAAGTAGTGGAACAATTTAACTACCTTGGCAGTATTGTTTCTGCAAACGGTGGTACGGATCTGGACGTTAAAAGTAGAATAAATAAAGCTCGTGCTGCCTTCGGTACTCTGTCCCCAGTTTGGAAATCCAGTCAAATCTCCTTACGCACTAAGTTGAGATTCTTCGAATCCAATGTCAAATCCGTGCTGTTATATGCTTGTGAAACCTGGAAAGTCACGTCTACCATTTCGAAGAAATTGCAGGCTTTTGTGAATCGCTGTCTTCGCCACATCCTAAAGATTCGCTGGCCACAAATAATATCAAATGAGGAATTGTGGCGCAGGACAAGTCAAGAGCGGCTGGACGTCGACATAAGAAAGCGTAAATGGCGTTGGATTGGTCACACACTGAGGAAACCAAACGATGAAATTGCAAAGCAGTCCTTTGAATGGAATCCTTAGGGTGCACGGCGGGTTGGAAGACCAAGAACAACATGGAAATCAACTGTCTTAGCGGAAGCAAAATCCCAGAGAAAGACGTGGCCACAGCTTAAGTACCTTGCAGCAGACCGTGAAGGATGGAGACGTTTTGTTGACGCCCTATGCCCCAGCCGGGGATACAGGACACGATGATGACCGAATTAAACAGCAAGAAACCCATACCGCTATACTGGTCCACTGGGAAAACCAGGTGGCCTGGATGCACCACTTGGGAAAAGACTAGGTGGTGCGGCTTCGCGATTGTATCTCCGATTTCTATCAGGTGGGATGTCCCCACAAGTATAAGCCAAGAAGAAGGTAGAAAAGAGAAAAGAGGAAAATTCACCATGCATATATCTTCTCCACTAGGCCAATTTGCCAATAAGCATAGAACCTCAGCAGCATTTGCAGCGGGATCAAATACCACCAGCATTAAAGCCGGCGAGCAAAGGCTCTCCTATGCAAGTGCAGCGTCGAGTGTGAGGATTGCGGTTCTGCCCTCAGGTTTCTCTCAGTGCCCATGAACTATTGGCTCTGGAGGAAGTTTTCCTTGGTTGGAGGTGCAAACTTAAATTCAACGGGCTGAAGTTCAGAACAGGGCTTCTAGTTGACTGCACTGGCCAAACATAGAGCTGATTGGCTGCAAGAGAAAGCCTCAAAATTAAGATCCTGAAAGGGCAGCCAATTGATCAAGATGTACACAATCACGCTATTCCTGCCAACAAACATGGGGCAAGATGACAAAAATTCCTTGTCACTTATTGAAGCCCAAAATGAAAGCTTGAAGATCAAAGCCTGGAAGATCCTCATAAGCAAGGTAGAGGGCAAGGAGCAGCTGCTTGTGATTGGCATGGACGGTCATTCAGCGGAGACTTTAATGAAAACAGATTGTCACCTTCATTATAAGTTGGGGAAGATGCCCCCCGTCACAAGCCTTCATAATTCCCTAAGCCCAACATAATGGCACGAACCAAAACCTGCCATACCATCCAAGCTGAACAACCTCACTACCTCTCCACCGTCCCCCATACCACATATCATAACCCCCGATACATTCTCAAACATATCCAACCCCCTCAAACATCCCAGCAATTCCCAACCCCTCACATACCTTCAACACAAATCCAGGTAAAATTACTGGCAAAACCTGCTGAAAAAGTGGAGAGATGGAGGGTATAGACCTCTCTCCAAGTCAATTAGACAACAATGTGGTGCTTCCGAACATTGAGGAGGAAATGATATTGCTTAAAGATGAAGAAGCATTTGGCTGGACATGGGATCAGCATCAAGTTAGCTCAGGTGAATATCCATCACGCTAAGGCAGAATCAGCAGTCATAGCAAGATAATTCAATGCTTATAGGCTGGGACTAGCACTGATCCAAGAACCCTGGATATACGGTAGTGGTACCTACTGCTTGAGCTGGCCATGAAAGTCTCGAACTCTTTTGGTGTCGGAATCGAAAACCTTAACGAAATCGAGACGACACTAGCTCCATTATATTCGGAACGATACCAAAGCAATACCAAGGCGATACTGAGACGAAACCATATTTTTTGGACTCTCGGTGGTATCTATTGGTATCGGCAGAAAAAATAATTTTTAATTATTATATGCAAACAATTCCTGCAATTGGTTTCTGGAAGCGGCTCCAATGATTTGGATGAGATTTTCACTGTTTGTTTTATGAACAGGAAGAATGTCCTGGAAGTGTTTTCAGAAAATCCCACCCACTCAATTGCTCATTTCTTTTATGCTTGGGTTATCAAAAAATACACCAAAGATTGTGATGTGCTTTTTGCTTTCCAGCCGAGGTTACGCTCGCCGGTCTCGCCAGGGTCGTACTGAAGAAAACACGAAACTTCAGAAGAAAAGGTCTTAGGACCTTATCACAAAATCTTTATTGAAACAACTATTTTACATATAACAAATTATATTTAGTTTATTAATATCTGGTTGACGGCGGTATTTGTACACTGGTATTCTGGTTAGCACGGATTGTGAGCGGTACACTGGTGTTGGTTGTTCTGCTTTCAAGTTCGGGTGTTCTTGTATCGGGAAAACTGCCTTCGGGTACTTGAGACTGCGTCTGGAACGGTTGTAGGTGATATACGCTAATCAGCGGGTACAACGCCCCTGGGGGCACTAATCAGCAGGAACTACGCCCCTGGTGGCATTTATTCAGCAAGTACAACGCCCTTGGTGGCACTAATCAGCAAGTACAACTCCCTTGGTGGCACTAATCAGCAAGTACAACGCCCTTGGTGGCACTAATCAGCAAGAACAACGCCCTTGGTGGCACTAATCGGCAAGTACAACGCCCTTGGTGGCACTAGTCAGCAAGTACAACGCCCTTGGTGGCACTAATCAGCAAGTATAACGCCCTTGGTGGCACTAATCAGCAAGTACAATGCCCTTGGTGGCACTTCTCAGCAACGAAAAGCTTAATTGACCGAAACGACTTGACTCGTCTGGCGGCTGGAGCGTAACTGATCTGGTTAACTAAATGCCGTCTGACGTTGAGTATGGTCGAAAGGGGTGTCTTTCATCCATTCGAGCAGGTCCACTTGTTATATTTCCGGTAACGACTGAGTGGGAACTATACGAGGATAAATGACAAATAATTATTGTGTCTACTTTTCTGTGACGTCACATGCTTGTGGTGAATGTGAATTGTATTTTGATGCAATACAATTCTCGCTGAAAATTAACTGCTGCTGAATATTATCTGGTGCTGAATATACTGGTGCTGAATATTATCTGGTGCTGAATATTAACTGGTGCTGAATATAATCTGGTGCTGAATGTAATCTTGTGATGAAGGATTTGTAGAAGAAAAGAATGTAACGTGGAACACTTCGTTACAAGATTTAGATTAAAATAGTAAAGTTGGTTCTTTTTAGCTGGATCACCTTATGACATGAGCTTGGGCACTGCGTACGCTCTCTTTTACTGCGCAGGATTTTCTTCTCCTTGCCCAATAGTCTTATAAAAACTGCTACTATCAAAAATTAAATTTTAACCTTGATAAAATACAGACCTAACTTAGGTGTTATCCCTTTCCTTCAATGTTGTTGTTGTTATTGATAAAAGAAACAAATTGATTGGTAAAAACAAACACGAGAAAACTATAAACATTAAGTTAATCATTTGATTACTTTTTGCATCTTAAAATTCAAAGAAAATTCATCCCTTTGAAGTTCCATTTATAAATTCTCTCGAGAGGACGCATCAAAAACCTTAATTTTCGATCTTTCCTTACATACTCGTTTGTACCTAAAATTTACTTTCAATTGATTTCAAATGGTCATTTTGATTGATTATTGGGCAAAGATGTGGACAGCCAATTGGCTGACCAATCTGCTTATGTCCTTTTAACTTCTCGAATGTTTACACCCACATCAAATCCAAAAAAGGGGACTAAAATGTTTTAGAAGACATTATAGACGTAGGTATGTACGTATATCGATGGACAGGACATGTTCGGAAGCCATCAGGGATAAAGCTTACCAACTGATTACTTTCAAAATAGCCATTGTAAAAGGAAAGCGAACAAGAGGTTAGGTATAAGCCAAAAACAAAGTCATGTGATGACGTATTGCTGTATTCGTCCTTACTTATACCAAAGAATGTCAGGATTATGTCAAGAGGAATTATTTAGGATGTTTGGTTGGGTCAATGTGTCGTGCAGCAGGCTTTAGAAGTTTTGGAAACATTTTATACGATTAAATTTCATCAGAAAGTCATATACCGTTACCAATGATTGTGGATGTTTTTTTGAAGAATCATCAAATTTCATTTAGATCTGGCTTTTGATGTTTTCTCTGTTTCATGTCTTAAATACAATCGCAATCAAATTTGAGGGATGAAAGCTTAAATTGATAGTTTTGTAATGTGTTGAGTGTAATTGCATCAATGCGATAAGGGGGAATAGAAACATCAGCTTTGATGACACAGGGGATGATTGCGATAACAATGAACGTCTTGTACAATTTTTGACATTTTATTCAAAAAACCACTTGACTTGGTTGATGTTGAGGGGAATAACCGGATTGAGAATACTGTTTTTGTTTTATATTCTTGTGTGCGTTTGATGCCTTTCGAAATTAATTACTTAACAAAATGAAGCACTTGGAAACTGTAACAGACGTTAAATAGAATTTCGACTTGCTATTATTTGATGAAGTTTGGTTTATAACGAGAATAAAAATGAAAATATTTTTCTTTGGTAGGAAAGGAGGAGACCTACAATTGTCTTCTGATTCAAAACGACCTAGATCTGTAAGAAGAAACATTTCGACCTCCAACAAGACAGTACAAAGCACTAGCACTTTAGCCAAGGGGTACCACAAAGTTGGTTAAAACCAAATGCACGTCGACGTCATTTACAGTGGAAATCAATGATTGATTCCATTCCTGCAGGTCCCAACAACTAGAACAGTGAGCATTGTGAACAATGCCTAGTCTTGCCTTATATTCTCCTACATTCAAGTGTTCAGAGCATGTTGAACTACCTTCACTCTCTTTTGCCTAGGTCTGCAAAGATAACTCTTTCGGCTCATATTCAACTGTTCATTTCGCTAAATGTAACTGCTACAAATAACTGTGATGTGCTTTTTGCTCCCAGCCGAGGCTATGCTCACTAGTCTCGCCAGGGTTGTCCTGGAGAAAACACGAAACTTCAGAGGAAAAAGGTTTTAGAACTTTATCACAAAATATTTCAAAATCTTTACTGAAAATAACTCTTATATTTATAACATACACTCCTCGTCAACTGAATACGCACAAACATTTTTTAATATACTTTATCCATTTTTTCCAAACAGTGATGGTTATTATGCCATCTGTTGATGCTAACTATTCCCTTAAGATGTTAAGCAGATAATTCCGAAAGAATTATCCAAAAACAACCGTGAGTTTTTCTTCAACCACTTGCAAAGTGTTTTATATGCAAAGTAGGAGTTTTTTTTTAGTCAACTGAATAGGTACAACGCCATTTTCTTCGTTGTTTATAAGTTTTTTGGAGTGCTTGACAGTTTAAATTAACGATTTTAGTGTTTTCAGTAAAATTTAATTCTTGATTTCAAATTTTAAGAAAAATGGGTAGATCTACGTGTCTTAACAGTGTTGAAAAAGCTAAAATCGATTTACTTAGAGACCAAGGCCTAACTGGACGTGCAATAGCTGATAAAGTTGGCCGAAGTTTTAATGTAGTTTATTCTTACTTGAAAAATAAAGATGCATACTGCAAAAACATGAAGGGAGGTAAGAAAACAGCCACAACAGCAGCTGAGAGACGAAGAATTTTAAGATATGCATCAAATTCTTCTGATTCTGTGGCAAAAATAAAACAAAAAGTCGGCGTAAACGCATGTTGCTCAACAGTATTAAGAGTAATCAACAACTCAAGCCATCTTAAACGAATGAAACTTAAGAAAAAACCACCACTTGACGAGAGACGGAAAATGTTGCGATTAGATTTTTCAAGACTTCACATGAGTTGGAAAAAAGAATGGTATCACGTGGTTTTTTCAGATGAAAAAAAGTTTAATTTCGATGGCCCTGATGGGTTCAACTTCTATTTTCACGACTTAAGAAAAGAAAAAAGATTTTTAAAGCGCCATCATAGTCGTGAAGGAGGTGTCATGATATGGGGAGCAGTCAGTTATTATGGAACAGTTGAGCTCGAGGTTGTAACATCAAGAATGACAGCAGCTGGGTATAAAGTAATTTTGGAAAGAAATTTTCCTAAATTTTCTAACATCTTTGGACCCATAAACTGGACCTACCAACATGATAATGCGCCTATTCACTCAGCGCGCATAATAAAAACATGGATAGAGGAGCAACAAGTGCAGTTGCTTCAATGGCCGCCGTACTCACCTGATCTTAACATCATAGAAAATGTCTGGGGATGGTTAGTACGCAAAGTTTATGAGGGTGGTCGTCAGTTCGAAGACAAAGAAACCTTAATTTCTGCAATCAAATTATCGTGGAGCGAAATTTCGTTAAATTACATTAAAAAGCTATACGATTCCATGCCGGATCGAATTTACGAAGTAATTAAAAATAAAGGTGGAAGTACCCACTACTAAACTTAAACAAAAACTTGTTTCATTCCATTCCAATACCAATTTTAATTTTTGTACCTATTCAGTTGACTCAAAAAAAAACTTCTACTTTGCATAAGTTACACTTTGGAAGTGGTTGAAGGAAAAACTCACGGTTGTTTTTGGATAAAACTTTGAAATTCTGTTATTTATATGTTACGAAAATTTTTACCATTAACAGATGGCATAATAACCATCACTGTTTGGAAAAAATGGATAAAGTATATTCAAAAATGTTTGTGCGTATTCAGTTGACGAGGAGTGTACAAAATTCGGTTACAAGGGTTTACTGATACTTCTGTTAATTCTGGTACTGGAATGGTTCGCTTGCGTTTCTGGATTCTTGTCTTGCTGTGTTGAATCAATTTCACGATGATTCGGTTCTGGTCTTGGGGTTTGGTCTCGGATAATGTGGCCTCTGATGATCTGGCATTTGAATTAGTCCTTCTATTCTGACGTCAGTTTTGGAACGGGATCAGATGGTATTCCGCTTTTAACAGCAGGCTAAAACGCTCTGCTATGTCAGCAGGTACTACCCCACAGTACCAACACATATTAAAGCTAATATCTTCCAAGTTTTCATTTTTGTTCAAGTTCGCGCATGTGTCAAAATCTCAGAGACCTCTGTCATTTCATGGTGTGTGAACTGTGGCATGTTCAACACTTTCCAAATTTTCTCAATTTTCCAAGCCTCTGATTGGCCAGAATTCAGAAATCTGAAGATTCAGTACTGAAATTGAGGCATTGAATGTACCCTACCCATTGTCAATTGGACAAGGTCTCTGAGAACAATTTTTTTTTTTTTAGTATCTGAGAACCAATTTTTGACAACATGCTCAATATATTACATTTAATATGTGTACTGTGCTACGTCTCTGGTGGCACTCAAATCAGTAGGCTTAACGCTCTGGTACGTCAGCAGGTACTAAACCCCTAGTGACACTCAAAATAGCAGGCTAAAACGGTCTAGTACATCAGCAAGTACTACCAAAGACCGTATAATACCAAGATATTGCATCTAGTGTAAAAATTCGCAGTCAAAGCGCTAGTACTGTGACGACCCCAGTGGTGACCCCATAGATGTGTGAGTGAGAACGCCGTCTATGTATAAGTTTTACAATCGTCAGTGGCGCGGTCGCTGAGTCGTGGGTCTGCGGCGAATAAAGGCTTGCATATCTGTATGTGTTATGTGAGTTCGAATGTGAATGAGGATGTGATACAATACGTGGGAATGTTTCCCTTCCCCCGACCGACCGCATCTAGAGCTGATTTTTGGTGGTTGGTTGAGATGCGGTATCTTGGTATTATACGGTCTTTGGTACTACGCATCTGGTGTGGCAGTCAAAACAGCAGGTTTAACCCTCTGGTACATCAGCAGGAGCTATGCGTCTCGTATGGCACTCAAAACAGCAGGCTTAACGCTTTGGTATGTCAGCTGGTACTGCGCCCCTGGTGGCACTCAAAGCAGAAGACTATAACGCTCTGGTAGATCAGTAGGTACTAAGCCCCTTAGTAACCTACTAAGGTAGTGCTACAGCCCGGTGTGGACTAGGCCCTAAACCAACTAGCTTCTTTCAGCCGGCTCGGTTTCTAGCTAGCTCTCTCCACTTTCGCAGGCCAAGTTGGTTGAGATCATCTTCCACTGGAGTTGCGCCACCTTTTTTCGCTTTCCGGGCTGGAGCACTGATGTCTATATATTATGAGTGACCCAGCTATCTCAGAATTGGCTTTTTACTTTTTACTTTACTTTTGTGGCTAGGTCGGTGTTGCTTTACAACCCGAACAGTTTGTTGTTGTATCTTCTTCTCCATTCCACATCTATGCAGACGGGACCAAAAATCACCCGGAGAATTTTCCTCTCAAAACTGCCTAGACACTCTCATTCACCTTTAACAGTGTCCATACCTCTGCGCCATACGTCAGGCCCGGGATGATAAGCGTCTTAAAAAGGGAAGTTTAGTTGCTCGAGAGAGGGTTCTGCTTCCCAATTGCATTCTTAGCTCAAGGAAACAGCGATTAGCAAGAGTAATTCTTCGTTTGATCTCAGCACTGGTATCGATCGCTGAGTTTATAGCGGATCCTAGGTAGACAAAGTCTCTGACCACCTCAAAATTATAGCTGTCTATAGTGACGTTCTGTCCGAGACGTCAATGTTGGGTGGCCTTTCTTGTTGATTTCGTTTTGTTTTCTCTCACCGTTAACCCCATCTTCTTGGCTTCCTTCTCAATACTCACGAAAGTATCACTGACAACTCGCTTTGTTCCGATTATGTCAATGTCGACAGCATAAGCGAGTAACTTGACGGACATTTGAAAGATGTGCCTCAAGTATTGACGTAGATATTTGCGCTTTTCTTTCATGAACGATTTTGAAGAAGTCGCATGACAGCTCGTCGCCCTGCCTAAAACCTTTTTTGACATCAAAGGTGTTGGTGTGGTCTTTGCAAACCTTGATGAAGCAGCGTGCATTCTCCATCGTCATCCTGCATAAGCGGAAAACTTTGGGAGGGATGCCAAAACTAGACATTGCTCTATATAGCTCGTCTCTATAGATGCTATCAAACGCGGCCTTGAAATTGATGAAAGGTGCTGGGTATGAAACTCCTGGGTTTTTTCCAAGATCTGCCATAGTGCGAATATTTGATCGATGTTTTACTTTATTTTCCAAAACCAACACAAATAAGGACCTGGCTTGAGAGGTTCAGAAAGTGCAGATATGATCTTGTAGGTGATTTAAAGGAGACTGATGACTCTGTAGTCTTGGATCGTCTTTCTTGAGGATTGGACAAACAATACTATGGATCCATTCATCGGGCATGCTTTCCTCGGACCATATTTTGCTAATGAGCTGGTGCAATTACCACACCAATTCATCGCCAGCTGCTTTGAATAGCTTGGTTATTAGGCTTTAGTTTAGATATAGCTATCTTCACTTCTTCGAGATTGGGTGGATGATGATTGATGCGATCTACATGGTTGTGGAATTTTATTTACTGTCGCAGTTATATAATAAGCAGAAATGATCTTTCCATATCCTCAGTACCAACTGCGATTCTACCACGATCGTTCTCCTGATCGTCATTGCAGGTTTGGTTCGATCATTTTAACCTTTGGAGGTTCTTATAATCTTTTGGTAAAACTTCCGAACCTCATTATTGCAATAATATCCTCCTATATCCTCGATCATGCACTTCTCTATCTCCGTCTTTTTGCTTCTAGAAGTCAGTGTTTCTCTCTCCTCTTTTGCTCGTAGAGCCCGCTAGCAGGAGCAGCTCTGATCCTTCTATGCAGTCCCGCGCCAGCCACTTTATTTAAGTCTGTTTTGTGCTGCATGTACTTGCCGGAATTCTTCGTTGAACCACGTCAGAGGCGTGATCTTTGATAGCTTTCTGGCAATTCTCCCTTTGGTTATCGATGTTTGAAGTCCGCGGCATAGGACTATTTTAGAGGGCGTGAGAGACTCGATCGGAAAAGGTCCTGGTGATTTCTTGCGACTGTACCCGTCCAACTTTGGACTTCCTCAAAGTATTTTCCTTTTTTGGATTTGTGTTATATTCGTAGCATTATCTTGGCTTCAACGAAGTAGTGGTCCGAGTCAACGTTGGCTCCTCGGAATGTTTGGCCATCCTTGATACCAGAGGAGTGCCTTGCGTCAATGGCAATATGGTTTATCTGGTAAGAGTTCGATTTACCAGGATATCGTCATATCTCCATGCCATGCAATGCGCATGCATTTGGATACTCCTCTTTGTTTATTTGATTAAATTCAGATTAATATCTAGAATTTACAGGATACGCAAGCTTAAAGTTATCGAAATGGATGATGAAAATAAAAACTTTGTGACTTTTGCCATTATTTAGGGAAAATCCTAAGTTTTTTTTATTTTAAAAGTTAAATCATGAAACTACAAATATAATCCCTTTCCTTATATCAAAACATCAAAATGACAGTTAACGGTCTCAGGGTGTCTTATTTATGCACCATTTGACAGTGCATAAAAAATCATTCCTACCATAATACCAGAGATATCTAAAAATCCTTCGGCAATAAATAGAAAACAATTACCCTTTGGTCCTGAACGACAACAATCATCAATTACAGTGAAACACACGGAGCATATAAAACTGCCAACCCTCTAAATCACACATTTATACAACAATTCAATTGTCAAGTGATTTGAAACAGGATACTCGTGTAACCACCACTTTCATTGTTTATTCGTTTGCTCTTTTACAAGTGTTATCCGACGACTATATGTATAGCTGGTGTACCTATTCAGCTCGTGTGCTCGAATTCGAAGTCAGAGCAATCACCCTCTCCCTTATACACCGCCGACGCCACCGGATTGCCTTCTCAATTAGCTCATCCGTTGTCGGTATACAGTACCATCGAGCATCCTCTTCAACCTCCTCGTCCTCATACCAGATCACCCTTAACCCGGGGATTTGCACTCATTGTTTTTATTGTTATCCTTGTAAAACCAAACAAACATTTTGCGCGCCTATTAAATTGAAACGAAACACCATTGGGGTGGTATAGGTATTACTCTATAGCTGTGACTGTGAGAGATTCCTCTTTTTGTTTCACCCCTTACACAGTCAACAGACTCGAATGAGAACAGCGAAACAAGTTAATCTATTACCAATGATTTGAACAAGGATATTTTGATGTCTTTCCCAAGGTCTCGAGGGGATTCAAACAAGGACGAGCAGCTAAAAAAAAAAAACACCGACTGAGCAATGAATACATTTCACACCAATCCCACTCTATAAACCCACTAAAACTGACTTCAAACGCCTGCTACTGTGCTGTTTTTGCTACTTTACGTAAGTCTCTTAGCTCTCAGCCGTTCAAAATTTCATTGTCCGAATGTCATTTACTTTTACAATCGAACATTTGTTAGAAGAACCCCCTCGCTTAAGGATTCTAGTATTTTTATACTTGTGATACAGGTACTATCAAGGCATGTTATGGACCCAAGGAAAAAAATTACAGATTCGTGGATAAAAGAAAATCATTTGGAAAAACTGGAGGTTATCGTTCCTGCTTAAGAAAAAAAGTAGTGATTTCTATACATATATAAGAACAAGTCCTAGCAACCAATCGGGCATGCTTTATTATCAGCCCCGGATCTACGATTTTTCCGAACCGGGGCAAAACTCGATTTTGGCGCCCTTGCCATTTTCGATAAAAATGAAAGAAACCACATATCTGCTTGGTTGGATTTTTTTTCACTGGGAGAATAAACTTTTTTAATGGATGTGCAGTCCGTACCTATTCACCAACTTATTACTATAGATAAGAAAATTAACAATGCCTAAACAAAGACGATACACAACCAAGGTTCGTAGAGCGATAAAATATGATTCGTTCTGCCGTGAACGAATTTTATTTTTGATTCGATCACGAATCTTATTTTTTGGTCCCTAATAAAATTCGTTTTCATTTGAGTCAAATCTGCAAGGATCTGTAAAATATAGTTCGTTCCCAAATTTATCATGGGAGAACTATTGAAGATCCATTCCCTGAACCGAAGAAAAGAAAATGTAAATTTACGATAGGACACACTTTCGAAAAGCCAAAGTTAAGCAAAATATAGTATCGAAGCAAAAAGTTCCGAAAAAAGTTTTTAAATCCTCGGGACTTTGTATTTCCTTGAGCGAAGTCAATGAAATTGAAAGAAGTGATAGCTGAGATAGTGTTATAACTGAATAAAATATTTTCAAAATAGGATGTTTCTAAAATATGTCAACGTTTTGCAAACTTCGTTATTTCTTGAGAGATTGCAATGAAATTTACTCAGGGGATAGCTAATACAGAATTGTAACAGAAAAAAAAATATTTCACAACCGGTTTTTTTCAAAAAATGTTTACATATTATAACTTTGTTGTTCCTTGGACGATTTCAATGCAATTGACACACAAAATTTCAAACCTTAATAGTACGAGAGCTAAGCAACGTCAAAACACAAGTAATTTTAGATTGGCTGGTTCTTCGATACGCTTGAGAGCAGTCTCTGGCTGGTGAGAAATTTTGTGTTATCCGCCATTTTGAAAAAGGGCGTTTAATAAGGTAAATCCAATTTTCTCGGAGAGTAGCATTTTTTATTTGATTTTGTAAGTAAAAATATCTTTTCAATTTTTTGTTTCCAAAAATTATCGACATTATGAAAAATTATTGTCGAAAATTGTTAAAATGGTTTTCAGCGTGTATCTCACTTTTTGTTCCTATGAACGAAAACATTTTTACTAAGTAGTTTTTTTAAGAGCACCTGATTTCCTACATTTTTGTTGGTATTTTGTGTGAATTAAAAATGATCTAAAAATACAGTGTAATAAAGTTGTCAGTATCCAGCAAATAATCCTTAAGGCAAGACTAGGATTTGTACGGCGTGGTGCAACGCTTGTAGAGGGACACAGTTCAAATGTTTTATTATCGAAGAAGTAGAATCTATCTCCTACAGTTAAGGGAGGAGGGGAAGTTTTGTAAAAATACACTTACATACAATGCAAAAAAAATATTGTTAAAAAACACCAGAAGAACTTTGAACAATGTATTATAGCTCGTTTCTTTTTTTAATTTTTAATTATAAATTATTTTAAATGGAGAAATAATAATAGAAAAACTGCTAACGGTTGACGGAGAAATACAATTTGATATTCCATTGCCGCATCTCAATTCATTTCATTCCATTAAGCGTCGAAGTTCTCAGTTTTTTCAGTCACATAGATTTGGCGCCCCTGTAAGCTGCCGCCCGGGGCACAGGCCCCGGTTTGCCCCCCCATAGATCCGGGGCTGTTTATTATTAGTTCGCTTTATCCTTGGGGATTTAAATGGCTTTCTCACCTTTTTAAATAAATTAGACTTAATTTGAAAAATAAAAAAAGGCTATTATTCGAAAAGGTGGTCATAGAATATTCAAGACTTTTTCAGATTGATATTTGAGTGAAAAAGGACGAAATGGACGAATAAAAATAAAAATAAAAAAGCAAAACAAATGAAATACGAATAAAATTAGTTAGGTTTTTTTTGTTTTGATTGTGAAACATTTCATTTTGCGGGGGTTGAAACCTGGATGCGTTTGGAATTACGTACCTATACATAAGGGCCAGTTTGGGAATTCTTATTCGGGTTGATGGGCAAAAATTGAGGTAATTTGGCCTTTTTTGTTTAGGAAAAGAACAAAAACAAATCGCTACATCTCTGTGAATGCAAATGAATATGAAATGAATTGGAATACTGTTGTAGGTAGATATAAGAGTTTATTCAATTTGAGTTTTTTTTTTGGCAAAAGAGGATGTCAGAAAAAAAGCTAGTCAAGTTGTTTCTTTTTTTTCTGTTAAATAAATAATTTTAATAAGGTTGTCTTGATTTAAAGCTTGAAATAATGTTTAAGTAGCATTCAAATTGAGATATCTTTATCTGAAAATTGGTACCTCGTGGCTTGATGGTTAGTGCGTAGGACTGTCATGCCGAAGGTGTGGGTTCGATTCCCAGCCGTGCCACCTAACAACAGAAATGTTTTATTCGAGGTACTGCCTCTTGCGAGGAACTGACAAATCCTCCAAGAGTATACTTGTCATGAAAAAGTGCTTCTCATTTAGCCGTTCGGACTCGGCAAAAAACTGTAGGTCCCCTCCATTCCTGCCCAACAAACACGCACACAGGAATGGTTGTGAGTTGTAAGTCACTAGGCCCTGGTTCTCCTCGAGCTGTTGCGCCACCCAATTTATTTATTTATTTTATCTGAAAATTTGCTAAAAAAAAGTTTTATATGGGTAGCTACTGGCTATTCGCAAATATAAAGAAAAAAAGTTTGAGGGTTGAACATCAACATACCTACACATTTTATTTAAACAATATTTATAACAAATGTGGAATTTAATAAGACAGTACACATGCTGATGAAAATTTGTTTCAATATCCTTAACTCTCCATTCAATCTTATAAAAGGGTAGGCCATACTTTGGTGTCTTTTCAAGAAGTCTAGAAAAATCACAATTCAATATTTGTATATATGTACTATTATTGCTTTATTGAAAAAAATTAACTTTTCTATAAATAATTAAATATTATTTCATACAAATAGCTGCATTGACTAGCTTACTGCTAGTTCATGTCAACCCAGTATAACAATTCATTTCATTTCCAATGGTTTTTGATTCACGAATTGCTTGACCAATATTTCTTTAAAGTACCGGAAACAGGGTGTAGTACCTCGTGGCATAATAATTAATACGTTGGACTGTCATATCAAAGGTCTGAGTTCGATTCCCAACCGCTTCCAGCTAAAAACAGAAATGTTTTTCCCGAGGTACTGCCCCTATACAACACCAATTCAAAAATATTTTCGAAGTACGTCAAACAACGCAAAATTTAAATAAGCTTAAGACCAAAGACTAGGTAAAATTTAAGAAAACATTGAAGAAACTAAAAATTTGATTTAGTTTAGTAAAATACATTTGTTTGTATAAAGAACTGTTAAGCTTGACAAATGAGAATGGGCGTTTCGCAAGAAAAGTGATATTGTTTAATAACTTTTGCACTGCGCTATAACACCTTTAGCAGTTATTGGGCTTTAAAACTTTCCCTGGACGAGATACAGACTCATGCTTATACAGCAAAAAATAGCACTCATTAGATCCTTTCCAATGATATATGTAGGTCATAAAGTGTCACTACGATGGAACGCTACGCAACTAAAACTAATGCCCATTATCATTTGAGTTGAATGCTGAATGCATGAAACAAGATATACTTTTCTGATGCTCTTTGATGTGCTGAGCTTGAACCTGGGCTTGGAATTTGTCTAGCACGTCACGTTTTTGAGATATTCGAAAAAAAAAAAATGCATTTTGTATGCAAATTTGGGGTTATGAGGTAATTTTTTTTTTTTTTTTTAATGTTTATGGTCATTCTGAAGTATGATAACATTTTACTTCAAAATTCTTTTTGAATCTTTCAAATAACTCCATTCGTCTTCGAGAAATTGATAGTTATCGTCTTACTACCTAATTCGGAAAATCCAGTAAATTTGTGCTCAAAAGGGCACTTAGTGAGCAAATTGTGGGATTTTTCGAATTAGGTAGTTTAAAAAGAAAACTTGGGATTTCCTGAAGACGAATGGAGGTATTTCAAAGATCCAAAAAGAATTTTCATACTTCAGAATGACCATAAACATTTATTTCGGAAAAAGATATCGTGAGAAAAAAATATAACCCCAAGTTTGCATAAAAAATGCATTTTTTTTATCTTTTTATTCGAATATCTCAAAAACGTGAAGTGTTAGAGCAATTCCAAGGCCAGATTCGAACTCAACGTATCAAAGACCATCAAAACAGTATATCTTGGTTCAGTTACAGACAAAAATTCAAACTTTGTCACACAAAGTAATTTCTTAGTGCTTTTAAGTGGATCTTCGAAAACAATAGAAATACTTCAATTTTCGACTTGAGTCCATTTAGATTTATTGGAAATTGTGTATACTTTCAATGGTAGTATACCTCGTGGCATGATGGTTAGTGCGTAGGATTGTCATGCCGAAGGTTTGGGCTCGATTCCCAGCCGTGCCACATAAAAACAGAAATCTTTTATCCGAGGTACTGCCTCTTGCGAGGAACTGACAAATCCTCCAAGAGTATACTTGTCATGAAAAAGTGCTTCTCACTTAGCCGTTCGGACTCGGCAAAAAACTGTAGGTCCCCTCCATTCCTGCCAACAACACGCACACAGGAATGGCTGAGAGTTGTAAGTCACTAGGCCCTGGTTCTCCACGAGCTGTTGCGCATGGAGAACATGGAGATGGTATCCAGTTGTAAAGTGTCATGTGCAAATTGCATTAATCGTATTTGACCTTGAACTAGAAGATACTTTTAGTTCCATTATAAACGCGTAAAAGACAACCAAAATGGTTATTAACAGTAATTAATGACGTACAAATTTTTTGTTGACGGGTATAGTTATTAGTTGGAAAGAAAAATTATGCAAAGTGCTCTTGGGTAGGTATGTTCGATTCGATTCGATGATTCGTTGCTGTGAAATTTGAAGTTGCGAGATTTTGTTTGAAATTTGCGAGATTTTTAGGTTCGAGATGTAAATGCGAGATTGTAAAAAGCCAGATTTTGTAATGGCGAAATTATGAAAAACAAGATTTCAAACTTGCGAGATTTCGTTATTCGAGATTTTTTTTAAAAATGCGAGATTTCGTTTTTCGACACAATTTGCATGGTAAAAATACAATATGACTGCGACTGGACTAGATGTACAGCTTCACAAATTTATTTATCCTGATCAAATTTTTGATAGAGATAAAATTCACTATTCAATGTACCTACGAGGCAAATGTAATTTAATTCAATGCTTAAGCTCTGACAGATTAAGGAAAAAAAACATAGTTTTCCTTAAGATTCTGTTCTGCAAAATATCTCGAATGGAAACTTCAAGGAAATATGTTTTTTCTTTAGTCCTCCATCATTGTTAATACAAAAACATAATCGGAAGGTATGGGGCGGTGGATGCATAAATAATTTTCTATAATTGCTAGTATAAATTATTGAATACAAATTTATTTGAGATTGATTGACAAGAAAGTCCATATTATTATGCTTGTGGTAGCTCTCAAGTCTCAAGTAGTCCAAAAGCGATTCATTTATTATTTAGGAGATTGGTGGAACAGTGCGGTGCCAGTGGCGATGGTAGTGGTAGTGATGTTGTCTTAATGGTTGTAGTTGTTGTTTTTTGGAAGGGCTCTGTTACAATTAATCCTTCAATTGTGCTTTGAAGAGGACTCACCAGGCTCCGAAGATGCCAAATCTTCAAAAATTTCATTTGATTGATGACGATTACTGCTGCTGCCATCATTTCCGTTGGAGAAAATGTTGCCATTGGCACTGGCCGCATATGATGGTCGGATTAAGTATGGATTATGGATCAAACGTTGTAGTTGAATAATACATCTATATTCAAAGGTATGAGTGAGAAAGCAAAGTCATAACATAATACATCTGATAACCATCGATATCGTTAAAAAATGAATGTTCTAATTAAACTTACTTTTCCAACCGCCTATCAGGCTCCGATGGAACTTCGAATATTTCAGCGATTGCTGGATCTTCGTGAAGATGAGATGGTGACCTTTTGCCATTTGTCCAGCCGCGTGAATATTGGAAAGTTTGTCCCATGCAGCAAATGATGAGGGCAAACGTGACAAAGGAGAATACCACAAAACGATGCATGATGGTTTTTTTTGTTTAAACTTTGAAAAAGAAAAGTGATTAGTAGTGCCATCTATGTATGAAGTTAAGGGAAAGTGGTTTCAGTACACGATTGGCTGTGATACGAGATTCAATTATTGGTTGGGGTATTTGATGGCAAACACAGTGAATGTCAAACTGTGATTCTACGAATGTCAAACTTTCTTACCTATAATATTTCCTATAATGATTTTAAAAATGAGTTTAAAAATCAAGGTACAAAATTATGAAAAATGGCTTGAAATCGGAAGCGCTTGGTCAGTTAAACCAACTCAGCGACTGAAATTCAAAAATTAATGGTTTAAAGACTAAGAAAGCACCACTAAAAGGAATCTTATAATCGGGTATCGGGTGCGTCCAAATATATTCGCTTAAGTTTTTGTTTCATTTAAACTTCTATTTTTGTTTTTATTGGATGAAGTACCTACTGTGATTTAAGCTACAAACAATATAAATTATTTGGAGTATTTCCGAAATTCAATTCCTGTTCGGTCCTGGTTATAAGCTCAATGTGCATTTTCAGCACTTATTTACATAGAGTGCTCGCAATATGACTTTTTTATTGATAGTTCACAAAATTAATTCTATTAATTACTAATTAAACTTACTTCGAAATCAAAAAAGATGCACACAGAGTGACTTGCTGCCGATGAGAGATTCAAAGTTTGACTATGATCTTCTCAGTAATAGTTTAACCCTTTTATACATATTCCAATCTTTCTCAAAGCAAATTACGTTAAAATATACCGAAAACATGCATTGGTATGAGCTTGAAAGCTTTTGTTGCAGCCTTGAGGGTATGTGTAAGGAGATTAACAAGGATTATTAAAATCCTTTTGTTTTGGGAAATGTGCTATCAGACGAGTAAGCAGAATCAATAGAGTAACTGATTAAAATTACTACTTTCGCAAAGAGCAAGTTTTCTTCACGTAGGGGTTGAAAGAAGAGAAAGAATGAATACTTTTTTTTGGCTTAAGTATATGATTAATTTCATGCAGGTATGATTCCTTAAAAAAGGAAATAATTTTCTGAGTTTAGCTTTTATGCTCTTAATTTTGTATTTTTTTTTTTTGTATTTTTTTTTTTGTATTTATTTATTTCAACTATTCAATAAAGGATTGTTTTCAAGGTGCGGTGACACAAGACCATGAGTTATAAGGCCATATTTTGACATTTGGCCATATGACAATTTTAGTCGCAAAAAAATATGGCCCTAGGTCGTTTTGGCGAAGCAACAAATAGCTATATGTATATTAAAATACAGTAGACGCTCGACTTAGTGAATCTCGAAAAAGTGAACTATCCACAATAGTGAACACACATAATTTGATATAAAAACGTATTTTGTATAAAAATGTCACGCAAGCATTTAACATAGCTTAAGCACACTTAGAAATTGGTTTCGTATTTTGTTTAAACCTAAGTGAAAGCCTTGATTAGTGCTTAATTAAATTTTAAAACATTCACATTGAATGGAATGTGCATTTTGGATCAAATTCAACTTTAGAATGCCTATTAAGACACCCGCTCGAAAAAGTGAACAATCTCGAAATGGTGAACAGGCCTGGTTTTTATTACTTCACTATATCGAGCGTCTACTGTATGGCTATTTGTTGCTTCACTAAAACGACCTAGGGCCATATTTGTGATTCCGAAAACACTTATTTTTTATCCGACAAAACGAAACGTTGTAGTTAGATTTTTCACTAACAATTATTTCAAAGCGTACCTCGTGGCATGATGGTTAGTGCGTAGGACTTTCATGCCGATGGTGTGGGCTCGATTCCCTGCCGTGCCACCTTAAAACATAAATGTTTTATTCGAGGTACTGCCTCTTGCGAGGAACTGACAAATCCTCCAAGAGTATACTTGTCATGAAAAAATGCTTCTCATTTAGCCGTTCGGACTCGGAAAAAAACTGTATAGGTCCCTCCCATTCCTGCCAACAACACGCATACAGGAATGGTTGAGAGTTGTAAGTCACTAGGCCCTGGTTCTCCACGAGCTGTTGCGCCACCCAATTTATTTATTTATTTCAAAGCGCATTTCCTTGCGAGTGACATAAAACAGTGGTTTGTTTATTGTTTTGGATTTTTGTATGCTTGTTAAATATTTGGCACTTTTCATAACACACTTTATCTTAGCCAAGTTCCAGTTTACACCGTCCTTATCATTGTTTTTGAAGTGAAATTTTCCATAGAATAAGAAATTATACTCTTGAGTTCCTGTTAAGAAATCAAGCAAGAAGTTGCGATACGCGTTTGTGTGTGCCCATTCCATACAGACAATTCAAGTAGAGTGTTGTTATTTAAGCTAACGTAAGAATGACTGGTAGAAAAAATGTCGATTTTTTCAAAAAATCGACTGGTTACAATCTAGATTTATATCGACTGCATTGTGAAGTTTTGGAAAGTCGAAAGTCGACTTTTGGTCGAGCCAAGATTTCAAAATGTTGAAATTTTATCAAACAGTAGGTATTTTAACTTGCAGGAAAGTCGATATTAACCTAAATTTTGACTGGTTAAGCCGACATTTTTTTGCCGGTACGCAACCGAGTGAAATGTGTAGGTAGTGGCTTGAAGTCAGTATATTAATACAGAAGTAGTGACAAAGCACTGAGTCCATTATTTGATTTTTTCCGTATTAAAAATTTTTATCGAAAAAGAATAACGGTACCTACCATAAAATTTTGTTTATCAATTTTACATAATCGTTTTTTTTCTCAAAAACGGCTCCACAACTTTTCTTAAAAAAAATACAATACATTTTCTTAAGTAAAGGCTACCTTTGGGTGGGAAACCATTTTGCAAAAAATGGTTAGTAATGGAACATCCCAACAACCATTTTTTTTATTTTCAATTTTCTTCAAAACGGAAACACTGATTTCAATATTTTTTTATGCAGAAGCTTTCAGAATATAATTAGTATGTACTGTGTACCAAAATTGTTTCAATTTTTTCTTTTTTGAAAATAAAATATTATGAAAACGATTTGATCGATTTTTTGTTAAATCGAACTTAAGAGTTTGTTAGTACTCTGTAAAATATTTTTAGAAAAAATTTTACATTTATGAAAAATTAACGGTACCTTCCATACAAAAGTTAAAAAACCGCAAAGGAAAATAAAATATTTTTTTTTCTCAAAAACGACTCCTACGATTTTGATCAAACTTTTTTCATATACTAAACTAAGTATACGATCTACTACCTAAAATTATAAAATTTTACTATTAATACACCTGTCTTTGAACGTTTTTTTTATTTTTAATTTTCTCGCTATCGGCTAAATCGGCTAAAGATTAAATAATTTATTGCATATCAAAATTTTCAAAAAAAAAGTTTTTCAATTTTTAAAAAAGTTTTTAGTTTTTTTTTTGAAAATTCGATATCTTAAAAACGATTTGACATTTTTTCGGATTTTGAATATACTTTAGATTTGCATACCAAAATTTGTTCTTAAAAATGTTTAAAGAACTTTATATACGTATATAAAAATTAATTTTTTATAAAACCACTCCAACGATTTCAATCAAGAATTTAGATGGCATTCTTTTTTCACCTCAAACTGTCAAAGGAGTTGTTTTAGCTAATTTAAATATCATGCCACTCTACTTTTTGCCCTCGTAATTTCCATGTTTTATATACAATTTTCTTAAACCCGCAGTGTCTTGAACATAAGAGCAAGTACGTGCGACCGTGCATTTTATTTTTTTGCACGAATCCAAAACTTGCCTTATAGCCTATATCGCAAGTAAAAAATGTTAATGCAAACACCAATTTGTTTCATAAAAAAAAAATCTGTAAAATTTCTGCAATAAAAAAAATGGGAATGCGATTTGAAAATTTTCTGCATTAATAAAAAATTTAAATTGAATGCAAAATGTTCTTACATTAAAATAAAAATGTTAATGAGACATATCGCTTTTCTTGCATTAAAGAAATTTGTTTTTAAAATTTGAAATCGTATAAAGGTCAGGGGCAGCAATTTCTGAAAAGTGATTTTAAATGCAATGCAAACAACATATAATTATTAAAACTCAACGAAAGCACATACAATAATGCGCTAAAAGCTTTCTTGTGCGCTATTAAGTGCTATTTTTGTGTTGAATATCTAATGCCCCTATCAATTAAGTAAGTAATTTTAGTATGGCTGGTTATTTAATATATATTTTCGCTCTAACTCCTTAGATTTGCGTTAGGGCAGTCTGGCTGATAGGAAAGGTTGCGTTGTCCACCATTTTGAAAAAGTGAGTGAAAAAGTGTGTTGGAAAACATATATGCGATTTCCTCAGCTTCTATTTGACTTAGAGTAAAAATTTATGTCTGATTTTGTAGGTTAAAATATCTTTGAAAATTATTGGTCACAATAATTTGTTGACATCTCTTTCCCATGAAAAGTTACTGTCGAAAAACTGTCACATGTGTTTTGTAAAAATGGCTTTTAGCGTTTATCTCGCCTATTGTTCGTCTGAACGAAAAAATGAGCAAATAGTTTTTTGAAGAGTACTTGATTTCTAACATTTTTGTATAATCAGATTTTATGTGAAACAAAAAATGTCTTGAACACAGTCTACCAAAGTTGCCAACATACAGCAAATAAATAGTGCTACTTGTAGGGGGACACAAGACAAGTGTTTTACTACTGTAGAAGGGAGGTCAATCTCTTACCGTTTAGAGAGGAGGGGCACTTTAAAAAAAAACACCTAACATGCAAAAAAAATGTTAAAAAACAACGGAAAAACTTAAAACAATGTTTTATACCTCGATTGAAAGCTAGAAGTCTGTTCTTCAATTATAATTCTAAAGCGAGTTATATTTGTCTGTAATTTTTGAAAAAAAGAATTGAAAATAGCAAAAACTATTTTCTAATTAAACTGAAAGTGTTTTTTTTTTTCAAAAACTACTGACAAATTAGTTTAACTTGATTGACAATTATAAATAAGGAATAGATTTATAGTCTAAGGGCTTGGCCACGTAGTGAGCGGCTAAGCGGCAGAGCGGCAAAATTACACAATCCTGAGCGACAACAAAAAAATAAAATATATGGGATTGTATGGTTGCGGCCACACAGTGAGTGGCAAGTGGCAGAGCGGCAAGCTGCAATTCTGAGCGGCATCGCTCTGATTTAGATTCTGTTTTATTTTTTTATTCAATCCTGAGTGGCAATTTTTTGAGTTTTTGAACAAAATAATAAAATAAATGATTGTTTGATTATGTTTCTATATTACGTTACTTGGCAACGGCATATTCAGAACTAGAACTTGCCGCTCTGCCGCTTTGGCGCTTGCCGCTCACTACATGGCGAGGGCCTAAGAGCCAACAACATAAAAAGTCAAGTCATTTGTGTTACATTGTACTTCACATCAATAATAGCCTCTGAGGTGTTGAACCAATAACTGTCTATCTGCCTTCCTAAGCACGTGTCGAATAGGTGTAAAATTTTACGTAATTTTTTTACATCGATTTATTTCAACGCCTATTCGTCGGAAGGGAAAAGTGTGCATACAAGAAATATTAAGTTGGCAATTTTGTCCATCTCTCTGTAGTGAATCCCTAAGAAGTTAGACAGCCAAGAAGTTTCTAAACATCACTTGGTTGCCTGTGTTTACCTGAGTGTTTTTTGGAAATTTTACAGCTTTCTATCTTTTAAGGGACAAGCAACTGAAAGTTTGATCTATGACAACAATTGTTCAAAATTGCAAGCTTAATATTTCCTGTATGCATACTTTTCCCTCCAGCCAATAGGCATTGAAATAATTCGATGTAATTCAACATATTGAAAAGTTGATGAACACCTGCACCACAAAAAACATTGCATGTGAATAATTAAATCTGTGGCATTAAATTGTTTGAAATAAATGGATCTTGAACGGCCAGTGTCCGAACTTGTTGGTGGAATATAGGGGGAAAACGGGAGACTTGACCATACGGGAGACATGAGCCACTCGCAATATTTCACTCAGACTACCCTTAAATTCTAGAAGTGTTTGTATATCCGAAGCAGAAAATGACCTTCTATTTGCTTATAAAAAGGTTTCAGGATCAACATTTGATTTTGGCTCCTGGACGAGTAAATGCATTTTTCGCTATGAAAAGTTAAACAATTTTTTTTTTCTATTCATTGCATAACTTTTATTGGTCTCGTAGTTAATTAAATAATTTAGTATGATCTTATTCCTTGAATAATTGTTTTTGTAAATACCCGTGGAAAATATTGCAACAGCTTACGTAACAGGATTTATAATCTCTTTTGTCTCAAAAAGCGTGAACGGGAGACTTGAACCACTTATTGTAGGGAGACTTGACCATACGAAAATAAGGAGCAAAACCAAAAAAAGTAAAAAAAAACTGCCGCAGAAGGGGAAATTCAAGGATAACAATGCTCAAATTATGTTTAAGAAATCTTACAATCTTCTTACTGTATTTCCCAAGGAGGGGTTCATTTAAGTTGTGTATTTATTTTCGTTTGTTACGGTTTTTAATGTTGTTTTTAGTTTTGTATCAATAGTTTCGTGTATACATTTTCAAAACATTTTTCTTAGCAAATAATACGTTAAATATAGCAACAATTGAGTTTTATGAAAATCATAGACGGTGATCTCATTTTTTGTATTGTTAACTCTTTCAATTTGGGTATGTTCAAGTCTCACCTAGGGGGTGTTCAAGTCTCCCGTACGGGGCGGGAGACTTGAGCCGAAAATCTTTCTTCAAACAATTTGCTCTGGGTTGAAACCGATTGCATATATTTGAAGCCAATTTAACTAGTTTCAAAATAGATAAGTGTAGCTTTATAGAGATGTATCTTTCATGCGGCTGAGATAAATAGACAAGTTTTTATCAACAATTTTACAAAAAGTGGCTCAAGTCTCCCGCCTTCCCCCTATCATTGAATATTTATAAGCTAACTAGCTGGCCCGCCCGGCTCCGCTCGGATAGGCAAAAGTTTCTAAAACAAAGTTCCACATTGGTTGAGCCATTCTTAAGTTATGGCGTGACAAAGGGAGATAGGGATTTAATTTAAAACCTTCATTGAAAAATGATACCCATCTCCACCTTGCCAAAATAAGGAATGATATTGTAACGCATCATAATATCGATGTGTTTTGGACACACGCTGCCGTTTATAGTTCTGCCGATGTAAAACAATATCTCTGTCTTCTCAATTTTCACCCACCACTTCATCAATAATTGTTGGTGCATTAAAACGTCTTGCGTGTTGTCCTGCAGGCGTTTTATCTGCTCTGATGACAATTTTGTTGTTACCAGATGACATGCGGTCCTGAATAATGCAATGAATAATTTGTGTTGATGGAAAAATGCTTAGAGTTGTTCCAAAATTATTGGTATTTTCACCGAATTGTTGTGTGGACAACGCTGATCAACTTGTCTTGCTGAATTGCCCATCAAATAAATCTACAAACATTTGTAGTCACTACAAATGCGTTGGCAAAAACAACCACCATGTGGCTCACAAAATACTCTTTCAGCACTGCCATTCACCCATCAACTTCTGTTGTCGATTTTAAAAATATCGACTCGTTCGTATTCTGCTTTCCGGCGGAGGAAAATAACTGTTGCAATATACACCTAAATTGCGGTTAAAGTCTAATTAAATGAGTAAGATTCTCTTGATTACTCCCAATTGAAATATCGGTTAAGGTTTCAACTTAAAATACATGAAGGGCAGTGTTACTTTACTTACATAAGTCAAATAACAATAAAGACAAAATAGTAACTGACGGGCTTGTTTATCATTTAGTAAAGAAACAAAAAGGGGAAGCGTACGAATGGTCGACAACAAAAATTTCGACTGGACAAATACAAATACATATACATAAATTTCATCGACTGTTTTATTTTGCTGTATTTTGGATAAAAGTCGACATATTTTTGCTGACAGCTTTTCAATCGACATTTAAATAGTTTTGATTTTAAACTGGCAACTTTTTTTTGTCGATCAAACTTCAGTCGACATTTTAACAGTCAATGAAATATATATTTGTTCAGTCGACATTTTCTTTCGACCATTCGTATGATTCCCTGTGCTTTTATTTGATGGCATTTTTAAAAACCAAAATTCTACCGAAAATAATAAATTGACTCCATTTGTTAAAGCTACCAAAAACCGATATTAAATTAAACTCTTAACTTTTAATATACATATGAACATAAGGCGTGATTGCTATGAACTAACAATTATAAACTATGTAACTCAAAAAACTTGACTGAATACATTTTAAACTTCATAAATTATTTGTTTAATATTATTTTGTGAAAACCATATTTCATAATAATTGATTGATTTGTTTTCAAACTCAATTGATTTTTTTTTTTTTTTGTGTAAAACAGGTTCGCAGAATGCGTTGCTATGACTTTCTCTGGCAAACCGCAAGACCTAATTTTAAAAAACTTCATATAAACACTCCCTGAACAATACCAAAGATTACCTGAATAAAATCATCTTAATTGGTCAAGCCATTTTTAGGTTATGGCGTGACAAAGGGAAATAGGGATTCAATTATATATATATATTAGGGTGTCCGTTATTTCCCAAAATCGTTTTTAAATAGCAGACACCCCCCAAATCAAAAGTTTATGCCCTACAAAAAAAAAATGGCCAAAAAAATATAAACTTTTGATTTGGGGGTGTCTGCTATTTAAAAACGATTTTGGGAAATAACGGACACCCTAATATATGCACATATACATAGATTTCGACAGTACAGGGTACTTTGTACAGATGAATTATTTAAAATGGAAATTATTTTGACTTAAGTGCTCATTTCTTTATTCTTTGTTTCTTAAATTCTTAAATAATGTCTTATAAGTCCAGCCTCATTACAAATATAAATAAATCTACCAAATATAACAAAATTACCTACACACACAGATTTTTAAGTTATTAGGATTTCTAATTAGTTTAATTTTATTTAAATTCATTTTCGATACAAATGTGTATGTTAATTTTATATCCAATTGATTGATGGATAGGTCCGTGATGCATTCGCTTAGGAGCAGGTCAAAAGTGATTCATTTATTTTATTGAGAAGATGGATGAAAGGAAGGTGCGGTCGTCGTCATAGTGATAGTGGTGTTGTCTCGATTGTTGTTGCTTTTACACTTAATCATTCAGTTGTGCTTGGCTGTGAACTCACTAGGCTCAGAAGCTGAATCCTCGAATATTTCATTTGATTGATGACGTATACTCCCGCTGCCACTATTTCCGTTGGAGAAAAGGTTTCCACCGGCAATGGCCGCATATGATGGATGGAGTAAGTATGGATTATGGATCAAACGTTGTAATTGAAAAATACATCTATGAGAATGAATTTGAAATATTATAAAACCAGCACAAAATTTTAATATGATATTTATCAACTTACTTCTCCAACCGCCTCTCAGAATCTGGTATTTCAAATATTTCAGCGATTGCTGAATCCTCGTGAATATGAGATGATGACCTTTTGCCATTTGTCCAACCACGTGAATATTGGAAAGTTTGTCCCATGCAACTAATGATGATGGCAAAGGAGACCAAGGAGAAGACCATCACAAAACGGAACATGATTTATATTCAAAAAATCTGTGAAGAAAAGTTCAAAAGTGAGTTATAATGCAACCTATGTGTATAAGTATTAAATTAAGGTGTTTATCAGAGGAATATTCGGTGGAGAAGAACAGCTGTAGTAATACAGAGCTCGATAATTGCAACTATAAAAATTCTTATAAAAGAGATTCTTTTTCTTAAGTTTGATCTTCGAACATAACATTTTTCTTAACTTCTTTTTTTTTATTTCAACACAAAATGCACATTTATAATAATTCCTCAAATATTTGATTAAGTTGTTCAGACACTTTTAAAAAATATGGTAAAATTCACAAAGTCACAACAAGCATTCGAAACCTCGAAGTCATAAGAAAGTCAGTTTTTGTGCATGGTTCTCAAGTTTTAAATAATATAAATTTTTTATCAATATGTCCAATCTCAGCACGAATTTAAGTCGACTACCAGAATCTTTGAATATGTTGCATTTATAGAAAACCACAAATATTATTACCAATTAAATTTTCTTAGCAGACAAAAAGGAACTTGCACTTGATGGAGGAAGCTGTGACTATGATCTTCTCAGTGTTGTTTAACCCTTTTATAGTCAATTCAATCTCAAAGCAATTTACGTTAATACATACCAAACATCAACCAAATGTAAGCTTGAAAGCTTACGGAGGAGCCTTAGGGTGGTTTAAGTGGATTAACTATAGGATTATTAACACCTATTGTTTTGGGAACGATGCTTATCAGACGAGTAAGTAAATTCAATGCATTTACTGATTAAAATTACTACTTGGGCAAAAAGCTTATATACCTACCGCCTACACAAAAGGGGTGAATATATAGATTTGGATATATGTAGATGCATTATGTTTATGTATTACATGTGGTATACGAGAAGAGAAAATGAAGTTTGATTTTCCTGTTTAATATGTTATAAGTGGGAGTAGGTGCTTCCGTTTATTATGGTTTTTCACAAACAAGAAGAAGTAACTCTTTAAAAGAAAATGTTAAATTTCAGTAAAAGTAAAATGGAAATAATTTTAGATGAAACCTTTGAGCGACTTCTTGCAAATAGAAAAGCCCAATTATATTTTGCTACTTGACTTTTGCTAATTGAAATCGTATCAATTACAATAAAATTAAATCTTAATTTCATTTAAATCGTTGAAGAAGGGCTGAATTCCCTATTTAAAAATTGTCCGTGCTCAAAATTCCGTTTTTCCAATTGCAGTAAAAACAACTGAAGAGTTGGGGTCGTTATCAAGGGAGATGGGAGATTATAAAAATTTGACTTTTGGAGAAAGTATTGAAGTACATAAGTCCAGAGTTATCAAAACTTTTTTTTAATTCAAATATATTGCAATTATTGATCAAATTCACTACAACTACCGTAGTAAGCCGAAAATGGCAACAAAAATACTATTTTTCTTCAGAAATAGGTGCATTTTCGTTCATATAGTCAAACTAGAGATGAGTACAACAACAGCAAAGAAGGATTCCACATCCATAGCATTTGTGTTTAGGTGACATGCAATATACCAGTGTGTTGCTGTTGACCTTTCTTGACCATGATTGACGATTCTTATAAATTTTCTAATAATTAAAATCATGCAATGGAATCAAGCTATAGTGCCGTTTTGAGTGGAGATTCAGGATATGGACTTATCTCCTAGATCTTAAGTCCATATTAAAATTCAGATAGCTAGTTCTGAAGAAAATTATTCAATAACAGCAGTATCTATTTATAAAAACCTGCTATCCGCTCCCTAGCACACTGGCAGACGGATAGACAACTTGTCCGTTTTTATTAAAAAAGATATGATATCTTTCCGGTATTTATCATTTCGTCAATTTTTGGTGATTTTCTAATACATATCACATGAATGCACCACCTTACCAGTAGTGGTAAACGGTCTTATCACACATGCATGTTGCATGTTGCATGTTGCATGTTGCATGTTGCATGTTGCATGTTGCATGTTGCATGTTGCATGTTGCATGTTGCATGTTGCATGTTGCATGTTGCATGTTGCATGTTGCATGTTGCATGTTGCATGTTGCATGTTGCATGTTGCATGTTGCATGTTGCATGTTGCATGTTGCATGTTGCATGTTGCATGTTGCATGTTGCATGTTGCATGTTGCATGTTGCATGTTGCATGTTGCATGTTGCATGTTGCATGTTGCATGTTGCATGTTGCATGTTGCATGTTGCATGTTGCATGTTGCATGTTGCATGTTGCATGTTGCATGTTGCATGTTGCATGTTGCATGTTGCATGTTGCATGTTGCATGTTGCATGTTGCATGTTGCATGTTGCATGTTGCATGTTGCATGTTGCATGTTGCATGTTGCATGTTGCATGTTGCATGTTGCATGTTGCATGTTGTATGTTGCATGTTGCATGTTGCATGTTGCATGTTGCATGTTGCTTGTACATTAGCTCACGTATGTTCCTGTACGTAAGCTTACGTCATAGACTATTACACATTTGTTAATTAGAATTTTAAGTTAACAGATTTATAAATGCTAGCACCTCGTTATCCACCATTTATTAATATGGGGGTAGGTGTTTAACACGAGAACATGTTATAATTGTACGATCTCTGGTACGATGTTTCGGGACAATCTAAGCAACGTTTTCCAATTAGTCCAGTAGAATAAAATAAAATAATTGGAAATTGTATTTACCTACAAAAAATACAACGTCAAATTTTCCATATGTTTCCTTACAAATACCACTTGGAGAATCTAAATCCTAAAAGTTCAAATAAAAAAGTATAATACGTTGTCCGTCATTTAGAAAAAAAGCTTTCAAAAACCTAAATATATTTTCTCCGCTCTTATTGAACGGAGAGCAATATTATTTGTTTTCCTTTGGTTGTTATTTTATACAACTTTTGTCTACAAATATTTTTGACATCTTATCCAGATGAAAAGCTTTTGTCGAAAAACTGTCGAAATTTTTGATTAAAAAATGTATCTCAATCGGACGAATTCCCCAAAAAAATGGAATCTAAGTAGACGAAATCCTCATGGGGAATAGGGGTTTAATTTTGTAAAAAGTTGTGAAATGACTAAACTTCCTTTTTAATTTCATTAAACAACGAAGATCAAGAGTCAAGAAGATGTGCAATTAGTGATTCAAGCAATAAAAATGCGCGTCCAATTTTATTGCTTGATTCACTACTTGCAAATCTACTCTTTTGGGACTTGCTCTTGTGGATTTACTTTTCAAAATATATTGTCTTGGTGATTTAATCGTTACTAGGTTTCACCTTGGGGATTTTGCCTTTGGGGATTGTTTTTTTTTTGGGATTATGGCCTTTGGGCACACATCACTAACCCCGAAAAATATCTTGAAATATAGCATAACAAAGTTGCCAATATCGAGCAAATAATTCCTTTTTGGAAATTATGATTCGTAGAGTGGCGCAAAGCAATAACGGATTCTTATAGAAGGATATAATGCAAGTAGTTTTTATCTCTAGAAGGGGGGTTTATGTCCTCCTCATTAGGAAGGAGGAGCAATTTTTTAAAAAATGATACTAAAAATGAAAAAATTTCTTAAAAACAAAGGCAGCTCTTAAAACTACATATGTCCTGAATATTTGTTGAAAGCTTGAAGTTTGTTCTATTGCTTGAATTCTCAACCAAGTTTTGTCAACAGTTTTCACAACAGTTATAACCCAGCACAATTGGTCTTGCGAATAAACAAAAGGCTTAAGCTTAAACTTGGATTTATAAGTTAAATCTAGGTTTTGTGTGATTTAAAACAAGCCTATGCTGGCAACTAAAAGATGTCTTCTAGTAATAGCTATTTTAAATTAGCCAAAGCTAAATTCTTGTAGCTATAGCTTGTTTTTCTAGCTTAAGCTCCAACTGGTCTGATTGAAAATAGCTTTAGCTAGAATATTCTAGTAAAAGCTACAAAAATATCAAGCTTAAGCTTCTATAAGCTTCTATAAGCCAGAACATTGTGACTAAACAAACGAAAGCCAAAAATATCTAGCTTAAGCTTAAATTTTCTAGCTAAAGCTCTTAAGCGTAGTCTTTTTTTTTAGCTGGAACTGTCGAGCTTTAGATACTTGTAACAGCTATGACTAGCCTTAGCTTCTAGAAAAAATAGCTTCAACTTTATTTTTATACACAAAGCCATTCAGAAAAACAGACTACAAAAACGAAAAAGTAATACATTGTTAAAGAAAATGGAGGAAGAAGAAATGTGAAGAAGTCAAAAAGATAGAGAATACAATGGAATAAAAAATTGAAAAAACTTTCATTATCGTCTATTCCAGTTCCTTAAAAGTTTTAGCAAAATGCTATTACAGATTTGATACTCTGATTAAAGCCACAAAAACAAAACAAAAATTATTTAGGGTTTCAATTTTAGATTTTTTTTTAAGAAAAAGAATCACAGTTGGCAGAGAATAACCTTTTTTTTAAATGGTGGGCAATATGCATGTATCCTTTTTTGTTCGAACTTTGTGAATTTAACTTCAAGAGGTATACTCTTTATGAAAATTAAAAATTACTCGACGCAGTATTTTTTGCAGATATAAAATGCTAATTTGACTGCACTTAATCTTTTACAGTAAAATGTGAGCCAAAACAGAAAAAATACCACCTTCTCTGTTTTTTTTTTATAAATCGTCGAAAGTAGTTCTAAATGTCAAAAACAATATAATTTGATTTCAGGTATGAAAGCAGCTACTCCGTTTAAAGGAGGACGTGTTCGGTATGTTGTTTATAATTTATTCGAAACTGGATGTGGCAATTTTTTACTGACCACCTCGTCCGATTCACATGGAGCACCTGCTTTGAGAACATGTTCCGTTTTATTATAATCCATTATTTTATTTCCTCATTATTTGACACAATATGGGTCGCGGCCCGGGTGCCCTAAAGGGTAATTCTACAGTCTAAAGGTTTTATCCTGTTTGCATCCTACAATGCGTTTGGCTGAAATAATTTAAAAAGAAAAAACAATTGTGCCTCACAAAATAGGTTGCGCTTAAACTATAGCTGCAACTGAGCATTGTTGAAAGTAACATAATACATTCGGGAATAATTTGATTAGAATGACTTGACTTGTTTGTGTATTTTAGAGTTTTCAATTGATTCTTCATAACACGAATGTGGAATACATTACCTTCCTCTATTTTTATATATACATATAGCCCTTTCCTTTATTTTCACACTTCTTGCAATCTGTTTTATATATTGAGAGTTGTCATAACCCATTGATTGCGTGTTGATTACAAAAAAATATAAATTATCAATATGGTGACTCTGAGAAGAAAATGCTCACTGCGGCGTATACGCACTTTTTTGTACTATTCTTCAACGATGTTGAAGAAGTCGCAGGACAGCGTGCCACCTTGAATAAATTCTTTGTTTACATCAAAGGTGTCGGTTAGGAACTTCCGACCTTGATAGAGTAGCGTGCATTCTCCACCGCCATCCTGCAAAAAACGGACGAGTTTGGGAGGTATGCCAAAACTAGGCATTGCTCTGTATAGTTTGTCTTTGGAAGTTCGGAAGTCATTGATACATGAAGAGTGCCTTGCGTCGATTGCAGTGTGATCAATCTAGTTGGTGATTGATTGACCAGGATATCGCCAAGTATCTTAGTGAATATCGGGATGTGGGAAATGTGTATACCTGTATACTAGCTACCACAATATTTGGCCCTGCAGCAAAGTCGATCAACCTGAGTCTCGTTATCGGAGGTCGCTGTAAAATTAACATAAACCAACCAAAAAAATCGAAGAACCCAAAGCTTTTTTTTTAAATGCGCATAACTTTTTTTGAGCAAACAAAAATTAAAAAAACATATATCAAAAAACTTCTAATTTTTTTACTAAATTAAACATACAAAGCAAAGGTAGACTCAAAGCATTTTCAAAGCTTTATATGAAATGTTCAGAAACCCAATTTAATTCAAAACTGACAGGGATATAGCCATTCAAACATTATCATTTTTATAATAATTATTTGCCCGAAAACTAGCTCTGGACCTTTGGCACCTCATAATATGAGGGAAATTTGATAAAAAAGATGACACCAAATTGGTCAGAAAAGGTCAAGTGGTCCCAGAAATTGGTCAGCCCTAGAAAACTTGTAACAAAGGCTCAAATTTTCTCAAAGTCGCTCAAGGTCACGCTCGATTTTTGGCACCTCATTTATGTGAAATTTGCAAAATACGTATACGATCTTGTATTTGGGTCTTATTTTAGATAAAAAATTAAGTTGGAAACCTAATATACAAGAAAGTGTTAAAAAAGCCACAGTGGCACTCTTCTCATGCAAAAAAGCCGTTGGGAATAAATGGGGCCTTCAACCTCGTATTACTCATTGGCTATATACCTCAGTGATTAGACTAATTCTCACTTATGGTGTTGCAGTATGGTGGACTGTTCTAGATAAAGCTGTAAACTGCGAAAAGCTAAGCAAAATACAACGCTTGGCTTGTTTATATATAAGTTGTGCGCTTTGTACGACACCCTCTGCCGCTCTAGACGTTCTGCTATATCTGATGCCCCTCAATATTTTTAGCAAACAGGTGGCTGCAAATACGGCCATACGCCTACAAGCTTCCTCACAATGGACCAACAATAGTATTGGACATTCCACCATTCTGAATTCATTCAGATCACTACCTAGTCACATTGACTACACCATCCCAAAACCACAATTCGGTTCAAACTTTCTAGTCACCATTCCTTCTTGAACCCTCTGGGAGGATATGGTGTTCTTGGAAGATGAATCGGTCCATAACGACGGATCGAAAACTGATGAGGGGGTGGGTGGCGGTGTGTACTCAGAAGGACTAAAATTAAGTCTCTCATTCCGTCTTCCTAATCATTGTAGCGTGTTCCAGGTGGAACTTATGTCGATTAAAGAAGCCTTATCTTGGCTGAAGAAAACGTGATATCAACTTCAGATATCCGCATCTTCTCGGATAGTCAAGCAGCAATCAAATCCCTGGAATCGGTCTCGACTAACTCTATAACAGCCCTTAATTGCCGTTCATCTCTGCTGGAGATGGCGCAGCAGTTTAACATTCATGTGTTGGGTGCCGGGGCATAGGGACATCCCAGGTAATTGTAAGGCCGATGAACTCGCTAAAAGTGGAACAACCCAACCTCTCCTACCTACCAAAGCAGATATAGGTATACCCATCGCTACTTGTAAACTTTTGCTGAAGCAAAATGCATTAGAGAGAACAAACCTTAGGTGGAACGATATCACCACTTGTTTGGCAACAAAACAAATCTGGCCATTAATGGATTTAAAGCGATCTAAGTGTTTGATATCTCTAAGCAGATTGCACATTAGCTCCATGATTGGTGTTATATCCGGACACTGTCTTATAGGAAAGCACACAACGCGTCTTGGCGTGTTCTCCAATGATCTTTGCAGAAGCTGTATGGATGAAGAAGAGATAGAATCAATCCCTCACCTTCTATGCACGTGCCCTGCTCTATCTCATAGACGAAAACTTCAGCTTGGTGATCTTTACTTCAATGAGCCCAGTGACCTAACAAACTTAGACATAGAGAGTCTATTACGCTTCATAAGAAGCTCCAAATGGTTCACCGAGTGAGGAAAAGGGTTTCCCAGATTGGTATCACAATGGACCAAATCTTGGTCTAAGTGTGTCAGTCTTCACGACTGGCAGCCACTTCAACCTAACCTAACCTAACCTTGAGCAACCTTAAGAAAATTTAAGCCTTTATTACAAGTTATCTAGGGCTGACCAATTTCAGGGACCACTTGACCTTTTCTTGCCAATTACTAACCAATTAGATGGCATTTTTTATCAAATTTCTCTCAATTGTGGTGCCAAAGGTCCAGAGCCCGGAAAACCTTCTGAAAACTGTCAGAAAACAATCCATTTCGATAGAAAATTAAATTTTGAGCAAAGAGTTTTGAGTGTTAAATTGACAAAGTCTGTTTAATTTCCGAGTACCACACTTATTGAAAAGTGGTCAGTATGAGCATCCTCTTAGAAACGCAAGAGTTTAAGTAGCATTTTCGGTTATTAGCATGCTAACGCCTCAAACAAACACATTCAATAAAAAATACCTTAAATATATGTACCTGTTCCTATACTAAAAGGTTAATTCACTTGCCCAATATGCAATGTATCTACATCTGAGAATTAAAACAAAAATTAATTTTCTTATTTATCTTGATTAAGTTATCTTTATTCATTTATTTACAATTTCATTAAAATAAAAGTAATAAAAACTCTTATACTAAGTCCAGCCTCATTACAAATCTAAAAATCAACACAGTTAAATAATATTTTTTTTTTATATTTTATAAGGATTTTGAATCCATTTGAATTAAAATTTTAAACTAGGTTTAATAAAAAGTATGTATATCTAAAAATATAAGTTTTGTTACAGATCCATTGGCGTCCACGGTGTTCTATTTCTTAGGTGATAAGGGGGGCATTCCAGTGGAGGTGGTAGTGGTGGTGGTGTTCTCTTGATTGTTGTTGTTTAAAGTAATTTCACAATAATAATCCTTTAATTGTGTTTGATGGTAGAGAACTCACCGGGCTCGGAAGCTGCCAAATCCTCAAAAATTTCATTTGATGGATGACGTATACTACCAGTGCCAACATTTCCATTGGTGCTGGCCACATATGATGGTCGGAGTAAGTATGGATTATGAATCAAACGTTGTAATTGAATAATACATCTGTGTAAAAAAAAAGAATATAAACTTGTGCTCATAGTGCTCATAGGAATTTTACTTTTCCAATCGTCTTTCGGACTCTGGAACTTCGAATATTTCAGCAATTGCTGGATCTTCGTGAAGATGAGATGATGACCTTTTTCCATTTGTCCAACCACGAGAATATTGGAAAGTCTGTCCCATGCAGCTAATGATGATGGCAAACGAGACCAAGTAGAAGACCACAAAACGAAACATAATGACGGAAGTACAAAAATCTGTGAAGAAAAGTGAATGGTAGCTTTGTATATAAAAAATTTATTATATAAAGATGGTAGTGCCATCTTGTTATGAAATTGAATGAAAATATATTCGTTTTCTCAGAAAGTAGAAGGTTGTGATATGAGCTTCAATTAGTGGTTGAAGTATTTGATTGGAAAGAACTACGATTGTCAAACTGTTATTTTGCGAATTTCTAATGTTTAAATTTAATAAAAAATATAGGAAGTGGTACAATACCGCATTTGCATGAAACATAATTTTCACTCCACCATCAAGTATTTAGGATATTTTCAAATAATTTCGTTTGCGTAATACACTTTAATAATTTATTTCATTGAAATCAGTTCAGCAATAATTTACGATTCAAAAAGGGCTAAAAACTGTTTATTTTTTTATTAAAAGTTACACGTTTTAGAAGATTTTTTTCTATTATTTGTAGAGCTCAATTAAATTATCGGCCCGGTTCAAATAGAGAACTACAAGGATCTTATTAAGTTTACGCACAGAAACGCAGAATTATTGTGCATGTTACATTTCGGAAACACACAAAGCTAAGGTTTTGGTAACAGAGGCCTTGTTTTACTGGTAAGAAATCAGAAAATTAATAGAAATTAAGTTAGAAGTTGGATATCAGCTGAGATGCTTAACATTTGTAAAAGAATATCCTTCTTTAGATGGCTTCAGACTTTAGATTTAAGCAAAAGGTGTTCCAGACTTCCACGGTGGTTACTAGAGATTTTAATAACTTTAACACTCATTCCTTATGGAGCTCTCCATAGAAACGAAATTCAAATTTCTTGAAGCTGTTTTTTTAATTTGATGGAACAGTTGCACTATTTTGTATTTTGAGAAACAACAAAAAAAAGTGAGACAAAACTTCAAATAGCACAACATCATTTACCAAGTTCCACTCCAAAAATCTAAAAACTCGTTAGAATATTGTTAGCTTTTATCTGGATTTATCCTGCTATCCTTTATTTAGCACTGGGAAAAAAATACAAATTGTTACCAGTTAATATATTTTCGAAATCACAGAAAGGTTTCAACGCCACTTGGAGCAAGTTGTACTTGATAGAAGATTCACTTGACTATAACACTCTTGGTGTGATTTAATCCTTTTATAGTAAAATCCTTGTGGAAAACAGCCACATCTATAACAACAACAAATTTCCTAAAATAACCTCAAGCCTTATGAGACAGCTTTTTCTAGGCGTGTACTTGGATTAACAGGGATTATTAGCAACTATTGTTTTAAGAATGATGTTTATCACACGCGGTAAGCAAATTCAATGCATTTACTGATTAAAATTACTACTTTGCCAAAGAGCTCTAACCCCTTTTGCACAAAAGGGATGAATATTTGAGGTTCAAGGGATATTTTATTGAGGTTGGAGAAAAAAAAGTTTGCTTTAAAAATCTCTATTGCAGAAGGTTTCCGCAATGAGGATATACAATATACTTACATAATATTCTTTAAAGCTATTTCACTAGATTCAGTAAAAAAGGCGCATAGGAAAAAAATTGGGGAGAGCAATTTTTAAACTCATAACATTCAAAGATGCATGAATGCAACTTCGAGGATAATCGAGTTAGCCAAAATTGGTTTTCACCCCTCCCTAGATAAGCTCCGCGGATCCCATATCACAGAATTTGAGATAATTTGAGTGTTTAATTCGACCTGCCAGACTGTTTAAAAAAACCGTTTTTCACTTAGAATTTTGAATTTTTTAAACGGTCTGGTAGAGCGAACTATACACTCAAATGGTCTCAGATTCCGTGATATGTGATCCTAGTAGCATATCTAGGGAGGAGTGAAAACCAATTTCGGCTAAAACGATTTTCTTCGAAGTTGCATTCATATTTTTTTTTCAATGCACTGTTTCTCGCAAAGGCCCCAGTTGTGTACTTTAAGACCTTGATTTTTTGAATAGCGTTTAATGAAGCTTTCGACCCCTATATTTCTGTTTTTGCTATCACTCACACCCAAAATCTGCTGTGTGCTCTCGGTCTATTAGTTTTACATATTATATACTAGCTGGCCCGCCCCGGCTTTGCTCGGATAGGCAAAATTTTCGAATGACATCCTCTACATATAACCTTTCAAATCAGATTCCATATTTAACAAACCCCATTTCACACTATAATTATTTTAATTTTGAAATGTCTTCAGTCCTTAAGCCTTTAAGTATAGCCTTCCCAACTCAAAAAGTATTTTAAACCATATACCCATTTTTAATTTCTACCCCATTTCACCCTATTTATGAAGAAAACATCCTCTTAGTAAACTCTATCAAACAGAAAAAGAATTTTTGTAATCTCATACCATTTTTGTGTTTACCCCATTTATCCCTACAAATGGAATTTTTTAACCGTAAGGCCTTCCCCTTAGAATAAACTTTCAAACTCAAAAAGAAATTTTGAAAATTCGAAATATAAAAATCAAAAAACTTACAAATACCCAAAAAAAAAGTTCAAACATTTAGATTTTAACGTTGCAATTAATTTGTTTCCAAATAAAATTCAGCCTATGTTACTCAAGGACATTATATCTTTCCATGTACTAAAGAATTTTAAGGATCGGTTAAATATTTCCAGAGATTACCCCCTACATAGGTACAAACAAACAAACAAATAAATGTTCATCTTTATAATATAGTATAGATGTAGATTAAAGCTTTTGAAAATATTTTGTACAGGGTCTTTCAACATCGTTTCTTTACAAATTTAGCATTTTTTTAATGTTATCATTATTGTGATCACTTTTGATTTAGTAAAAACCAAGCGGTTATTAGTTATGGATCATTATACACTCACACAACGTGTTGATATAGAGAAACTTCACTTCAAAAATGGTAAAATAATAGCGGAAGCGTTTTGTAAAGTTTATTCTGCTTTGAATGGCCTCCACCAAACACTAACTTACACATCAGCTATAATACCAAACTATATAATATATCAATAAATTTAAATGTTTCGGTCAGGTTAGTGAAATGAAGACGCCATTTCTTTTTCGTTTGGAAAAATATGGTGAAAATATCACCAATGCAGCTGAAAATATATGACTGAAAACCCAGGTGTGTCCATTTCAAGAGTATCAGGAAAGGTGCTATCCAACACCAGTTATTGCGTGATTTGTTTAACTTTAATATCGACGGTTATAAGGTTAAACTCACTAAGAGCCGAAAAATTTTCAAGAAAATGAGGATGAAATGCATTTTTTTAATCCACAAAGTCCCGTTTTGCACGGTTATTATAGGGCCATAGAAAGGTATGCCCGGGAACTTTATTTAAAAATTTTCGGAACGTGACTTTTCAGCTTTTATAAACATGTTTCAATTAAATTTCCTTCAAAAGTGTAATATATTAGTTAGTGAGTTTTACCTTTGAACCGACCGACGATATATGCTATGGACAATAGAGGTCAGCGATGTTTACTGTCAGAATAATGGGAACAGACGCAGTAAATAACAAAAATAAATAACTACTGGGTCGCACGTATTTGCTCTTATGTTGAACAGGTTTTAGGGTTTTAAAATTAGATATATATATATATAATATGGAAATTATGACAGAAATATTTTTAAAATATGAAATTCCATATTTAAATTCGCTTAAGCAACTCCTTTAACAGCTTGAGGAGAAAAAAAGGATTCCATCTGAATTCGTAATCTTGATGACTATCGATTTCTAAGTATTAAATTTTATAAATAAAATTCTTAAAAATATATTAAGGAAAAAATGTTGGTATGCTAATCTTAAGTATTTATTAATGTACATAAAATAGTTAAATTTTTAAATAAAATTATTAACCTGTTTTTGAGATATCGAATTTCCTAAAAATTTGATTTTTTTTTTTTAATTCAAATGATTTTGTTTGAAAAATTTTCATACTAACGCAATATTCTATCAATTTATTTGAAATTTGAACAAAAAAACACTAAACTCCAATCTGTTTAGCCGTTCTATAGAAGGCGCTATTAGTAGTTGCTAAGTGTAGATTTTTATAATATCAGGATGAGAAAAATAAAATTTTCTTTAACTGTTTTTTATCATTTGTATGATACTTATCAACCATTCTTTTTACTTGTTACTTGCGATTATAGGTTCTATAAGCCAAGTTTTGGATTCGTGCAAAAAAAAATGTTTGAGATAACAATCAAACATGATATTACGATGATAGATAACACCAAAAAAGTGGGGGGCACAATTCTGTCTGTCTGTCTGTCTGTCTGTCTGTCTGTTCGTCTACAGCCTAAACGGCTCGATCGATTTTCTTCAAACTTAGTACTTAGTGGTTTTTGGTGATTCTGCCGACACGTTTTTTCATTTTTTTTTTAGAACCAAAAATAACGGTACGTGTCATAATATCTTTTTGGCAAATTTACATAATCGTATTTTTATCAAAAACGGCTCGACAACTTTTCTTAAAAAAAATTCAATAAATTTATTTTAGTAAAGGCTTTCTTTGGGTGGAAAACCATTTTTCAAAAATGGTTATTAATGGTACCTCCCAAGGAACCATTTTTTTAATTTTTGATTTTCTTCAAAATGGTACGACCGATTTCAATTATTTTTTTTATACAGAAGCTTCCAGAAAATGTTAATAGTTTTGTGTACCAACATTTTGAAAAAATATTTTTTGGATTTTTAAAAAATATTTCAAAATTTTTTTTGAAAATCAAATATTTCGAAAACGGCATCATAGATTTTTTTGAAACTCGATATTTAAGACTTTTTTAGTACTTTCTAAAATATTTTTAGAAAAAATTTTACATTTATGAAAAAATAACGGTACCTTCCATACAAAAGTGAAAAAACCGCAAAGGAAAATATTTTTTTGCTTGAAAACGACTCTTACGATTTTGATGAAACTTTTTTCATATACTAAAATTAGTACGATCTACCATCAAAAATTATAAAATTTTACGCATAGCAACTATTAGTAGTACCTGTCATAGAACGTATTCTTTTATTTTGAGTTTTCTCGTTATCAGCTTTACGGATTTAAATGAATTTTTTTATATACAAATTTCAGATAAGATTAAATAATATTGTTTATCAAAATTTTCAAAAAAAAAAGTTTTTGGATTTTTAAAAAAAGTTTCAAACTTTTTTTTTGAAAATTCGATATCTCAAAAACGGGTTGACAATTTTTTTTCAAATTTTGTTTTTATATGCACATAAATATATAGTTTAAATCTGCATACCAAAATTTGTTCTTAAAAATGTTTTAAGAATTTTATATATAAAAAATTAATTTAAAAAAAAACCGCTCCAACGATTTTAAAATTTTTTTTCCCATACAATCATATTCCATCATGAATTAAGATGGCATACTTTTTTTTCACCTCAAACTGTCAAAAGAGTTGTTTTAGCTAATTTAAATGTCGTATTTCATGCTTCTCTACATTTTTCTCTCATAATTTCCATGGTTGTATATACAATTTTCTTAAGCTCGCAGTGTCTTGAACATAAGAGCAAGTACGTGCGACCCAGTCGTGCATTTTATTATAATATATATCAGAATGAGAAAAATAAATTTTTCTTTAACTATTTTTTTTTTAGCATTTGTATGATACTTATCAACCATTCTTTTTTTATGCAGGTGAAATATTTTTTTGTTAATATTCTTAAAGGTGTACACCAATGTACCAAGTTTCAAAAAGCTGATCTTGTCGTTTTTGTAAGCGATATTTAGTTTTCAAAAACCAATTTATTATATTACATATTTAAAAAAACAGTAAATACTTTTTTTGGGAAATTATGCAACAGAATACCCTACTTATATTTGTGGGAAAACCTTTGCATAGAAAAAATATTGAAATCGGTGCCCGAACCTGTCTACAAAATCGAACAAAAATCAAGTTTAAAAGCAACTTAACTTGGTAATCGCATATCTATACAAAAATTCAAATTTGTTTTACCAAAAATTATTTGGAATCAATTTCTAGGCTCTGGAACTTTGGCACCACATTATGGGAAATTTGGGAAAAAATAATGCTATCTAATTGGTCAATGAAATTGGACAGCCCTAGACAACTTGTAATCAAGGCTTACAGTTCTCAAGGTCACTGAAGGTCACGTGCGATTTTCGGCACCTCATTTATGGGAAATTTGTGGAGAATGTATACCATCTGAAAGATCTCTAGATCTCTGTAAAAGGTCAGATAGTATCAGTAATTGGTCAGGTATAGATTTTTTTAACGAATTTTTAAAAATTTTCAAGGTCACAGCGATAATTGGAAATTTGCAAGAAGTTAATACCACCCTAAAGGCCCTAAGCTCTTTATAAAAGATCAGCTAGTTTCAGTCAGCTATTGATTCTTCTTTACGGTTTTTTGAAGTTTTTCTTTTCAAGGTCATGAACGATTTTTGGCACCTCATTTGGGTAATTTTATAAAAAAAATATTATTATATAAAAGGTCAGTTAGTTTCAGTAATTGGTCTGCCATAAATTGCTTTTATGAATTTTCATCCTTATGCCAAAAATCATTTGTGACCTTGAAAAAAGAAACTTTAAAAAATCGAAAAAGAGAATCTATACCTGACCAAATACTGAATCTAGCTGACGTTTTATATAGAGCTTAAGGCCTTACGGGTGATATTAACTTTTTGCAAATTTCCCATAAATGAGGTGCCAAAAATCGCACGTGACCTTGAACAATAATTTAAATATTCATTAAAAAAAAAACTATGGCTGACCTAATTACAAAAAATAACTGACCTTTTATAACCGTGAAAGGGCCTTTCAAATGACATACTTTTTTTTAATTACTGACCCAAATGAGGTGCCAAATGTTTTTTTTTGTGATCTTGAAACGAACTATAAAAATTCATAGAAAAAACCTCAGATGGTAAACATTTTTTGAGAATTTCCCACAAATGAGGTGCCAAAAATTGTGCGTGACCTTGAGAATCTTTAAACCTTTATTACAAGTTATCAAGGGCTGACCAATTTCTAGGACTAGTTGACTTTTTCTGGCCAATTGCAGACCAATTAGATGGCATTATTTTTTTCCCATATTTCTCATATATGAGGTTCCAAAGGTCCAGAGCCTCAGTTTCTATGCTAATTACATATGTCCTTGCGAAGATGCGACAAGGACATTTCAATGGAGATTTGTTTTGTTTGGAACATTTATATAAACTTCGACAGTACTTACGGTAAATAGTTGTTCTTAGGAATCTTTATTTGAAGCATTATACAAAAATATTGTTAATATTTCTACAAATATGAACATTTAGGTAGATTTCATTGTTCATTCATTCAATGAGCCTGTGTAACAGTCGTAATCAATCTGAACAATCTTTGGAAAAATAGATCCGAAATTAAAATTTAGAGATGATTTTCTTTTTTAACGTTATCGATGTTAGCGTTCTCTCGTTGGACGTTATGCACAATATCACTTTTCAACCTAATTTCGGATGGGAGCGGTACGAAATCTCGTAAACAAATTTAGAATAACGAAATTTCGCATTTTTTTTTAATCTCGAAAAAATAAATCTCGCACATAAATAATTCTGATGCTTTTTCATAATCTCGCAATTACAATATCTTACTTTAAACAATCTCGCATTTACATCTCGCACCAAAAAATCTCACACATATCAACCGAATTTAAAATCTCGCAAATCAAAATTTCACCAGTTTAAATCTGACAGTAAATCCTGCGAACCAATTTTGTATTCTTTCATACTTGTCCAAAATGCGCTAAATTTGAAATTGCGAGATTATGAAAAGTGAGACTTTAAAATAATTGAAAGATGTTGCAATGCGAGATTTCAAGTGAGAGATTTCGTACACAACCTGAGCTTTTAATAGGAGGTTGGGTACGAAATCCTGAATGCCAAGATCTTGAAATAGAACAAAAACCCGAATGCCAAAATCCCGAAAGACACAATCACGAATGGACAAAATCCCCAATGGACAAAATCCCGAGTGGACAAAATCCCGAATGGACAAAATCCCGAATGGACGAATCCCGAATGCCAGAATCCCGAATGCCAAAATCTCGAATGCCAAAATCCCGACGTCCCTTATCTTGGCGGAAACTTTTTGGCGGAATCAAATAATTTTGATATCTGAATTTGTAGCTAATTAAATGCTAATTTGTTGCTCAAACCAAAAATTTGTAGCTCGAGTACTTTTCGAGTTATTCAATTTTCCGCTAAAATAAGTCTGAAGTTAGCGGTAAAAATTTAAAATAATACTAATTTTACTTTCTATTTGTAACCTGAATTTGTAGCTAATTAAATGCTAATTTGTTGCTCAAACCCCGATTTTGTAGCTCTAACGGTTTTTCAAATGTTCAAAATTCCGCTAAAATAAGACTGAAGTTAGCGGACGAAAATTTGAAAATCATAATTGTGTTAATGCCCAAAATTGTAGCTTTTTGAATGCTAATTTGTTGCGCAAAAATAAATTTTGTATCTTTTATGGATAATTTTTTTATTTACAGTTAAGGATAAAAAAAGTACATTTCCGGTTTCACTTACATAGGCTCGGAAAAATGCCAGCGGAATCTTAAAAAAATAGATTTCCAATTTTTTTTTTTTGCAAAAATGTGTAGCATATAATATATGCTAATTTGTTGCTCTAACTAGAAATTTGTAGCTCTAACGGTTTTTTTTGGTACTCAATTTCCCGCTAGCTAAGAAGTTTGCTAAAAATCAAGCCCTTAAAACCTAAGAAAATGAAAAAATCCAACATTTTTGTTTGCCTTATTTTAGCGGGAAATTGAATGCAAAGAAAACCAAGCGAGCTACAAAATCGCGGTTTGGTGACTTATCTAGTTAGAGGAGTCTTCAAATTTTGGCAAACAAAAATTTTGGATTTTGTATTTTTTTAGATTTTAAGGGCTTGATTTTAAGCAAACTTTTTAGCTAGTGGGAAATTGAGTACCAAAAAAACCGTTAGAGCTACAAATTTTTAGTTAGAGCAACAAATTAGCATATATTATATGCTACACATTTTTGCAAAAAAAAAAAATTGGAAATCTATTTTTTTAAGATTCCGCTGGCATTTTTCCGAGCCTATGTAAGTGAAACCGGAAATGTACTTTTTTTATCCTTAACTGTAAATAAAAAATTAGCCATAAAAGATACAAAATTTATTTTTGCGCAACAAATTAGCATTCAAAAAGCTACAATTTTGGGCATTAACACAATTATGATTTTCAAATTTTCGTCCGCTAACTTCAGTCTTATTTTAGCGGAATTTTGAACATTTGAAAAACCGTTAGAGCTACAAAATCGGGGTTTGAGCAACAAATTAGCATTTAATTAGCTACAAATTCAGGTTACAAATAGAAAGTAAAATTAGTATTATTTTAAATTTTTACCGCTAATTTCAGACTTATTTTAGCGGAAAATTGAATAACTCGAAAAGTACTCGAGCTACAAATTTTTGGTTTGAGCAACAAATAAGCATTTAATTAGCTATAAATTCAGATATCAAAATTATTCGATTCCGCCAAAAAGATCCGCCAAGATAAGGGACGTAAAATCCCGAATGGCTTAGTACTGCGTTTGGTATTAAAAATCAAGCGTTCTACATATTTTTAATACCCAAAAACAGTACTAAGCCATTCTAAGTTCTTGCCTTCAAATTGAATTTTCTTGTGCTTATTAGAAGATACATAGGTAGATAATGTTGTTTATTTTGAAATTCAAAATGAGTTGAGAAAATTGTTTTTGGTGTTATACAATACGGGATTTTGGCATTCGGGATCGGTATTATGGCATTCGGGATTCTGGCTTATTACAATGCGGTTTTTGGCATTCGGGTTTTTTTTTAAATCTTCTTGCAGCTATTTCTTTTGAGAAGGACATGCTAAATCGTGCTGAGGAAGAAAAAATCGTTACAAAAAACTTGTATTTTGTTCAAAATCCTTAAACAATATTTAAAAAATATAAAAAATAAAAAACAATTTGCAAAAACTAAAGGTTTGGCATCGGTCATACCGTTTAAAAAAAAATCAGAAATAAAAACAAATGCTCGTTGGAAAGTACCATCAATATCCATTTCTAAGAATATACTTTACGTTTTACGAACCGGATATTAAACCGAGACAAAACTTTTTACTAACAGATTTTTATAACAATTTGGTTATTTTCCTTACATTTATGTTTTTGTTGTGATTTCACTCATTTTTGCAAAAATTTTAGTTTTCCAGGTGAAAATCAAGCCCTTCCGCTCTACCAAATTCCATCATTCAACAACAACCAAAATTGTTCAATAAATAAATAGTTGCAATTCTGAGAAAGTGGGTGGGTACCACGCCCCCTGAATGGGAATCCCAAATTTTTAATTTCTCTTCCCGTTCTATCAATTTTCATCGTTCGATCGATAAAAGGGGAAGAGGGGAATCAGCATAACTGAGGAAGAGTTAGAGAGAGCTGACGTACATCTCCAGAAACCGTACAATATGGCACGTAAGTGGAGGAACTATGCTCCGCAAGGGAAACCTCACGGACGTAACAGATCCGAGGACGTTAATAAGTGAGTATACAAAAGAACAACAATCAAAAGTGCTCCATATAATATGTAATATTGAAAAAGTGGGTGGATGGCACGCTCCCTGAACAGAAAATTCCAGGTTTTCGATTTTGTTTGTATGCACTACAAGACCGTACCTTTTTACGGTGTCGTGAAGTGCTCCATAATTTAGAAAGATGATCTATCAGTGAGTGCGAATGAATGAATCAGTCAGTCAGTGATGAAAATTAGTGAGCCAACTGTGTTAAAATAGTTCAGCAAATATTGCGAATTTGATGTTTCTGACTTTAGTGGTACTGTAGTTAGAGTGATGGAGTTCGAAAATTGCCTGAGTTTGTTTCTGCAAACTTGGCTGAGCACTACCATGCCCTCTGATTCATTCTTTCACAAAAGTCTGCCAATAAACTCTTTGTCATCCAAGTTTTGCTCTAATTAGAGCCAACTAAAAACTCAAGTCTCCAACTCCAAATTATCCGTTTGGTATAATCCCCATTGCATTCTGAAATTAAGCGCCTTCGTCTGATGCATATTGATGCATGTTGATTTCAAACAGCTTTCAATATTATAACCCTTTGTTTGATTCAGTTGAATATTTATTTAAATGAATTTTCCAGCGTTCATCAATATTCAAACCTTTTCTGATGGCAATGGCATACTTTACAAGTAGGTATTGATTTATCAATTATAAATTAAACAAAAAAAAATATTTATGAAAACACGATGAGAAAAGTATAAAACAGTATTTCCAATCAATTTCCCTATAATTTTCTGATATTAACTTGGGTGAATTTAGTATAATGAAGGTATTTGTAAATGGGAAGCTAGGCTTACTATATAGGTATATATGTTATGTACCTAATTGTATGTAGGTATACGAAAATAAATAAATACTAAATCACACAATCTTATACTAAAAGTTATATACATATGTACATATGTATGTGTTCAAGTACCTACAAGCATTATGATGTATTTACTGTTATTAAATAAATACATAAATAAAATGTACGTGTACATTATGTAGATGTTACTAAATCTATATGACAAAAGCAACAAAAAGCAATATTAATTAATTATAATTCATGTTCAAAACGAATTTAAAACAAAGGAATTTTATTGAAAAATAATAATTCTATTTATGAATTCCATTAAATATTTTGTTTTTAACAAAGCAGTAGTTTTCCTTTATTGCACGAAATTCATGCGAAACAATGAATGGTTTTCCGTAAGACTTCTTTGGTAACGCCCCCAGCGTTCCAATCATACACGTGCGCAACCTATTGACTTTTGTTTTCCCTCTCAGAGACCCCTACTCAATTTTCAATATACCCGATTAACGAAAGTAAGACCGATGGGCTTAAGTCTTTTTACTTTCACTTCCAAATCCAGCCAGAAGCTATATATTTTGGAAATTCTCTTGCCTAAAACAAAATTCTCATCAAAGAGCATGACACACACAAATTATTTATGCTAATATCTAAAAATGAATCAAGTTTGCGTAGTAAGAGTGTTGTTGTAGACGTTTGTTAAACACTCCACAAGAATTATAATTAACTTTTAATGATTCAACATCTCCCAATTGCCGCCGCCGCTGCGCATACCTACTGATGTGCAATCTTAGAACATCAAACTGACCTCAAGATTTTATAAACAACATCACAATATACGAGTAGTAACATCCGTTGTATCTCATCTCTGGTCAAACCTTTCGTGCTGTCAACATCTTCTTCTCAGCTTCTTCATCGAGTATCAAACAAATTAATTTTTAATTTCAGTTTCACTTCTATCAAAAACTGGTTTTCTGCCAAAAATAAAACTTACATTTATCTTCCTTCTCGCTGCTCCATCAATATGGATTCAGATTCTTTAGATTCTATTAAGATTCTACCATTTTTTTCACATCGTACCTACCAAAGTTTGTAGCATCATAGTCTGAGCGAGACTTTAAAAACCCTCAATCATTAGTTCTCTGAGATTCGTTGTCGATTTAATATCAAATCTTGTCGCGTTGAGTAAGCTATAAGCTTAAAATTATGGAAACCAATGAAGCGCCCCCAGTGGCGCAGGAGAACTTTTTCAAAAAACTATGGGCCTACCGGAAGTACATCAATATGGAACCATTTATGTTCTTTTACTTAATGCCCAGTGTGTTCAATGCAGTGGCCATCCAGAATTTTCCCCTGGAAAAGGTTTGAAGTTTGGCATTTTGTAATGAGATTTTGTTTTATAATTGCTCTCGATTGTAAAGGCGTGTAGGGTAAATTACAACTACAGTGAAATAGTGTGTAAGGCGATTCTTGACAAAGAAGAATATGGCATCGAGGATTGTGATGGATTCGACTTTGAGAATATCACACAAGTTGGCAGTGGATTATTGTGGAGTGTCACAGATTTATCACCTAATTTCAATTATACTGTTTGTAAGGCCGAACGTGATGCTCAGAAGTTAAGTGCACACGTTTCTGGAATTCGAGCACCAATTGGTGAGTTTTTGATGGGGTTATATCCGGGAGGTATTGAATTTGAATTGTTTATGACGAAATATATAAACACAACAATTTAGAGTGCAGTTTAATTGATTTTAAAGAAATTTCTTTAGAAGAATGTCAAGGACATTCATATAAGCAATTAATTTACATTTGTTATAAGATGGAGATCTTCAGTAAAAATATTTTTCGACATTTAAAATTACAGGTTAAGACCTTTAAACGTTATAATTGTATGCAAAACAAAAGTTTATATCAAACGAAAGAAACTTGTTCGACCTGATTCTAAAATTGAACTTTAATATTTTGGTGATAAAATATTAAAATCAAATCAAAATTTCGGCATTCTGTATGGGAAAACTCGGCACCTACTGCTACTAGAGTGTGTTTGATGTTAAACAAGTTTTCAAGAGGAATCTGATTGCTTATAGCAAAGTCTGTACCTAATTAAGAAGAATGTGAATAAAAACTTTAATTATCACAAAAAAAATGTGCATAAGAAAGTAGTAAAATTGTGAATTAATAACAATAAGAATGTATTCATCATTTTCAGGTTTTATGAAGCTAACGTAGAGCATGTTTATCAGGTAGTGACAGGGTATCAAATAATGTTTTGATGGCGGTGTTTCAAGCAATACAAACGGAAGTGCGTTATAATTAACTCGATGATTTTAAGATCCGTGATTGATAATGCTTAAGCAATTAATATGAAAATAATACATGTCATCTGTCATTCAATTAGGCATGGCCGTATCAGGTTTTATTTTCATGTCCGAAGTAAAAATTTTGCGGGAATTAGCCAGTAATAGAACTTCTGGATTTTGTTTGAAATTGAGATGAAGTGCATTCCAAGAATATAAAATCGTAGGAGAGTAGGATGTAGGAGTAGTAAAATTGTGATCTAACAGAAAAAGCTATAATTAGAATCGTTTGAATTGCCATTTCTTGTTGATTTAAATTTTTTCCAATAGTTTTTCTTATTCTATTTCTTCAGTGTTATATCATCATCACTATTATAAATACGTGAACGCCAAATTTTGGTACCAGTTTTTACGTTTATGTTAACTAGACTAGATATGTGTTACGCTTCTCACATAAATATGTATCTTCTTAACAAAAGTCAAATAACGGGTATTTGAATTTTATGATTTGTTGTTTTAAATTTAAGTTTTTTTGGGGTGGACTTAGCAGTCTTGAACGCAAAAATTATGAATGCGAAGGCAATAATTTCAAATATACAAAACTATCTGTATCACATCATCAACACATTTAGAAATGAAGAAAAAACATGGGAAAGTTTAAGTTCTTGCCTAAAAAAAACCAACACAGTGATCAGAGTTTCAAAAGTATAGGTACACTACCAACAAGCCAAAGAAACCTTTTGGCGGAATAAGGAAAAATGCTTAAGTGATCAGGAAATTATAAGGTACAATGTATGTAAAAAGTCAGGGAAGCAAAATGTAAACTGTACTCCAACCGTTTGAATAAGAACCTCCTACTAAAAATGTTATGGCAGGATTTGGAGAGCTCAGTGTTGGTAAACAAAAAGAACATTGTTCCTCTGATTTGTACCCCAACTACCTCAATACAAAATTTGCAAAAATTTAAAGCAATAATCAAAGTTAGTTGCTGGTTGTTGACCCGGTTGAGTCGAATGAAGACTTTCAAAGAGTTTGTGATAAAGATTTTCTCGGTGTTGTGCTTAAAATAAAATTTTCAGCTTAAGGCTTTGATGAAGTGCATCCATACATTTCTGCAAAAAGATCTTGCCTCACCAGGGCCCCTCAATTGCGGTTGTTGGTGGAAGAAGTCATTTCCTCATACCCTGGGGTTATGTAGACTTTGCAATGTTTTTTTTTTTAACGAAGTATCCCCTAGAGGCGAACGAGGTAATCCCAAGAGGCAAACAAAATGGTGCACTTTCCAAAGATTTTTTGATGTAGTTTTTTTTTTTACTGTACATGTGAATGTGGGAAGGTAGACTTTTTTTTGGTAGAAGTATATCTGTCCTTAACTTCGGAATGACCTGGTAGTTATGTAGTGGATATCAATTTTGGTGTGAGCTATTAAAAGGAAATGAAAATTAAGAAAGTAGGTAGGTAGATAATAGTTACTAAGAAGTGCATTTTTTAATGCTTGCTCGAGGCGCCCATTGGGCTTAGAGCCCTGCGCATTTGAGGCGCTTGCACGCAGAGCTTGTCCGGCCCTGTGCCTCACATTCTTCTACTCTTTCACATGTATTTAATACAATCCTGAGGGGCTTTCCTTTTTTAGCTCCAAGCATAGCACTGAACTGCGTTTTTTTTTTAACTCAGAGCACTCAGAGCGCTGAACTTGTGTTTCTATTTTTAATCAGAGCTAGCTCTGGAGTACGTTCCATGAGATCAAAGTAAAATACCAAGGCAATTGAGAAAATAGCTGAGCGCAGCAAACTTCTCTCTTTTTTCACTCATTTCAAATGAACACATGAATTTCGGTTCACATTTTTGAATGAATTTCCAAAATAATGTGGAGACCTCTGATCACACTCTCCGCGAAACTTTCTCCTAATTCCGATAGCTCGAGCTCTTCTCCATGCTCTGGTCAGAGCTTAAAAAGAAAAACGCCTATAACGTAGGTATAACAACTTCATTTTGACTTTAAAGAAAATGATTTTAATGAAAAATAATATTCTTCTTTTAGTGGAGCGAATGAGTAAAGTTCAAATAAAGAAGTTTAAGTGAATTAGAAATAAATTATATTAAATTAAATTAAATTAAATTAGAATTTACAGTGTATTCATGCTGTTATTTCTATAAGAGTCGGTAAACATCGACCAAAATTTTAGTCTTAGAAAGGTACAACAGCATCTAACTGATGAGCCCAACTGTTGTCCCTGGGCGAAACGCAATATATGGAGTAGAGCTCACTTAAACTTCTTTATTTGAGTATAACGACTTCTTCATTTCCGTCCGCTTGGAAAATTGCCAAGGTTAAACCAGTGCCTAAAAAACTGCTACTCACACGGCCGTAGCCAGGCCTACGCTAAAATATGTTAAGCTCATCCAAAAAAATCAGAGATATTTTAAGATTTTCGAAGTTTTCATTTTGAGCCAAAATATTTGTATGCAAAATACCAATCTTCCCGTTTTATACCGCACACTTTGATTTCTTCGTCAGTGAACCGGGACTCCCCAGTTCTTCTGTGCTCATATGTTGTCAGTCACTTCATCTGTTATTTTTCATTCAAAAGTGTGTTCCGATTATGGAAAATTATGGAATACACAATACACATATGAAATCAACAATAGCCTTTTAAGTTTAAATTTCATTGGTTTCCCCTTGTGTTAATAGTTTAAACTAAAAAGGGCTTTAAGAATATGTTTAGGTTTTTTCAAAAGAACTGTCAGATATAGACTGCAAAGCAAACATAAAAGTAGGTTTCTTATCTTACCCGGAGGCCTCAAGAGCGAGTACTCGCTAGCGAGTTGGGTACATACATTAATTGTCAAATCACTCACCGCTCTACTCGCTTCGCAACTGGCTTCGAAAACGGCAAGCCAGTTGACTAGCGAGTAGGAAAAGTTTCGATGCATTAGTAACTCGCTTACGATTACTCGCTTGTGTGACCTCAGGGTTACGACTTTTTTATGAATGGCATTCAGAAAACCGTTTCGATACGTATACGATTTTATTTTCGATTCTGAAGTCTGATCCAAAAGCATTTTTTTCTTCTTTTCAGGGCAAGAACTGTCATTGTGGCAACAATAGGAAAGGCCGTTAAATGAAGTTCAAGTTAAATCTTGAGGGCGATTTCTTTCAATAAAAGTTGAACACAACTTGGGGATTTTTCTTATCAACCTGTGAATTTATTTGTATTCACTCAAAGTTGACGTTTTCAACTTTCGATTTTCAACTCTAGAGTTTATCAACTTTAGATTTTCTCAACTTCCTGAAATAGTAGAAGTTAATGGAGCAAACTTGGGGATTTGTTTAATTTTTGTTTATTCAATCTAGTTGTTGTCTGTTTGGTCTTGGCATCGGGTGTCAAAAGTAGTAAATATATAAATAAATACAAATTTAAAAATGTTTGGTGCAAATTATGTGTGGGAGGATTGGTCATCATCTTCGAGCAGCGAAGATGAAGAAAATTTGCAACTTGAAAGGCGACAATACAAGATGCTTCAGCGTGTTGACCTAAACAAATGGGATGACCGCGATATCATAGCTGAAATGAATTAAGCTGAAACCAATTTATAAAGAAAAATACGGTTCATTTTTAAGAAATATATTCAATCAATAAATACTTAAGAAAAACTTATAAACATCTATGTACATACATATATGTACATATGCATGTATTTTTATATTCTTTTTTTGAGGCTGCTGTTATGACGGTTTTATTGTTTGTTGATTGTGATGATCATATGCAGGTTGAAAAGTCGACAAACAAATGCCATGTAACTCCTCATCGTACATAAGCTGATCTAAAAAGATTGCTTGCATCTCAATATTGGATGAAGCAATTTTACGACTAGAGCTTTGCAGTGCTGACTCGTTGGCTATTGATTGGTCGCTATCACCGGGTGTAGCAGCAAGGCCCAAGGTCGAAGGTGTCAAAAGCACCGCCAATTGCTGCATTGGTTCGCTTAGTGCTGGTAGTTCCTTTTTGGGTATGGACTACCACCAGTCTTTTTGGCGTCTCTGGAAAAATAGAATGCTCTGTCTCTCAAAGTTGTTTTGATTTTTGAGTATTTTTCGCGTAGAGATTTTAAAACTCGTTCCTGCAAGATAAAGAGACAGAAAAAATGATACAATACAAATGAAAAAATCGTACAAGGCGACTTACCTTGCCCGGCGTTGCAACATTGAATTCATTTTTAATTTTCTCCCAAGCTTTGTCCGATTGGTAGCCCCGTCCGTCTTTTTATTCTCTATTATGGAACTATGCTCCAACACAATTTTCACCAACCAATCTTTCTTTTCAGGAGTGTACACAATTTTTGCACTTTTTGTTTTTATATCATTTGAATTTGCCATCTTTTTTTAACTTTTATTAAATTGATCAATTATTTTTCAAGTTTTTGAAACATAACAGAATAATATATTACTGTAAGGTGTCAAATCTAAAGTTGAGACTGACATTTATGTGACATCTATCTCAAATATCCCAGGGAAATTTTCAAAACTGAAAGTTAGTCAACTTCTTATTTTCAACTTCCAAAGTGAAAGTTGAAATAGTGAAAAAAATCAATTTTCAACTAGCCGATCAAGAGCCATTTTTTTCACTAATGCTCAACTTGAGGCAAACTCTCAAGTTGACCAACTTGAGAGTTGACTTCAATTCGAGAGTTGAAACGCAAGTTGAAATTCCTTTTTATTCACTAATTTTTTTCTCAACTCCCGAGTTGAAAATCTAAAGTTGGCCAACTTCCGATTTGAAAAAAATCCCTAGGATATTTGAAAAAATAATTCAAGAAATGTCATTTTAATATTTTAAGTTGAAGGAATTTCATCAATAAAACAGATTTTTCTCAAGTTTTGTGTGTTATTTTGTGCGAAATTGGTTTGTTTCAAGCCATTCTGTCAAGCTTTGTGTTATTTTGTATGTGAAATTTATTTGTGTATGCATAGGTATAAAATTTTTAAAACAATGCCTGAAATAGTCAAAAGATGCCTAACAAAAGAAATCCTTGTTAAGGTTGTTGGCACGTTTTATTCTTTTTGTTTGTACCGCGTCTTGAGTGTATGTACATAGGTACAAATAACCGCCATCTCACCAACACCGCAAAAAATCAGATGCGGAGTGCGGACTTCCCCAAATCGCTACTTAAAGCGCGGGGATTCAGGTAGAAAAAATACAAGTAATTGCCAAATGTCCATAGAAAAAATTTATAAATATTGTGGAAGCGTGGTATTTTCCAGAGCCAAAGGGGGAAATGCCCCCTTGTCCTCCCCTCCTTTTCAATTACAATGCAAGACCACATCTTGTACTGTCTTCTTTCAATGTACTTTGGCTTGTCAGTTCCATAATCTTCATTTTCACTGGCCGAAGATGATGATGGCCAATTTCCCCAATAATAATGGTAATGATTGCTTCGGAACATTATAGTTTGTTTTTTTATTTGAGTGTATTTTGATAAATGAAGAGCATAAACATCTGAAGCAAAATATTTGTATGCATTTACAAAGGGAAAAAAAAAACAATATTTCCATGCTAACTCTCAAGTTTGTTTGCCAACTTCTACTTTTTCCGGGAGTTGAGATAATCAGAAGTTGATCAACTCTAGAGTTGAAAATCGGAAGTTGAAAACGTCAACTTTGAGTGAATAAAACCAAATTCACAAGTTGAAAATAAAAATCCTCAAGTTATGTTCAACTTTGACTGAAAAAAATGAGCCCAAATCTATAGTGAGACCAACTCCGGAGTTGGAAAACTTAGGATTTTCCGACACGTTGAACAATAGTGAACAAAATCGCTCTAAAGCTTCCCAGAACTGAAGATTTTGATGTTTGTGAAAAAAAGAGCAATATATTGCTATTTGTCAAATAATTCTATTGAGTGTTTTCAGAAATGCTTCAACGCTCTTTTTATAGTACCATCATTGTATATAAATTCTATTGACACCTGGTAAGTTGCTTTCCACACCACCTGCATTTCAGCACATGAACCCTATCTAGGGGATAAAATTTTTTCCAGTTTGACGTTCAATGTAATTCCCATAAGAGAAAAGCAAAAGTGAGTCATATTCATGTTACTTTTTCTAATAACTTTTATATAAACGGATACAACTTTTATGATTGCAATTGAATAACAAAACATGTGAGTTTACAAATCTAGCAAAAAATAAATCAAAACTGACGCCTCAAATTCTTTAAATTTAAGATGAAAAATGTAAACAAACTACCTCTACAACGAGAAACAACAACACCAATACTCGTTTGAGAAAAAAGCAGCGCAGAGACGTAGCCAAGATTATTTAAAACATGAACAGTTTTTTTTTCTTTGTTAATATTATTAAAATGAAGATTTTCAAATACATGTCATGTTTTTGTCTGGATTGAAAATTTCTTGCATATATATTTACCAATTTAATTACAAAAAAAAATGTTTAAGTATTTTTACCTACGTACACAATTTTTTGGTTTGGAAGTACGTAAATATTTTAAATGCTTCTTCGTTACACCGAATTTACACGACTGGTGAAAAGCTGCCGGTATAATGACAAAAATAATGAATTTGTCCATTCTTCTGTTATTGTTTTGGTCATTATATTGCCAGTTCTCCAATCGTGTAAATGCTGCATTAACAAAAGACGCAGGCACGATTGAAGTGTTATTATTTCCTGATGTTTTTGGAGGGTACATATTTTGAAAATAAGAATTGTAAAAAATTAAACGCAAAATTTTATTTATTCAATAAAGGGTGTTATTGACCCTATGAGCTTCGCTAGTTTCTAAACACCAAATATATTGTATTGACCTGTTGCACAAACAGTGTACAAATATTTGTACTCCTTTTTTCTCAAGAATACAAATTCACAAACGCAATACATAAATATATAGAAATACTTTATACCTACATCTTCATAAAAACATTACTGCAAAGTTTCGGTGACGTAAGCTTTTACTTATTAGAAAACAGTAGTAAAATATATAATATAAAAATCTTCATAATTGACTCTTGTCTACCAAACCCCTTCCCTGACTACGCACGTGACACCAATTTTGCTTACGAAATGAATCCATTTTGGAAAGCAACAACAACAATACAGGTTTGTTTACATTTTTCATCTGCAAAATATAGGAAGTTATACATAAGTTTTGATACATATTCTTCTTGATTAACTAACTCACATAAATTCTTTTTCTATTGCAACAATAAAATAAATACGTGTTCATAGAAAATTAATTAGCAAAAGTAATGTTTTTCAGACCTTTTTTTGGTTTTATCTTATGGGAAATACATTGCATGTCAAAATGAAAAAAAATGTATCCCCCACATAGGGTTCACGTGCTGACTGCTAGGTGCCGTGACTCCATTCGCCAATAGTATTCTCATGAAGAAAAAAAGCTCGTGGCCATCTATGCGTCCAAATGTAATACTAATTTTTGTTAAGGGATCTCGGTAAGGCGATCACAGCGAACCTATCGACCAAATGTCTACCTACAAAATCGTGTTTCATGAGAATACTATAGATTGGATATACAATGGTACCATCTCCAAGCAATCACTACATGAAATAAGGGGTAAAATAGTGTATCGAATAGGTAATCGTGTTAGCTGAGATTGGTTGTCAGCCCTCCCTAAATAAGCTCCTCGGACTATAAATCACGGAATCTGAGATAATTTGAGTGTATAGTTCACCTGCCAGACTTCTTTAAAAAACCGTTTTTCACTTAGAATTTTGAATTTCGGTCGGGTAGGGCGGACTATACACTCAAATGGTCTCAGATTCCGTGAGATGTGATTCAAGGAGCTTATCTAGGGAGGGGTGAAAACCAATTTTGACTAACACGATTACCCTCGAAGTTGCATTCATATTTTTTTTTTTTGATGCACTGTTTTAGCACTAAAGCCCCGGCTGTGGACTGCAAGACTTTGATTTTTTGAACATTAGTAATTTTGTAACATTAGTAATAATAATAATAATAATAATTTTAACTATATGCCTGTAAGACCTTAGGTCTTTTAAATGCAACCCGAATTGCACGTCACTAGTTAGAAAGAGTAGGAGGATAGGAAAGATTTGAAAAATTTGGCACAGTGGATTGAGATCAAGGTGTTTATTATCTCATTAAATCTCACGGGTGGCGTCCAGTTAAGATGAGAGAATGTAGAAAAGAATGCTACCTAGAATGGGGCTCGAACCCACACCTCTAAGTTAGCAGTCAAGCGCTACATCCACTGCTCCATTACCACCCACATTATTTTACATACTTTTTACATATTTATTTCTATCTTATTGATTTTTATTTCAGCTGCGATATTTCCCTTGATTGTGATCCTTTTTGCTGGTGGGTGGAGTGATCGATACAACAAACGTAAACCATGCATAATGTTTCCTCTCATTGGTGAAGGTCTACAATTTTTAGGTAAGAGGTTTATCTTTAAATACTTTACCTGATTTAATTGTCACAAAATTCAATTTCCTTAAAGGGCTTTTTATCTCCGCCATATTTTTCGATGTTTTTCCCATGGAATTCGGTGCATACATCGAAGCTATTGTCCCAGCAATGTTTGGTGGATTAAATTTTGTTCTCATGGCCGTATATGGATATATTACAACTGCGACTCCAGAACCTGATAGAATCTTTAGGTAGTAAGCGCACTTTCGTATTGATTATAAAAGCTTCATAGACAACAATATATTTTTCTTATTGCAGATTTGGAATATTCTCAATGTTTGTAAATTTTATCCCATTCGTGGGGTTGCCATTCAGTGGAATACTTTTCCTTAAACTAGGATACGTTTGTAGGTTAATGTCCATCAGGTTTTGGCAAATTCACGTCTTTATATCTTTTTTTTAGATTCATTTGCAATGAGTTGGGTCTTCCAGCTTATCGCATTCTTCTACGTGTTGTTCTTTATCAGTGAAGTTCCTACCGAAAAGGAAAAACAGGAAGAAATAGCACTAGGAACAACAAATACAGCTTTTGAAGTGACAGATGTCACTGAAGTCAATAGAAATAGAGAAGCAATTTCAGCTCTCGATGCAGCCATATCATCTGTAGAGGAACCACCAGTGAAAAAATCTTGCTTAGCTGAATTCTTCGATCCCACTTTGGCAATAGAATGTATCAAAATGCCATTCGAAAAGAGGACAAACTATGGTCAAGCACTGTTCATATTTATGATGATTGCTTACTTCTTAACTTCGGGTCCTGCCTCTGGTAAGCAACCTTGAGCGAAAAATTTGTTTTCTGAAGATTCGGAAAGATGTTTTTTTTCAAGGTGAAAACGACTATTGGTACCGATATATCCTCATCAAGCTCAACTGGAACGGAAATCAATTCAGTGCATACAGCACATTTTCGTCAGCGAGTACAATTATAGGTGAGTATCAGACTTTTCGATAGTTTTGAATACATTTCCACCTTGAAACCTGATTTCAAAAGGCACCTTCATTGGAACTGCAATTCTAAGTAAGCTCTTGAAAATCTCTGATCCAATGATTGGAGTTCTCTCCGCCATGTGCATTGTCATCTCAAGGCCGATGTATGTAAGTACAATGGAACAATAATGTGCTCGATAAAGAACGTATATCTTTCTATTTGTAGGCCTTTGCTAAGGACTCCATCATGTATTACTCTGCGGGTTTGGTCGAAATGTTCGTCAGTTTGAGGATAATTGCTATTAAAGCTATTGGCTCGAGTATAGTTGAAGGTGACGAGCTAGGACGGATGTATGCCATTTTCGGTATAACAGACCCGATTGGCACTTTCATCATTCCACCACTTTACAGCTATGTGTATACGAGCACAGTTGACACATTTCCAGGAGCAATATTTTTGTTTAGTGAAGTCTTTTACATCCCAAATGTTATTGTTTTCATGTAAGATAATGCAACTATATATTACAAAATTCTTGAATATGACTAAATTTTAATTCCTTTCGTTTAGAATCTGCTACGTGTTATTGAAAAAGAGAGAAAAGAAAGGTGAAAAGATAGATCTTGGCTCAACTAAACCAGCGGATAAGAGCAAAGTGGATGAAAATGTCGAGTCACAAACTGAAATTACTAGCTTGTAGGGAAAATGTTAAAGGTCAAAGATCAAAAAAGTCTTGGCTCTGGCGTTCTGGAGATGTTGTTGTTTATTTGATTTTAGTCATTATTAAATTAGACTTTAAATTTAATCATCTTCTTGTTTAATTTATATTTTATTGAAGTAATTGTCTTTTTCAAATGGATTGTATTGTCCTTGGAGTTGGGATAGGGATGTCCTTCCAGGTATTTCAAAATTCAACTGGTTATTTCCAACATTTGCCTGTCAATGTGGATCATGTCGGATTTTTGTATAGAGCATTTTATGTGGCCAGTACTGTAAGGATCTTCTTCTCGAAGTGTTGATATCATCTTCATCGTTGATGATAAGGTAGACGGAACAAGAGATTGCGTAGTGACAGGCCTAACTACCAGCTTGTTGCTTGTAGCTTCGGACTGACTTTGTTGCAATTTTATTTCTAGCGGTTTATTCATTTAGAGGGGTTTTCTTAGGTTTTTTTTTGACAAATCACGCGTGATTTGTAGACTAGACTAGACTAGACTAGACTAGACTAGACTAGACTAGACTAGACTAGACTAGACTAGACTAGACTAGACTAGACTAGACTAGACTAGACTAGACTAGACTAGACTAGACTAGACTAGACTAGACTAGACTAGACTAGACTAGACTAGACTAGACTAGACTAGACTAGACTAGACTAGACTAGACTAGACTAGACTAGACTAGACTAGACTAGACTAGACTAGACTAGACTAGACTAGACTAGACTAGACTAGACTAGACTAGACTAGACTAGACTAGACTAGACTAGACTAGACTAGACTAGACTAGACTAGACTAGACTAGACTAGACTAGACTAGACTAGACTAGACTAGACTAGACTAGACTAGACTAGACTAGACTAGACTAGACTAGACTAGACTAGACTAGACTAGACTAGACTAGACTAGACTAGACTAGACTAGACTAGACTAGACTAGACTAGACTAGACAGACTAGACTAGACAGACTAGACATGACTAGATTAGACTTTAAAGTAGCAACGGTACTCAAAACATAAGAATTCTATCAAACTTCCTACTAACTTAAACATATTAAAGAGGCAGACGATTTGTTCCAAGGAAAACGGCATTGTTTAAGCTTCCAAAAAAAGTTGACCTAAGACCAAGGATATTTTTTGGTTGTTCTTCAACATTAAAATTTTGTCCTGCTGGGGTGTTCGTTAGGGAATTTTTGTCTGCTTTTTTGGATCAACACCTATGAGAGTGTCCTTACGAATGGCGTTCAATCAAATGTTTACGTAAATGACTTTAAAACGAAAGAAGCTACCTTTTTGGTTTTGGTTGTAAATCGATGCTACGCAAATGAATTAACATGTTGTATATTTGGCTCATGGCTTAAGACTTATTTAGTAAAATTTCGCTTAGGTCGTTATCTGATACCTACGCTTTGCAGCAACAGCTTAACGTCTCTAAACGGGTTTATTTGCAAATATAATTTGCAATTTTATATACTAGGGTTGGAAATCGCTACTCTCATCCACTGGGATGATAAATCTTTTAAAATTTAAAAACACAATTTTAAAATGAGTTTTGGCTGTCGAATGTGAGGAAGACTTCGAAATTTAATTAAACTATGCATAAAGAAGATGACCCATTTTTTGGCCCAGGGCGGACACTAATGAGACTAGTACCAAATGAAAGCTAACGTTTAGCCCAATCTATCTGCCAAATATTTTCGAATTCGGCTCCGGGGATTTTTAGATATTTGAGCTTAACGTTGACCTTTGCAAATTAAAAAAATCTGGCTTTTTTGCAAACAATTACTTGATCCTAAAGTATCGCACGTAGGATAAATATTTTGATATCAAATGAAAGATCATAAAAATATCTTTCAAATTATGTTAAACATTTTTTTTACACCTGATATACTTTGAATAAACGAGCCAAAAACTCTTTTAAAAAATATTTTTTGAGTTACTTTCGAAAGCCAATATCCCGAAAAAATCAGTGATGACCTATATTTTTTTAACACCACTGTAATGCCTGATTGATAAGCTTTAATTTGATATATAATTTAGTTATCATACACTGGGTAAATGCCGTCCATTTAACACACTTTCTTCCAAATGAACATTTTATAAAAAAAAACATGTTTCTATGCATCAAGCTTAAACATACTGCAGATAGATAACATGATGTCACTTTTAACTAATACTGCTATGACGACAATTAATTTAAATGATGTAGGTAACATCAATCCTCATTTATGTCATAATTGTCTTGGTATGAACCCTGGACAGTTTTTGGAACTCCACAGCTTTGTTCTGGCGATGGAACATACATATATATATCTTCAAAAAAGTTCAAACTATGGTTTTCAGAAAAAAAACATATAGCTTGCATAGGTACCAGAATCTGGTTAAGCCCTTTATGATCACATGCTGTGATGGGTATATATCCTGGACGTTACAGGGCCTTATGCCGCAACCGATTCTGATGCCAACATAATGAAAAATCTTTTTAGGGACGAATATGGTACATTAAGGCAATTTTTTCGACAAAACGATGTGCTTATTTTGGACAGAGGGTTCAGAGATGCAATTCCGTGTCTAGAATCTCAAGGATATAAGGCTTACATGCCTGAATCTGTGGATGAAGGCAACTTTCAATTGACAACGGTGCAAGCTAATAGATCCAGATGTGATACTATGGTAAGATGGGTCGTTGAAGTCGTGAATGGACGGTTTAAGAGGGATTTTAAGCTCTTTCGACAAGATTTTTTAATTAAGCTGCTAGTCATTTGATGGATGACTTCAAAATTGCAGCTGCACTTCTTAATAAATTTCATCCACTAATGGAAGACGCTGCCGATGCAAGCATTCTATTAGAATTGGCTTTAAGTGGATTAAACACTCCTAATTATTAAGGTGATTTTGTGAAGGAAAACAACCTTAACAGAACCAGAGCCTCATTTAGCCGCATCGATGGAAATATCCCGAATCTGAGTAACTTCCCTATACTCACCTTTCAAGATCTATGCAGGATAAGCATACCACCAGCCCTGTTTTTGGATGGTATTTTGATTGACACTTTGAACGAAGACTATTTTTTTTTTTTCAATTTATTAACATTAGTATATTTTAAATATCATATAATTTGGTAAAAAAAAGATACAAATTTAAAATGAAACATTACTTTTGTTTTGTAACATATTTTTTTATTTGAATTTTACTTTTTAAAAGAAAAGTGTTAAATGATGGATGGCATTTACTCAGTGTATGATAACTTAATTATATATCAAATTAAAGCTTATCAATCAGGCATTACAGTGGTGTAAAAAAAATACAGGTCACCATTGATTTTTTCGAGATATTGGCTTTCAAAAGTAACTCAACAAATATTTTTTAAAAAAGTTTTTGGCTCGTTTATTCAAAAAAAATCAGGTGTGGAAAAAAGTGTTTAACATAATTTGAAAGATATTTTTATGATCTTTCATTTGATATCAAAATATCAATCCTACGTGCCATACTTTAAGATTAAGTAATTGTTTGCAAAAAGGCCAGATTTTTTTAATTTGCAAAGATCAACGTCAAGCTCAACTATCTAAAAATCCCCGGAGCCGAATTCGAAAATATTTGGCAGATAGATTGGGCTAAACGTTAGCTTTCATTTGATACTAAACCCATTAGTGTACGCCGTGGGCCCAAGCTCCATAGGAAAATGGGTCACTTCCTTTGTCATGTAGTATCAAAAAAACCGGGTTTCGGGCAAGAACTGCAAAAAATGATAAGAAATGGTAAAGTTTGAATGGCAATATTTCTGTAAATCTTAAATAAAACTACTTTTTGAACATGTCATGCTAATGATTTCAGCCATTACCTTGAGACTATCTTTGCTCCGAAAAAAATGATGCACAGTTTAGAAAAAAAATTGAATTTGAAGAAAATTGGAAAAAATATTCTTTTGTTTAAGTGGCATTCGCTTCACTAGTTCAAATAGAAGTATAAAGTAACCTCTACTCCATATTAAAGTCGGTAAACACCGATCAAAATTTGCGTCTTAGAAGGGAATAACAGTATCTAACTAATGAGCCCAACTGTTGTACCTGGGTGAAACGCAATTATATGGAGCAGAGCTCACCTAATACTTTTATTTGAGTTTAAACAAAATTTAAAAATCTTTGATTTTTTTCTGCTTAATTTTTTTTTTTTTTTAAACCATTAATTTCGATTTTCCAGTCGGAAGAGTTCGGAAATAGAACTTATCGCGTTCAGTTACAGAAACCCGATTTTTTCCAGAGGCGATAACTGAGGAATGAAGCTAGAACTATAATGCTCGGAGGGGCACTTTAGTGGTCGGAAGAAAACAAGCGAATACACGGGAAGCATATGGCGCCGACTATAATTGCGAAGTGGAGCGTTTCGTCAAGTTTCGTTCAACTTTGGTTACGGAAGTGAGATCGCTCCCGAGCGCACCTCACTTAAGTAAAACTGACATTTGATGAAATAGGAATACCAAAAAGAGATAGATAATAATTACATTATGGGTGTGTTCCCCTTTTTTCGGGACGGAAAGCTACTTTTCGTTGGTTTTTGACATTAGCTTCACTGCCCTTCCAACTATTATAGTTCTACCTTGAGTCGTTTCATTTTTTAACGATTCGAAAAGTTATCGCCTGAGTTATAGAACATGGGTCCTAATAGAAACGGTAATGCCAAACTAGGATTGTCGTTGCGTTATCGATAATTTATATAGAAATGTCAAATGTTGTTGGTAGGATAACTCAAAACAAAATGGCTGACCCATGCAAAAGGTAAACAAATGTTGAAATGTCCCAATGTTGTTTTTTTTTGTTGCCAAGCTCCATTTGGACATAAAAAAAACGCAGCTTGTGAACATTAAGAAATACTTCACATTTCACCAAATTTTATTAACATTTGAACTATAGTAAGTTCTGGCAATTGTCAAACGCTTATTCACAATCCACTAAAGCTTGTTTTTTTTGCATTATGTCCTTATGGAGGTTGGCGAAAAGAACGACATCGGGACATTTCAACATTAATTTCCCTATTGCCTTGGTCTGCCATTTTGCATTGAATTATCTTACCAACAAACATTTTTGACATTTCTGTATAAATAATCAATAACATAACCAAAATCGTAATTGGCATTACCGTTTTTATCGGGATAGAAGTTAAATCCACTTAATTATCTGGGCTCATGTAACTCTGTGTGAATATAGTTGTTGTTGTGTTTAACATCCAAAATGCTTTTTTCGTTTTTTCACACAATTTTATTTTGACTTGTAAAAAAACACAACTACAATACAACCCTGTTCCATGGTTTAGTCCCAAACAGTTTCAAACAGTTTCAAACCGCCAGATTTGGTGCGGACCAGTACAATTTTTCAAGTGTGGAACGACTTCGGACTAAATCTGGCGGTTTCAAATTATTTGAAAGACGGCAAGGAACAGACCTTACATATATCTATTAGATGTGTTTTTTGCAAGCCCAGGGAAATCGGACAATAAAAACGACATCGCGGGGCTTGATAACACTATGACAGAATTAAAAATGGAGTTTATAGGTGATTTTTTCCTTGCCCGAATCAGCAAGACGAAAAAACGACGTCGGGGCTAAGCAGTTTACTTGTTAAATGAAACAAAAACTTCCTCCGATTCTCCTGGGCTTTTAAAAAAACACGCCTAAATATTATTTTTTCAATCCCTTAGATGCAGCATAATTCTTATTTTAACTTATCGACAAAAATAAGTGAATAATCAATCTTATCTACAGTAATTTGAAAAAGAAGAAAACGGCTTAAATTAGTTTAAACTGTAAAATTTTGCATTTTTGTAATTACTAAATTTTACATAACTAAAACTACATATATTGGGTCATATGCAAAAAGATGAGTTCAAGCTGTTTTCTCACTTTTTTGAGAACTTTCTTAGCTTCGTATGCAAAAAAAAAGTTACTGACCGAGTTAGATCTTACGTGGTGAGTTCAATCTCACAGTGATGAGTTCGATCTCATTTTGAAAGCTCTTATGAGATAGAACTCGGTATGCTATGCAAAAAGGTGAGAAAACAGTTGATTCCGTGAGATCTATCTCACAAATTATCGAGCATGGGTTTTCTCTTACTCAGCTCATATACAACCGTCAAGATACCAGAATTTCAGCTTAATTTTGTTAAAAATTAAGTTTATAAAAATTGGAGATTGGAAATTGGAATGTTGTGCATCTACCTACTCTTGTCAAAAAAAGGGAACAAGATATTTTTCAATTTTGTTTAGTGATTTTTGAAGAGCTGTATTTTGGTTGTAGGTGGCCGTATTGCGATGAAAGAAAAATCATTTTGCGTTTTCATGTTTCCTGTACAGGGGACTGTTGGCAAATATGTTTTTAAAGTATGTAGTTACCGTTATTGCTCAAATTTTCTATTCCTTTGTTTTTTTTTTATATTTGATCACTAATATTTCAGCAAATAATGACAACATACAAAACTCAAACTCGAATGAGTGCCTCCTACGTAGCTATTCTAAAAAAACCTTTTGAAATTGTATAGGATTATGTTTTCACATTTTACCGTTATAGTCCAGTAACTATATACATTAGACCTTGCTTCAGGTCCGGTAGTTCTGATTTTTTGCTGAGTTGTTTATGATGTTGGCCTAGTATTAAATCTGATTTTTCGACCTCGAGCGCCGAACGCAACATTGGTAAAAATCCAAAAAATCGCGAATTTTTCGCGGTTTTTTCACTTATTGGCTATTTTAACCATTACGCTTTAACTTCCGAATAAAACATTGCTCTACGATTTCAACCTTACTAAATTTGCTTCAATTTGAGCCCAAAGCCGGTTCTGTAGACATAACGGTTTCCAAGGGACGGCATTTCAAAATATAGCAATAAAAAATTTAAAACAACAAGTAGTATTTAAAACAGTGTAATAACAAAAACATGGTCTTTGACATATGCTGCATCAAAGCAATAGAGCGTGTAGATTGGGCCAAAAGAAGATAACAATAGTACCGGATGGGGGGTATATATCCCCCGGTTTAGGCGGGAGGGGCAATTTTAAGAAAAGTTGACTTCAAATAGAAAAATAACCATAAAAGTACAATGGTAATATCTGGACGAAAATCCATTTCTCATCTCAAAGCCAGAAATCCATTCTTTAATTTTTTGTTAAATAAAGTTTTTATAGCTGTTAGTTTTTGAAAAATTTACTTTCAAACTCAAAATTTTGAGAAAAAGACGATTTTTTTTTGTTAATCTATTTTCTTTTTTTATTTTATGGTATTAAGTACTATTTTTGATTTTGGTTTTCAATGCCCTTATTAATTCTTAGTTAAAAACTGAAAACCAAATGCTAAAATGACTTCTAGTTTTTGAGAAAACTGAAATTAACATGATCAACTTCACTGTTTTCAGTCTAGTATCCTTTTTCTTCGGGGTGGGAGGGCTCTGCCTCAGATGCGGTAGTTCTGATTTTTAGATGAGTTGTTTATGATGTTGGCCTTAGCAATAATCCGAGTTTTCGACCTCGAGCGCCGAACGCAACTTTGTGAAATACGCAAAAAACCGAGAAATTTTCGCGGTTTTTTCAGTTATTGGCTATTTTAACCTTTAAGGCCTGGTTTTCGATTATAACTTTGCTTTACCATTCCAAAATAATTAAATGGGCTTCAATTTGAGCTAAAAATCAATTCAAATTGTGAAATTTTTCATCAACTTTTGAATCTAGAATGCTGCAAGTCGAATTGGAGGGGGCTTATTCACCCCTTGTGTGAAATCGTTTGCCCCTTTTCAATGATTTTTGTATACTGTGTAGCGTTTCATTTTGGCCTTATTTTAAGATCTTAATCATGAAGATCGGATGAGTAGGAACGGAGTTATGATTTTTTAAAGACAACCATATAAAACTCGAACTAAAACAGTACTCAGTTCAGTACCCACCAGTGAGTTATCTGAAGCGAGTGTTTTAGTTTGAGTTTTATTTGGTTGACTTTAAAAAATCATAACTCCGTTTCTACTCATCCGATCTTCATGATTAAGATCTTAAAATAAGGCCAAAATGAAACGCTACACAGTATACAAAAATCATTGAAAAGGGGCAAACGATTTCACACAAGGGGTGAATAAGCCCCCTCCAATTCGACTTGCAGCATTCTAGATTCAAAAGTTGATGAAAAATTTCACAATTTGAATTGATTTTTAGCTCAAATTGAAGCCCATTTAATTATTTTGGAATGGTAAAGCAAAGTTATAATCGAAAACCAGGCCTTAAAGGTTAAAATAGCCAATAACTGAAAAAACCGCGAAAATTTCTCGGTTTTTTGCGTATTTCACAAAGTTGCGTTCGGCGCTCGAGGTCGAAAACTCGGATTATTGCTAAGGCCAACATCATAAACAACTCATCTAAAAATCAGAACTACCGCATCTGAGGCAGAGCCCTCCCACCCCGAAGAAAAAGGATACTAGACTGAAAACAGTGAAGTTGATCATGTTAATTTCAGTTTTCTCAAAAACTAGAAGTCATTTTAGCATTTGGTTTTCAGTTTTTAACTAAGAATTAATAAGGGCATTGAAAACCAAAATCAAAAATAGTACTTAATACCATAAAATAAAAAAAGAAAATAGATTAACAAAAAAAAATCGTCTTTTTCTCAAAATTTTGAGTTTGAAAGTAAATTTTTTAAAAACTATCAGCTATAAAAACTTTATTTAACAAAAAATTAAAGAATGGATTTCTGGCTTTGAGATGAGAAATGGATTTTCGTCCAGATATTACCATTGTACTTTTATGGTTATTTTTCTATTTGAAGTCAACTTTTCTTAAAATTGCCCCTCCCGCCTAAACCGGGGGATATATACCCCCCATCCGGTACTATTGTTATCTTCTTTTGGCCCAATCTACACGCTCTATTGCTTTGATGCAGCATATGTCAAAGACCATGTTTTTGTTATTACACTGTTTTAAATACTACTTGTTGTTTTAAATTTTTTATTGCTATATTTTGAAATGCCGTCCCTTGGAAACCGTTATGTCTACAGAACCGGCTTTGGGCTCAAATTGAAGCAAATTTAGTAAGGTTGAAATCGTAGAGCAATGTTTTATTCGGAAGTTAAGGCGTAATGGTTAAAATAGCCAATAAGTGAAAAAACCGCGAAAAATTCGCGATTTTTTGGATTTTTACCAATGTTGCGTTCGGCGCTCGAGGTCGAAAAATCAGATTTAATACTAGGCCAACATCATAAATAACTCAGCAAAAAATCAGAACTAACGGACCTGACGCAAGGTCTCAGTACTATGAAACTACAAGGTTACTGGACTATTAGAAAATAAGAGTAAAAATAAATTGAAAACCCGTTCAATAAATTAACATCAAAACTTAAAGGAATATTTAATGTATATTAATATGAAAATCTGCAACACCATCAGGTAATAATTCGATACATATTTGCAAAGAGGTAAACAAATAACCAAGAGACAATCACAAAAGTTGTTTTTTTTTGCGATTTTCTAAACGGCGAAAGAAAATCCATAAAATCCTCTAAGATTCCTTTAGAATATTCCAGTTTTTAGAACCGCCCTTCAATTCTGTATTTTGTCACTATTTGCTTAAATATTAGTGACCAAAGACTAAGGTATCTCCTTCAGTTTAAGCCAGATATCTCAGGCAAGGCAAAAGAAAATTGTACACCAACACAAAATAAAGTTAAGTGAAGCTGAAAAAACATGTTACATGACTAATACATTCAATTGACTCAAAAATTTAAATTCGAAAGAAATTCAAACCTTTCAGAAAATAAAAAATAGAAAATATTTGCCTTGCACAAAAAAATTATTTGCAAACAAAAGTAAAAACAAGAAAAATTAAGCAGTAGGTTGTTTTCTGTTTCATATCAAAATACACTTAAAAATTTGTATTTAATTTTTGTTTTCTTCATTTTTTTGATTATCGCAATTTCATACTGACCACTTTTTCAATATTTTTTTTCCGTTTGTGTATACACCAAATCGGTTTTTATAAACATACATGTAGCATCTCATTTCATTGCTTAAACCCCTAGTACTCGCAAAAGCTTACGAACATAATCCAACTGAATCTTAAACACCAATATTTTTCGTTTCCGCGTTCAGAGAAATGTATGTTTTTTTCTTCTTCTACGCACTTCACAGAAATAACAGTCACAACTATTTAAGACGAAAAGCTTTGAGATCGATCTCATATTCATCGAGTTAGAGCTGTTCAGAGTGAACTCATTTTTTTGCATATAAAATCGAGTCCGAGTTCGGCTCTGCTCGATCGATCTCACATGTGAGTTCAAGCTCGTTAACTCGGACTCAGAGATCTTGCTCATCTTTTAGCATACGACCCATTGTCAAACGCTAATTTCATCATCAACACGCACTCCACAAAGCAGCGAATGAAAAATTCGCTTGAATGTAACTTTATACTTTTCTTTAAGCACTTTGTTTTTAGTGATTTAATTTTTTTGGCAATTCCCGTTTTTTTTTTGGCAACCAAGCAAATTTCTCTTGTGATTGAGCATAAAAAATATCAAAACTCAGAAGTCTCAACCATTTGCAATTCGCAGTTCAGTATTCGCATTCGTATCTTCTATAAAAAAAGCATTTTACTGTAAAGGCCACACGAGCAAAGTACTCGCTAGCGGGTAACATAGACACTTTTCCCACTCGCTCGTCAACGGCTTGCTTTTTTTGAAGTCAGTTATGAAGCGAATAGAGTGGGAAGTGATTTGTCAATAATTAATGAATGAACAACTCGCAAGCAAGTATACTTTCTCATATGACCTCCGCGTAAATTCCACTTTAAAAATAATCGATTACAATCAAATATTTGTTCAAAACACATCTCTATGAGTATCGCAGTCTACAAACGGCCACTCCGAAAACGAAAACTTGTCAAACGACGGCTACCATCGTGTGTCAACGCTTGTACAAATTTATATATCTGTCTCATTTCATGTATCAAAACACAATAACTATTTCTCATTTGTAAGAAAGGGACAAGTCCTACACCACCCATTTCATAAACCACCAGCAAAATTCAGCAAACCAACGGGATATCGGGCTGTATGCGTTGATTCTAGTTTGAATTCGGATTAAAATTCATACGTGAATTGTCATTGTCGCCTTCGTCGTCGCTGTACTGTACGCTGTCGCAGTGTCGTCATCGTTTCGTTTGAGAGAAGAATTTGTTTTTTTTTTAAGTTTCAAGCACTTTATCGGACGAGCAGTGAAAAATGAAATTAATAAAATATTTTATCCATAAAGAATTAAATCACCTCAAGTGCTCAAAAAATTAACAAAGAATCTTTGAAAATAAAGAAAAAGCTGCCAACAGTGCTTCATATCAAATGAGTGGAATTCATTTTTTTCATTGAAACTTCGTCGCTCGTGTCGTGTTTCATCGCCGTAGTTGCTTCGAGTCAAGTCTCAGTAGAATCGGGGAGTTTTTTTTTCCTGCGTGTGTTGTGCAAGTTTTCTTTTCTCTTTTTTTTTAATTAATTTTAATTATATTTGTGATGCAAGTGAATCAAAAACAACATTTTCCAGATAGCTTGGAAGATATGCAAAATCTTTGATAAAAATTTTGTGCAATAATCATTCCGCTTCCCTTGGAATAAAAAAAAAAAGTTGATACGAGACAAAAAAAGGCAAAAAAAACAAAAATTAAACCAAACATAAGGCGAAGGAGCCAAGGTCTGCGCTGCTGCAGTTGACGTGACGTCGTCGTCGTCATCAGATTATCGTCGACTCTACTCGACGCCCCAAAATGGATACGTTTCGAAAGTGGTTGAACAAACCCAAGGTAATTTTTATTAAAAAAAAATAAATAAATATTAAACAAATGTAACGAGCTGTCAAATTTTGTAACGAAAATTGGATTTTTTTCTATTAAAAATTGCAAAGCAGCGCCAGATAGTAACCTGATAACCCAATTCGCTTTCGCAGGCGGATTCTGCTTCTGCAGATTTTTTTTTCTCCTCGTTATTGTTGTGTCGTAGTCGTGTCTCGGAATTTCATGTGTGAGAGTTGTTTTTGTTTTTCTTTGCAAAACGAATGAGACAACAATAACAACAACAAAAAAAATAGTACTACAATAAGCAGAAACAACAGTAGGCGCGAAAAGTTGTCCAGCAGGTACAGGTATTTTTGTATTCGAATTTTGAAAACAACTTTTAATGGAAAGCAGCAGCAGGCAGCCAGCCAGCATTCGACACTCACTAACAGAGACAAGGTGGATTGGAGACTTTGTCCGGTGATTTTTGTTTTTTTGTGTATTTTTTTTTTGTTTACATGCGAATCTCTAGTCACTTGGATTTCCATTTCAATGATTCGACGTCTTAATTTGTAAAAGTCACAAAATAGAAAGAGTTAATCTGCGTCGTAGAAGTTCATGAATCAGAAATAAATTGATGAACGTTGTTGTTGAATTAGTTTATATTTTTTGCTTATTTGGTATATCTTTCAGGTGGGTATTAATATACAAGCGATCTCTATAGACTCTTTTTTTTGTTAAAAAGTTTTGATAAAGAATAATCTTCTTAAAGTGCTTGAAAAGCCAGATAGCTCATAGTTCCTGTAAAATCATTAAACATTAACAGCCAAATTTAAATACACCTAATAGCGAAAGGTTAGCCTTATTCCATGGATTAAGTGCATAGTGTTACTAATAAAACAAAATTTATGCTATGTGACATTTACTATGCTTAACCACGGAAGCAGATGGTTAAGCGTAGGACTCAGACTCTTTTTTTATTGGTGCTGGTAGGTATCAAAAGATTTACATTTTCAATATTTTTTTTTCTATGCCATTGATATCATTAGGTTCTGAAGAATATAAAGAAAATGGTTTTTTATAAATGGTTTGGTTAATTTTTATGAACTTACTCTTTATTAGCACTACTTGCGACAGGTAAATTCCCATCCACTATTAGTGAACAAATAGAGTACCTATGCCCTGTTAAAGGTCAACACCTGGACAGAGAATTGTAGTCTAATGGTCAATCCTTTGAAAACAGAATTGGTTCTCTTCACCAACGGAAGGGAAATACCAATGTTTAGATTACCATCGATTGAAGGGACTCCACTCCAAATATCGAATCAGGCCAAATACTTGATGATCCTTGATAAGAAACTGAACTGGAGTCTCAACACTAAAGAAAGAGCCAAGAAAGCTATGGTTGCGTTTTATTCCTGCAGCAGGATCTTTGGAAAATCCTGGGCACCCAACCCAAAAATTATCAGGTTGATGTACACGGCAATAGTTAGACCGATACTAATTTAGTTTGGTGGAACGCGACTGAGAAAGCAACAAACCTGAAAACCCCTAGTCCCCTAGATCTTTTCGTGCAAGAATCTGCAGCATACAGTGCCCTGTGGCAAAGAAAGACTAAATGCTGGAAGCAAAGCATAACGGGCCATACTCAGATTCTGCAGAGATATGAGGGAAATCATGTTTGCACAGACTACACAATACCCTATTTAAACATCAACAGACCCTTCATTACCTCTTTTCTTAATAGAGAGGAGTGGGAAAACAACCAACCTTTCAGTAATGAATCGAAGATAGTCCCTGGAGTTGGCGCGGGAATTTTTCACGGAAACTCTGGGACTAGCTAGCTCCATCTGACTTCCAGACTTTTGCAGCGTCTTTTAAGCCGAGGTATTTGCAGTGACAAAAGCAGCTACGACACTTATGATTTATGAGTGCATAATATTTTGAGAAGTAGCTACAAAATAACTGCCCAGTTACAATAAAAGTTAACCTTGAAAAAATGAAAATATTTGTCAAACTATAAAGAGATAATTGCATGGAAAGTTACGTTTACTGAGTCACACTTTTTTAAAAAGTTGCAATTACTGAGTCACTCATGGTAAAAATTTGGGTGTTGCTTTAACCGAGGTATTGCGTTTATCGAGGGTTTGATTTTACCGAGGGCGTACTGTAATATGCTTTAATTTTTTCTGTTAGTTAACAATACCTACTATTTTTGACCCGATTCATTGTTTCAAATGATTTAAACTTCCACTTTGGGTCCTACCTCCCGCTAATGCAACTCCGTTGCTCTGTGCCCACGGTCTGTAACGCTCGCATCGATAAAATTGGTCGAGAAACGATGAAAGTTGAAAAAAAAATACATGAGTTTTGGAAAGAAAATATAAAAAAAGCGAGAAAATAGGCTCAATAGCTTTCTACACTTGCCGAATTTTTGCTGAAAGATATTGTTCCGCTCGATTTGTTTACGAAAGAGTTGGCGGCCAGAAGTGTTTTAAGACTTAACTATGTTAATATTGGAAAAGGGGCTATTTCGGTCACAGAACTGTAATGAATCTTATATATATTAGGGTGGTCCTTAAATTGGACATTGTCTTCATTCGATTCAAAACATTGAAAAACAATTTCCCTAATTTTTTCAGATTTTTATTTCACCCCCCTGGTCTCCCTTTTTCCACTTGAAGGTACAAATAATGGAGTTAGGTTGATTCTTATAACACGTGAAAAAAAAATCAGAACTTATAGATTACATTGAGACGAAAAAAAAATCGTATCGGAGGGGGTGTCTATTTCCCCCCGTTCAGGCAGGAGGGGTCATTTTCTAAAAATTTTACCCAAAATAGAAAAAAGATTATTAAAAAACAACAGGACCACTTACAATGGCATGCTATAGCTTTTTTTAAAGTCATAAATCCAGTCTCTAATATGTTTTTTAAATCAAGTTTTTATTGTAAATACAGTCAAACTTCTTTATAACGAACTTCCTTATAACGAATATCTTTATATTGCAAACTGCCACTCTGTTCCCGTCCCCTTAAAAAATATTCCATACAAATGTGTCTCCATATAACGAATTTCCCTATAACGAAATTCTCTTTATAAAGAGATAATTCTTGGAACCCATCATCATGTCTGTTTCTTTATAACGAAATTTCTATAAAAAATATTTATGAAATTTCTCGCTCCTAAAAAAAATGGAACGAAACAAAGTTATTTTTACAACTTTTTGCAAATAAAATCATTTCGGTATCAGGGAATTCCCGATTTTGGACAAGATCTTTGCTGGTAAGTGCCCCTCTACCAACTTAGATAGAATGGGAAATGTGTGGCAACAATTCGAAAATTTAATTCGGAATTTTCACCAAATGTCAGTTTCGCTAATCTTTTTGAAAACTTGGTGCAAACGAACGGTTGTTTTTTTCACCAAGAGCCTTTTACGAGGGTCGTTTGCTTTCAATAAACGACTTTGACGAAATCGATCTTCAAAAAAAATTATTTTGATGTGGAAAATCTTAATTACATATCGTGAACGAAAATTCTCGTTGTGAACTGTTAACGAAAAATTTGGTCAAAAAAGATTAGTCGTAATCGCAAGCAAGACACTTGTAAGAACAGCCCAAGTTCAGCTTCTATAACTGTGAAACAAGGGGGAATAGTTCCTGCGTTATATCTTTCACTTTCATTAAAATTGTACTAAAACAAAAAATTGTACATTAATAATATTTTTGATAATTTAAGAAATTTCCTTAAAGCGAGTTTTGTCTTAAACTTCTCTATAACGAACCAATTTTTTGGCCCCTTGAGGGTTCGTTATAAAGAAGTTTGACTGTAGTTACTTAAACTTAAAAATAAAAACAAAAATAATAATGTTGTACGTTTGAAAACTATTTTTTTTGAAAAACTATTTATAATAAAAACTTTATTTAAGAAACATATTACAGACTGGATTCATGGCTTTAAAAAAAGCTATAGCATGCCATTGTACGTGGTCCCGTTGTTTTTTAATAATTTTTTTTATATTTTGGGTCAAATTTTTAGAAAATTACCCCTCCTGCCTGAACGGGGGGAAATAGACCCCCCTCTTATACGATTTTTTTTTCGTCTCAATCTAATCTATAAGTTCTAATTTTTTTCACGTGTTATAAGAATCACCCTACCTCCATTATTTGTACCTTTAAGTGGAAAAAGGGAGACCAGGGGGGTGAAATAAAAATCTGAAAAAATTAGGAAATTTTGTTTTCTCTATTTAGAGTCATTTGATGCCTATCCAAGTTGGATTTTCAAAAAAACCCAATATAAGGACCACCCTAATATATATACATTCAAACAAACTACGATACACTGCACATAGATTTTAACACAGTAACAATAACTATATCCCAAGCAGGAAACTCTGAAATGAAAACAGGGTCCTAAATGCAAATCATGTTTCAGTCTTCACTGATGGTTCCAAAACCTTCGAGGGGGTTGGGTCAGGCATCACATCATCAAATAACCCTCCTATAAATATGATTTTGAAGAAAATTAAAAATAATTTTCTTCTTTCTTCTTCTAAGTTCAAATAATTTTAAGTAAGCTCTACTCCATACCTAGGTATATTGCGTTTCGCTCATCTAACTGATGAGCCCAACTGTTGTACCTGGGCGAAACGCAATAGGTATATGCAGTAGAGCTCACTTGAAATTCTTTATTTGAACCTCCTAGATTTATAAAGCTTCCAAATTTTTACAGTGTATTCCAAGCGGAAGTGCTTGCAGCTTGTGAAGTTGCAAAACATCTTGCCTCACATGAAATAGCCGACAATAATATTGACATCTTCATAGATGGCCAGGTGGCAATAAAAGCCATTTCCTCAATCGCCATGAAGTCCAAACTAGAAGAACGTTGCCGGAATGAGTTAAGAGTACTAAATGCAAAGAAAACGGTACCCTAAGATGGTACGCAGGACATTGGGATATTCACGGAAACTAAATAGCAGATAAACTGGCCAAAAACGGGTCATCTCTTGTTACCAGTGGTACGTTCTTTTTCTAACCATAGTTAACTATAGTTAACTATAGTTAACTTTCATCGTTCCTTTAATTCAAAAAAGTTACTTTATTTAACTCTATGACGTCATTGAGTCGTTCCTAAATTCAAAGTTAAAGTGTCAAAAAGTAACTTTGAGTAACTTTTTCCAACTCATCTCCTTGATATGAGTTGAAAGGGTTAATCTGTCAAAAGCAGCTGAAATCACAATGTTTTCATTTTGATTTATTTTTTGTTTGCTTCTCGATCATTCGGTTTGGAATTGATTTCATTTTTGTAATAAATATTTTTAATTTAATTGATTTAATCGTCGATAGTGAGTTTTGAAATAGTTTTTTACCTTTTGCGACATTTTTTATGCGATTTGATCAATTTATAATAAAGAAATTTGTGCTAGTAGTGAATGAAAAAAAAATTGCAAATAATTGCAAATATTTTGCTAAAATATTCCATTTTGTGCTTGAATGATGTAAAATGAAATTTAATTTGAAAGAAATATGTATTTTCAAAGTGCTAATAAAAGTTCTTTTCAATAAATCTCATGGAATCACAATTTGTTCTTGATTTTTAATTCCAAATCTGTTTCGATTTTTTTTTTCATCCATTTTGTTTGACAGATCAACCATTTCTAACTTTGGTCGTTCCTAAATGAAAAGTAACTCAGAGTAACTTTTTTAACTATGACATTGCAACTCTTCTTTTTGACACATTAACCATAGTTAACTAGAGTAACATAAAAGAACGCACCACAGCCAAATCGAAGCCTCGGTTGTTATGCCACTGGAGCAAGAAAAGTAAAATTACCTAATCAGAATTTCCTTAAAGCTGATGTCTAATGGTCATCCATCGACACTTATCGAGTTTCAAGGAATCTATGGCCAAATATTTCGATAGCAAAAACTTAACCCCATCCCTCCCCCTCACAATTATCTACCTACCTAAATACTTAGGGGCGCAATGGATCCACTGAGATCCGAGTGATATGATGTAGCTTGCCGTATTATCACCCCTTGTAACCTAACCTAGCCTATGAGTTTTGTTCCTTTTTTTCGCCGTTTCTCGACCGATTTTATCGATGCGATAGTAGGTAACAAAATGTTTAGGGTATTTTCAATCGGTGCCTGTATAAACAGTTTTCTTGCGAACAGTGCCTTGGGAGCTCTGCTTCAGTTCACTATTATGTTAGTTGTTTCTTTATTTCAATTTTAAAGTTTCGTATTTGAATCTATATTCTGGTAATCTTCCCAAAATGAAGTTTGGTAAACAAAATCAGAATGTACCTACCTAATTCAAGTTAGAAGTTTAAATGAGCTCAACTCCATATTGCGTTTCGCCCAGATACGATAGTTGGGCTCATCACTTGATCTAACCTATTCTTGCAATGCAAAAAAAACTGAAAATTTGGAAGTTAACTCCAAGCTCTTAGCAAAAGTACCTACTCGGTTTCTGATACACGTCGAGATCTGCTAGATATCATTGTGGGATTTGCAGGTCACTCGATTGCAACTTTATTTGGTGAGCTGCAAATTCGTAAAAGAAATACAAAAAGAAAATTTATAAAAATAGCTTTTATCGATAGGCACAATTTTGTTGCATGATTTGCGTACCTACCTACCACATATTGCGCCTTCTTGTTGACACTACAGCTCCTGCACATCATGGTTGTTCAAGTGATGAACGAAAAAGTCAGTAATCATGGCTTTATAGCGGTCACCATTAACTGTAAAGTTCTGGCCGGCATCGTTTTTAAAGAAGTACTGGACCAATTATTCCACCAACCCATTAAGAAAACCAAACAGTCAGTTTTTGTGGATTTAACGGTGTCTCAACATACACTTGAGGATTATCATCACTCTACTACGTATACGGCAGTTAGTGAGCTTCATCGCTAAACTAAATTCGCTTTTTTCGTATTTCGAAGAGAACTAAGATTTTGACAGTCGTCAATCTATTCATGTTGAAATGCCAAACCAAACTAAAATTAAATCACTTAACAGCGAAAAATGGCCGCCAGTTAAAATAGTGTTTCCAACTTAAAGTTCGAGAACTCTAAAAATAACACCCGTTATAAACTAAAAACCTTCAAAAAAGAACAAACACCATTAAAAAAACCGCAACGCTTTGCTTTTATTTTGAACTGATATTCACGATCATTATGCTATCCATTGTGCAGCGGTGAATTGTAAAAACAGGGGTGCCAGCACGTTACTTGAAACAATCGATTTGAGTTGATACAATCGAGTATAGGCTGTTTCTTATTTGGTTCACTTGAATAGAAAATCATTCACTGAGCCAAGTAAAGAACCACCTGTACTCGATTGTATCAACTAAACTCGATTGTATCAAGTTACTTACACCTCCAGTTTTATTAAAGTAAATGAGTGGCTTGTTTTTTTTTCAGTGGCAATTTTTGTTGGCGCAGGGTTAAAAATCCATAATCCAAAAGTCCATAATGGACTTTTGGCTCCCTTGGGTGAGTTAAAAATCTATAAATGCATAATGAACTTACACACAAATGGGCGAAAACCCCAGAAGGAAGTGGGTCGTAGGCCCATAGTTTTTTTTGTTTTTAAGAAAGTGGGTCAAGAGTCCATACTTAAGTCAAACTAACAATTTACTTCAATTATGAAGAATAAATTAATGAATATCAATAAAAAAAAGAATCAAGAAAATTAAATTCTTTAAATGCAAAAGAAACTGCATACACCCAACCTCGCTTTTTTGGCCCACTTGGGTGAGTTATAAGTTCATAATGCATTTATGGACTTTTAACCCACTAAAGGGAGCCAAATGTCCATAATGGTATTTTGGCTAATGGACTTTTAACCCTGCGCCGGTTTTGACTCAGATTTGTCATAGTAAAAATAAATATTCGTTGTAAGCCCTGTATTGTTAATTTTGGGTGCGTCATAACTGGGCATACCTCAGTTATGACGCAATTTTTGTTTTCTTCTGTGAACAAGATTAACACTCTTAATCATTAAGTAAGAACATTGAGTCCATGCGCTGGAATTGTAATAGTATAGAGAGTCAACCTTTGAAGCCTTTGCCTTAAATATTAATTCAGATAATTCGAGTAATTTGAATTGTTCAAATATTGAAAAATAACAGAATCTTTCTTATGTAACCATAAAATGAGACTAAATTCAAAACTCTCTGATGTACCTTTATAATAATGAATTAAAGATTGCAATATCGTCTTAATCAGATAAATCTAGAGAAACGTGCGAAAGAGACTAAATGAACATATTAAAACCATTTCACATCTTTGCAATTCCCATCACGATTGTTCTATGTAGAATTGAATATTGAATATTCCTTCAATATTTTAATTCTGAAAACTTATTTATGGAGATAAGCTTGAAATATTTGATTTTAATAAACTGGAATTAAAAAATGATAAATTATTAACATATGTATATAAAACAAAATGGTTCTTTTAAGAAGAAAACAATCAATTAATATGTAATTGTTTGCAGACGAATATATAGGTACATATGAACATATACCTAAACATTGCATATGCGGATGACCTAGCATTACTAGCGACAGGTAAATTTCCCTACACAATCAGTGAACAAATAGAGAATGCCTTATCAATAGTAAATACATGGACTAAAAACTGCGGTCTAGCGGTTAACCCGCATAAAAAACCGAACTGGTCCTTTTACGAACAAAAGGAAATTACCGACTTTTAAAATTCCTTTTATTGAGGGGACCCAGCTCAAAATCTCCTATAGCGCGAAATATCTCTTTTTTTTTACACTATCAGATCTTTGCCGAAGAGAGCTTAGTACAAGCGACATCTTGCGACCGAATAAAACAATGTTTGATTTCTATTCCTGCAACAACCTTACCAACCTTAAAATCATGACCAAGGTACAAATAATGGCATGTATTGGTATTACTGGGGCAATGAGGTCCACCCATAGAGTGAGTCTGGAAGCTATAATCAATTTAAAATCCCTAGATATATTTATACAGACATCGACAGCCAATAGCTTAGCCTAACTGGCAGCTGGAGACAGAGTGCTACAGGTCACGTGCAGATTCTACGGAAATATGATATGCACTGACTACATTACACTCCGTTTAGACTTCTACAAACCGTTCACAACCGCCTTTCCTAGCAGAGAGGACTGCAAATGAACGAGCCGTCAACCTACGAATCGATGAAAGCTATATATACACCGACGATTCCAAGTATCCATTGATATTGGTGCAGGGTTTAATTAAAAAATCCTCGGACTATCCAGTTCATTCCGTTCTAGCTCCGACAATCAAGCGATGGAGCTTGCTCGATACCAGTGTTATTACCAGCCTAGTTTCAAAAAACAAAAGACCGACAGCATCATCCAACATCATCCAAACTCAGTTTGGACGACTTATGCAGGGGATGTTATGACGTAGAGATACAAGAGGATACTCCTCACTACCTGTGTCACTGCCTTGCGCTATTCCATCTGAGAAACATTTCTTCAACGACTTGGAAGAACTCTCTGACGTTCCATAACATAACGAACATGATATAACAAAAATAATAACTGAACTCGCACGTATTTCTTAGAGGAGCGGCAGTGAACAGAATGTACACCTCGCTTACACACAAGCTACTATCGCCTCTGCGGTGAACGCGAACGTCAGTGAGTTGCTGGGGCCACCTCTCCCTAAGATTGGTATAATGCTTGTGAGGACAGGGACAGCCCCTTCGACTCATTCAGCAATCCTGACCAAACGAACGGACACATATAACAACCACTGACCTATCATACTCATCTCCAGGCGTTGCAAGCAGCCACTGCTCCTACGGGTCTGGTGGAGGGATGGTTTCTCTAGTGGGTATAAAGGAAGGATCACGTCTTTAAAAGGCGCTTTCCTCTCCTCAGCCAGGTGATTATGTGACGATAGACACTTCTTCAATGACTAAGAAATACCCACCGACTTAACTTGTTCACAATCCAATAGGGTACCACAATGGATCTACATTGTTCTAAGTGTGACGGTAACAAGATCAACCGTCACATGAACCGTATGTATGCACATAATGTACGTATACACACATGCATGAAAGCAATGTTAAAATCAATAATTGCCGAATTACCGTCATGAACATTATGTACTTGAGGAGGCCAAATGACAATACGCCCTAAATTGGACAAGGAACTATCTGCTGGTTTAAAATAGTATGTAACTCATGTAGGCTATTCAATTCGCTTTCTCACGAAGGAAAAAATTAAGCAAATTTAAAAACGTTTAAAAGATTTTTAATATAATTCATAAAATAATTTAGCTGTCGTTAATCCTAAGTTTTAAAATTAAAAAAAAAATGAATTTTTTAAAGCAGATTTTAGCATTCTTCAATATAAACAAAATAATATAATCTTCAAAGAAACAGTAATAGTTTGTTGGTTGCTGTAAACAGCATCATACCATTTTAGTCTTTCAGTTCGTAGAGCATGAAGCGAAATGTTGTCTAGACCGTTACATATCTCAATACATATATTCAATGCGCTCCAGTTATAACAATTAAATACAATCTGTTCAACCACACCAAATAATAAACTTGATGATATTATTGTCTGGCTCCAGACTTTATAAGCTCCTTATGTTCCCCTTTATGTCTTTTTGAAAACTCTTATTTTTTCTTTTCAAAATCCTTGCATTCCTTTAGAAGTTCTTACACTCACTTGAACTATTTTTGTTTGCTTTTCTTTAGTCTTTGTATTTTATTTTGTTCTCATCATCGGCTTTATTCAATAATTGTTGTTGTTGTTGTTATTGTTTTCTTTAAAAATAAAATTTTATTGAAACTTTGAACACAACTGTATTATTGTTGTAATTAATATTAATAGCAGATTGGCCTCATTTTACGTTGTTGTCATTTCGATTGTCACAAAAGGCTTTTGTTTTTTTTTTCTTGTATTTATTTTGTGCTGTTGCTGCTGCTGTTTCTGCTGCTTGCTACTACTCTCCCGCCTGTCGTGTTTTGTGTCTATTTTAATTTTTGTGTTACGTTTTATAAAAATAGCTACCAACGCTATGTTTGTGTCCCCCAAAAATAAAATAAAATAAAAATTAAAAGAAAAAAATATATCAACGGCATATAAGATAAAAAATTGGGTACATCAGTCGTTTATAAAACTAAAAAAAAAAAATGAAGCTTTACCAATGCACTTTCGCTGTCTCCTTTTTTATGTTCTCTTTTTTTTCTATACCGATGAGGACTTATTCTGCCTTCTGAATTTGTACAGCTGTGCATTTTTATTTCTATTCGTTTAAGCATGATAAGGATTTTTGTAAGTCTTTTAACTCTTAGTGAGTACCTATTCTTGTTTTTGACTTATAAAGAGCTTGAGTGGCAATGTTTTAAGGCTAAATGACTAACAAAAAAAAAATGTTAAAGAAACAAAAATTAAAACTATGCTAGGTAAGGTATACCCTTTAAGCAGGTTCTAATACTTTATGAGTATTTACTTAAATATTTAAAAGATGCAACTCTAGAAATTGGGTTAGTTTGATATGTACTTTGATTGTCAACGAATCTTTCATAGGATAGGTTAGGTTGAAGTGGCTGTCAGTCATGAAAACTGACACACTTAGACCATTATTTGGTCCATTGTGATACCACATGAATCTGGGATGCCTTTTTCCATACTTGATGAACCATTTGGAAGTCCAATAAAGATGCTGGAGCTGATGGCCTTGCGGCTGGGCTATTCTAAGGGGCTGGCGATGAATTGGTTAGGAGTATGCACCAGCTCATCTGCACAATCTTTCAAAAGTCCGTCCAATTACTCGCTAACGCTGACGACATTGTCGTAATCGGACGAATTAAGCGAGATGTCAGTGGTACTTTCGTGAGTAATGAGAAGGAAGCCAGGATGAAGTTAACGGTGAATGAAAGCAAAACGAAATATATGCTGTTGACAAGAAAGGACACCCAAAATCTACGTCTCGGACAGAACGTCACTATAGACAGCTATAATTTTGAGGTGGTCAGAGCTATAAACTGAGCGAACGATACCAGTGCTGAGATCAAACGAAGAATTACTCTTGCCAATCGCTGTTTCTTTAGGCTAAGAAGGCAATTGAGAAGCAAAGCCCTCCTTCGAGCAACTGAAATGTCCCTGTATAAGACGATTATCATACGGGACCTGATGTATGGTGCAGAGGCATGGACACTGTTAACTGTGGATGAGAATGCGTTATGCTGTTTTGAGAGGGAAATTTTGGTTCCGTTTGCATAGATGGAAGATGCGGAATGGAGAATAAGATACAACAACAAAGTGTACGGGCTTTTAAGCGACACCGACCTAGCCACAAAAGTGAAAAGCCAACGACCGAGATGGCTGGGTCATCTAGTGCGAATGGACATTAATGCTCCGGCCCGGAAAGTCTTTGAATCCAAACCCGTGGGACAGCTCAGTTGAGGTGGGCAGCGTAAAGGGTGACCCACGCAAATGGAAGAGGACTTCAACCAACTTGGTGTGCGAAACTGGAGACAGCTAGCTAGAAACCGAGCCGGGTGGAAGAAGCTTGTTGGTTCAGGAACTGGTCCACCCCGGACTGTAGCGCCATCTAAAGTAAGTAAGTAAGAACCATTTGAAGCTCCTAATGAAGCGTAACAGACTACCTATGTCTACGTTTATGAAATCACTAAGATCATTGAAGTAGAAATCTCAAAGATGGATGGTTCGCCTATGAGAAAAAGCAGGGCAAGTGCATAGAAGATGAGGAATCGATGAATCTTCAATAAATACATGCAATCCAGCAACTTTAAATTTAATGCCTAAATATGCATTCAAACCGTGTTTACATATTTCCAGAATTCATTCATCGTCGTTTAATCATCGTTTAAGACTTCTTTGACATTATTCAAGATGGTATTTACCTTACCCAGGGTTAACTTTCGATGCAAGGTTAGGTTAGGTTAAATGGGGTGATGATACGAGAAATTCGCATCACCTCACTCGGATCTCAATGGATCCATTGCGCTCCCCTGAGTGTAGGTCAAGGTAGGTATAAGGAGGGGGAAGGTAATGGATTATTGGAAGTTTAGGTATGGGGGGCCTCCCTGAACCATCCTGAGTTCTGAGCGAATTTAAGGATGTTTTTTAGTGGCAAAAACGAGACGTCTCCCAGTTCGTCGAAAAAGTATTCTCCGAGGGCTGCCTTTCTAGTTCTGGCTAGGCTGGGGCATTCACAGAGGAAGTGAATTGAGCCCTCCTCTGCCTCTTCATCCTGACACCCTCTACATAAGTCAGATGAGCCGATGCCCATTCTGCTTAAGTGGGTTCCCATTGTGTTGTGACCTGTTAGGATTCCAACCAATAGGGATAGTTGAGGCCTGCTTAGCTTGAGTAAATACTCAGTTTTTTTCTTTGAAATATCCGGCCATAAGTTCCTCGAAATACGACAGGTATCAATTGTTGACCATCTGTCGTTGGCAACTTTGAGGAAATTCTGGCAAATTCTTCTTTTTTCTTGCTCTAGTGGCATAAGAACAGAGCAGTCAGTTTGGCTCGGATCAAGAGATGACCCGGTTTTGGCCAATTCATCTGCCATTTCGTTCCCGTATATGTCACGATGTCCTGGGACCCATCGAAGGGTGACTGTATTTGATTCGCTAAGTAATTTCAACTCATCACGACAACGAGCAACCAGTTTTGACTTTGTCACAACTGAGGTAATGGCTTTGATTGCCGCCTGGCTATCAATAAAAATGTCAATATTTTTATTAACCAGCTCACACGTGTAAAGGCTCTTTGCAGCCTCACAAACTGCGAGCACTTCCGCTTGGAAGACACTGCAGAAATCTGGAAGCTTTATTGTTCTGTCTAAGGGTGGGTTATCTGAAAAGATGCCTGACCCTACCCCTTCGTTTGTTTTGGAGCCGTCCGTGAAGACCGAAACATGATTATTGTTTATGACCCGGTTTTCCGTCCAGAGTGTCCTTGTGGGAATATCTGTTAGGGCTACCGGATTAAAATCAATGTGCGGTAATGTGTAGTCTGTCTGAATGTTTATGTCGGTATATCTCATGATAGTTCTATGACCGTAAAGGCCCTTTCTCCAATTATTGCATTGTTGAAGTCGCAGAGCACTTTTGGCCGCCATCTCTTTCGTAAAAAGATCGAGTGGGGCTAGTGAGAGGAATGTTTCTAGGGCTGCAGTTGGTGTAGTTCTCATGGCACTGGTTGTGCCGATACATGCTAGTCTTTGAATTTTAGTCATGGTTCTAAGATTGGTTGCCTTATCCAAGGCTGGCCACCAAACCAAACATGCGTATGTCAGGATTGGCCTTATTATGGCTGTGTACATCCACTGAATGGTTTTAGGGCTTGGACCCCATCTTTTACCGAAGATTCTACTGCAAGTATAGAATGCTATTGATGCTTTCTTTTCTCTTTCTTTTATGTTTTCTTTCCAGTTGAGTTTACGATCAATAATCAGACCAAGATATTTTGCCGTACCAGTTATATGGAGCGGTGTCCCATTTATAGTGGGGGGGTTTATATTTGGAATGTTGCGTTTTCTTGTAAACAAAACTAGTTCTGTCTTGAGTGGGTTGACATAAAGTCCACAGCTTTTGGCTAAAAATATAGATATGTAATAATTCAGGTGTCTTTTGTAATAACCTTCAATCAAATCTTTTAACCAAATAAAAAACTCGACTTTAGCAGTTGACCAACAAAGTAAAAACAAAGAAAGCTATAATATGGTAACAAATTCCATAAAATTTACTTCCAATGTCTTTTATCTTACATCTGGTATAACTGGAATTACATTCTTAAAAACCCCGCAGTTTAATAAATTACTTTCTGTTCTTTCCAAATCGTTAAACTCTTAAACTCTACATACCTACTATAAAATAAAACATGTTTCGTTTGCCAAATTCCCAAGAACCGTAAATCCTGTTCCACTTCTTTTGGGATCATCGTGACTTACCCAACACCTTTCATGATTTTATGTTGTTACCAAGAGTTAGATGGTTGGTTCCCTACCTAAATGATGACATTCTTTATATTCTTTTTTAAAACCAACACCATCAGAAGAATACAAACAAAAATAACCAACAACAACTTGACCTGGTTTTAAAGCTGGAAAAAATTTCCCCCACATACTAACTGCACTTTAAAATATTTATTGCACTTTTATGTTCCTTTCTTCTTTGTCAAAATAAAAATTTCGGACCACAACAACGATTTGAGTGCATTGCGTGTGAAGCTAACTAAAAAAAAAAACTTTAACCAAACAACCAAGCCATCTCCAAAAAGCCAACCTTGAGCTCATGGAATCGACAGATAATTTTCATGTACTAACACTAGTTGTGTTTTCTTAATCATATTGATTTTTTTGTTTGTTTTTTATTTAAACAAGTATTTTGGTAATGACAGCTGTTACACAGTTACATGTGTAGCAAACGCCGATATTGTTGTTGCAATCCAGAATCCTACTATACTACAGATGCAGATACATTGGTTTATTTTTTTGTTCGTGTGACGTCATTCTGATTCATTCAACAAAGTCGGACAATTATTGTATATACATATTTGGCATTGGCAGTTGTGATTTGTAGTAGTAGTAGAAAGTTCTTTTTACTATAAAACACAGTAAAATCTCTCTCACAAGACGCAGAGGCTAATGAGAAAAAAAAAATAAAAAAATCCATTGTAGGTAGTTTTGGAGGAAAGCATTAAAAAAAAACAGATACATAATTCGATTACATGTAATTTAATTACATTAATTTGCTGCCCAGATCCATTTCCAACAAGGACATTTGAGTACTTATCGCATTTGAGATGAATTTTTTGTGAAACATAAATTGCTGCAATAAAATCCTTGAACTGCTTTATATTTTCAGGCTCTTAACCCGTTCTTTTGCTTCAATTAGAGATGGAAGTGGACCTATTATATGTTGCGAAATGAGGTGGCCACAAAATGCCTAATTTGACAGCCCGAAAACCCTTACTTACTTACTTAAGGTGACGCTACAGTCCGCTGTGGACCAGGGCCTCAATTAACAAGTTTCTTACAGTCGGCTCGGTTTCTAGCTAGCTGTCTCCAGTTTCGCACGCCAAGTTGGTTGAGATTCTCTTCCACTTGCGTGCGCCACCCGTTACGCTGTTCTCTTCTACTGCGCCGCCCCCCAGGGTTGGATTGAAAGACTTTCCAGGCCGGAACATTGATGTCCATTCGCTCTAGGTGACCCAGCCATCTCAGTCAATGGCTTTTCACTATTGTGGCTAGGTCAGTGTCGCAGTACAGCCTGTACAATTAGTTGTTGTATCCTGTTCTCCATTCCACATCTTTGCAGACGGGACCAAAAATCACCCGAATAATTTTCCTCTCAAAACAGCCTAAAGCGTTCTCATCCACCGTTAATAGTGTCCATGACTCTGCACCATACATCAGGACGGGGGTAATAAGCGTCTTATAAATAAATTAATTTGGTGGGGCGCAACAGCTTGTAGAGAACCAGGGCCTAGTGACTTAGAACTCTCAACCATTCCTGTGTGCGCGTTGTTTGCAGGAATAGAGGGGACCTGCAATTTTATGCCGAGTCCGAGCGGCTTAAAAAGAAGCACTTATTCATGACTTGGAGAATTTTCCAGTTCCTCGCAAGAGGCAGTAAATTGGAAAAAACATTTCTGTTTTTAGGTGGCAGCGACTGGGAATCGAACCCAAACCTTCGGCATGACAGTCGAACGCACTAACCATTATGCCACGAGGTACTACCTCTAAGCGTCTTATACAGGGACACTAGTTACTCGAGAGAGGGCCTTGCTTCATAATTGCATTCTCACCCCAAAAAAGCAGCGATTGGCATCAAGAGTAATCCTTCATTTTATCTCAGCACTGGTGTCGTTCGCTGAGTTAATAGCGGAGCCTGGGTAGACACCCTAACCACCTCAAAATTATAGCTGTCTATAGACGTCGGTGTTGGGTGTCATTTCTTGTTGACATCATATACTTGGTCTTGCCTTCTTGGCTTCCTCCTCAATACTCACGAAAGCACCAGTGAAATCAAAGCTTTGTTCGACCGATTGATATCGTCAGCGTAAGCGAGTAATTGGACGGACCTTTGAAAGATTGTGCTTCTAGTGTTGACTCGAGAGTTTTGCACTATTCTTTCAAGAACGATATTGAAGAAGTCGCAAGACAGCGTGTCGTCTTGCCTAAAACATTTTTTGACATCAAAGGTATTGCGAATATTTCGTCGATAGTAGACTTTCCTTACCTTAAGCCACAATAATATGAACCTATCAGGTTTAAGACGAATGGCTTCAGGCGTTCACAAAGTACGGCAGAGAAGATCTTTTAGGCTATTTTAAGAAGACTGATGCCTCTGTAGTTGGTGCAGTCCAGAGGATCGCCTTTCTTGAGGATCGGGCAAACAATGCTGAGGTTCCATTAATCGGACATGCTTTCCTCCGACCATATTTTACAGATGAGCTGATAAGTTTTAGATAAAGCTATCTTTACTACGTCGAGATCGGATGGACAGAATTGTCGCCCTATGTCGTCCAGGTTGAATGGTGCAATCTGTATGGTAGCGGAATCCGTTTTTCAGAAATGTTTTGAAATGTTTTTCCATATTCTAAGCACTGACTGCGATTCTTCTACGATGTACCTACCCCTGATCGTACATCAGGGATTCTGGATCCTGCTGAATATCGTTGAATGAATACCTAATTAGTTTGACGTGTACTTGTCTATTAATTGGTATTTATTTATATTATTTATATTTTTATCTAACGTTTAGCTTCTTCTCTCTCTCTAACACTCACCCTGGGATTCAATATTGATAGTCAAAATTGCTAAGCTAGAACAATTATGCTCGAGGAACACTTAAGTGGTCGGAAAAAAACAAGCGAATGCACGGAAAGCATATGACGTGGCTATAATTCTGGAGTGAAACGTTTCGTTATGTTTCGTTCAACAATGATTTTAGAAGTGGGGTGCGCTCCCGAGCTCCCGAGCGCATTGTGAAATTGGAATGCCGAATAGAGACATATGATAAGTACAGTATTAGTGTGTTCCCCTTTTGACGATACGGAAAGCTACTTTTCGTTGGTTTTTGACATTAGCTCTAGTCTCTAGTCTAGTCTAGGCTGGATGCTGGTTGTCGGATAAGTCCATTGGAGGTCTTGACTTTGGCAAAACGGACTTGACATTCTTAGCAGGAAATACTTTTGATATGCGGCCTTTGCGACACTGGCTTCGTGGCTGATTATGGACTCACAAATAATGACGATGTCGTTGATTTCTAGCGGGTGTATGTTCTTTATCGGGTCAATTGGGTCGTTTCCAGATCTGAGGTAGGTACTCTTCTGTCGACTTCTTCCATGGCCGGTCCCTTAGACTAAGTGCAATCCTTCTTCGCTTTCTGAGACACCTTTTCATCCACTGGATAAAGTTTCAAGCGGGCTTCGTTAAGAACAACAGCTGAGCTCTGGTGACTGATTATTTTTCGTGGTATAATGCGACATGATAAACTCTTACATAGTATGTTTCCGTGGCAGCAAAATTAAGCGGCTGGCTTCAAATGGCAAGTAAAGTGCTTTGTCAAGACGGTATTGAACTCGTAGAAGTCCCTATACATCAACATAGGGGTTCAAGGAGTATATTGAACTCTTTCTTGTTATACTCTTTGTACTTCTTGACCCAGAAGATTTTCGGCACTGCCGATCTCAGCTACTGTAAGGAAGCAAATTGTTGTCCGTTCCCCAGCATACCGAAATTTACTTGCGGCAAGAAGTACCATTGCTCTATAAAGCTTCTTTTAAAATTTAACTAAAGTATTACATATTGCGAATTGTAAAAGGAGACAAGGTTTGACTTCTTCTACATCTGTACGGCTGGGTTGTCATGGCTGACAAAAAGTCTTCAGTTTTGTTTAGAAAATCAGTACCGAACGAACAGAACGAACCCACACGAGACTGCGCACGGGCTTGCTAAGAGTGACTTCGAAGTTTTGTTTGCTTGAGAGTCCACTTGATGAGACCTTCCAATATCATTATGGTGTTTCAAGAACTCCGCACCAATTATATGACAGGTAACATCAATGACAATAACTGTCCAAACGAATGGACTTATTGCGTTAGGAGGTCGTCCTCCAAACGATTGTCGTCAAGATGGAGCTTAAAGTTTGCTTAGTGCAAAGTCTACCTTATCCCTCAATTCTCTATTATTTGTTCAATAAGAGACTTGGAGACTTGACTGTATACCTAGTCGTAGTTTATCAGCTATAGTTACTTACAGTTTCAAATGGTCACTGATAGTTTCTACCGGAACAAGGGTGGGGTGTGGACTATCATTAAGTGGGAGAAGTATGAAGTACAAATGAAAATCGTAGTTTGTTTGCAAAATACAAACAAATTGGAATGAAAATAAAGAATAACGAACCAAAAAAAAAATACGAGTAGGTAGGTATATATTTGAAGCACCATGGTCGAAGAAAAACCTTGGGAAATGTTCTCAACTGGAATAGTTTTTTTTTTTGTGATTCAACATTTTTTTTTGTATCCATCATTGTGTGCAGCTAAGAGGGTTTTTGGGGTTTTGCTTTTCAGATTTCATAAAATAATAAAATGGGATATTTAAAAGTCTAATTTAGAAGGAGATTTTTTCTTTTCTGTCCAAAATCAAGAAACTTATTTGCTTTTTTGGTCTTACTTGTTTTTTTTTTTCTTGGTTATTTATGTGTTCTGTTGAAATTGCTGATTATTGAGAATAGAGATGAATTACTTTGAGTACTTAGGTAATTGGGTTTTTTTGTTGTTATGTAGGTATATTGTTCAATGATGATTCAGTGTGCAAATCTTGAAAGCACTTTATTGATTGATGATAAATTGTTTGAATAGATTAATATTATTGAATTTTTTTTATTTTGAAAGAAAAAACAAACTGTACTTGAGACCTCCTTTTAATTGAATTAAAATGAATAATTTTATAAATGTGTTTTAATATCAAAACGTGTCTGATGATAAGCTGATCTGAATTTTTAAAAATGGAAACACAAAAATTGTTTTTCTCACTTTTGATTAAACAATTTCAAATGCTTTTAATGAAGTTTTTGTTTGCTGTGAGTATATACCTAATAATCAAAAAGGTTGTTTCAACAGTTTTTTTTTTTTGGTTTCTATTTATTTTATCACCTTTATTTATCTTTAAGTGTGTTGCTACTTATGTAGGTATTACTTTTGTTGACAAGTTTCTCGAAAGATTTCAATAATATTTACCACTTTTGTTGTAAAAAAAAATGCTCTCTCTTGATATTTTCATACCTTTATCTAAGTATGAATTTCTTATTTATATAATTTTTTTTCGTTTTCTTTTTTTTATTTTAAGTTTAGAAAAAAACATCTAGAACAATAATTTCAAGTTAAATTTAGTGTTGGGGAAAAAAATTGGTTTACCTATATAAAAAGTTCAAGGTAAGTAGTGTTGTGTTGTTTTCTAAAAATAGAAACTATGTGTGTTTCCATTTATATAAACCAAACGTCATCATTTTAACTCGAATCACGTTTTGATGTTTTTTCGGTTTTTAATAGAAAATACTAACTGAATTTTTGTACAGTCGATTTTTAAGGTGTAACACTAGTAACAGTAAATATGTAATTTCTTATTACTAAAGGGTTTTCCAATAGGGGGATTTCCATAGCGCGTACTTTGGTACCTTGGTTCTAGATGTCGTTGTTGGTTTATCATCCTTCGCATTAGTTGATTAGGGTGGTTGGCGATGCTTAACCAGCTTATCTTCAGATAAAAATATTTAATTTTCCAGGGGGCTACCTTGAACTCATAGTAGATTTGCTCGATTTGTCTACGCCCGCCGCTGACCATGGAAGTAAAACCCAATGCAGATCCGCAGGAGTTTTTATAGTCGTTTTGGAGATGGTGAACCAAACTGTAACTGATGACTGGTCTCAGGAGTTGCTTTTAGATTAAAACATATTGTTGACTAAGACAAGTTCTCTTTTTCATCAGCAGGTAGAGGCGGTGGAAAGTAGAATTTTGAAGACATTCCGTGGATGTGGTTTGAATCTCAGCAACTCGTTGAGATTGATGCCTTGGTATTTGGCGCTGCATTTGGTTGGTAATCTGGTTCCGTCTGGGAGTGCTAGGGTAATGATTCTGCAGCTTCGACCCTTGGGACTCCACCCCTGATGCTCTTCAGTGTCGATTTGCAGCTCTCCAGTTGCATGAAAAAGTTTCTGCAAGAAAGAAAAGAGAATATAATTTTGATTAGTGCTAAAGGAAAGGAAGTGGAGTTTATGGAAAGGGGCTTCAATCCATACAATGTCGAATGCTTTCTTGACTTCCAGGAAGCATCCGACCGTAATTTGATTGTGGTGGTGATTTCATGATGAAACTTCAGGAGCGGATGCAGGGTGGAATGCTCTTCTCAGAAACCGAACTGCATATCCAGGATGATGTTGCAGAACTTCTTGAGCTTCCTGAGTATCAGCTCTTCCAAGAGCTTACTTTTATTATTGATAAGGGATATCGGCCCGTAGTTGGTGATCATGTTCCCTTCACCTTTCTTGGGAATCTAAGGGAAAGTAATAGTTGTTGATGCAGCTGTTGAAGATGACGGCTAATAACACCATCATTATTTGTGGAAGCTTTTGTAGAACAAAGTTAGACACCCCATCCGGTCCAGCTATTTTCTTTGGTTTGTTGGAGTTGCAAATAATCTCAGCTATCTCCTTTGGGGTGATCAAGTTTGGGCTGTTGTGACTGGATCACTTGCAGGATTTGTGTCGCGAAACATTGCTCTATCCACGTTGGGCATCAGTGTCTGCTGGATGGATGCCTCAAATTCGCCAATGAAGACTGGACCATCAGATGGACTGAGCGTAAAGTTTCTTTCGGAATGGGAAGCGAAGGCTTCAACTTTGTCATGTATCGTTCTTGCTTCTCCATTTTTGGTGATGATCGATCAGTCTGTTGATGTTCTTGCTGGCGTCAGACCCAGGTTTGATTGACTGCAGTTTCTTCTTGAATTGGTTGTTATTGTGGTGTTTGATGAAATTTCGGAACTTAATGTTGAGGCACTGAAGTTCACTCCACACTGTCTGTTAGTAGCTGTTAGTAGCTGTTAGTTCTGTTAAGTTCTCGCTAGTGGATCCTTTTAATACGTTTTCTAAGTCATTGCCTTTGGTAATGTAGGTTCTGGGTATACTGGGAAGGATGCTGATATCTATCCTTTGACCTCTTGGGCTGCTTTTGGTTATCCAATGCGTTCGCAAGAGCAAGTTGCAGACAGTCGATGGCTGTGTCAATCTGGAGGAAGCTTTATGACGCCTTAAACATCTTGGTGAAATTTTCTACTGGTTCTGTCGCTAGGAAGATGGGTTGATGAAGTTTGATGCTTATAGCTGGACAGTTTCATGGTCCGAGTAGCAGGTTAACATCGTTGAAATTTCATGCATACACGTGTATTTAAAACGTACACGGGTACACGGATATCAATTCTTTAATTCACCCGTCCGAAATCGTGAGCTTGAATCCTCTCAGCTTATCTACACGTCTATTTAAAACGTACACGGGTACCCGGAAATGAATTCCTTAATACACATGTACCCGTGTAATTAATCACCAGTTTATCTACACATCTATTTAAAACGTACACAATCACCCGTCCGAAATTGAGAGCTTGAATCCTCTCGGTTTATTAACACGTACCTTAATACAAGTGTCACGGGTACACGTATAATTAATCACCCGCCCAAAATCGAGAACTTGAATCCGCTCAGTTTATTTACACGTCTATTTAAAACTTATACGGGTACACGGATATCAATTCCTTAATACACGTGTACCCGTCTAATTAATCACCAGTTTATCTACACGTCTATTTAAAACGTACACGGATACACGGATATCAATGCCGTAATACACGTGTTCCCGTGTAGCGGGTACTCGCTTAATTTTAATCACCCGTCCGAAATCGAGAGCTTAAATCCGCTCAGTTTATTTACACGTCTATTTAAAACGTACAAGGTACACGGATATCAATTCCTTAACACACGTGTACCCGTGTTATTAATCGACCGCCCGAAACCAAGAGCTCGAATCCGCTCAGTTGTGACCTTGTATTAAATAAACACAACTTTAACTGAAAGTAACTCAAAATAATGTCAAATATTTGAATCAATTTCATTACCTAACCTAACAAAAGAAATGGTCATGACATGCACGCAAAACGCTTTTATATCTTAAAACCACCTAGATATTCTTAAGCCTTTATCTAGGTCAATCCTATTAAAACCAAAATACTAAACGAACCATGTAATATAGGTAAGCGATTTCTAAAAAAGAAAACCTAACAACTATTTTACGCACAATAGCAAAATGCTATTTTGTTTAATCTGCTTTTAAACCAAAAAACGAAAACGACAAAAAATTAAATTGACTCCTCTAATTTCTCCGACATTGACACGAACATTTTTTTTTTATTTAACGGATAAATTGTGGTAGCAATTATATGCTTGTCGTCATCGTCTGGCTCCAATGGACAGTAAATATATAATGTCACCGCCGACCGACGCGACGGCCACCCCGCCATGTTGACATAATTTTCACTTTAACATACATATTTTTGCCTTCGCCACCATTCACCAACCATTCATTATTTTTGTTTCTCACACCTTTTCTATGGTGACATAGTTCTAAATTGTTGTAAATGAAGGGTGTGCTTTGTTGGGGCTTAGGGAAATTAGAGTTTTAAAAGAAAGGCCCCAAATGACTAAGGGGTGCTACTCTCAATATTCAACAAAGTGTGGTTAAGTTCAAAATTTGTTTATGATTTCATAAAAACTCTGCTCATATTTGTATGCAAATTTTAACCTTGCTCTCAAAAACTGATGGAAAATTGCGTAGTCAACACGAAACTAAGAATTATTCGTCGCGTGGTTCGTGACTTAGACACTTAGATTTTTGGGCCAATCGCGACATAAGAAGCCTCTGCAAAAGAATACTACTAGAATTCTTAATTGGATTTGTTCTTAATCTGAAGGGAAGTAGGCAAATAAAAAAAAAACTTGAAAATCTGTGTCACAAGAAACCAACACAATTTTACTTGTTACGAGTATAATAGCTCAATCTGAACAGTCAGATATCAAAAAAATCCAAAACCCTTTGGCCAAAGATTATGTATGATGAGATTTCCATCAAAAAATCACAACTTATTTTTCTCATCATCGTCCTTGTCGATTGCATGTAACCACCTTTCGCTTGTGGCAACATAAAAGGCCATGGCGCCAAATATGAGTATTATATAAAATCTCAAGCACGCAAAGTGGATTTTATAGTGAATATTTTGTTTACTGGTGAAACAGTAATGATGTCAGCAACACGTTTGAAGTTGGGTGTGCACAGTGGGGCGAGGGAGGAAGGGCGGTGGGGTGTTGTATGACATTGCTGGTGATGTAAAAAAGTAAAACCAAAAAGTGGAATGAAATATCTTTTGTCAATTGGGTGAAATAATAGCATGAAATATATATTTTTCCTTATTTTATGTCCTTGAAATGTTAAAATGTCATCGTCGTTGTCGTTATCGTTGTAGTTGTTGTTATTTTATTTAATTTGTTGTCAGTAGTTGACAGAACTACAGTTCTTTCCTGTCGTTCAACAAAAAAAAAAAACAAAAACAGAAAAACGAAATATTTTTGTGTGGCACCAAATGAGGGAGTGTTACACCACACGTTTGCCAGGACACAAGTGAAGTTCAAGTTCGTGCAAATTTCGTTGTTAGTGTTTTTTTTAAGTGGAATTTCAAAAGTGAAGTTGGTTTTTTTTGTTTCTTTTCTATTTCACTTTAATATGAGTTTAAATATTTTCAACACGAAGGACGAAAATTCAATTTTGAGAGTAGCTGCAGTTTCTGTAAGTGAAACAATTGTTAAATTATCTGAATTGAATTTCTATTTATGTAACGATTAAATTTTTAAAACAAGAAGTACCGTCAAATCGTGTGACGACTTTTCTTGCGAAATAATGTGACATCCATCAGATACTTGAGAAAAACGTTGACATTAGTATTTTCACTTCATCTGGTTCTTCCATAACCTTTTTGTAGTCCAGTCATTAAAGCTTTTTGCTTCGCAACAAATGGCGAAAGGCTGAATTTATATATATATCATCGTATATAGCCCCCTAATGGCATTCTTAAGAAACTGTAAAAAATCTGCATCTATATGAGCGCCGCTAACTACCTATTTTACGGGGTGTCAAAAACCCCCCAAACGGTTTTTAAGGAAATGAAAATAAGTTACTTATCATTTTTTTGTAGGAAATTTTCTAAGCTACAACCTAGTCCTTGACAACCTAGAGTTGCCGTTAGAGTTGCCGTTGGGGAAATATTCCTTAAAACCCCCTTGGATGGGACTTTGACCCCAAGATAAATTGTTAGCGGTGCTCATATCGATGGGGTCTTCTTACAATTTCTTTACAATGTCATGGGGATGCTATGTACCAAAATCCAGCTGTCCGCCATTTTTTTTGCAGATTTTTCAGCGAATGTGACTGGACTAATAGAAATATTTCCTTTAAATACTCATCAGGGGACTGAGGAGCTGAACGGACAATCTATGACCTCCCGCACAAACTACCTAATAAAACAACAAAATATTTTTGTTACGGGAGTGACAATTCCCTACTTACTAAGGATGGCGTTACAGTCCGGGGTGGACCAGGGCCTCAACCAACAAGCTTATTCCAGCCGGCTCGGTTTTTAGCTAGCTGTCTCTAGTTTCGAACGCCAAGTTGGTTGAGATTCTCTTCCACTTGCGTGCGCCACCTGTTACTCTGTCTTCCTGTACTGCGCTGTCCCACGGGGTTGGATTCAAAAACTTTCCGGGCCGGAGCATTGATGTCCATTCATCTCAGCCATCTCAGTCGTCGTCGACTTTTCACTTTTATTGCAGGGTCGGTGTCGCTGTTCAGCTTGTACAGTTCGCTGTTGTATCTTCTTCTCAATTCATCATCTTTGTAGACGGGACCAACAATCACGCGGAGAATTTTCCTCTTAAAGCAGCCTAAAGCGTTCTCATCCACCGTAAATAGTGTCCATTCCTCTGCACTATACATCAGAACCGGGATGATAAGCATCTTTTACAGGTACACTTTAGTTGCCCGAGAGGGGCTTTGCTTCTCAATTGATTTCTTAGTCTAAGGAAACAGCGATTGGCAAGAGTAATTCTTCGTTTGATCTCAGCACTCGTATGGTTCGCTGAGTTTATAGCGGATCCTTGGTAGTCAAAGTCTCTGACCCCCTCAAAATTATAGCTGTCTATAGAGACGTTATGTCCGAAACGTCTTGGTGTTGGGTGTCCTTTCTTGTTGACAACAAATAGTTGGTCTTGGCTTCATACACCTTTAAACCAATTTTCTTGGCTTCCTCCTCAATTCTCACGAAAACACCACTGACTCTTTCAAGAGCGATATTGAAGTCGCATAACAGCGAGTCGCCTTAAACTTTTTTTTGGACAACAAAGGTATTGGTGAGGTCGTTGCCGACCTTGATGGAGCAGCGTGCATTCTCCATTGTCATCCTGCAGAAACGGAAGAGATTGGGAGGGATGCTTAAACTAGACATTGCTCTATATAAATCGTCTCTATAGATGCTGTCATACGCGTCCTTGAAATCGATGAAAAGGTGGTGGGTATCGATTTGAAACTCCTGGGTTTTATTCAAGATCTGCCGTAGTTCGAATATTTGGTCAATGGTGGACATTCCTGGCCTAAAGCCACACTGATATGGGCCTATCAGATTGTTGACGAATGGCTTCAGGGGTTGATAAGACTGTTGCCTCTGTAGTGGGTGCAGTCCAGATGATCACCTGTCGTCAGCAAATAATGCTGTGGTTCCATTCATCGGGCATGCTTTCCTCAGACCATATGAGCCGGATGAGCTTGTGTATACTCCCAACCAGGTTGAATGGTGCAATCAGCATGTCAGTGGAATTCGGTTTGTCATCGCCGCGCCGTTATACAATTTGCAGAAATGATTTTTCTATATCGTCAGCACCGACTGTGATTCTACCACGATGTTCCCCTGATCGTCCTTGCTTCGGTTTGGGCCTTGTAACCTTTGGGAGGTTCTTTTTACTTTTTGGTAAAACGTCCGAACTTCATTCCTGCAATGGCATCCCTCTAATTCCTCGATCGCGCACTTCTCATGCTCTTTCTTTTTCCTTCTTAGAAGCTTGTGTTCCTCTCTCCTCTTCTGCTCGCAGAGCTCGCGAGCAGCTCTGGTCCTTCTATGCAGCGCAGCTTTGTATGCCTGTTGTTTGGATGCATGTACTTTCCGGCCTTCTTCGTCGAACCATGGACTTTGCTCTGATGGCCAGCACGTCAAGTGTGGCAACTCTGATGGATTCCTGGCAATTCTTCCACTGGTTGTCGATACTTGAAGTTGGCGGCATAGGACTATTTTAGAGGGCGCGAGAGAATCGATCGACGCTGTCCGACGTTGATCTTCCTCACAGTATTTTCCTGTTTTGGCTTTGGTCTGGATATTTTAGCAGTACCTTAGCTACAACGAGATCTGAGTCAATGTTGGAACGTTCGGGCATCCTAGATACTGGAGGAGTGCCATGCGTCGATCGCAATGTGGTCAATCTGGTTGGCTGTTGATTGACCATGAATTCGCCATATTCCCTTGTGTGTATCGCGATGTGAGAACTGCGTACTATTTACCACAACGTTTCGGCGGCAGCAAAGTCGATTAACTTAAGACCGTTATATTCCGATTATGCCACCAAAGATGTCTTCTTTTCCTTTTTTAGCATTAAAATCACCCAAGCCAATCTTTATGTCATAGCTAGGACATTGCTCATATATGTTTTGTCCAGGAGCTCGTAGACCTCGTCATTGATGTCATCATCTTTCTCCTCTGTGGTAGCAGGCGCGCATAAAGGCTGATGTGGCGAAATTAGCCTTGATAAGAATTGTCATGAGGCGTTCGTTCCCATACAAAGCTGAAACTCAAGACTTCTTACCTATTGGTTAGGTACGTTTGAAGTGGCTGTCAGTCATTCAATATAACCTAACCTTGGCACTTCTTTCCTAAGTCTGCCTCTAACGACGAAGCCAAACCCAAAAAGACACTGCCTATGTTGTCGGTAACAGTCGCCGTAGCAGATATCGTAGTCTTTCATTTTTCTTTTGCCCGGCCCATCTCATCGCACTTTTCGATGGCGGTGATGTCTGGTTTGTAGCAGTCTATGGCCTCGGTTAAATGTTCGGCTGCATGTTGGGTTAAGAGAGACAGAATACTCCACGTGCAGATCCGAAGTTCGTTGTCCTTTATTCGTTTGTTAGTTTCGTCAACTGTTAATCCGTCCGTATCCGAGGCTTGTTTTGGTTTTGCAACGTGGCCGGGAAGTCAGCTCGACCCCTACCTGGAGGACTAGACCCTTAGTTCGACTCCAGGGGCGGGGAACCGGATTAACCGCTCCTTATGGGCCTGAGCTCCGAATATGTCGTAGTATAAGGTGTTCACTAAGTATTTCAACCTAACTGGAACTGTAGACGCCACTGTTGATCCCATCTGGGAAACTCTTCCGCTGTCGCCTTGATGAAAGGAGAAGTGCCTTAGTGGAAACACTCCCCCTCCTCCTCTTTAACAACCGAACTTGACCACATTTAATAAATAAATCAAATGAATTCAGTAACACGACCGCTCGTAGAGAAGAACCAAGGCCTAGTGACTTACAACTCTTAACTATGCCTGTGTGGGTGGTGTTGACAGGAATTTAAAACATACCTAAATACTTCTATACCCCGAGTGATATTGCAGAAGATTGTTGAAAACAACAATATTTTCATCTTTCAGAAATAAATTATTTTGTTGATTCTCTGAAAGAATTTGGCCCTCTCCGAATTTAATTATAAAAAATTATAAACACAAGTATCAAGGTTGACCCAGAGTTATACTAGGTATGTATTCTATTTTTCTTACATCATCTAATTGAATTTTACTACTCTTTGCCGTCATAAAAAGCCAATGCCCAATTTATTCCCATTTGACCATTAGTACGTACACTGGCTTGATGCAATGTGAGTAAAAATAAGCAAAAAAAAAATCAATAAATAATTATTTTCTAAGTACTTTGGCATAAAAGTAAACCTACTACTCGTTATATAGTCTCTCTGATGTGCTGATTCAAGGTGAGTTGGCTTAAGCTATAAAATATATATATGTATACGTCATGATAAATAGAATTATATAAAATTCACGTAATAGCTATAGGTGCAAGTGCTCCATGTGTTTGGATTTTTTTTTTTGCAACACGTTTCCGTATTTTCAGAGAAAATATTTATCAACAATATTCAACGCGTGCTTGAGAATAAACTACACACAAATGACAGTGACTCATATTTAAGACATAAATTCTCTAAAAAATGAAAACCATATTTTTTTTTTTCACTTTAATTATTGAACATTAAAATCAAAACTGAAACGTGCTGGTTTTGCAATAATTATTGTATTTTATTTTATTTTGGGGGACAATAATTTATCGTGTCGTCAAGAATGTTTTTATAAAAATAAAAAAAAAAAACAAATGCAAATCACTGCTAGTGGATACTATATTATTTGAGTCACCTAATCGATACTATAGTCATAGAAATACAGTGCAACCTAGACATCAGCTTATCACGGCTCTACATTTAAAGAAGACAAGAAATATGATTGATTAATGATTTCGTTAAAGAACCGCACTGCGAAAAACATGCATATTTATTCATTTTCTTCAAAAGGAAACTTATCAATTTGTTAAAAATAAATGAGAATTTATGTGCAATATTAGTAAAATTTAGTTCACAAATTTCTTCAAGTATTTATTCTAAAAAATACAAAATAAAAGTTGAAATAAAAAATAAAAAAATAAGTTGAAATAAATTTATTTGTACGCATCTTTCCATGCCAGGGTCGATTTTATTAACACGCCACCAAGTTAAAATTAAAATGCTTTGGTTCGTTAAACCCACAATTGGATCAACCACGGCTAGAGAAGTGTCAAAATAATTAATTTCTGTTGCAAGACATTCCTACCGAAGCGTAGAAGGACATTAAAGAAAGCAATATTGCAATGATGAAACAAATAAATATGATAAAGAATAATAGAAGCTTAGATTGCTGAGGATATGCCATCATCAAGTGAAGCTTTTTGATGTGTAAAAATTAGGCTAGGAAGGTTTTAGTAGTTCATAGTTAAATGATTTCATACCCGTTCGTGTAACGTCAAAAATAAACCCGAATTATTTTTGAGTTATCAAAAGTGCCTTTTGTGTTTTCTTAATTTTTTAAGATCTAAGAAAGATTTTTACATTGGTATTTGTAGTAGATCGCTCTAATCTAAGTATACAGAAAAAGTTTTATAAAAATCGTAGAAGTCTTGTTTAAGAAAACAAAATCACAACAAAAACATAAATGTTAAAAAAGGAGCCAAGTTTTTATGTGCATAAGAAACCTGTGCGTAAAAAGTCAGCCAAAAAAAGTAATGAGATCTAAAATATATGCCAAGTTTTAAGTTCATGAAGTTCAATATCAAATATCTTAAGTGGAGTAATATCGAAACAATTCCAAATCATGACAGAAATTTGGTAATTAATGATTACTGATTAATATTTGGTGGGTTCACTGGTCAAGTTTTCATACATTTTAAATTTGTGATTAAGTGGTAAGTATTTAAGAGAAAACTTGCCAAGTAAATCCACCAAATTTTAATCAGAAATCATTAATTACCAAACTTCTGTCATGATTTGGAATTGTTTCGATATTACTCTACTTAAGATATTTGATATTGAACTTAATGAACTTAAAACTTGGCATATATTTTAGATCTCATTACTTTTTTTGGCTGACTTTTTACGCACAGGTTTCTTGTACACATAAGAACTTGGCTCCTTTTTTAACATTTATGTTTTTGTTGTGATTTCACTCCTTTTAAAAAAGATTTATTTTGCCAGGTGAAAGTCAAGCCCTACCGCTCTACAAAGTTTCATAATTCTACGACAGCCGAAAGTGCTCCATAAAAATAATAATTCTGATAAAATGGGTGGATGGCACCCCCCTGAATAGAAAATTGCAGATTTTCGATTTTTTCCTTTGTATGTACCACAAGGCCTACCGCAAAATTTCAAGTTTCTACGATGTCAGGAAGTGCTCAACAATTTTTGCGATTTTTGAAGTCCTATATCTTGGGAACTACTAGTGCTAAAGAGTTGAAATTTGGTAAGCCACCTGTGTTTGATCAGTTCAGCAAATACTCCGAATTTTAAGTTTCTGACTTTATTGGTACTGAAGTTAGAGGGGGGTTGAAAATCGCCTGAGTTTGTTCCTGTAAAAAGGGTGTAGTGCTGCGAACTTGGCTGGGCACTACCGTGCCCTTTGATTTAGTTTCCATTAAATGAGAACTAAGTCCCTCGGTGGACTTGGTTCCCGGGGACTTAGTTCCCTGCACCCTCTCGGTCTTATTGTTTCGTCAAAAAAAAAACTTGACATTTTGAAAAAAGTTAATTTTTTCAAAATTTTATGTTTGAACGTTTTTTCCGAAACTTTTAATTAAAAGTACTTTATTTGAAAATAAACCATAATAATGGAATTCTGGCTTTCCAAAAAGCTACCAAACAATACTGTAAGTGCTGCCGTTGTTTTTTTAACTAAAAATTAGGAAATTTAATTAACACCTGCACGACTATAGGCTATAGTGGATGAAAATAAAAATCTGAAAAAATAGGGAATTCAGTTTTATTCATTTTTCCATATAACGACCTATTAGTAATAGGGTTTTATTATCCATTATTCACATTTTTAAGCATTACGGTTCATGTGATGTGATCTGAGACAAACTTTAGTCTTGCTTTAGTATAATTCAACATTTCATTTATGACAAGTCAAACAGGTTAATTTATAGAAGTCTTATTAATAGAATTTATTAATAAATTCCGATCTACGTGTATCCAAGAAAGCATTGTGTAATGTACATTAACATAGGTACATGTATTTAGGTTTTTCTAATTAAAAGTATTTCCTTAAATTTTCTATGAAATGTGATTATTTTATGAAAATTATCCTGAATGTTTTTTTTTCATATTCTTTGGTAAAGCATTAAATTTTGTTTCATTTAATTCTTTTTTTTTGCAAGAAATAAATTCAGCATAAAGTTTTTATTTTTTTTGTTCGTGCCATTTGTCACGTAGTCTAAACTTGAAATCTTTGTTACTAATGACTTGTTTTGATAAATGATTATTGAAGGAGAAAATCTTTTCAAAGTAAACGAATATCTTTAGTATGTTACTACTTTAAGAATGACAATTTAATTGTAGTGTAAATAAAAAAAAAAATGTTAACTATGTAGGTTTAAATCAATCTTTGCGAAGTGTCAATCTTTGATTTGTTTGATTGAGTTTTTTTCTTCATTTTTCTTATGTGATAAATGAAATGCAAACATACCGAAAGAAATACGAATCAGGAGATCATGTTTCTGATACTTAAATTGGCTTAGACTTCAGATTTTTTTTTTTACTTCAGAGCTTGAAATGTTAAAATTTTATTGATATAGGTAGGTAATTATTTTAGCTGAAGTGTTTGTTCATTTGTGGTATTCTAAAAATCAGAAATTTCATGTTATATAAAAATATTAAAGTATCTCATTTTCTTTCTCTCATTTTAAGTTTTCTCTAAATGTCATCCACGAAATTAATTAATTAAATATTACGAAAATACATTAAAAACTTTCATACATTTTCCAATCAATTAAAAAAGTTGCGTCGCCTGTCTTATTTTGACGGACGAAATGACCTCCATAATTAACAGTAATAACCAAAATCCATTAAATGGATTTCGCAATTATTTAATCAAGTATTAATTTTTTCTTCCCCGAAACAAAAAAAAAATAACTTTCACTCTCACTTATTTAAGTTCTTGGATAATGAATGAAAATTCCCAAGTAAATGGTAAAAAAAAATTAAGCAAATTGAATAATGCCTTATGTCTTAATCTGGCCGTGTGTCAATTAACTTTCATCTTTTAAGTTCACTCGAATTGGTTAATCCAGGCTTTCAAAGAGAAAAGAGGTCAACAGAAAATAAAAAAAACTGAACATAATATCACAAGAATGAAAAAAATATTAAATCGCTTATCATATTAACTATAAATCATTCAAGAAGGTTGTTTTTTTTTTCTTATTTCTTGCATTGAGCTCTGAAATCGGAACTCATGGATTCACTCATTGGAAATTGTTGATAATTTTCTGCCAATTTATATTTAACACAAAAAAAAAATAAATAAATAAAGAAGAAATATGAAACTGATGGTAGCAAAGAATTAAATATTTTTTTTTTTAATAAATATGTTGCAACAATGTATATAAATGTTGTTTCTGTGTTGTAAATTGAATCATTTACTTTCCATTGGTTTCCACTTTCAAAATGAATAAATATACATATCTTTTGCATTCAGGAGATAGGTATATAATTACTTGTCAAAGTATTTACATGTACATAAATTACCTTCATACAAAAATACACTCAAAGAAAAGCATTGTGTAGAAAAATAGTTCAGGTAAAGGTTATAAGATTTTATTGCTTGGAAATGATATTGGTTTCTTAGGAAGCTGCCTGAAGTCAGAACCCCGTCCTCAAATTTTTTTTTTATCGGATTTGTTTGTCCACCGTTAGACCACGTTTGTCCAACCTTTAAAATCGTTTGTCCACCTCCAGGATAAAAAATATTCGACTTTTCTTTTTTTCTTGAGTCACTCGTTGACTTATAATATCCATGCTCAGCGACAAAAGGATTGATGGCACCTTAGGGAATGCAAAAACGACAAAACACGTCAGTGGAGGAACACCCCAGGCGGGGTTCTGTCACCACTTCTATGGCTTTTAGTCATGAACAAAATCCTCGTTAAACTAGAGAGATGTGGTGTGAAAGCGGTTGCGTATGCGGACGATTTTGTAATAGTGATGTCAGGAAAGGTCACTCCTGTGATAAGCAAAATCACAGAGATAGCTTTGAGAAATTTAGTAACTGGGCTACGAGCTGTGGTCTAGGAGTCAACCAGAGCAAAACTGAACTGAAGCTTAAGATGCAACCTTGATTCCACCCCGACTTAACAACCAACTGCTCTCACTATCAACCAGTGCAATGTTTCTTGAAGACCTCAATCGAAGATGATCTTGTGGACGTATACAGCTGTGATGGTAGGGCGATTCTTATTTATGGTTCGATTGTCAGGTGAAGCGTACTTAACAAAGCATATAACATCGAAAAACTTAAAAATGTTAGAATAGCTAGCGTTGGTACCTCAGGGTCTCTTCGATCTTGCCCAACGGATAGATGCCTTAAGTGTTTTTCTGCACCTTTTACCACTTGATGATTGAATATCTAGTATCCTGCAGTGCATTTAGACTCAAAGAATCAAATTGCTGGATTGCCAAACCTTATGGTCACAGCAATATCACCAAATTTGATTCCCACTAAAATTTGCTCGATTCCCTCTGCTCACCCCCTCAATGATTCTTAGTAGGTTAGGTTAGGTTAGGTTAAGGTGGCTGCCAGGAAAACTACTTACACACTTAGGCCAGAATAGGCCCATTGTGATACCACATAAAGACTGCGAGATGACCCTCGCTAATTAAACCAATTGGAGCTTTTAATAAAGCGATGGAGACTGGAATGTCGATCTTATTTAAATCACTGGGATCGTCAAAGAAAAAATTTCCTAAGTATATTTTACGTCTTTGAGAAAGAGCAGGGCATGAACAAAGAAGGTGTGGGATAGTTTCTTCCTCCTCCTCGTCCATGCAGCTTCTGCAGAAGTCATTTGAAAGAACGCCTAGTCTATTGGCGTGTTTGCCTATGAGGCAGTGTCCAGTTATGACACCAATTGTGGAGCTAATATGCAATCTACTAAGAGATAACAAACATTTCGATCGCTTCGGATCCAGTGTTGGCCAGATCCGTTTTGTCGCCAGACAAGTAGTGATACCTGTCCATCTGCTGTTTGTCATCAACATGAAATCTTGCTTAAGCATAAGTTTACAAGTAGAGATTGGTATTCCAATATTCACCCTGTCAGGTAATATTGGTGTAGTTGTTCCCTTCCTGGCGAGTTCATCGGCTTTACAGTTTCCTGCAATATCTCTGTGTCCCGGCACCCAGAAAAGGTGAATGTTGAACTGTTCTGCCATCTCCATTAGAGACGATCGACAATTTCGGGCAGTTACGGAGTTTGTAGAAACAGAGCCTAGTGATTTAAGGGCCGCTTGGCTATCTGAGAAGATACGGATATTTAAAGTAGATATTACGTTTTCTTTGAGCCAAGATAAAACTTCTTTTATCGCCAGGATTTCCGCTTGGAACACGCTACAATGATCAGGGAGACGGAAAGAGAGACTAATGTTTAGTCGTTCTGAGTACACGCCACCACCCACCCCCTCTTCAGTTTTTGAGCCATCCGTGTAGAAATGAATTGCTTCATCTCTCAAGAATTCCTCATCATCCCAAGTGGATCTTGTTGGAATTGTGACTTGGAAGTTTTTGCCAAAAATCGGCTGAGGGATGGTGTATTCGGAGTGTTTAGGGATTGATTCGAATTTGTTCAGAATGATAGTATGGCCAATAGAGTTATTGGACCATTGAGAGATGGCTCTGAGACGAATAGCTGTGCTCGCTGCCACTTGTTTAGTGTATATATCGAGGGGTGTAATGTTAAGCAGTATATCTAAGGCAGCGGAAGGTGTCGAACGGAGAGCTCCGCTGATACACATGCAAGCTGTTCTCTGCACTTTGCTTAACTTATCACGATAAGTTATTTTATCTAAAGCAGTCCACCATACTGCCACCCCATAAGTGAGTATCGGTCTGATGACCGCTGTGTATAGCCAGTGGGTGATATATGGGGACAAGCCCCATTTGGTTCCAATAGCTTTTTTACAGGAGAAAAGTGCCACTGTGGCCTTTCTGACTCTTTCTTGTATATTTGGTTTCCATCTCAACTTTTTGTCTAAAATCAGACCTAGATATTTAGCTTCATCTGAGAAGTTAAGTGGGCTACCATTTATTGATGGAGGGTCTATATTCGGAATTTTATATTTCCTTGTAAAGAGGACAAGTTCAATTTTTTGGGGATTTACACCTAGTCCACATTTGTCTGTCCATTTAAGTAGTTTGTTGAGAGCGGTTTGCATTAATTCTATAATGATTTGAATATGCTTTCCTGATATTGCAATGGCAACGTCATCAGCATATGAAATTACTTTAAAGCCCTCCGCTTCTAGATTAACTAATATTATATTATATATATATATATATATTAACTAATATTCCATATTCCATAGCCTTAGTAAGGATTTAAATATTTTACTCCCACCCAGAAAGGACTGGTATGATGACGTCGTGACGAAAGACTTCGACACAACTATCTATACTGACGGCTGAAAGATGAATGTTGGTTCAGGAATCTTTTCTGAGTCCCTTAACATCTCAAGATCCTTTCGTTTACCCAATTATGCTGGTGTGTTTCAAGCTGAATTACTTGCAGTTAGGAAGGCATGCAGAATACTTAAACTAGATCCAAACCAAAATCGTAATATAGTTATCCTCACAGTCAGGGTGCTGGTAAAGCTATTGATTCGGCTACAACCTCCTGTAAATTGGTCTAGTAATACCGGGATGAACTCGGAAGAATAAATATTAACCTCAAGGTCACCCTTATCTGGGTCCCTGGCTACAGGAACTTTGCACGAATGGACAGATCAACTGGATAGGCAAGAATTAGCCCTTCATAGCTCGCACTTGTGGAAAGAGTCAACATTCCCCGCGCAGCTGTGAAGGGCGATTTACTGTCAATCTTCCTTAGTTAATCCAATCGTAGGCGGAACAGCTTAACCAAATGCAAAATATCCAGAAAGATTTTGCCCGCCAATAATAAATCCCGAACATTTGCTCTGATATGTAGACTCAGGCGAGACATAGCTATAGAGTCGTTGCAACCCTGGACACTTGCCAGTAGGGGAACATGCGGTGAGGCTGGGTATTCCTTAATATACTCACTGTCGTAGGTGCAAGAAAAGGAAAAAAAAAACTTTCATTTTCTTTGTTAATGCCCTACTCTGGCCAAAATGAGAGAACAATCGTTTGGAGTGGTATTTTTTGACGACCTCAACGAACTTTCCGAAATGAAAATCAAAGATTTGATCTTATTTCTTAACGCGGCGAAGTTGATCTAAGACAAAAATCGGTTGATTCTATATCATGCTCCTCCTCAGACCCAATAGACCGTTAGAAATCAGGAGACGGGCCCCTGTGGGTTCCATGATGCTCAATGACACCGATGATCATACGGTTGGGTCGTTCGCGCTTCGATGCCTTTCTGCTATCTGCCGAGCATGCGATCCAATCGAGTGAGTGTCTTATGTCCAGGCTCATGTCGTTTCTGTAGCTCACAATATGCAACCACACCCCAAATCCGTTCTTATTCAAATCAGGGAACATATCTGGTCTCATGGAGGATGCTGATCTTCACTGAAAACCTCTCGTCATGTGGAGTGAGCAGACGGATGCCCAGGAAGAAATCTCGCATCCAATCATGTACCTGGAAGACCCCTTGAGGAATCATGTTTGTCGATTTGAGCAAACCAACAAACCACCTTCCCGAGTACCTCTGTTTTCAACTTCTAAGCATTGGAGATGATCATTTAATCCACTTTCATCCACAGGTCAAACGAGTTATGATATCAAAACTTCGCAATTCAGCTCTAATTAAGCACCGAGCGAATGTGACGCCCGTGCCACCATTTCTACGTTCCTACCTTTATTTTTACTTGTTTTTTATAGCAAACCTCGAAAAAACTAAAAAGTCCTCTAGTATCCCCAAATGAAATCATAGGAGGTTCGGGTGCATTGGGTTCGTTTGTCCACCAGCTCAGTTATGACAATCCATAAAAAAATCGTTTGTCCACCGTCAAGGAACAAATTATTTAACTTTTCTTTTTTTGCACGTAAAAACAAACATTGCTCCAACGCCCCCATATGACATCTTAGGGGGGCTGAGTCATTTTCGTTCCTTTTGTCGACCGGCTCAATATGAAAATCCATAAATGTGTGTCCACCATCGGAAAAAAATTATCCAGTTTTTCTTTACTGTTAGTTAAAACAAAAAAGGTTACCAAAACCCCCAAATGCAATTATAGGAAGGTGCAGTCAAGTGTGTTCGTTTAATCCACTGGCTTCTCATGAAAATCCATCAAAAAAATTCGTTTGTCCCCCAGGATACAAAATACTCGACTTTTCTTTTTTTTTATAGCAAACCTTGAAAAACAAAAGTCCTCTAGCATCGCCAAATGAAATCATAGGGGGTTGGGACACATTGCGTTCGTTTGTCCACCTGCTCAATATGAAAATCTTTAAAAAAAATCGTTTGTCCACCCTCAGGGAAAAAACATTCAGCATTTATTTTAAGCACGTAAAAGCAAAATGTGCTCCAACGCCCCAAAATTTAATTTTAAATGGGGGGGTAGTCAATTGTGTTCGTTTATCCACTGGTTCAATATGAAAATCCATAAAATATTGTTGTTTTCGCCCTCAGGGAAAAAATATTCGACTTTTCTTTATTTATAGCAAACTTCGAAAAACAAAAAAGTCCTCTAGCATCCCCAAATGAAATCATAACGGATTGGTGTGCATTGGTTTCGTTTATCTACCAGCTCAATATGAAAATCCGTACAAATATCGTGTTTCCACTCCCAGGGAAAAAAATATTCAACATTTTTTTTGCACGTAAAAACAAAAAGTGCTCCAACGCCCCCAGATGAAATCATAGAAATTCGTTTGTCCACGGTCTCATATAAAAATCCATACAAAATTGTGTGTATTCGACTTTTCTTTTTTTATAGCAAACCCAAAAGAATAAAAATGGCCTCCAGCATTCCCAATTTAAATCTTCTTGGGGTGGAGCTAGTTGAATTATTTTTTTTTAGTTTTTCGATACTTTTCCAACATTAACAAAATTTAACCTTGGTTTTAAATTTTGGTCTTTATCAAATAATTCATAGCGTTTGCAGATTTCCAGCAACATTTCAGATCCTATTTTGAATTGGATAGGCATTTTGATTTATATGGACAAACCAACCCAATCTGCCCCAACCCCCTATGATTTTATTTTGGGATGCTAGAGGACTGTTTTGTTTTTCGAGGTTTGCTACAAAAAATAAAATGCACGACTGGATCGCACGTACTTGCTCTTATGTTCAAGTTGTGTGGAACTTAAGAACTTTAAAAAATATTCAAGTAATTATAGAAAAAGTATAAAAAAGCATTTTAATCGTTCTTTTAATTGTTTAAACAGCCTGATAAATAACTTAGAGCGCAAAAAAAAGTATGCCATTTGGTTACTTAAAAAAATATCAATATATGCAAAAAAAAAATTAAAATCGTTGGAGCCATTTTCTTAAAAATTATTTTTTTATGTATAAAATTCTTGTAACATTTTTCAAAAAAAATTTGGTATGCCAATTTTGAGTATGTATTAATATACATTTAAAACTGAAATTTCAAAACAATTCATCAACCCGTTTTTGAAATATTGAATTTTCAAAAAAAAATTTGAATCTTTTTTTAAAAATCCAAAATTTATTTTTTCAAAAATTTTGGTATGCAGTATTATTTATATTCTAACAAAGCTTTTGTGCAAAAATTTTTATTGAAATCGAATGAGCGGTTAATGAGAAAACCAAAAATCAAAAAAACCGTTATATGACAGGTACCGTTAATAACTGTTTTTGGTGATTTTTTTTCTTACTAAAAGGTATATTATATCTACAATAATACACTGATTTTTTTAAATCAAAATCGTTGGAGCCGTTTTTGAGATAAATAAGCTTTTCCTTAACGGTTGTATGGCAAGTACCGTTATTTTTTGAGCTAAAAAAAAATTTCAATTTCCCCTCTGGAGAGTTACAAAAAAACCTTAAGTTCAAAATTTGAAGAAAATCGCTTCAGTGGTTTAGGCTGTAGGTTGAGGTACGGACATACAGACAGACAGACAGACAGAATTGTGCCACCCACTTTTTTCGTGTTCTCTATCATCGTAATGTCATGTTTGATTGTTATCTCGAAATTTTTTTTTTGCACGAATCCAAAACTTGCCCTATAGTACCTATATCGCAAGTAAAAATACCAAAGCCTGTCTTTTTTTTTCTCAGTCTTTGGGAGGGGTGGGGAGACTCGATATCACGATTTATATACAAATCGTACGCCGATTTTGATTACTCACAACCACTCCCTAAATTTACTATTATTTTTCTCAAAATCGCCTCCACAGATTTTCTCTCAGTGTATCAAATGAATGATTGTGGTGATGTGATAATTATGCCTTCGTAAGGTAAGGTCGTGCATTTATTCCTTATTTTTAATGCACTTTTCTCTCTGACGAAAAAAATAAAAAAAAAAATTAAAAAAAAATCGTTAAGAAAAAGTGAAAGCCAGTCTCTCTTTCTATTTATTTATTTTTTTATTATTTGCTTTTTTCTGTATTTAACAAGGAAGGCAGAGTGTAAAATATACAAATGAAAAACAGCACATAAAATTGTTACAACATACCTACTATCTATAGGTATGAAACAAATGTATCTATAACACCCATGATGGAATATAAAATTACCATAGCGGCCGGGCGGTTGTGTGGCAGACGGGTTGCCAGCGTGGGTACACCACGCGACGAACATTAATTGAAAGTGCTAAACAAATACTCGAGTATATGTACTTTGTATCTAAAGCTTTGATGTATGTATTTGTAATGAAAGCACAAACCATGCCGAGCGCCACCGGTTACCTGAGATGGTATACCTTACCTACCTACTTAGACTTCCTCTTCATAGTTCAAACACAATTGGACGACGACACCCTACAGCAACAAAAACAACAACAAAACAAATTATAGCAGTCCATACCACCAGCAACCACAACTATACAATCTGAGAACCACCTTCAATGAAAAGAGAGCGGAAGAAAACCAATCTGTAATTAAATAATATTTGAAAAAAAAAAACTGCAAAGTACATAATTCGTTCTACAAGACCGCGTTGCTCAAGGTGCCTCTCCCCAAACCCACGGAAGAAGAAAACAACATTGCCGGATTAAGCACGCAACTATACTTGGGCCCAATCAATGGCAAGCTATGAACTCGTTAAAAAACTCGACACCTCGAAATTTAAAGAAAATAACCAAAGATTACCAACAGTTTTTAACCCCAAATTTTTTACTGAGATTTTTATCAGTTTTACCGGATTCTTGGGAGATTTTCTACCAATTTTACTGTTATTTTTACCGGATCCGTCCGCGATTTTTACCTGTTGTACTGAGATTTTATCAGTTTAACTTGTGATTTTTACCGGATTCGTCCGAGATTTTTACCAGTTTTACTGAGATTTTACAAGTTTTACTGTGATTTTAACCATATTCGTCTCGAGATATTTACCACATTTTATTGAGATTTTTCCCGGATTCGTTCGAGATTTTTACCGGGTGTACTGAGATTTTTACCTATTTCACCGTGATTTTTACCGGATCCGTTCGCGATTTTCCCAGCGGTACTGAGATTTTTATCAGATCCGTCCGAGATTTTTACTGGATCCGTTCGCGATTTTTACCAGTTGTACTGAAATATTTTATGGTTTCGTCCGAGACTTTTACCAGTTGTACTGAGTACCAATTTCACCGTGATTTTTACCGGATCCGTCCGCGATTTTTCCCAGCTGTACTGAGATTTTAACCAGATTCGTCCAAGATTTTTACCGGATCCGTTCGCGATTTTTACCACAGTTGTACTGAGATATTTTATGGTTTCGTCCGAGACTTTAACCAGTTGTACTGAGATTTTAATCAGTTTTACTGGGATTTTTACTGGATTCGTCCGTGTTTTTTACAAGTTTTACCAAGTTTTACTGTAGGTAGGAGCTTCCCAACCTTCCTTCCTTCCCAACTTCCGTTCAGAATATTCAATGATGAGAAGCACTTAATTATGACAACCGATACTCTTGGAGGATTTGTCAATTCTTCGCAAGAGGCAGTACTACAGAAGAAAACATTTTTTGTTTTTAGGTGGTAGCGGCGATAAGATGTAAGCTAGCTCAAATTGTATAAAAATCTGCCAGTTATTCCTCGTATGACCGAATTTGATGAAATTTTCGGGTACTATGAATATTGGTATTAAGAATTTTCAGAGCTAATTTTCTTGCTTGCTTATTTAACAAAAGCTAATCAACTACTAGGTCCCCAGCCATCAAGCTTCTTCCAGTCAGCTCGGTCCCTAGTAAACTGTCAGGAGTTTCACACGTTAAGTTGGTTGAGGTTATCTTTCCTTTGTCGTCCCTTGGGATTAGACTCAAAAGAACAAGCTAAACTTGTTGGTTTTCAAGTAAGGACAAGACCCAATACATGCTATCAAGAAACAATAAAAGATCTGTCAAGTGGCTAGGACAAAACGTTACTGTTCATAACAGCAACTTCGAAGTAGTTAAGGAATTCATACGTGGGGATCCGACGAAGAATGGCGCAGTAGATGGATTCGAAATTCGTCGCACTAAAGAAAAAGTGTGAAAAAAAGAACTTATTATGGGCTTCTTCGAAAGAATAATTCTTCGACGGATATTTGGTCCTGTGTGCGAGGAGGGCTAATGGAGATGATAACAGCAAGCTCTACCAGTTTTATCAAGGTGTTGATGTAGTTTAGAAAATCAAAACATTTTGACTAAATTGGCTCGGCCACATCGAGCGAATGGACAACAATGCTCCGGACTCCGGAGTCGACCCTCCGGTTTTAAGAACAAGCCTTCGCGGATGCCAGAAAGCTTGGTTCAGATGACTGGAAACAGCGTGCTCGGGATCGTAGAGGATGGAAGACTGCCGTGTATAAGGCTGTGACCCTTCATGAACTGGGAACCGGATATGTAAGTTAGGGAATGGTGGGAATGCATGAAACCTTATGTGATTTCTATGAAAATATGTAGCGGATGTCGACTAAAAGTCCCTGTGCTTTTTATTCCAAGATTTGCTGAAATGTGAATATGGTCGATGGTGAACTTTTCTGGCGAATGGCTTCAAGAATTCACATAAGATGGAAGAAATGATCCTGTAGCTGCTGTCATCGCTTTGAACAGTTTGGCTGCAAGGCTGGCAGTTCAAGCAGGTTAGTTGGCCTTAAGTTAAAATAAGGCAGTCCTAGCCTAAACTATTATTTCACGTTAAGTAGGTATCAAAACTTAACACAAATCAACTCTGTTTTCATCAAAGAGTATATTATCAATCTGCACATACACTTTCTCACTAAATGTGAACTTTTGCGAACACTCATTTCAGCTCCTAAATAGCATGTGTGTATCACTGGGTTTCTTGCCTTATTTATAGTTTTTGGCAAAAATTACAAAAGTACAGTAAATAGATACACCCTCGGTAAAAACAAACAATAAAAAGAAACTTGGGCAGTTTTTCAGTTCAGGGTTAGCACTGAGTTAAATAAGATCACAATAAAAACATAAATGTTAAAAAAAGAGCCAAGTTCTTATATATACAAGAAACCTGTGCGTAAAAAAAACAGGCAAAAAAAAGTAATGAGATCTAAGATATATGCTAAGTTTTAAGTTCATGAAGTTTAATATCAAATATCTTAAGTAGATTTATATCGAAACAATTCCAAATCATGACAGAAATTTGGTATTTAATGATTACTGATTTAAATTTGGTGGGTTTACTTGGCAAGTTTTCTCTTAAATACTTACTTAATCACAAATTTAAAATGTATGAAAACTTGACCAGTGAACCCACCAAATTTTAATCAGTAATCATATACCAAATTTCTGTCATGATTTGGAATTGTTTCGATATTACTTTACCTAAGATATTTGATATTAAACTTCATGAACTTAAAACATGGCATATATCTTAGATCTCATTTCTTTTTTTGCCTGTTTTTTTACGCTCAGGTTTCTTGTACATATAAGAACTTGGCTCTTTTTTTAACATTTATGTTTTTGTTGTGATTTCACTCCTTTTTGCAAAAATTTATTTTGCCACGTGAAAATCAAGCCCTACCGCTCTACAAAGTTTCATAATTCTACGACAACCGAAAGTGCTCTTGTAAATAATAGAAATTCAATTGCCCGAAATTAGTACTCACAAAAAAAAAGTGAATTTTTATTTTTCGGTGAAACTCACAATAGGCGAAAGTGGGTGGATTGCACGCCCCTGAATGGAAAATTCTAAATTTTCGATACTTTTCTTTCTAAGCACTTGAAGAAGTGCATCATATAGTTTATAAGAATTTTTGAGAATGTGGGTGGATGCCACGCCCCCTGAACTGAAACTTCCAATTATTCGATTTTTTTCTTTCTTAGTACTTCAAGCCCTACCAACCTACCAATTTTCATCGTTCTAAAATAATCGGAAGTGCTGCATATAATTTATAAGAATTTTTAAGAATGTGGGTGGATGCCACGCCCCCTGAATGGAGAATTCCAATTTTTCATTTTTTTCTTTCTAAGTACTTCAAGGCATACCGACCTACCAATTTTCATCATTCTACAACAATCGTAAGTGCTCCGGTAATTTATTAGAATTTTTAAGAATGTGGGTGGATGCCACGCCCCGTGAATGGAAAATTCCAATTTTTCAATTTTTTTCTTTCTGAGCTAATCAAGCCCTACTGACTTACAATTTTCATCGTTCTACAACAACCGGAAGTGCTACATATAATTTATAAGAATATTTAAGAAAGTGGGTGGATGCCACGCCCCCTGAATAGAAAATTGCATATTTTCGATTTTTTCCTTTGTATGCACCGTAAGGCCTACCGTTGTGCGAAATTTCAAGTTTCTGCGATGTCGGGAAGTGCTCCATAATTTTGATGATCTGTCAGTGAGTCAGTCAGTTACGGTTTTTGCGATTTTTGAAGTTCTATGTCTCGGGAATTACCTATGCTAAAGAGTTGAAATTTGGTGCCACCTGTGTTTGATCAGCTCAGCAAACAGTGCTAATTTGAAGTTTCTGACTTTATTGGTACTGAAGTTAGAGGAGGTTGAAAATCGCCTGAGTTTGTTCCTGTAAAAAGGGTGTAGTGCCGCGAACTTGGCTGGGCACTACCGTGCCCTTTGATATAGCTAATCTTGAATATGTATTGACCCCGAGTTAACTCAGAGACAGTTTTTCAGTTGAGTATTAACTTTATCTTTCAGTTGTCAAAAATCTATTGTCATCGTTGTCAAATTTTTACCATTAATGACTTAGTATTTGCAACTTTTCAAAAAAAAAAGTGTGACTTACCACGAGGCCACACGAGCAAGTACTTGCAAGCAAGTTGGCTACATACACTGCCTGTCAAATTCGTAATTTGCATTCCACTTGCCTCCCACTTGCTTTCCACTTGCATTCCACTTGCTTGTCTCCCAACTTGCTTCTCAACTTGCTTCACTACTGGCTTCAAAACTTGCATGCCAGTTGATAAGCAAGTTGCTTGGGTTTGTTTGTGTTAGTAAACAAATGTGTATGTATTGCAACTTGCTTGCAAGTACTTGCTCGTGTGGCCTCGGGGTTACACGCAACGTTCCTTCCATTATCTCTTATTTCGTTTGATCAATATTTCTATTTTATTCTGTTTTCTTTTAGGGCCAGTTTTTCACCTTTCATGCATCAAAATAGAGATGGCGCCACAGCTGAAAAGGCAATTAGTTTGGTCCCTGAGTTAACTCACCAGATTATGTGAGGTAACTCTGAGTTAACTTAGGACTTCAATTGACTGAAAAACACGCTTATAAAGTTAAATCAGGTTTAACCCCGAGACTGGGATGGTCTTTGCATTAAAAAACTGGCCCTAAAAGAAAACAGAATAAAATAGAAATATTGATCAAACGAAATAAGATATAATGGAAGGAACGGTTGCTTTTACTGTACTGGGTGTCCTGTATTTTTAACTGAATTGCATACTCGTTAAAGTTTTTATGTGGTGAACTTGTTAATAACCTTAAATTTTCTTTCATTGAAATTTTTTTTCTCCTCACTGACAAGAGATGATTCATGTTTATTTGCGTTTATTAATAATGTTTATATCTTAATTACATAATATTTCTTATAGAATCATTTCATTTAGAATTGTATTCCATTCCTTAACAATTTCTATAGTACCTACCTTTGTGCTTAATCTTATAATCCAGCCGTAAGCAACAACCTCTTTCAACACCTGTTGATTTTAAAAGTACCTACATACCTAGCTAAATGTGAGCCTCTCTTCAAACAAAAAACTTTTATGAGTTATGCTCGTAGGTGTTGTGTGCAAGTATTTTTTTTTGTATTTCATCCATTATTTTTGCCTGCTGGCATCTTTGTTGTTGCTATCATCGTCATCGTCTTTTTTGCTATAGGGAAAATCGATTTCCAGCATTTATGTTATTCTAAAGGATGTCAGTAATATGTGTAGGTAGACTATTACAAAAATATAGAATTTACATTCTATGATCTTCAAAATAAAACATTTTCAAAGCTAATTTTCTGTTTTTGGATTTGATAGGATTTTCAAAACAAGTGAATGCAAAAGAAGTAATTGAAGTCCACTCGTACAAAAAAACAAAAAAAAAATGACTGTAAAAGTGGTTATTGCGGTGAAAATGATATTAAAAAAAGAGATATTTTCCATTCATGCGATACTTTTTTAGTGGTTTTGAGACTACCTATAATTATTGAAAATTCAATAAGAAAAGAAGCTATATTGGTCGGTTGGTATCTCACGCGGGATACTTATGCATTTCCTTCTTCCTTGTGCTTAATATTTCATGTCAAAAGTGTGCACCTTTTTTTCTGGTGAATGCAACTCATTACAAAGTAACGACTCAAAATCATACAATATTGAAGATTTTTTTAAATAATTAATAAATTAAATGCTCGTTGTCAGCTTACTGATGTCATTGTGTGGTTTTTAAGTGTTTTAAATATTTTATTTATAAGAACGATGAAAGCTGTTTTAAATGACAAATATACCTACATGCATGAATGTTGTTGTTTTTTTTTGTTTTGTTATTTTTGGAAGACAGTAAATTATTTATAGTTGGTCAGATGGTTAGGTCAGTGCACATATTAAACAAGAATAACCAGTTTCAGTTTAAAATTATGTATAAATAGCATTTTGACGTCACCGGCTGCTGAATATATTTATTGGAATTTACTTGTTTAAACCTAATTGAGTTGGTGGGTACATGCTATATAAAAATTAGAATCGTGAACTATGAAATTCATGAAAAACAATACCTAAATTCGATCTTTGTAGATATTTATTTTTGTCCGATTAAAAAGTTATCTTTAATGCATAAAATCACATTTTAGCGAGATATTTATGAAAAGACTTATTTTTCTTTCATAACTTAAGTTCCTCTTGTTTACCTGCAAAAGTCACTTACGGATGGTTTTCTCCAGGGATTGAAAAGATATCCGTCCATGAAGTTAGCATAACCATATCTCTAACATTTCTTTAAATTTTTGAGTTTTAAAATTACTTTTTCAAAAACTGTTTTAGTCATACGATTTTATTAAAAATTAAAAAATTTACAAAAAGGTAAAGCATGGCACTGTAACGAAGTGTTACACTTTCTACTATCTCACACCAACCGATCGCCAATTAATCAACAATCTGTCACCGTCTCTATAATAAAATACTCCAACCATCATCAACATCACCTACCAGCACCCTATCACCATCAAACCGTAACCACCATTGATGTACACCATCACCCTGCCTAGCCGAACCTCCACATCAACAAACACCCGCCACCACACGCCGAATGATCAACAACAACAGTGCACTTCACTACGTGGAGTCGACGTCATGTGATTTTGCATTTGCCCTCCTTATAGTTCATATTGTCTTGTGGCTGGAAAATCGTGATGAGGAGGTTAAAAATTCCAAAAAAGTCGAAGCTTATTGACTCGTGTTAATTCCGATTTTCGGTCAATCCGAATTATAAGACGCATAAAGGTTCCAGCTAATCTCAGTTTGTAGCAACTTGTAGATACGTAGAATATTACCAATTGTAGCAACTCTTGATAAGCTCAGGTTACTTTTCATGGTGCATTCTTGAACCATTTAAAGAAAATCTTTTTGGCTTCCGCCGTTTAAAAATCAAAGTAATTGTTCCCTTGGGTTAGCCTTGGGCAAGAATCCGATTCCTACCGTAAACTTCCTGCTTGCTCCTTCTGAGTGAGAGATTAGGCAGTGTTCCCTTGGGTTAGCCTTGGGCAGGAATCAGATTCCTACCGTAAACACCCTGCTTGCTCCTTCTGAGTGAGAGATTGGGCACCAAAGTAATTGTTCCCTTTGGTGCCTTGGGCAGGAATCAGATTCCTACCGTATTTGTCCCTGGTTCATTTCTTTAAGTGAACTGTGGGCCGAGTCTACTCCTGTAGCTCTACCGAACCAAGCTTAGTAGTATATGAAATACCGTGTTATTTATAATAAAATGAAAGAATATTGTAAGTTTGTTATTATACCAAGTCATAAATAAAGAGTAAAAATATTAAAACCGGTATGACTATCTCAAGTTCTTTTACCTTCTTAACCCGAGTTTTACTTGCTTTCTTCGGGAATACCTTGGACTACGACGAGCTTACCTCAGTCTCGATAGTAAAGCATCACAGCATTGCTAGTGTTACCGTTGTTTTTAATTGTTTTTTTAGTTTTAAATCAATTTCTTAGAAAATTGCCCCTCTCGGCTAAATGGGGGAGAATATAACCCCTAATGGGGGAGAATAAACCCCTTTTTCTTTTTCATCCCATCTTATACTTTCTAGCTTTTTGACGCATTTTATGAGAATCACTGTACAAACGAAATACCATGTTTCATGACCTTCCACTCCTTATTATTAATGTAGTGGAGCCAGCATCGATGGAGAATATTCCCAAACCCTTTAAATTAATCCCTGTATATATGTTTTTTTTTAACTGTTTTTTTTTTTATTATCCTGGGGGATAACACGCAAGAAAAACTTACATTATACTCAACCTCAAAGGTGGTGTAAGAGAGTACATTTTATACAAAAACATGAAATCCATAACTCTATGGATTGAATTATCTCGAAAACAGTTACTTTTATGAACAAAAGGTATCAGACATTTTGTGTGCGAAATTTTCTAAGCTACAACCTAGTCCTTGACAATTTTTCTGTAAGAGTTACCGTTGGGGAGATATTCCTTAAAAACCGTTTTGGGGGCCTTTCACCCCCCGAAAATAGTAAGATATGTACCTAAATCCAGCTTTCCGCCATTTTTCCGTAATTTGGCAGATTTTTCCGCTAATATGAACCGCAAAACGCACTAAAGAAAAGATCACAATTTTTTGACAAAAAGTTAGCTTTCAAAAAAGATTTTAAACAATTCCACCTACTGCCACATCCATCTATCTTATATTTAAGCTTCTTCATTATGCAACGTCCCTTGAAAAAATGTAAAACAGATGTTGATACTACTGAAACATGATATCGCTCCATAAGCACTTTTTTTCGTTTTCATACGAATCCCTTTAAAATTTAAACTTAATTTGCAATAAAAATATTCGATGGAAATCCAATTTTTTAGTTTATCGACCTCACCTCTGAACAAAATGAATTTTCTGACTGATGACGCAGCTGCTGCTTTGGGTTTATTTTCAATTTCAGTTTAATCTTAAATTCAACTTTAAATATACTTCCTGTCTACGACGTGAACTATTTTTGGCTTTTTTTTATCAACGTAAGCTCAAAAGATTTTTCTTAGAATTCTAATATTAGAATATTGTCTACACAAGGCATCATCGTGGGGACTCTGACATGGTTTGAATACATTTTAACAAGTTAGTTGATGAACGAACACAGTTTTGGTTGTACCTGATATATATTATAATGTAGGTACATACAGAAATGTTTATATTTTTGGATTGATATGTTATTGAAAACTGGAGATGATTATTAATCGATATCCAAATGACATTTAAAAAAGCACAGAATTAAAATCACTGGATCCTGTACATGTGCAACCTCTCTGTAAAAGCTTTTCCGAGATACTTTATTGAATTAATTAACGCGATAAATTTATGTATGACAAGGGTCAATAACAAGCTCAATAACTTTGTTAACTTAACTTTGGTTAATTTTTTCTTATTGGAAATTGTATTTATGGTTAAGGTGCACTTTTGAAAGTAATGAAATTAAATCATTATATTTATAATAAAAGTTTTTTTTTTTAATTATTAAAACAACAGTTTTTGTGGTGAAATCAGCTGAAAAATAATTGCTTTGTTATTTTACTTGAGATACATACCTGTGTGAAGTTAAACATTTATGAGGTAGGTTATATATTCAAGTCGAAAATCGGAAAAAATGTTTACAAATATCTCGAAGGAGTTTATTTATTTATTTAAGTCAACTAATTACTAGCTTAACAGAAATTTATTTACATGGCTTGAACATATAGATATTATGATTGAAAAAAAACTGTTTTAAATTTACATGAAATATTTAAATTTTGATCAAACAAATTAATAGGTATATTTATTATTTAAAATATTAAAAAATTTAAACATTTTATTTAGAGGAGAAAATCGTTCATAATTAGTACGATAGTTTGAGATGAGTATGCATTCGGGAAAATTCCTCAAGTTTCTATGGGGAATATTAAAATTAATTCGAGACAGAAGGTGCAAAGAGTCTATGTTTCCATTTATCAATTTAACAATAAAGACAAAACATAAATAAGAACGCCTTTATTCAAGACAAGGTATGTCAATATGTTTTAGTCTGTTCCTGTAAGGTGGGAGATCATAAGGGTTTTCCCAACCTAACCCTCTAAGCGCAAATCTCAGGAATCTTCTTTGAACCTGTTCTAATCTTGCTTTGTGACAGTCGTAATAGGGAGACCAAACCTGACAAGCATACTCAAGAATTGGTCGAACAAAAGTTATAAAAAGCTGTTTTGTAACAAAAGGATCGGAAAATTGTCTTGACTCTCTCTTTATCCAGCCAAGAATAGAATTGGCTTTATTAGTTATAGAGTTTATGTGTTGTATAAATTCTAGTTTGCGATCAAATAAGACACCAAGAATAGATATCGCTTTCACGAGATAATGATACAGCATTTAACAAATAGTCGAAGGAACTCACAGAATTTTTTCTCGAAAAACTAATAGTTTTACATTGATCAATATTAAGAACCAAAGAATTACGAACACACCAGTCAAAATCGAGTTAAGGTCACATTGAAACTCTTCACAATCGCGAATATTGGAAACACTTTTAAAGATTGTGACGTCTCGTCGGCATAAATGAGACAGTGTGAATGCTTCAACACAGATGGTAAGTCATTAATAAATAAAATAAATAAAATAGGGCCTATGTGGCTACCCTGTGGTGTACCAAAATTAACTTTAAAGATATTTGATGCACAACCATTAAAAATTACTGAGTATGATCAATTGAATAAAAACGATTGAAGCCACACTACAAAATCTTCACTAAACCCCAGCTTTCTTAATTTAAAAAGCAAAACTCGATGTGAGAGTTTGTCAAAAGCCTTGCTAAAGTCTGTGAAGACACAATCCACTTGCTTTTTATTTTTGAACGAATCAATACAATTTTCAGCTAATTCCATTAGAAAAGTGACAGTAGAGCGACCTTTTGTAAATCCATGTTGATTTGGAACAATGAATGATTTAACATAAAAACACAGAGATTCACATATAATAGGTAGCCTCAAAAAGTTTTGGAATAACCGATAATAGATCTGTAATTTTTAATTTCGTCTTTTTTACCTTTCTTATGAAGAGGGACAATGAAAGAATTTTTCCAAACAGATGGAAATTCACATGAAGACAATGACAAGTTAAATAGACAAGACAAAGGCAACGACAAGTTATATTTACAGTTTTTTTTAAATAGTTGAAGGTATTCCATCAGGTCCTGGTACACAACTATCGTCTAGATAAGTTATAAACTTCGCAATGTTGTCAATATCAATGTTGAAGCTTATATCAGTCAAGTAAGAGAAAGATTTCCAAAGACCAAAGTTATGGGCTTTTTCGTCAAATTTATCACAGTTTAAGGTATCACAGTTGTTAGTATCACAGTTGTTATTATCACAGCTGAAGGAGCTTTAAAAGAAGTCAGAAAATAGTTGTGTTATAACCCGAGGGTCATGACTAGAAATTTCATTTGACTTGAGGATAGACGGAAAAGGACAGGACTTTCTTTTACTATTTATGTATTTCCAATAATATTTTGGATTCAATTTAAGATCTCTTTGCACCTTCTGTAGATAATTCAAATACTTTAAACTTGAAGTTCGATTAAAAATATCTCTTGCTTCGCAGTAGATTTTAAAATTATCACACAACTATCGTATTATTGCTCACAGAAATTGTCATTACAATAGATTTTTAACAAATCAAATAATATTTCTGAGTTATCTCGGGGTTGTTTTTTTTTTCAGGAAAGTAAAGAAAAATTGCGATTATAAATTATAATACAAAAAATTTTAACAAACTATATTGAGATTTTATTAAACATTTATTTCTTTTCTGTTTCAGGTAAGTGCACCAAAAAGAGGATTTGATTTACGGTAAATATTCGAATCAAAAGAGAGCATCAGCTGCCATCTTGGAAAAAACGTTTTTTCAAATATCTCGTGAACTGTGCATATGAGTTTTTTGGATGCTAATATTCCATTCTTGTATTTGTTTTTATAAGGTTTAATTAAAAACAAACAAAATGTACATAGGTAGGTAGGTACTTTGCCCTAAAAAAAACCAAAGAAAGGTTTAATAACGAATGGCACTCTGTTTGCCTTATGAACATAACAAAACAAACAGGATATGGGAAAAAGTACCTTTTATCTTTCTCAAAATCTTAGAAAGATTGTTACATCTGGTTTTCAACATTTGACTAAAAAATTGAATTTTAAAACGAACAGTGGAAGAAATTTTTTTTCAAAAATATCGACTTTAAAATTTTATTTCTCAAAAACTTTCTTCACTACTACTTCAACAACTTGTAACAAAAATAAAACAAATCAAGGAATGGAATTTTAGCTTTCAAAAAAATGTTCGTACGGTGCACGGTTGAGTGAACCGTAAATATGTTCCAACAAAAAAAATCGGTTCAGTGAAAAAATTGCATTATGAACCTCCTTTTTTGCTCTGATGGCTCTTGGACAGATCTTATTAAACTAAAAGATTTCGCCCGGAGCCGTTAAATGAATTTCTTTTAGTCCACTTTTTAGCAGCATAACGCTTTTTTTTATAAAAAGGATTCATATGTTCATAACAGAATGATATCGCCGCATCTCTATTTAAGTTTTTTTTTTTAATTAAATCGACAAAGTCACTTAATTTTGTAAAATAAATTAAAGATTTAAAAAACATTTTAAAATTATATTAAAAGACTTCGTCGCTTTTTTCCTCCTTAAACTCATGTATCTTTAAATGTATTCAAAAGAATTAAACTAAGTGCAACACAACAAAAAGGCTATTCAACTCAAAATTTTGTTTGAAAAATAAATGAAGTTTAATTCAATCTGGTGAAACAGGTGCTAAGAACTTTTTGATGATGTAATTAAATTTTTTTTTAAATTTTTTGGCCAATAACCTTCTGTCGAATCTTGAAAATATGGTTTATTTAATTTATTGAAAGTAATGCCAAACCAATGTAATTAATACAAAGAATTGAAAGAGTTTAAATAAGGTTGTGAAACAGCAATGTCATAATGTGGTGTCCTTGGCATTTTTTTTTTAGAAATTAATAGATTGGGCTCTATTTTCACGAAAAATTTATTTGAGGGTGTACAATTGATGACATCAAGTTGAAAAATTGTATCGGTCAAATGACCACCTCCTGAGTTGATGTAGGTACCTTATTTACTTACTTAAGATGGCGTGGTGGACCAGTGCCTCAACCAACAAGCTTCTTCCAGGCGGCTCGGTTTCTAGCTAGCTGTCTCCAGTTTCGCACGCCAAGTTGGTTGAGGTCCTTTTCCACCTTTTACGCTGTCCCACGGGGTTGGATTCAAAGACTTTCCGGGACGGAGCATTGGTGTCCATTCGCTCTAGGTGACCCAGCCATCTCAGTCACTTTTGTGGCTAGGTCGGTGTCGCCGTACAGTTCGTTGTAGTATCTTCTTCTCCATTCCTCATGTCCCATCTATGCAGACGGGACCAAAAATCACACATAGAATTTATTCTCAAAACAGCATAACGCGTTCTCATCCACCGTTTACAGTGTCCATGCCTCTGCACCATTCATCAGAACCAGGATGATAAGCGTCTTATACAGAGACAGTTTAGTTTCTCGAGAAAGGGCTTTGCTTCTCAATTGCCTTCTTAGCCCAAAGAAACAGCAATTGGCAAGAATAATCCTTCGTTTGATCTCAGCACTGGTATCGTTCGCTGAGTTTATAGCGGATCCTAGGTAGACAAAGTCTCTGATCACCGCAAAATTATAGCTGTCTAAAGTGACGTTCTGTCCTAGACGTCGGTGTTGGGTGTCCTTTCTTATTGACAGCATATATTTCGTTTTGCTTTCATTCACCGTTAACCCCATCTTCTTGGCTTCCTTCTCAGTACTCACGAAAGCACCACTGATATCTCTCTTTGTTCGTCCAATTATGTCAACGTCGTAAACGCAAGCGAGTAATTGGACTGACTTTTGAAAGATTGTGCAGATGAGCTGATGCATAACTACTCCTAACCAATTCATCGCCAGCCGCTTTGAATAGCGCAGCCGCATCTATATCAACCCCAGCAAATGTATTGGACTTGAGTTAAGATATAGCTATCTTCACTTCGTCGAGATCGGAGTTGTTGGCTTACGTCATCCAGGTTCAGACTGAATGGTGCAATCTGCATGGCGGCGGAGTTCGGTTCGTCATCGCCGTTATACAGTTTGCAGAAATAATTCTTCCATATCCTCAGCAGCGACTGCGATTCTACCACGATGCTCCCCTGACCATCCTTTCCGGCTTCGGTTCGGGCCTTGTAACCCTGGGAGGTTCTTTTCACTTTTTGGTAATACTTCCGAACTTCATTCATTTCCTCGATAGCTTGCTTCTCATCTTTCTTTTTCCTTCTTATAAGCTTGTGTCCCTCTCTCCTCTTCTGCTCATAGAGCTCGCGAGCAGCTCTGGTCTTTTAATGCAGTGCCGCTTTGTATGCCTGGTGCTTGGCTGCCGGTATTCTTCGTCGAACCAGGGGTCTCGCTGTGGTGGTCGTGCAAGGCCCAACACTTCAGATGCTGCATTTCTGTTGACTTCCTGGCAATTCTTCCAATAGTTCTTGATACTTAAGGTTGGTGGCATAGACCTATTTAAAAGGGCCCGAGAGATTCAATAGGAAGAGGACCTGAAAATTTCCTGCGAATATCCGCAGCATTACCTTCGCTAGAACGAGGTAGTATTCCGAGTCAGCGTTGTGCCACCAAGCACGTCTCCTCTTCCTAGTTTGGCATTTAAATCACTCAAGACATTCTTAATGTCATAGCATTGCTAATATGTTTGTCCCGGAGCTCCGTAGAACTTGTACTTGGTGTCATCATCTTTCTCCTCTGTGGGGCCATGCGCGCATATGATGCTGATATTGCCGAATTTAGCCTTGATGCGAATTGTTGTTATGCGCTCGTTCACCTAGTAACCTAGTTGAAACTCAAGACTTCTTGTCTCAGTCTGCCTCCACGAATCCACACCCAAAAAGACTCTTCCTTTTATTGTCGGTAATAGTTGCCGTAGTAGATATCACAGCCTTTCATTTTATGTTTGCCCAATCCATCCCATCGCACTTCTTGGATGCCGGTAATGGCTTCTTTGTAGGAGCCTAGGGCCTCCAGTCAATGTTCGTCTGCACCTGGTTTAAAGAGAGACAGAACATTCCACGTGCAGATCCGAAGATCGTTGTCCTTATTTCGTTTGCTAGGTTCGTCAACAGTAAATTCATCGCTTTACGTAGTCGGGAAGTCACGCCGACACCGCACAACCCTCAACCTGGCGGACCAGATCTTTACAATATGACTCCAAGGGCGGGGAGCCGGATTAACCGCTCCTTATAGGTCTGACCTCCGAATATGTCGTAGTAGCCCGTATAAGGTGTTCACTAAGTAACCTAACTTGAACTGAAGACGCCACCGTTGATTCCATCTGGAGAAATCTCTCGCTGCCACCTGGGTAAAAAAGTCAAGTTCAAAGAGATATTTGGCGATACCCGAAACCTGAAGCGGAGTTCCGTTGATGGTTGGCGGGTCTATGTTGGGAATATTATTTTTCTTTGTAAACAACACCAATTCCGTATTCAGTGGGTTAACGTTAAGTCCACAGCTACTGGCCCAGTTATTGAGTTTGTCGCATAGAGTTGGGACAAATTTTCCCGAGGCCATTAACACAATGTTATCGGCGGTGTATACAACAACCTTCATGTCCATCAGATCTAGTTTAACCAATATCTGGTTGATGATAAGTAGCCAAAGTGGTGGAGATATGACTCCACCGTGTGGAGTTCCTCTGCGTGTCCTAACTTTTGACTTGGTATCACCCATTTCTACATTTATAATATAAGCCTTGATAGAAGTATGGAGTCAATCTGGTTCATCATTAACGGATCAATGCTGATGGAGTTCAGAGCTTGTCGGATTGCATTATTATTAACATTGTTAAATGCCCCTTCTATGTCAAGGAATGCTACCAGGGTGAATTCCCTGAACTGGATTGTTTGAAAAGCCTTCTTGACTTAATCCTAAGAACAAATCGTTGAGTTTACCTTATCCTTTAGTAATGGGGCTAGAGTGCTCATAAGCATTGTTAATGGTTAACGATAATTCATTGATATGTTTTTCAATTTGAACAGTTTGTCAATGGTTGATTTTCATGATGACCCAGACATTAGGCCAATTTTATGTTGAAGGCATCTCAGTTTGTCTTTCTGGGGTTTCTATAGGGTTTCCAGTTGACTATATTGTGTTAAATTTGGAATGTAGATAATTTATGGTCAGAGAATATTACATTACTTGAGACCTTCCAGTTACTGACTTTGATAGAGTCGTAGTTGGTGGAAAGCGTCACTTTAAGCACTTCTCTTCTATTTCTAGTAACGAAAGTTGGCTCCTTCTGTTATTTGTGTCTGAACTCCTCCATTGTAGATAATGAGCGTTTGCGTCACAAAAAACCAGGAGGTTCCAACCGTTCTTACCTGTCGTTGAAACTAGGTCTTCAAGAGCAGCTGGCGAAGTAGGCCCCGGTGAATTACATACCGCAAGGATCAGCGGCGGGCCCTTTTTATTTCGCACTTCACCGTCGCGTCGTCATGTGTGCTTTAATATGGGAAGATAAGAGGAAAAGATTTCCTATGCATATGTCCGATAGTAACCTTCTGTAGGTCCTTTATTGAAGTAGAGGATATAATTTTTGGACCTTAGCTCTAGGGCTCTCTAAGCAAAGTTGGGTAGTAATCATTACAAACAAAGTCAATTTCGATTACATGTAATTTGTAATTGAAAAAGTTCAATTACTGATTACACGTAATTCTAATTGAAAATTTCAATTACAAATTATATGTAATTGAAATAAAAAAAAAATGATTTCATTTAATTACATCTAATTGAAAAAAAGTAATTGACCAAAAAAAGTAATTGAAAAACCTGTAATGAATACTTTTTTTTTTAATCATTACACTCAAATGTAATTGATTACACAAAATATCAATTACATTTAACACAATGTAAGGAAAAAATCCTTGCATACCATTTATAAGGTTCATATTAGGTGAATATGCATAAATTAAAGATAGTTAAAAATGTTTTATCACCCAGATGGGAAAATTGTATGTAATTGTAATTGAAAATTTCCAATTACAATTACATGTGATTGTAATTGGAAAAAGTCAATTACTGGTTACATGTAATTATAATTGACCCTGTAATCAATTACACTGAACAACTCTGTGAGTAAGAGCGATATCAATATAATCTCTTGACAACAATAAGATCAAGGTGGCCGAGGTCAACTTTCTGTGCTGTAGGTTCTGTTTATTTTGTAGGTTGTCTGCCGACACCGGGTGCTCCTTGACCAAATTGATGCAAACTTGGTCTTTTGATTTTACACGGGTAATACCCGGTTTCACAACTACCCGAGTATTACCCGAGTATTACCCGAGTATTACCTGAGTATTACCCGAGTATTACCCGAGTAGCGAGTCTACAGTTACCCAGGTATGCGTGTATCTCGGGTACCCGAGTACCTGTGGACCAGCAGCATTGTAGTATAAAACCCGATTATCTGCATTTAGAATAAAGCTCGAAGGCAAGACAAAAAATAAAATTAATCTTTAGATCAAAGAAAGTGCGTTTGTGCAATATTAAAATGTGAATCGTTAAATTTTGACGTACTCCTTTACGCGGGTAGTTGATGATACCCGGGTACTCGGGTACTTCAGGTTTTCTTCTTCTTCGGTTTTCAAGAGTTCTAACTACCAACCATCAACTTGAACCCCATTGTAGCATTGTCATTGTATCATGGCTATGGCTTTCTGTCCTCTTTTTGAGAGAGCTTCTATGTCCAGAAGCTTCCAATCGCTAGGCTCTCCACGAGTTCCTAGGAGGCAACTAAAACTCCAAACTAACTTGACCATGACGTAACAAACCGTAATACACCACATTAAAACCCCTGAATTGAATTTTAAATTATTTCAAATTGTGAATTATTTGAAAGACAATACAAATTTTCCATTGAATCGCGAAGTCATTAAACATTTTTCAAGTCTCAATTTCAATTTGTGTAAATATTTTAATGGCTTATTAAAAAATAAAAATACACGTGATTAAATTTATTAATAATTCCTGGTATAAAGTCAGATGATTCGAGAGACTGCTTTGCATACATTTTTTTTTTAATTTTATTTAATTCCATGGAAAGGAAATCACATGTCCTAACAATGACATACTTCCCATAGGAGAATAAAATATTCACACAATGAGCCATGGCATGTCTGGCTGAGGCTTATGTTGACGTTTGTGTGTAGATTTAATTTAATTGCTAAGTTTATAACAGTTCTTTTTTTTTTTATTTGAATCTCGATGAAAAATGAAAAGATTTAGTTAAATCATTTTATGCAAGTACAATGGTCGACACAGAAGTTCATTTACATCTGTAGAATCAAGCAATTTGTATGCTTGAAAGAGCATGTGAACACAGCTACAAAAGAACCTTCAAAAGTTTTTAAACTTTTAGTCATTCGAATTTCACAATCAACATTCACCTTCAACTTAAAAAAAAAAAAATATGAATGAAAAAGCAATTACAATATGTCGAACTACGCAATACATGCGAAGTTCTGTGATCCCCAGCTGGCCTTCCTTTTCTCAGTTTAAAGCTAATAACCTCATATTTGTTTTATTTTGGAAATAAAGTTGGATTTTTTTTTTCTTTAATCGAAAGCTTATTAAGCTATGATCAGGGACGGATTAAACTAAGTAAATTTCTAAGACACACCAAGTCTTGATGACTCTATTTTACCTTATTTTCACAGCAAGACAGAACTGTGTAGGCCTCGCAAATCTGTCTGTCTGTTTGAAATTATTGTCACGTCTTACCTACAGCATAAGCCGCTAGACCCTGAATTGTAAGGCACTATACAGACAGACTTTTAATAGAATTGCTATTCTAGATCTATAATTTGGCTACATCTAGATTTTCATGTTAACAAATTAGTTTAAACAAAACCGGTTTCTTAGAACCCGTTTCCTATATTTCATTATGACAAATCCGGCAGTGACAACGACAGAAAAGTTTAATGAGTTTTTCAGGTAAGATGGGTTATAGGTAGGTATGTACCTACTCGTATTGTACATACTTTAATGTATTCATTACATTTTTCAGAAGTTGTGTTTAAATTTCAAAACATCAATAAAGTGCTGTGTGGGGTTTACGCACTTTTAATTAAACTCGGTTCAAGGTTGAGAGGGAAATTCCCATCACAATAAAAAAAAAGTTAAAAGAAAATTTCTTACAAAAACAAGAGAAGCAAGGAAAAACAACCTTTGGTATACTCGTAGATAGAAAATGTGTGGATGTATTTTATTTTATAAGGAAATGGGGGCAGTACCTACCTATATAAAAACTGTTGTAAATGAGTTTGCATTTTAATTATAATTTTATTACTTTACTGTGAATTATTTTGTTGTTGTTGTAGATTTTTTTTTATAGTTTAAGAAGCAATTAGTTTTCTTAACGTTTTATCTAAGCTCAAGTTCTGATTTGTTTTTTATGTTTTGTATGACTATAAACTGACAACGAGGTTTTTTTTATCTTTGCATTTGAATGGATTCATTTGGAAAATCTCCATTTGGCATAAATTAAAGTTAATGGGATTAAAAAAAAAACTTTTTTGTTGTTGTCATAATCTTTTGTGAGTGCGCGAAAGTTCTCACAGCCAGAAACGTTTTTTATTGGATTTAAATGGCTTAAAAATAAAATTAGAAGCGCCAAGTCATTTCCTTTTGAGTCTTCACTTCAAAAATCAAATGTTCGGTCTCATGTCAATCATTTAAAACTTTTGTAATTTTTTTTTCGGAATTTCACAGTGTCAAAAAAAAAGGCGTGACTATGTCGCACGTACTTGGTCTTATGTTCAAGAGGTTGAGGGTTTAAAAAAATATATATAAAGACACATGGAAATTATGAGGGAAAAATGTTTAAAAGCATGAAATTCGATATTAAAAAAAACAAATGCTATAATAATTTGAGGTGAAAAACGAGAATTTCATCTGAATTCTTGATCAAATTCAATTGTGTACAGGGTGTCCCGGACCTGAGTAGAAGTATTTTAGGGTGTAGTTCTTGGGTATATTCTAAGAAAAAAATGTTGCGGGGGGAGTTGTATCTCCCCTCCCTGAGGCAGGGGAGGAGGGCAGTTTCTGAAACATTGACTTTAAATGCAAACAAAAAACATTAAAAATCAACGAATGCACATCTCTAATAACACAACTCAACAAAATAAAAAAATATTTTTGTGTCTGTAGCCCAGGAAAATTAGACTTTCACTTCGAAAAAATTGCGACAAAGCTGATTTTTGGTGGAGTCGCTTATTATGACGTCTTAAGCATTTCCTGAAAAGTACCCTAAATTTTCCACGGGGCTAAATTTTTTAGGGGGGGTGAAAGGGGTTGGAGTTCAGTTTTTTTTGGGAATTGCTCCTAAACTATTGGTCTTATTGAAAAAATGTGAAGGTAAAAATTAAAGCTGATGTTATTCTACACACAAAATTTTAACATACTTTTTTTGTAGAACCAATAGTTTCAGAGAAAAACGTTCAAGAACTTCATGGTGCAGTGAGCTTAGTCCAAAAAATTTATAAAATGTTTGCTTATCGCTGGGCAAATTTTGTTTTGTGATTTATGTTTAAGTACGACTCCTTATTGTAAAATCAAGTTTTTGGGGTAGTAGGGGAAAGAGAATGGCCACCATCTTGAAAACAAGGTTGATTTTGTTTTTGTTTAATAACTCGTTGAAATTGCGTTTTTCAAAAAAATTGCGAAAAGACAGATTTTATACAGTTAAATTATCTGAAAAATGAGCCATTAAACAACTCTGTATGATTATTAATCTAAAAGTTACAGCGGATCAAAAGTCACCTATGCCTTATATATGGTGGGGATGAAATGACGTTTTTTAAGGTTTTTCGCCAAATTTCTGTCATGATTTGGAGTTGTTTCGATATTACTCTACTTAAGATATTTGATATTAAACCTAATGAACTTAAAACTTGGCATATATATGTATTTTAGATCTCATTACTTTTTTTGGCTGACTTTTTACGCACAGGTTTCTTGTACACATAAGAACTTGGCTCCTTTTTTAACATTTATGTATGTTTTTGTTGTGATTTCACTACTTTTTGCAAAGATTTATTTTGCCAGGTGAAAGTCAAGCCCTACCGCTCTACAAAGTTTCATAATTCTGCGACAACCGAAAGTGCTCCATACAAATAATAGCAATTCTGATAAAGTGGGTGGATGGCACCCCCCCCCTGAATGGACAATCCAAAATTTTCGATTTTGTTCCTTTCTAAGTACTTTAAGTCCTACCGACATACCAATTTTCATCGTTCTACAACAATCGGGAGTGCTCCATATAATTTATAAGAATTTTTAAGAATGTGGGTGGATGCCACGCCCCCTTAATGCAAAATTCCAATTATTCAATTTTTTCTTTCTAAGTAGGTACTTTAAGCCCTACCGACCTGCCATTTGTCATCGTTCTACAACAATCGGAAGTGCTTCATATAGTTTATAAGAATTTTTAAGAATGTGGGTCGATGCCACGCCCCCTGAACTGAAACTTCCAATTTTTCGATTTTTTTCTTCTAAGTACTTCAAGACCTACCAATTTTCATCGTTCTACAACAATCGGAAGTGCTTCATATAATTTATAAGAATTTTTGAGAATGTGGGTGGATGCCACGCCCCCTGAACTGAAACTTCCAATTTTTCGACTTTTTTTTCTTCTAAGTACTTCAAGGCCTACCGACCTACCAATTTTCATCGTTCTACAACAATCGGAAGTGCTCCATATAATTTATAAGAATTTTTAAGAATGTGGGTGGATGCCACGCCCCCTGAATGCAAAATTCCAATTATTCAATTTTTTCTTTCTAAGTAGGTACTTTAAGCCCTACCGACCTGCCATTTGTCATCGTTCTACAACAATCGGAAGTGCTTCATATAGTTTATAAGAATTTTTAAGAATGTGGGTCGATGCCACGCCCCCTGAACTGAAACTTCCAATTTTTAGATTTTTTTCTTCTAAGTACTTCCAGGCATACCGACCTACCGATTTTCATCGTTCTACAACAATCGGAAGTGCTTCATATAATTTATAAGAATTTTTGAGAATGTGGGTGGATGCCACGCCCCCTGTATGGAAGATTCCAATTTTTCAATTTTTTTCTTTTTAAGTACCTCAAACCCTACCGACTTACCAATTTTCATTGTTCTACAACAATCGGAAGGGCTCCATATAATTTATAGAATATTTAAGAAAGTGGGTGGATGCCACGCCCCCTGAATAGAAAATAGCAGATTTTCGACTTTTTCCTTTGTATGTACCACAAGGCCTACCGTTGTGCGAAATTTCAATGTCGGGAAGTGCTCCATAATTTTGATAATCTGTCAGTTAGTCAGTGAGTCATTCAGTTACGGTTTTTGCGATTTTTGAAGTCCTATATCTTGGGAACTACTAATGCTAAAGAGTTGAAATTTGGTGAGCCACCTGTGTTTGATCAGCTCAGCAAATACTCCGAATTTGACTTTATTGGTAGTGAAGTTAGAGGGGGGTTGAAAATCGCCTGAGTTTGTTCCTGTAAAAAGGGTGTAGTGCCGCGAACTTGGCTGGGCACTACAGTGCCCTTTGATGTTTACTTTAATATTTTCTTTAAAAGAAGAGAGAGGAGGGCAATTGTTACGCCCATTTGGTATCTCTAAAGTATATTTGTGTCACAAACTACACACATTTTTATTTTAAAATTTAAAGACGTTAAAATGTTGTTAAGAATGTGTTAAAGCGATGCTACGGCATTTTACTATATATGAAGACATTTTATCAAAATTCACATTATTATCATTTTTGAAAATATTTTAAGAAACTTAAGAGACATGCAGGATGTCTCTTAGATTGAATATTCTGCACGGTCATTTAGAAAAAAACAATTAAAACTTTATTGTGAGCATACTCAGAAGAAAAAGGAAAAGGTTTTGACTAGTAATCGTCATTACCGCAAGGTCAATCAAATGAAACAATGATGGGAAATTAATCTATAGGTATTATTTAAGAATAGCACATTCCAAAATCAGTGTGTTTGTTAACAAAAATTACCGTTTTAATGTTGGTACCAAACATTAAACAAAATAATGAAGAAAAACGGAGTTTTTGTTTTTTTCAATTTTATCAAAATTAAAAATAATAAAATTAAAAAAAAAATAAAATACGTACAACCATCTGGTTCTTAAACTTTTTTTAAGATTGGTGAAAGCATTGAATATTGAAAAGAAAAAAACTAACTTTTTCACGAAAAATTAAGAAAATTTTAATAAAAAAAAAATAACAATAATTTTTTTTCTTCAAAATTCTGTGTTTGTAAATTAATTAAAAAAAAAAAAACTATTTATGGAAATGACTTTATTTAAAAACTTAATTAAAGAATGGAGTCTTAACTTTAAAATAATATCTACCTTAATCTTTTTGGTGTTGCCGTTGTTTTTTAATATTTTTTTTCTATTCCATTCCCGCATTTGGGTTTTAAATCAAGTTGTTTAAGCGATGTTTTTGAAAAATTAAATTTCAAAGTCCAATAAAAAAAAATATTTTTTTAAGTCGATATTTTTCAAAATTTTATGTTATTACGCGCTGTTTTTGCGCTCAATATTCAATTCCCTCATGTTTTATAGTCCATTATCGAAAACCAAATGTAAAAAATCTTTCTTAGTTTTTCAGAAATTAAGAAAAAACAAAAGGTACTTTTCCCAAATAAGCCCGAAAAAAAAAAATAATTTAAATAATTTTTTCATGAATTATTCACAAGTAAACAAAAGTAAGCAAAAATACCTTTTGTTTTTTCTAAATTTCTCAAAAACTTAGATTTTTAAATTTGGGTTTCGGTATATTTTGATATTTCCTGCAAGAAGAATTGAAGCCTTAATAAGACGCCTATAGGAATACCACCAGCGGCGGGGGACTACCAACTTTGCCAAATCTAAACTGATAAGTTTGAGACGACGAAACTGCTCCAAGAATGCAAAAGTATAGAACGCAAATGGAATACAACTATCAGCTATAGGCTGCTTTCAGCGTGAAATACCCTGGGGCCATACTCTGTATTTCTAAAGAGGAATGCAATTTACTATTCTCGAATTGACAATTCCGAAAGTGGAATTATCAACTACAAAATTATATTAAAAAAAACTTAAATCCTACACTTTGACATCAAAAAAGTTAGGTACCGAAAATTTGCAACACTGACATTTTACTCTACTTAACACTTATCTTTCAAGACATCATCAATTTACCAACACACGTTTGGCGTCTGGAAGCGTTTTCGCAACTGGTCTCATGTTCAAAATATTAAAAATTACTAAAAAAAAAAGTGGACGTTCCACCCTTTGACTTAAAAAAGTATGTTTCTGAAAAGGGGCAACACTGACACCTTTCTTTTAAGATATCAATCCTTGAATGAATAAGTTAAATGTATATGTGCAATTTGACCGTAAGACCTATTGTGCCCCCTCACTAGAGCTTGATGAGGTAACTCATTCTACAGCTCATCCTTTAAATCGGTGTCTTTGAGAAACTTGACTGTTTGGAGTACTTTAAGAGAGGATAGTTTGCTCTCCTCTATCTGGTTATTACCCAGATGCCTTTGTCTTTGATGCACAAGTGCGCCGCATGTGGTCCCTATGGTCTCCTCGTGGGCATTGTAGAATCTGCATACGGCACTGTTTTCTAGGCCAAGAATATTCAGGTGTCTCCTTAACTTGCAGTGGCCTGTAAAGAGTCCTGTTATTATTCTAAGATTATTGATATTTAAGCTTATGCAGGATTGGAACCGTGCTTGGTTGTAATCCCCAAGTAGAAGTTTAGCCTGCCTCATCTTGGGCGTTCCTTTCAGATTTTCGATCTTTTTGCCCCCTCTGCTGTTTTGATTTTATTCCTTATCATGTTTTCTCCTATTCCGCAATAAGGCTTTGGCCCCATTATAGGTGTCTGCACTTATTTTTGCTAAGGAGTCTACCTCTTCATTGCCCTGTATGCCAACGTTGGCAGGTACCCAATGAAGCGTGACATGGTTGTTCTTGGCCACTCCATTTAGCCTTTCCACACGCTCCCACACCAGATTAGAGCTAATGCTATATGAACTTGTGCTCTGAGTGCAGCCTGGCTATCTGAGATTATTGCAATTTGGTTTTTATATTTTCCAACGAGATTTATTTCTGCACATTTCCCTATGGCATTTACTTCTGCCTGGAAAATGCTAGTAGACTGTCCCATCGGTATGAAAAATTTAGTTCTAGGCGCCAGTCCCTTCAGATGTTCTCGATCCATCAGTATACCACTAGATGGCATTTGCTTCAAGAGTGTTGTTTACGTTTTCGTCTACCCACTCTTTTTTGCTACTAGCTCCGTTTGATAGTTCTTCAATCCTTAGGTATAGATATCAATCCTTATTTTGATCATCATGGTAATTTTCCAAGTGATTCGAGCTTTTTTCAATTTACCATTTTTCACAGAGTGGGTCTGATGGAGTATGGTCTGACGGAGGAGGTTTCGAGGGAACTAGAGCAAAAAACCCAGCCCACCTACAGAATCCCTTCTGGCAGACTTTTCTCCATCAGATCCACCACCAAAAGAAATCTATAAAAAGCTATTTAAAAAAAAAAACAAGTTCTTTGTCCAAGTTCCAGACCCACTTTTGAATCTCCTACGGCAGACACTACTCTTTCGTACCCACGACATGAACAAGTTACTAATAAAGTAAAGCTAGATTTTGGTACATAGCTTCCTCATGCGATTCTAAGTGTAAAAAGTCCCCATCGATGTGAGGGCCGCTAACTATTTAACGGGGGGTCAAAGGCCCTAACAAACGTTTTTAAGGCCATTAAAAGGTATAGAGTTAAAAGCATTTACATCTCTCTATCGATTGGATTTACTCGAAAACGGTTACTCATACGAAAAAAAGTTTTTTAACATTTTTTGTAGGAAATTTTTTAAGCTACAACCTATTTCCGGACATATTTTCTGTTAACGTCACCGTTCGGGAGATTCAATAAAAACCATTTGAAGGGGTCTTTGACCCCCCGATAATTGTTAGCGGCACTCATATCGATGGGAACTTTTAACAGTTTCCTTAGAATGCCATGAGGAGGCTTTGTACCAAAATCCAGCTTTCCATCAATTTTTCCAAAGCTAAAAGCTTTAATGACTGCACTAATGGGAGACTAGAAAGTAAACAAGAAAACTTTAAATAAAATACGTTTGTTTTTAAAGTTATAGGGATTTGAAAAAACCTTTGTCGAAATATTCCAAAGAACACAAATATGCTGTATTGCGCTTGCGAGCTTGAAAGATATGATTGATCAGTGATACATTAGGTAAATTTTTCATGAATACAAATATTATTAAACAATTAAAAATCCATTTCTGTAATATGACATAAGCTCCGATATCAGGAATTGAATAAATTCTTTGTGTTTGTTTAGATTAAGTCGCATATATTAGGTATGACTTTCTATTTAATGTGCAGTTCCAAGTAGTTTCTATTGCAAAAAAAGTACACTTAATGATATTTAATGTAGGTACCTACTCATACCTTTTTATAAAATTGAATGCAAAAAATAAAATGATAACATTTCAATTGCAACTAAACACGTGAACATTTGTTTATTGTTTTTTTTTTTTTTTTGATGAAATTGGGTTCCTTGAATTTTTATTTGTTTCAAAATTAAATAGCAATATGCAAATTGTCAATTCACGTGTATAACATTTCATTTGAGCTATAATTTCAGTTTCAATAAATACCAACTGGGGAGAACAAAACAAACAATTACTGTTTGTAATGTTCGCAGTAAGTATACTCAATGCTGGGAAAATGATATTTTATTATTCATCAAATTATGGTCGATAAGAGACTATAGTGACTAATTTTTAAGGGGGATTTACAACTTTTTTTTTTAATTTATTATTTTGTTCTCTTATTTATGTGTACGTTTATGAACAATTCTAGATTAAACTACATTTGTTTCACGAGAAATTTGTTTTTATCTGGTTTCAAGTTAATTCATTTGCTTGAGCAATCAATAAAACTGTTAAGCCCTTAAGAAAAATTCATTATTTCAAAACAAATTAAACAAATTAAGAATACAAAAAAAAAAAAGAATTTTGAAAAATAGAAACAAAGCAGGATCATTGGTGTAATATAACAAAACCTTTGAAAGATTGTTCATGTTAAGTTTAACGTACCCAACAATAAAAAGGATGACAAATTTAAACCAACAAATTAATCAATTTTAAAATGTTTGTTTAAATTTTAATATAACACTTTGCTTAATGAGACTGTAGCGAATCGTTATCATCGATTCGCCATTATTTGTGCCTCTTCCGTAGAAGACACCACTGTCATTTTTGATAAGAGCTAAATTTAAGAGACCGATACCAAAGGATGGAGGGATTTTTCTGGCCTTGTGACCAGCTCTATCGACGAGTGATTAGCTCTGTAGTTTTGAGTACTTCCAGGAGCTTAATATCTGCTGATCGGTGCCGTGACATAAGGCGAAGTGACATAAGGCCAAATTTGAATATTTGGCCTTATGTCACATAATAAAAGTGACATAAAACCAAATTTTAAGAGTTGGCCTAGTGTCGCTTTTACAAAGTGACATAAGGCCAATTTGGCCTTGTGTCACCTTTAATACTAGCGTACCTGTTATTTTTTCATTTTTCATTGAATAATTTCATTAAATCCAGTTTCTTTAAATGCATAAGAAACTTTGCATACACCAAAATTTGCACCCACCCCAAATCCTATCGTGAGCCCTAGGAGGGGGGCAGCATGCCCCCCCACGCATACCTCACTGTTTATTTGAAAATTTTAATATTTCACAAACCAAATAAAGGAGAGGTTTTATTAGGTTTGTGAAATTTAACCCTGCTGATCAAATCGTGACGTGAAAGACTCCTGGCTTAAGTGCCACCTGGGGCCTTACACCACTACTTACTACTTATACCCATGTTTTTCAAGGCTATATTCGTACGTGGTAAAGTATTAATAAATAATTCGTGACAGAGTTGTAAAAGATTGCAATCTTTGCGAATGCAGTCTATATAAATCTCTCATTGAATTCAACAAAAAAATTGTATTCTTAACATTCTTTTTTGAGAATGCTACTTCAAAAAGTGCAGTCGCCATTCTTTTTTCGTTAAAAAGATTGCAATATTTTTTTGCAATCTTTCGAGACTTCATGCATTCTTTGCATTCGGTTTGCATTCTTTTGAAGTCTTTTGAATTCTTTTGCATCCTTTGCATTCTTTTGAATTCTGAAATTCTTTTGAAGTCTTTTGCGTTCTTATTATTGTTTACTACTTGACGCGAGACAAGATATTTCGCAAACTGCTAGCACTTCCATCTAAAATACATTGCAAAAATTTGGAAGCTTAATATATCTATTAATAGGTGGGTTATCTAAAAATATGCCTGACACCCTGCCCCCCAAGCATCAGTAAAGACCGAAATACGATTTCCATTTATGACCTTGTTTCATTCCAGACTTGCCTAGTTGGGATATCTGTTATGATGGTTACTGGGTTGAAATCAATGTACAAAAGAACTACCCGGTTAACCGAGTAGCGTGTCTTTGGGTACTTGTGTTTCTTGTTCTACTTGAGTACACAGGTACTCGTGTCTCGTTCTACCCGAGTATCTGGTTACCCGTATATCTCGGGTACCTGTGCCTCACGTACACGAGGTTCCGAAGAACTGGGATATAAAACATAATTAACTGCATTTAATACCGAGTAGGTACTACCCACGTATTCCGATATCCGAGTACCAAGGCGGGTCTTCCGGTACCCGGGCTTGAAGAACTCTAGTTTGCAGCCCCATGATTTACCTGCAAGTCTCTTGCATAACATAAAGGCGTTTATAGGTTTCTCGACCGTGATTTTTACGCGTTTATTTCATAAGAGTTTACAAAAAAAATTTGCGCTTCGATTAATGAAATTTTAATAAATTTTTTGACAAAAATTGCTTCACCATGAAGTTCTGTAAATCTATTTTGTGCAGAATATAAGCTACAATTTATACCTTTACCTTTTTCCAAAAAAACTGATAGTTTTCGAGAAATTCAGAAAAAAATGAATTTAACCCTTCCCCCCCCCCCCTAAAAAATTTAGCCTCGACCCAAATTTACGGAACTTTTTAGGAAATGCTTAAGACTAAACAAAGCTCTCCAAAAAAATTCGGCCTTAATTACCATAAATTTCACCCGAAATGAGTATACTCACCAAAAGAGGAATTTTCGAACATTAAACATTTTCGAGTGAAACTCACAATAGGCGAAAAGTGTGATGTCAGTTTTTCTGGGTAATATTATACGGGTGAAACTCGCGATAATGCTGATAAATTTCTTAACACGAATTAAAATCTCGTATTAAAAAAACTACCTACCTACTAATTCCCAAATGTTTATAAAAATCAACTACATTCAACAAGAACTCCTTTGTCGCCAATTATATTGCGCATGTAGTACCTCGTGGCATGATGGTAAGTGCGTAGGACTGTCATGCCGAAGGTGTGGGTTCGATTCCCAGCCATGCCACCTAAAAACAGAAATGTTTTATCCGAGGTACTGCCTCTTGCGAGGAACTGACAAATCCTCCAAGAGTATAATTGTCATGTATAAGTGCTGCTCATTAAGCCGTTCGGACTCGGCCAAAAACTGTAGGTCCCCTCCATTCCTGCCAACAACATGCACACAGAAATGGTTGAGAGTTGTAATTCACTAGGCCCTGGGTCTCCACGAGCTGTTGCGCCACCCAATTTATTTATTTATATTTTATATTGCACATGCCATATGTACACTTTCTCACCATATGTGACACGCACTGACTGTTTTTTGTTTAAGTTTGGTCATTTGAGCTTGCGAATAGCATGTGTGTCACCAAAAGCGTTTGTTGTTTTGTATCTCTAAAGTTTTTGTCAAAAATAACTAAGGTATTTTTAACTTAATTACTTGCCAATCTACCAACACACCAATAAATTGGTCAATTTGGTACCAGTTAATTAACATCAATTAAATACAATTTTGTTTAATTGCTTACATTTCGCACTTCAATTTCAATATTATTAATGACTTTTTATTAATCAAATTGTGTTCTTACTCATAGATTGTAAAGAAATTGATTTATAGCACTGCTAACGCCGCAATTTACTCACTGATTTACTATATTTCACACTTGATTTGCGTTTTTAGAGATGACGAGTAGTTCGTAGTATTTACCGCCCATGAAACGAAAACTGAAAAATAATAAATAACAAAAATAAATAAATTAAATTAAAATAAATTATTAGTTCCACAAATTACCCAAAAAAAAAAGTCCTTTTCGAGATAATTGATGTTGTCTTAAATCTTGATTTGTTATATTAAGGTTCGCCTGAACTGATGAAGCGATTATTTATCTCTATAAACAACATCAAACAAAAACCGGTATTCTTATCGTTACGTTTTGCTGACATTATGATTGTATACCAGTCAAGATCAAACATCGTGCACCGAGAAACAAAGAGCACGATTATAAGGTGGCAAAATACAATTTTTTCAAATCTCAAAAAATGACTGCCTCCCACATTCATCGAAGGAGATCAGATTTTATATTAACCTCAATAATGTTCATTCAACCGAATCGTGTTTATTGCCAAATTAAAAATACTTGATTTCCCATTCTGATTCATTTTGCAGGAAATATTGCAGCATGCCATGGTAGTCTCTTGACGGAAGTATCACTTAATACCAAAAACAATGTGGAATTACATCAAAATATAATGCATTGTTTCATTTTCAATATGTATTGTACCTATATTTCAGCAAAAAAAAATTGCTCTAATAAAGAAATGTTACACTCAGTGTCACTCGATTGAGGTCGTTTTGTAAAGGAGAGTTGGTTTTTTAGTACAAAATATTCAACAATAATAATAGTCAGCTATGATACCTCTTTCGAATGGTGGTATTATTGGGGGAAAACTCGATTACCGTAAAAACATTTATAGACCTAGTCTACGAAAAATAAGGAATTGAAGGTTTAATTTTGTGACAAGTTTTAAGAAGAAATACATAAGTTGAATAGGTGTGCGTGAAGTTAGCACCTTCTTGTTCGATTTTCCAAAAACAAGGTTGTGGTGTATTGTGCTCAACTTATGCTGCCATATGATGAAAAGATAAAAAATCGCATATTTGCAACTTTTAAGCCAAAAACTAATTCATATTATTTTTAATATTTAAATTTTACTTAAAACTATAATTTTGCTATTTTGTGCTGCCAAATAAAATTAGCATGTTTGCAACTTTAAAAAAAAATAAATGTTGTTTTGTATTATCCTCAACTTGTGCTGTGTTGTGCGGTGTATTTGTATTTTTTTAAATTTCGCCATGTGCGAATTTAACGGATGAATATTTTTACGGAATTTCAAAAAATCGTACTAAGGGTATGGTTTTTCAAGGGTTACCAATTTCAGCATGAAGTAACACCGCCATTCTCGATTTTCGAGAAAAAAAGCTGTGCTTTATTGTGATCAGCAGCACAAGTCTGCCTTTTGCAGTAAATATTTAAAAAATTCGCAAGTTTTACGAATTATTTTTTTTTTGCTTCGCAGATTCTAAATAATGAAAGATTTGCTCAGTTTGTGCTGCCACGAGCCGAAAAGATAAAAAAATTCTCATGTTTGCTACTTTAAGGCCAACAACTAATTTTTGATTTTTTTTTATGGTTAGCAGTTTTTATAAAAACTATTTTGTTTTGCGAAGCGTGAATTTCGCACCGCCATTTTCAATTTAAAAAAAGTTATTCTGTAGTTTGTTCAACTTCTGTTGCCTTGCAGAGTTGTAAAAGATTGCAATCTCTTGCGAATGCAATTTTTGGGACTTTAATTAAAAGATTGCATTCTTTTCATTATTTTTAAAAAATGCGACTTCAAAAAATGCAATCACCATTCTTTTTTCGTTAAAAACATTGCAATCTTTTTTTTGTTTCCAATCTTTTGTCACCATGAACAACATGATTGCAATGTTTTGAGACTTCATGCATTCTTTTTTGTATTCTTATGTCTTTTGAATTCTTTTGCATCCTTTGAATGAAAGTCTTTTGAATTCTTTGAATTGTTGCTCTTTTTTGAAGTTTTCTGAATTCTTTTGCACTCTTTTTAACGTAAACAAAATGGAGACCGCATTTTTTGAAGTTGCATTCTTCCAAAAGAATTTTAAGAATGCAATCTTTTTGTCGCATTCAATGAGAGATTTAAATAGACTGCATTCGCAAAGATGCAATCTTTCACACATTGCTGCCTTGTGACATTTAAATCCAGTAAATAGAGCAATTTTATTACTATAATCTTGCAGCCTTATTCATAAACGCAGCATAGCTTGTGCATAGTGCTATGTACTCGTTATAATGCGTCTGAACGCAAAAACCTTATTCATAAAACTTATGCAACGTTACATAGACTCATTATAAGCTAAACGCGTTTGGAGGTTGAATAGTGGCAACATAAGGTATTATCATATGGTAGGTAGTATCAAATGTCACTAACACACACAAAAGTGAAATATTTAGATATATATGCCCACATATATATCTATACCTATTCTTCCCAATAAAAACAACAAAACAGATTATTTTCTCAAAAAATTTAATTTTCTTTTATTTATGCACATAAATGCGTATCTAATATAAACAGTAACACAACGAAAACTGAATTATAATACAAAAACAAAAATAAAGAAACTAAAAACAATGCAACCGGTGGCGGCAGCGCAGCAGGAAAAATGGGGGTTGTTTTTTTTTATAAAATTTCACTGGAATATCAAATTATTGCTATGAGTTTTTATCGAAACTTTCATTTATTTTTGCTAAAAATGAGTAGCGACACAAGAACTTCAAAATTATAATTATAAATACATAAATTGAAAAGACCGAACTGGAAGCATTTTGATTTTATTGATTTTTCACAAACAGCTGATGTTTGTTTATGTGATGTGGAAGTAAAACGTAATAGATTTCCTCTTTTTGGTACTTTATTTGACACAAGCGTTGCATAACTAAAATGGATGGGGAAATTTTTTATGAATAAGGATTTATGTAACGTTACATAGTGGCTACATAAATCCTTATGCAGTGCATAACTATTCATCTGTTTAGCGCATTCTAATGAATAAGGCTGTTGGTTTATTAAGTAACGGCTGCACCGATATCAATGAAATTTTCATAATTTGTTATATGACCAGAACAAAATTTAAAAAAAAAATGTTTAAGTAAAATCCACCCACTGCCACGCCCACATTTCGTATTTCTTTATTTCTCGGAAATATCATCAACGATGTCCATGAAATTTTCAGAAATTGTTCTTATGGACTCGAAAAATTGACCAATTGGTTTCAGTAACTCCGCTCACTCTTCTTGTTTCTTGGAAACGCTTCCTACGATTTGCAAAAAAAAAATAGGATTTTATTTTTATGAAAGGAGGAAAATATTTAAAAAATTGTTTTATTTAAATCCGCCCTCTTTTCATATATCTTGATATATGATGATTTGGATATAATTTTAAGAGTTTTTTCTACTAACGAAATAAAGGTCAAGGAAGCACATTTGATTTGGTGAAACCCGCAGGGTGTCACTCTTCTTTTTCATATACAGAGTGTCCCGTAATGAGTGGATAATACTGCAACTGGTGATAGCAGGCCTTATGACTGCTCAGAAAAAAATATTTTTCTTGTGGTCTCCATGGTATAATTTATTTTCGAAAAATGTTAAAAAATTCAGGGTCTCCTAAAATACCTAATTACAACGGCCACCCATAAAGGATTCTTATTATTTTTGTATTCTTATAATATTCTTGAATAACCGTTCTAAATGATGGGTAGTAAATTTTAACACCAGCTGATGCATTTTTTGTGTTATAATTTTTTTAAATTATTTTCTTATTCAAAAATAATTTAATATTTTTTTTACCAAAGTTTGAAAAAAAATAAAGGGAAAAAAATGTATGAGAACATAAGTGGCAAATTTGATAAAAATTGGCCTGTTTAATGTACTTTCCAAAATGGTATAACACATGTTTGTGTCTACAACCATAACCAATAAAACTGGTATTTAATCTACTAAAGTAGTTTTTTAACATTTTATCAGATGAAATTAAGTTACAAAGTTAAGTAAACACTACGACGACGAATGAATAACTCATATTCTTTTTTAATTTTTATTGAATTTAAAAATACCCGTTCTTAAATAAAGGCAGTAACCTTTAACATTAGTTGCTGGATTTTTTTTTTATAATTTTTTTAATTAATTTTTTTAATAAAAAAATGATTAAATGTGTATTTTCATCAAAGTTTGTAAGTTAATAAAAAAGACAAACAACTGAAAACTTTCGTGGAAAATAATGTTAAAAAAATCTCCTTTTAATGTACTTTCCCAAATGGTAAATCACAAGCTTCTATCTACAGCAATAACACATTAAATTGGCTTTTAATCTACCTACTAGAGAAGATTTTTAACACTTTCTCAAATCAAAATTGACTTGTAATAAAAAAGGCATTAAAATGCATAAAAAAGTATTATTTGCAAATATTGTCAATTCTCTGTCATTGACGAAGATCCGGAGTTCTTCAATAATGTGGATGTGATGAGTCGTCTCTTAAAAGGGATTACTGGGCAGGTATCCTGAATGGACAAATTATAGACCCTTTAGAATTACCAGGCAACTTAGATGGTGAAGCCTATCTTAATTTCTTGCAAACTAATTTGCCAATTCTATTGCAAGAAGTGCCCGAGGAGCTAAGGAATTCAATGTGGCTTCAAAACGATGGATGTGGATAGGCCGTCTGGGCCCAATTTTGTCGCCACCGCGTTCGCCAGACCTAAATCCTTTGGACTTTTTCTACTGGGGTTGCCTGAAAGAAATGGTTTATACTAAACCAATTACATCCATTACGGAACTGCGTCGTCGTGTCCAAGACGCTGTGATGAAAATGAATGAGCGCCAATATGCTCGTTTTATTGAGAGGTCCTTCATTAGAAGATGCAGAGCCTGTATCACAGTGAATGGGGGACAGTTTGATAACACTTGATATAAATTTATTTAAAAATACAAATAAATGATAATTTTTAATACTGTTGTTTTTATTTATCGCATTCAAATCATAACCTTATTTTAGTTAGTGAATTTAGCAGACATAATAGTGACACTGGTATATCTATTGACTTTTCCTTACAACTCAATTTTTGTTGTCATCAAACTTTGATGAAAATAAATATTTAATCATTTTTTTATTAAAAAAATAATTAACAAAATTATTTAAAAAAAAATCCAGCAACTAGTGTTAAATGTTACTGCCTTTATTTAAGAACGGTTATTTTTAAATGCAATACAAATTTAAAAAACAATATGAGTAATTCATTCGTCGTCGTAGTGTTTACTTAACTTTGTAACTTAATTTCAACTGATAAAATGTTAAAAAACTACATTAGTAGATTAAATGCCAATTTTATTGGTAATGGTTGTAGACACAAACATGTGTTATACCTTTTTGAAAATAACATTAAACAGGCCAATTTTTATCAAATTTGCCACCTATGTTCTCGTGCATTTTTTCCCTTTATTATTTTTCAAACTTTGGTGAAAAAAAATATTGAATTATTTTTGAATAAAAAAATAATTTAAAAAAATTATAACACAAAAAATGCATCAGCTGGTGTTAAAATTTACTACCCATCATTTAGAACGGTTATTCAAGAATATTATAAAAATACAAAAATAATAAGAATCCTTTATGGGTGGCCGTTGTAATTAGGTATTTTAGGAGACCCTGAATTTTTTAACATTTTGCTAAAATAAATTATACCATGGAGACCAGAAGAAAAATATTTTTTTTATATTTTTTTTCTGAGCAGTCATAAGGCCTGCTATCACCAGTTGCAGTATTATCCACTCATTACGGGACACCCTGTATGTACTAAGAAACTCTCGGAGCGAGTAACGATTTAATTTTCAAATAAAAAATAAAAGCCCAACTATGGCCTCAAAGTCTTCCACACATGTATAAGATTGAAACAAATTTTTTATTAGAGTTCTTTCATAGCGTATGGATTTTTTTATAATTTCGCTGCTAAATCGACAATCACTGAATTATACACTTGTCAACAATATTAAAGGAACAAATTTTTTTTTCAATTTTTGTTAGCGTTTTTTGAAGACCTGTATCTTTGTGACGAGTGGTCGTATTGAGTTGAAATAAAAAGCATTTTACAGCTTTATGTTTTTTGTTTCGAGATTTGTTTGCAAACAAATTTTTTTGAAGTACCGTTATTGCGTTATTGCAAAAAATGAGACGAGACAACTAAATTATTTTGTTTTTATTTTTTTTGAAGGTCCTCATTTCTATGGATAAATTTTTTTGAGTCAATTAAATGTTATGATCAGATACCTTGTTTATTCAGCTTCAATTCAGTTTTTTTGTTGTTTTCGTACGATTTTTTTTTGACATGGTTTATCTGACTTTGAATGAAAAAAGATACTTTTAGCCTTGATTACGAATATCTCAGCAAATAATGACGTTATAAAAAATTCAAAGACAGTTTTGGAAATTTGAAAAAGCGTTTTACAAGATTTTTTTATGATTTTGTAGAAATTATTTTTTTTACCGTTCACCGTTAGTTTAAAAAAAAGTACTAAAAACCGACGTTTTGTGGTCTTTTCGTAAATCTTTTTTTTTCGTTGCAGATATTGATTGCATGGCTTGCGTTGGTATGCAAATTTATAGACTTTTAAATCATCAATATTCTTGTAAATTTTCAAATTGATTCGTCGAACCGTTTTTCCTCACCAAAACTTCAAAGTCTTACAAACCAGGTAAAGGAACAAATTGTGGTGTTCCTAAACAATGCGAAGTTGTCATCAAAATGACAAGAAAACCGCAATTCCAGTGGATTTTTTTCACAGTTTTGCATTAGTTAGATAGGTACTTTTTTGAATTGAAATGAAATAAAAAGTACATTAAACAAAAAAATAAAAAAAAATTAATTTAAAAAAATTTTCAAACAAAAAAACTTGATTCTTTTAATGTTTTTTTTTTTTTTTTAATGTATTTTTTTTTTTCATTTCCATTCAAAAAAGTATCTAACTAATGCAAAACTGTGAAAAAAATCCACTGGAATTGCGGTTTTCTTGTTATTTTGATGACAACTTCGCATTGTTTAGGAACACCACAATTTGTTCCTTTACCTGGTTTGTAAGACTTCGAAGTTTTGGTGAGGAAAAACGGTTCGATGAATCAATTTGAAAATTTACAAGAATATTGATGATTTAAAAGTCTATAAATTTGCATACCAACGCAAGCCATGCAATCAATATCTGCAACAAAAAAAAAAGATTTACGAAAAGACCACAAAACGTCGGTTTTTAGTACTTTTTTTAAACTAACGGTGAACGGTAAAAAAAAATAATTTCTACAAAATCATAAAAAAATCTTGTAAAACGCTTTTTCAAATTTCCAAAACTGTCTTTGAATTTTTTATAACGTCATTATTTGCTGAGATATTGGTAATCAAGGCTAAAAGTATCTTTTTTCATTCAAAGTCAGATAAACCATGTCAAAAAAAATCGTACGAAAACAACAAAAAAACTGAATTGAAGCTGAATAAACAAGGTATCTGATCATAACATTTAATTGACTCAAAAAAATTATCCATAGAAATGAGGACCTTCAAAAAAAATAAAAACAAAATAATTTAGTTGTCTCGTCTCATTTTTTGCAATAACGCAATAACGGTACTTCAAAAAAATTTGTTTGCAAACAAATCTCGAAACAAAAAACATAAAGCTGTAAAATGCTTTTTATTTCAACTCAATACGACCACTCGTCACAAAGATACAGCTCTTCAAAAAACGCTAACAAAAATTGAAAAAAAATGTGTTCCTTTAATATTGTTGACTAGTGTATATTAAAAAAGCGCTTTTAGTAAGATACGCCCACTGCCACACCGACTTTTCTTCAATTTTTTTCTAAATGGTGGTCCTTTTGATGTGTTATAAAATGTTCATCTAATTCGTTAGAGCCGTTCCAGAAAAATAAACATTTTAAAAAAGTGGGCGTGGCAGTTGGCGGATTTGAATGAAATAATTTTTTTGTATTTTCTTTTTGTGCATAAGAATAATTTCTGAGAATTTAATGCAAATCGTTGGAGGTGTTTTCGAGAAATAAAGAAATAAGAAAAATGGGCGTGGCAGTGGGTGGATTTGTTGTTTAACATTTTTTTTTCAATATTTTTCTCCGATCATAATAAATAAAAAATAGGGACCTACAGTTTTTTGCCGAGTCCGAAGTGAGAAGCACTTTTTCATGACAAGTACCTCGGATAAAACATTTCTGTTTTTAGGTGGCACGGCTGGGAATCGAACCCAGACTTTCGGCATGACAGTCCTACGCACTAATCATCATGCCACGAGGTACTACTCTCCGATCATAATAACAAATTATGAAAATGTTCATTCATATCAGTGCAAAAGTGGGCGTGGCACTGCCCCACAGTGGTCCGTTTGTTGAACTTCGGCGACAAAAATAATTTCTTAATGCAAATTATTGAAATTTGGCACACTTAATGATTTGGCTGTGCTGAATTTGTTTTTACTTCAAACAGGGTCTTCACAATTTAGGTTAGAACATGGTCCCAAATTTCAAAAATAAAAAAAAAAGTATGGTCGAAGCCAAGCACTGAGTCAAGTGTATTTTTGAAATGTCCTTAAATATGTGCCTGAATGTATACTTTCATACAAAATGACAGCAATAACGATTTGTAAAAAATTTAAATAGATATATAGATATAGAAATAGATAGTCCAAAATGTTGAGAAATGTTCCTAAGGGATAAGAAAAAATTTTAGTGCTAGTTTTCAAATTTTTTGTATTGGAAATTATTTTCACCGTAAACTGATCGAATCTTAAAGAAATTTGACAATTTTGACGGCTGGAAGTTGCCAATCAAAGACTCGAAAAAATTAAAAATAATCTAAAGTCATAGGTAGTTGTTGATATTTTTTCTGGTTGTATTTTTAAAATCTGACACCAGGATAAGAATTCTGATGGATGAAAAAAACCGTTAAGCTACAATTATTTTTTGTATACATAAGAATAGTACAATAATTGCTTCATAAATAATGTTAGTTGTAACAGTTTTTCCAACTGTAAACTATCAGAATTCTAACCGAAATCTCTCAATTTAAAATCTCGCAAAGTACCTACTAATGCACTGGGTTTACATATTTTGCAAAAGGTATTATATCTCGCGCGAGATTTTGATCCAACAATAGCCGCGTTTTATTATCGCTCATAGCCCATATGGTTCACCTCGTGAAAATAAAACGATGTGGGTTAGTGCAAAAGCAGAGTGCTGTATATCACTCTCTTTTTTTCTTATGTTTATTTGTTTTTCATGTAAGCACTTGTCTCTTTTCCTCTCTATTCCTAATACTGCTGACAAATCGCTGTCATCCATTCACAATGGTAAATAGCCCTCTGCCCGTCAGAGTGAAAACCTCTATCTGGGTTATTGAAATTAACCTCGATAGAAACCTAGATCCCATGTTGTTTTTGTAATACATGTTAAAAGATAACCTCGACCCAGACCCAGAGATAATAAAACGCAGCTAATGTATCTGTGTAGTGCAATTAAATTTTGCATGATTTTTATTTATGACATTAAAGTTTGCGAGATTGCGTTATTGCGAGATTTTGAATGCGATATTTTGATTTGCGAGATTTCGTACACAACCCTTAGTTGGTTTGGAATTTATGGAACTAAGTATATAGTTCGCTAGTTCGTTTGTAATTCTCTTTTCCGTATCTGTTGCACCAGGGTAGTTCGTTTGGCTCATTTTCAGTTCATTAGCTCTATGTCTAGCGTGTGCGTATTCGCAGATGTAGAAAATAGAGCATAAAAAGAGAGAATAAAACGGTCAAATGAATTTTTGGCCTGTGGAGTGGCGTTGGAAGCGGGCTGACTATATAGTTCGTTTGTGAACTACACAAGCCCAGTAAAAACGTAGTTTCTAACTTTCTGCTAGTAAAAAAAAAACTTTAGAAAACAAAACTATTTTTTGTATTCGTGTGTTAACCCAGCACAAATTTCTATAAAAAAATTGCCTTATACCCAATCATTTGACTCGGAGTGTAATATTAGAGTCATCTGACAGATACAATATTTCTTCATAACAAAAGAATGATGTATCTACATGAACAGTACTTCTTTCTTTGTGTATACATACAAATACGTATACTCGTATCTAAAGCTGACAACATTTCTGCTGAACGTGATTTGTGTGTCAATTAATGACACGCATCATCATCTTCGGGGACTTACTTGTAGTAGGTACAATATAGTCGTAGTATACTAAGCTGAGTTGTTTTTAATTAAAAAACAAGACAGCTTTTATATACCAGAATCAAGAGAAAAAAAGAAAGAAAAGAATATAAAAGGAGAAAAATCTATTATTGCGTGTTGAAAAACATAAACGTATTTTTTCCACTTCTATATAAAGTTGAATAATATTGCTAACAAATCAGCTGCAGCTTATCCTGCATTTGACGTCATTTGCGCTTTGCACGTACATTACGTATTTCCCTACACTCAATTCAAACAAATAAACACAACAACACGATGGAAGAACGAAAATCCAAACATTAAATTGATATAATAAAGCAATTAATAAAGTCGTATTATATGAGTAGAGTACTAGAGTACATCAAATATTTGTTTGTATAGTGAAGGTTGCAAACGCCGCAAATTAAAAAAAAAAAAGAATTGCACTAGGGTGCAATTCAAACAGTATACAGTATTTGCTTTCAAATTTAATATGTGTGTTAGTTTCGTAATTTTATAGAATTTTAAAGTCATGCGGGCCAAGAGTGAATTAAAATAACTTGAAAACTTTTTTTGTAATAATATTTTTAATTAATTAATAAAAGTTTTTTGGTTCAATGCTAATGTAGTAAGAGGTTAATGTAGTTGGAGCTAAATGTAGTTGGAGCTTAATTTAGTTGGAGCTTACCGTCGATGGAGCTTAATGTAGTTGGAGGTTAATGAAGTTGAAGCTTAGTGTTCATACTAAGATATTCGGGAGACTGCAGCTGTTAGGTCTGGAAAACGGGCCGGGCAACTAATGTCTTGTCATACGTGAATTAAAAAACTATATTAAAAAATCATGAATAGTTATGGTGACTCATTTTCTTGCACGCTTTATTATAAAAAAAAAGCTGATAATTTAATTATATGAAACTAAAACTTCAGTTTCTAGGCAGCTACTAAAATTTTGGCTCTCAAAAAAAGAAGTAGGCGTGGCAGTGAGTGGATTCCTTAAAATTTCACATACTGTCCCGAAGTCTTGTGAAATTTTAAGGAATCAACCCACTGCCACGCCTACTTCTTTTTTTGAGAGCCAAAATTTTAGTAGCTGCCTAGAAACTGAAGTTTTAGTTTCATATAATTAAATTATCAGGTGGATTCCCAACTATTTTATGAGCTGTTCTAGCGTTTTAAGGAGAAAACTCAAATATAAGAAAAGAAGGCGTGGCAGTGGGTGGTTTTCCAAAACATTTTATATCTTGTTCTTTAGGCTCTAGACAACTCATTTGCAAAATTTCCGCTGTCCAGGGCAACGCATTAAGGAAAGCACTCAAATATATAAAAAAAGGTGTGGCTGTGGGGGGTTTTCAAAATATTTTTATTTGGTTCTTTAGGTCCTAGACTACTTGTTTACAAAATTTCAGCTTCTAGGCAACGTATTAAGAAGATAAAACTCCAAACATTTTATGAGTTGTTCTTCAGGTTCTAGACACCTTATTTACAACGGTTCAGCTTTCTAGAGCAACAGATTATGGAGAAAAGTAGGCGTGGCAGTGGGTGGATTTCCAACTATTTTATGAGTTGTTTTTTAGGTTCCAGACAACTTATTTACAAAATGTCAGCACTATAGGCCAACGCATTAAGGGAAAACTAAAATATAAGAAAGGTAGGAGTGGCAGTGGGTGGATGTCAAAAAGTTTGTAATTGCCTTGCTGAAACTCCAGTGGACATATCAACCCACGAAGTATGAAGAAATTCACGACATCGTTTTCATTCTTCATACTTGCGTCTTGATCTGTGAGATTTGAATTTCTCTTGTGATTCTTTTCAGGATTTGTCAATTTCTGCTCTTCGTTGTGATTGATTTAAGCACTGGGATTGTGAATCTCTGATTTTTCATAGAATGTGAAGGAACAGAAGCAATATATCAAATCACATTCAAGGCACTCACAATTTGTTCGTGAATTGTTTGCAGGTCGTGATTTTCTAATCACAGGTTGGCAATCACAGGTCGTAATTTTTTGCTCTTATCTAACAAAATCAAGCTTTTCATAGCTTTACAATTACAAATTCCTGCTTTTAACGATCTCGCAATTACAAAGTACCACAAACTAAAAACTCCAAATTGAAATTTCGCTAAATTTAATTGCATTGGAACAATTATTTTTTACTTGCGATTATAGGTACTATAAGGCAAGTTTTGGATTCGTCCAAAAAAAAAATTTTGAGATAACAATCAAACATGATATTACAAGGATAGAGAACACCAAAAAAGTGGGTGGCACAATTCTGTCTGTCTGTCTGTCTGTCTGTCTGTCTGTCTGTCTGTCTGTCTGTTCGTCTACAGCCTAAACGGCTCGATCGATTTTCTTCAAACTTGGTACTTAGTGGTTTTTGGTGATTCTGCTGACACGTTTTTTTCATTTTTTTTTTAGAACCAAAAATAACGGTACCTGTCATACATTTTTTTTTGGCAAATTTACATAATCGTATTTTTGTCAAAAACGGCTCGACAACTTTTCTTAAGAAAAAATCAATAAATTTATTTTAGTAAAGGCTTTCTTTGGGTGGAAAACCATTTTTCAAAAATGGTTATTAATGGTACCTCCCAAGGAACCATTTTTTTAATTTTTGATTTTCTTCAAAATGGTATGACTGATTTCAATTATTTTTTTTATACAGAAGCTTCCAAAAAATGTTAATAGTTTTGTGTACCAACATTTTTGAAAAAATATTTTTTGGATTTTTAAAAAATATTTCAAATTTTTTTTTGGAAAATCAAATATTTCGAAAACGGCATGATCGATTTTTTTGAAACTCGATATTTAAGACTTTTTTAGTACTCTCTAAAATATTTTTAGAAAAAATTTTACATTTATGAAAAAATAACGGTACCTTCCATACAAAAGTGGAAAAACCGCAAAGGAAAATATTTTTTTGCTTGAAAACGACTCCTACGATTTTGATTAAACTTTTTTCATGTACTAAAATTAGTACGATCTACCATCAAAAATTATAAAATTTTACACATAGCAACTATTAGTAGTACCTGTCATAAAACGTATTTTTTTATTTTGAGTTTTCTCGTTATCAGCTCAACGGATTTAAATGAATTTTTTTATATACAAATTTCAGATAAAATTAAATAATAGTGCATATCAAAATTTTCAAAAAAAAAGTTTTTGGATTTTTAAAAAAAGTTTCAAACTTTTTTTTTTGAAAATTCGATATCTCAAAAACGGGTTGACAATTTTTTTTCAAATTTTGTTTTTATATACACATAAATATATAGTTTAAATCTGCATACCAGAATTTGTTCTTAAAAATGTTTTAAGAATTTTATATATACAAAATTAATTTAAAAAAAAAACCGCTCCAACGATTTTAAAATTTTTGTTCCCATACAATTATATTCCATCATGAATTAAGATGGCATACTTTTTTTCACCTCAAACTGTCAAAAGAGTTGTTTTAGCCAATTTAAATGTCGTATTTCATGCTTCTCTATATTTTTCTCTCATAATTTCCATGTTTTTATATACAATTTTCTTAAACCCGCAATGTCTTGAACATTAGAACAAGTACGTGCGACCCAGTCGTGCATTTTATTTTGTATTGAATGGCTCTCAAATTCTTTGGTTCGCAAGATGTAAATTTTTCGAAACTGAGAGCGATGTAATACCTTGAGATTTGAATTTGCGTATTTTTAACTTAAAAGATTTTTTTTCGCGAGATGTAAATGCAAGTTTGTTAAAAGCATGATTTTATTTTGCGAGTTTATGAAAAGCAGGATTAGTATAGTTTGCGAGATGCGAGATTGCTAAAAGCGAGATTTAATAATTGCGAGATTTTGAAAAGCATAATTAATTTGCGAGATTTCGTTTTCCGAAATAAAAAAAACGCGAGATTTCGTTATTCGAAATTTTGGTTTGTGGGATAGCTCGTCATTTTTTTGATATTATGCACAAAATCATTAGTCTTTACTCGTCGTAATTTAATCCCCATTAACGTCTTCATCAGACATGGGTTGCCAAGTCAAGAAACCTTTTTGTAGCCCAAACTCTGATTGGTAGTGGATGTTTCTATCGCTTCCAAAAGCAAGTTTTCCCAGCTGTCCAAATTCTTACATGCGCTGATGATGACTTCAAGTTTTGGGTGGACTGATTTTTGTTTAAATTTGACAGACCATAAAGGAGAAATTTTGTCTTGAAAACAAGTAAGTCCCATATAACAATTTATTTTTTTTTCGACCACCTTGAAAAGTGGTCAAGTTTTTGCCGAGTTAAGTCAAGGCCCACGGAAGTTTTTCGTAGATGATTTCTGGTGCGGAACACCTGTAAAATGCTTGTGAGGCCCTTGTTAGTATAAACTTGTTAGGTAAGTTTTTCTATTCCATTACAAATACCCCGAATAGCAAAAAAAGTCCTATTATATTTCGATAGCAGCCTTTGCTAGGCCCTTCTTAGGATCAATGTGAAACCTTTATTTGATTGGCCTCGTTAAAAATGTACATTGTTTTTCCATTTTTTTCGCTTTTATTGACTTTTATAAAGTTAATTCGTGTTACTATAGTCTAAGAGCTAGCCAAGTTTTCGAGGAGTCTAACCCGATATTTCGGAAAACAAGACCCCGAAAGACAAAACCTCGAAAGACAAAACCTCGAAAGACAAAATATCGAAAACAAAATCTCAAAAACCAAAATCTCGAATTCATAATCTATATAATTACAAAAATCTCGAAATCCAAAATCTCACAAGGGCAATATCTCAAAAGTGGCTGGTTTTTTCGAGATCTTACCTACACTTGCTTGTTGCTTCACAAGAATATAATGCTTGTACCGAGCATTACGGCTTTTAAACAGTGAAGAATGTATTGGAGGGCATTCTCTGCCCCCTGCTGGGGGGTAGATGCGAGGGTGTATACAAAGTTTCTTTTACATTTAAGGAATCTGGATCAAACAAAAAATAACGAAAAACGTTCTTTTGTCACACTGTAAGCATGTCTGGAGTCACTGCCTTTTAGTTTACTTTCTTTGAAAGATCAAACCTCATATTTATTAAAATTTAGAAGTTTTGAAATATTCTCAAAATTCTAGATTAAAAAATTTTGTTTTTCATTTTCAGAATTCTGTCCTTCGAGATTTTGGAATTCAAGATTATAAAATTTTTTGTCCAAAATAGATTTTTGTTACTCGAGATAATGTCATGATCCCGTTTTCGAGAATTCATTTTAGATTTGCTTGAGGGCAGTCTGGCTGGTAGGAAATCGTGCGTTGTCCGCCATTTTGAAAACGGTATTGAAAACCCTAAATTGACTAAGATTTAAAAATGATTGCCTACAAACATTTTTGACCTCTCTATTCAATTTTAAAAGTTATTGTCGAAAAACTGTACAATTTTGTTTATAAAAAATGGTTTTTAGCGTTTATCTCACCTCTTGTTCATCTGAATGAATAATATTATTGAACAGTTTTTTGTAGATAAGATGACTTCCTACATTTTGAATATTTATATTTTATGTAAAACAAAAAATGCCTTAATGCAGTGTATTAAAAAATATTATGTCAATATCCATCTACAGTTTCCCCTGTTAAAGCAACATATAAGAATTCTTGTAGCCTATTGCATAATACCTCTTAAAAAGGAACGTGTAAGGGTTTTACTTATTGAAAATGTTTGTTTGGCCCATAAGCATGCTTAAAACCGATAATCCTACTAAATTCACCATGCGTGTTTGAGAGAATGGTCACCCTGGCCCATTTTTCTATATTTTTTGGTATAACTCGAAAGCTAAGTCGAATTTGACAATTTTCTCTTAAAAATTTTTGTTGAAAATTAAATTTTCTATCGAAATGGATGGTTTAGAAAATTTTATAAGAAATTTAGGTAAGCAGCGAAAATTAACAAAAACCAACAAAAAAAAATCGAAAAATCGAAAATTTTCAATTAAATTAATCTAAACTCCGCATGACTTTTTTCGGAGCAAAGATAGGTTCAAGGCATACTTTAACAAAAAAAGTAGAGGGTGAAATCTTTAATATGACTTGTTAGAAAAGTAGTTTTTATTTAAATTGACAGAGATATACCTAGCCATTCAAACTTAACCATTTCTTATCATGTTTTGCAGTTTTTGCCCGAAACACTGTTTTTTCTGGTACTGGCAAATTTAACAATCCTTACCCCGGCTGGAAAAACAATCTAGATTTTGGCGAGGGGTTAGTAAGTTTTACATAGCAAGGGTAACTCTAGAAATTCTCTAGGGCCTCTCCAGTGAAGTAACCTTTTTTCTCGAGAGACAGCAAAAAAAAAATGTCTACCGGGACTCGATCCTGCCAGTTCTATACCTTAATTACTGAGCTATTTCGCAATACAGTTGTGCAATGTGCAATGAAAAACTATATACTTTAATTTTTCTTACTATTGTATGATGGGCATAAAATATTTGTTTTTTTGTTTTTCTCATATATGGGATATTTGTGATGGGATAAGCAGACCTATCCAACAAGTTTTTACTAGCGAGGGCCTCGCGAGTATTTGACAAGTTTGCCTTGTCTAGATTTTCCCTACCGAAACCTTTCCAATGCCTCGATTAAATTTGACAAAAACTTGCCAATTTTCCAGGCGGGACACTTAGTACCAAGTCTTATATTAATCGGCCCAGCCGCACAATGGTCCGTTTGTTGAATTTTGCTGTCAAAAACCATTTTCCAAACCTTTTCTTGATACAAATTATTGAAGTTTGATAGTTGACCATACGTACTGAAAAGTGGCCAATGTGACCATCCTCTCAGAAACGCAAGGGTGAATTAAATATAACATTTTCGGTTTTAAGTATGCTTATGTTCTTTTATACCCCTGATTTTCCGGTCTATTCAATTGCCTATTACAGGAGTTCACTCAAATCAACAAAACAACCATTCTTATTAACGAATTTAAATGTAGACCTTATTTAAATAAAAAATCTTCTTGGCCTTGGAATAAGTTGGGTAGTTTTATTGGCACTTGAGTGCATCTGACACCAACAAACAATAAGCGAGTATACTACGTAAACTCCAGTTGATGGTGATTTTCCGTAAACGCTGCAAATATTAAGCACAATTCATCATGCTACTTGTTGCTAACCAGTTGTGTTATTATAATTATTTTTTTTTTTTGTTTACGTTTGTTAAGAAGCTCTTTGTCGAAAGTGATTTCAAAAGAGACCACACTGAACAACTCTCCTTTTGGGTGTTTTTTTTTTTTGTTTTCTTTTGTTATAATCCAATTTTAATGTCACAAAGGTCAACCATTGACATTCAAAGTTCAACATTTTACAGTTCAGCGCAATTCAGCAACACAATACGACACGCAACAGGACGGCAATCCAGTGACTTTATGATAGCAACGAACGTTAGCTTTGCGAAAAATAAAAATACAAAAAAAAAACATTATTCCACTTGACCTCTTGGAAGGTGGTACCCTGGCGTAACTGAAAACGCTTTCAGAAGACTTGTTTTTGTTTTCTGCTTTAAATATGCAAATTTTTTGAACGTTTTCAACTGTCGACGTTGAGCATTCTTGAAAATAAAAATTAAAAAAAAAAAATGCACACACAATAACAAAACGCAAGTGCTTTAAATTTTATTAAATCGATTTTTTTTTAATGAAAATTTTCAGACTCAAGTGAATATATATTAGGAATACAGCACTAGAAGAAGCATATCTCTACACTACACTCTATCCCAAGAAATATAGCGTAGCTATACATTATATTAGCTCTTGATTGCAATTCAATTGATTGTTAGCTGCGAAAAGTGTTAGATACAATTATTGGCTGCCACTGTCAATGCCACAACACCACTTATTCCAGACCTCTCGGCCCGGGTATACTCGTAGTACAGATAAAGTGCTGTGCAAAATACATTTTATTTAAATTGTTAAAATAACTTCCTACTGGAAGCAACTTGAATACTGACTTATGGAAGGGCTACAGTCGGAAGTGGATCGTGTAGTTGGTTAAAGTTCATTTTCACTTGAACCTTTCATTTAAACTGAGATCTTATTGTCAGAGGTTTAGATTTGAAGATTTTTCTAGGTGGATTCCTGCTTTATATGACCCAGCAGTAACGTGCAACGGTAGATCGTCTCCACGTGGTGCACCCTGGATAATGTTGGAGAAGCTACAACAGATACCTACTATAGATCTTACTTTTGTTGCAATAGCGACCAAAGAACTCTCCAAACCCGTCGAAAAGTCGTACCCAGCTTCCCCCATAGCCAACTCAGACCCGTAGTGATCAAAACAGATCCAATATTCATTCAATAAGGCAGATTGAAAAAAATTTGCCAAGGATCTCGATTTAAATATAAGATGGGTGCATCCTCTGAATAAGAACTAAACACGCCTTACCGCCATCACCATTTCCACTGCCAAGAAACACGTCAGAAGAAAGTGACCTGCTATATTAAGAATTCAAGACAAATGGAAAATCTGGAACCGCAGACAAACTGCTTAAGTCTCTCGCACGCAGTGCAAAGTGGGTAATGCTACATTTCCACCTAGCGCTAATCTGAGATTTAATGAGATTTACCTTAAATCTCCTTTAAATCTCGTAGATTTACCATACAAATTTATTTCGTAAATCTTGAAGATATGAAATTAATCTTGTTAAATCTTCGTAGGACAAATAGTTTTACAAATCGAACTAACCTATTCTTACATGGTGCTGAACTATTCATTCGAGACTCGCATCTAGTTCTTCATTGTTTGACACGAATCAAACATTCTGTCTCATTCGCATTTAATAAGAAAAATTGAAACGCCATTTGCATTTTTGAAGGTGCTGTCAAATTTAATCTTTTTTAAATCTTTTTGTGCGGTGGAAACACCAAAAAGATTTATTTAATCTAATCTGAGATAAACCATTGGTGGAAACATAGCATAAGCTACTATTGATAATACAAACTTCATGTATTTAAACCGAAAAGCCTAGAGTCTCCTTCGAAAACTGGGAAGCCACACCAAAAGCATCAATTGCCCCTAACACAATAGCTGATAGAACTGTGAACAAGACCCCTTCAGAAAAATAAGAAGGCAGAACGATTCAGCAGAGCCTCAAACTGTTGAAAAGTAACTCTCAACAGATTATCGATTTTTCAAGACCTTTTACGCTCGAGGAAGTTCAGGATATACTTCTTTAGCTTAATACAGGAAAAGCTGCTGGCCTAGACGGCATCTTTCCTGAGTTTCTCCTCCATAGTGGAACGCATTTCAAAAGGTGGCTCGCACGCTTTTATTCAGACTATTTGAAAACAGGAAGCTTCCCCAATTAACTCAGGCCTTGCTCAAGCTACAAGCTTTTCGAAAGACTGATTTACAACAGAATCAAATCTATCATCAACGAAGTAGTACCTGGGAACAAGCTGACTTTAGATCTGGGCGCAGTTGTTGTGACCAAGTGCTAGCTCTAACCACGCACATAGAAGCAGGTGATCAAGTCAAGCTCAAAACATCTGTGACATTTTTCGACCTCATAGCTGCGCACGACACAGTCTGGAGGAATAGTCTCATCTAAAAACTCTTTCAGATCGTACCCTGCAACAAAATAGCAACAATTGTAAACAATATGCTCAGTGATAGAAAATTCCAAGCCTTTCTTGATGATGAAAAATTTTACATTGGCCTACCCCAGGGATCAGTGTTGGCACCACTTACCCCCTTACAAGTTCTGCAGCAAAACTAAAAAACCCACCTAAAATCTCGACGCCCACCGCTTATACTGGCCCAAGAACTGAAAAGTGTGAGCTACGATGCAGAAGAGTACTGGAAGAGCGAGTTGAACTCCGATCTAATAATGATCTGTTCCGTATTATGAGACCTGACATACATGTCTGCTGATGGTCACGACCTCCTTAGGAAAATGTGGGTTAGCCTTACCGAATGTGAACAAACTATACAAGATGTGCCGCAACGCTCGCTCTATAAGTGGGGAGCAGCTGAAACACCATTTTGAGACTGCGGAAATTATGTGCAGAAATCTAGGTAATCTTGTTTGGTGAAATGCGACTGAATAGTTGCAAACCTGAAAACTTTGACAAAAGTTGAATCAACCTGAGACCATCTATTCGTTTAAGAATGAGCAGCATTCATCAGTGCCTTGTGGCTAAGTCACACTAACTGCTGGAAACAAAGCACAACAGGCCATATTAAGATCCTTCTGAGATATGTGGAAACTAATGTTTACACAAACTACACAGCTCTCCGTTGGTGCAGGAATTTTCTCGGAAACTCTGGGACTAGCGTCTTTCTGCCCGTTTCTGCGTCTTCCAAGCTGATGTCTTGGTAGTGACCAAAGCAGCTACGCACATATCAATGATGGCGATGCCACGAGCTGATATCATCCTCTTTATTAATAGTCAAACAGTTGAAGAAGCTTATAACTTGCTGTCGCGAAGATCTTAGGGTTCTTGGCATGCAGCATAACACTAGACTCTGCTGGGTTCCTGGTCACAGCGATGTACAGGGAAACGAAAGAGCTGATGAGCTGGCAAGCGGGATCGTCGCTTGATTCAAGAACCGACCAGCAGCATCAAACGGGATCTTGGTAGTAAAATATGAGCAAAAACCAATGAGAGATGGAACTTGGTCGAAACTTGTGGCACAACTAGAAAGTTATGGCCAAATTGAAATAAGCAGAAGACAGACAAAATTTTGCAAATGAACAAGAAACATCTTTGTTCCTTTGTCAGCATAATCACCGCATACAACATACTGGTATACCACAAAAGGAAAATGAGGCTAAGTACTGAAGAACTTTGCAGAGGGTGCAGCGATGAAGAAGCATATATGGGGATACCTTACATTTCCTTTTTCACGGTCCAACACAGAAGTCATTTCTATGAAGACCTAGAGGAACTTTATAGAACTTCGGCTAATAGCCTTCTGAACTTCGTCAACGCCTCTAAATGGCTTGACTGCTAATTGAACACAAGATCAACTGTCAGCCTTTATACCTTACTTAACCTAGAATGCGCCAGGGCCACCCGGCCGATTTAACTTAAGCATCTCAATCTGTTACTGTTAAATCTTTATTTTTTTCCCTTCTCTAAATAAATGATCGTTGAACAGTAAGTTTCCATACAAAAATTACTTATTTATTATTATTATTTATTATGAACTTTCTCTGATCTTGCTATCACTCTTTAAAAAAAATAGCAAAAAATTTCAAAATTTTGTACACAGCACTGTGAATTAAAAAAAAATGCTTCTATCAATTAGATTATATTCGTTTTCGTACATTACTGAAAATATTCTGCCACTAAAATTGCGGTGCCACTGTACCTGCTTGCACGTACCTACATAGCATAGCGTCCGTCGTCGCTGTTGTCCCTTAATTGAAGGTCAATAGTGTAGGTCACAGAGTCTATATACTCCATAGACAACGAAGACGACAAACAAAACATGTTTTTACTTTGTACTCGCACTGACACTGTGTATAATTGATTGATTGAATGAATTTTTTCAAGTGTGAATATGAATATTTGAATTAATTGTGTGATGTTAAAATCAATTTAACAATATTTATTTCTAGGTTAGAAAGTTCACATATCAATGAGAGTTATTGGAAAATTTATAATTAGATTTGTTGTATTTATGTATCTACTCGTATGTATAATATTAGGAAGTTAATATTTTTAGATTGTGATAATAATATATGATGATGGTTTTATTTATGGACTTTGGTTTATGATAAAACAAAAATAATTTAGGAGATTAGATTAAGTATTAATGCAGGTAAAATACGGCTTCAAGTACATCAAGTACAGCTGCATTTTTGTTGAAACAATATCAATTTTACTATTTTTGAACCTAATCAAGGTTTTTTTTACCACTTTCTCATATGATATCATGTTACTTGCTGACAGAATCTGTCGTGATCTAATCCTCAAATAGAAAATCTTTGACATACTTATTCTTTCGTAATATAGCTTAAATGGAATTTTCCAGCGAGAGTGATAGTTTCGTTCAGATCACTTACATCGAATTGATAACAGTGTATTTTTTCATAAAACTTTTTTAACAGAATATTAAATGTTGACAGACAAAAAATCCATCGACCTGAAATTTACAAATTAAAATTCCATTGCCCTTATTTTCCTCCAAAAATTATTATGTGACACAAATAATGTTAAATTTTTTCATAAAATTTTACATTTTTTGAGTAGAAGTCGCATGCTGGGGAAATAAATGATTCATGTGGAAGAGATTGTGGAATTTGTTAAACTTTATTTCACGGAAATTGAGTGCCATTTTATAGATGCGGTTTGAAATTCACTAAATGTCTTGTATGTCACTGGTATGTCACTAGGATAGCTTTTGATAAGTTAGAACTTTTTAAACAGTAAGATGAGAAACAAATGACATCTCTTTTATTCGTAGACATAACTAAAGTTTCTATACATAGTCAGTCACAACATTTGAATCAATAAGCTGATTAAAAAAATGACAAAATGGATTCCCAAGGATCTCAGCGATTCACAAAAGCTGCAATTCCCTCTAAATGGTAGACTTGATTTGACATTGTATTCTAAGAACCTCAACTTAGTGCGTAAGGAGATTTGACTGGATTTCCAAATTGGGGACAGAGAACCGAAGGCAGTACGAGCTTTATTAATTCTTCATTTTACGTCCAGATCCGTACCGCCATTTGCAGAAACAATACTGCCATGATTGTTAAACTGTTAACTTCTTCAACTAGCGTCTCCTGTAGAATGATACGCTGATGATTTGTGGGGCTGCCCGTGAGCATTAGTTTTGTCTTTGTGCTATTTATTTTTAGACCACTCGACTCTACCTTCACTTGCAGTGTTTGGATTAGCCCGTTCAGCCCGCTGATGTTATTTCCCAGGAAAAATATATCATTAGCCAAACCTAAGTGACTAAGCCGTTCAAACGCTGTCCGTCAAAGCATCGTCTATCGCCAGTAGAAAGAGAATTTATTTATAGAACATCCCCCCGTCTCACACCATGTCGCACTTGGAAAGAGTCCATTGTGTAAAACAAAACACCTTGCGTTGTTGTAGGACTCTCTGATAATGTCAACAATTTTTTGAGGAACTCCCCTACCAAGAAGTGATCTCCATGTATAGTCACGGTTGACTTCGTCAAAGGCCGTTTTCCCAAACAGCTTGTATCAGCGGATGTAGAATGCTACACGGCATTAGCTTTCAGGAATTCGGCTGGTATTCCATCAAGTCCATCAGCTGCTTGGTTTTTTTTTTTTTTAGAAGAGTTATCGAAGATTGGATTTCCACTACTGAAGGTGTCCATACTCCTATAAAGCTGGACATACACGACAGAGCCAACGAGCCAAATGGCCCCGCGCAGATAAAAAATCGGTCGTATGTGGGAAGAATCGGCCACCGATCCATCTGGATTTTCAGCCAATCTGAAATCCAACCTAGCCAATTAGATCGGATGGCTCGGTCGTATAAAGCTGGCCATTCACGACAGAGCCAACAAGCCAAATGGCCTCGTGCCGATCAAAAATCGGTCGTGTGTGGCGCGGATCCATTTGAATTTTCCGCCAATCTGAAATCCAACCGAGCAAATGGCTTGAGGCCAGATTTTAGTAAATAAAGCCTTTGACTAGGTAAGTCATCAAATTATCTACCTTAAGCTGAAAGACCTGGGCTTTCCACCCTTTTTCATACCATTGCTCAGATCGTACCTTACCTAGAGAACCGCCAATATAAAGTTATATTTAGGTTTTCACTCTCCGATCCCATTAATGCTAATTCAGGTGTTCCTCAAGGAAGTCACCTTGGACCTTTAATCTTTGTCTTAACAATAATCGACGTTATCAATGTAATTAATGATTCAAATTTCTCCATACACGCTGATGACAAAAAAATAATGAAGGTAATTTCTACTCTCACTGATTCTATTTCACTTTCAAAACTAAATCATTCCAAACCTGGCGTGACAAAATTTTTTAAAACTTGCTGTTGCCAAATGTCAGTTCAAAACTTTCTCCCGTAAGCGATTTCTCTTACCTTCCCGAACCTATTACTTTCATGATGTAGCTATTCCATCTGTTCGTTCTATACGAGACCTGGGAATAATTTGCGACAGTCAGCGAAACTTTCGTGCCCATTTTGACCATATAATTAACAAGGCCAATTCTTCACTCGGCTTCATAAAAGGTTGGTTTTAGGAGTTTTGTTAGACCCCTCCTCGAATTCGCTAGCCAGGTTTGGTCGACCCTCCTCGAATACGCTACACAAGTTTGGTCGCCATATCAGAACTTTATTCCCGAAGAATTGAAGCTGTGCAACGTAGGAACGTAGGTTTCTTCAATTTGCCTTCCTTGGTCTGATAACCTCATCTTAACCCCTTATGTAGGTCGATTAAAATTGATCAATTTGCCAACCAACAAAATCGTCGTGAATATGCCGACATACTCTTTCTGCATCAGCTCCTCGCTTGGACTATTGATTCTTCCTATCTTTTGGAAATGATTACTAATCCACGTACCCTCAGATCCACTCCTCTTTTCCGCCTTTCTCATCACCGCAAAAGCTACGGTCTGTTTGAACCAATCTCAAGAATGTTGCGTCTAGCCAATAACTCACAGGATATCTTTGACTTCCATATTAGTTCTTCCTCACTCCAAACCTCTCTTTACAACTAATGTCCTAATGCAAAGATTTTGTTGTCTTTCACTAAGTTTTAGGATTTATTTTTAATGTTTTATTAAGTTCAAAACTGGTAGGTGGGCCTATAAAAAAAAAATCTCCGCCCAAACGGGGGAGATAGACCCAAGTAATTGTATTTAACTGCTCTACAAAAAACCGTTATCATTTCTTGGTGCCTAAGTTATCGCACTCTTGTCGTCCCCCATCTCTCAAGTCATTAACTGCCAAATTCTTTTGAAGGATGGCTACGATTAATTTTTGAAAATGACCCCTTCATTCTTGCCAACAACACGCACACGAAAGTTGTAAGTTGCCTGGTTTTCCTGGTCATTTTTTAAAAGCTTGTTGTAAAATCTTCATCATTTTGTCGCTTTATCTTATTTTTAAGGAGCAATAAATTATCGTAGAAAAATTTATTTCAGTGTCAAGATAATCTTTATGATTTCCTCATAATCACTTTTTTCAATTAATTTACAAAATGGATTGAAATTTTTAATTAAAACAAGTAAATTCTGTTGCGCTGATTAATTTGGGTTATTTCATTCGATTTTAAATGAAAATATCGAAATATTTATAGTGAAAAAGGTCAAACTTTGACTTATCAATCGAGTTAATTAATAATGTTACCCAAAATGCTATATTATCGCCTATTTACATCAGCTAGTGTCGTCTGTTCTACGTTGTTAACTATCAATTAAAATGCTACGCTCTAAAAATTAACTTATGATGACACCTATTGATATCTCTTGAAATTGTTTTCCATTTTTTTTTTTAATCTGCTCACATTTTAAATTAAATTATTAATCAGCACTTTCATACAAAAAAAAACAATGTTTAATCTTAGTGTAGAAATATGTTATTAAACAAATTTATTATTATTGATTAAAAAGTTTGAATTATGTTTAAATATTCAGAATATTTAAAAAAAAAAAGAAGAAAAAGACCAGCAATCTGCTACGATAGTTGATAATACAAACTGATCAAAATAGGTAATCTAGGAATTAATAGTTATAGTAGTTATCTTCACGAAGAAAATAACCCACAGTGTCCCAGAGCTCTTAATATCTCGAGAAATGGTTGTGAAATTATTAGACTTAAAGTGGATGAGGGTCATGTAGCAAATCACCATTACCCTGCTTTCGAGCCAGCTTCTATAAAAAACCTTTTCGTCAGGGCTAAAGCTTCCCTAGCCCTGGTCAGAGCAGCATTCATATGTTTGTCGAATACAAATATTGATCCAACTAGATGCCAAGGTACTTTACTACACTTACTCGCCAGATTGCGCCAGTTCTTTCTCGTATCCCTTGTGGCTCCTAGTAACGGAGTCCTAAAAAAGATAGTTTTTGATTTCTTAGTTGATTTTCAACTTCCATTCATCACAATATCCCTGAATCTCATCGAAATACGCTGCAATAGAATTCTTAAGACCTTGATTTATGGAGCTGTTTTATTCTATCGGACTTGAATTGACATGGGATTTATCATAGTTTTCATTTCATGGGATTCGCAATCCCTAGGATACCACAATGGATTTACATTGATCTGACGTTGTGACGGTAAGAACTCCAACTGTCAGCCCATTAACCTAACACCATTGGATATGACTGCTGCTGACTTCTTCTTTAAAGAATCGAACATGAGCTGGAGCTCCTCCTTCGTAATTAGCAGGGGACTGGGTCCATTTCGCTCGGTGATTATGGCGTTTGCCAAATGATCTTCATTGAACCTGGTGAAACCGGGGTTTTCTGATCGCCATTGCGTAATGTCATTCCGAAGGTAGAAGTGATGGAGCAAGGCACTGTTTTCCATGCTTTGGTTCTGGCGAATGCATTCATTCACGTTGTACACTTCCTGAAAAACAGCCCTCACAGCACCCACTTCCTTCTGCGGATCTTCGACAGTAAGGAGGTCATCGTCCAAGACAGCGTCCTTTGAATCAATTCCTGATTTCAGAAGTTCATCTCTATTCCCTGTCGGTCTCTGAAGCAGAATGCTTAAACTATCTCTGATATGAAGTAGTATAGCCTTCAAAAATAGGAACTCAGCCAACAAACTGTGTCTTCGTTCCAAAATATTGAACATGTTATTCACAAAGATAGCACTATCCTTGACAGACGTATAAAATTCAGTAAAATGTCAATTACCCCCAGTTCAGTTGTTTTTGTATGCCACATCTATTCCAAAATACGCGGAATTAAAATACAAGCACCACAAAATCTAAACAAATTGGGTTTGTGGTTTGACGTTTTCACCCCATCACCTATCAACACCTAATTTTATCTTATCTTATCACCCTTTTGTTTTTGAACAAAGACTTTAATCATTTTCATGTCAAGCTAAATCATTCTACAATGAAAACTTTTGTTTTGTTTGCTTTCCTTTTTTTAAGTTATCAATAAATTATAGCAAATAAATAAATAAAAACGACAACGTATAAAACTTAACTGCGAACACACCCCACACGGATTTGTTTCATTTGACATTGACAAGAAATAATATCTTTTCTTTTGTATGTTTCTTATTCGTCTTTGTTCAATATTAAGATCGACCTGTTTGCTTTTAAAGATATAAAAAAGCAAAACACCTAAACAACCAAAAATTTTATGCGACGATAGTAAAATCATCGATAAGACTAAAAACGCTCTTAATTATTATGTACTGTCGATTCATTTCAGATTCAAACAAATAAAACTTATTTTTTTTTTTTAATCTTGAATACCATTCCCAGCTATAGGTAAGTTGAGGTGGTTTAAAGAAATAAACGAAACTCGATGTTGACAAACAATAAACCTGGCAAAAGATTCAGTTTATTAAAAAAAAAAAATAAAAAAAAAAAAATAACAGGTTGCCACATAATTTCACTTTTATTTTCATTCGAGTCTATTTTATTTGTTTGATTACCAAAACAAAATTAAAAAAAAAACAGTCACGTCACTTTGGAGGAACTTTGAGGTAGCACGTTGTCAAACAAAAAACCGATCATTAATTTTTGTCCAAGAAAAATAACACACACAATGTTGTATTGGCGCGAAGCACGTACATTTTTTTATTCAATAGAAAGTTTATGAATAATTTGTTTTTCTTGTGTGCAAAATCACGCTTCTTTCACAGAATTAGAAGTTATGGGAGACTTGTTAACTAAGAAATAGTAACCACCATATGGAAATTCGATGAGTTTCTGTGAGCATTTTTTAAATATTTGTTCTTTTATTGAGAATTTATGAAATTCTAGTTAAATTATTTGAATTTAGCTTCGTGAAATATTCGCATGTCGTTAGTTAAACTTTCATTTTAAATGCGTGACTTTTGGACTCCTACCAGTTGCGTACCTACTAGCCATACAAAGTTCCGATTTAATATGTTCAAACAAAGCTAACTTTGTATGTAGTTATTTTACATTTTATAGTTAGACCAGGAAAAATAGCACAAATCGTATGGGGAACCTTGAAAAAATTAATTCATGAAATATTAAAATTGGAATCGATGCAGAATTGCAACCTCTATAACATATCCAAAGTCCCCCAAAATCCCCGCATTGGCTTTTTGTGTAGATGCATTTGAAGAGGTGCAGACGGGGAGAATTTGGAGGTCTATCAAACTAAAATATTTGTTTGGGTAAAACCTGATCATATGATACATGTTTTAAGGGTAGTTTTTAACGCTGAATCTAATGAAACCAAATTCAAAATGATACAACCACCCAAAAAGAAGTTATAGTTCTTTTTATGTGATGATGACTTTTTTTTCAGGTACAACAGGTAAAATATTACCGAAAACCCTTTGAAAATAATGGTACGTTAATGAAACTTGGAATGAATGTTTCATTTGTCATAGGAACTAAGAATCAAGACAGTCCTTAAAAATATCCATGGTGAAAGGGTGTTTTTTTAAGGGGGAGGGGCAAGTGTAGAATGTTAACCATAACACCCACGAAAAAACTCTTACACTCATGAAATTCGCTAAAAATATATAATTTGTCATGGCAACCAAGAATCAAAATAGTCCTCATAAATATATTTGTTCTGGGGTTTTTTTTTATTAAAGAGAGGGAAAATCTGGGAGGAAGTTGGAAGATTTGAGCCAAAATTCCTATTTGGTGTAATTGAGGTATATACACAAAGTATGGTATATGATTTAAGGGTATTTTTTAGCGCTGAATCGAATAAAAGCAAAACTAAAATGATACAAGCACCCTTAACAAAGTTATGGGCCTTTTCAAGCAAAAATTAATTTTTGAAATCGTATTTTCCGTAGAACAAGTCAAAAGTTAACAGTCACCAAAAACACTATTAATACGAAGATATTTATATGGGCTATTTTGACTCTTGGTTGCCATGAAGAGTTTAATATTTTTGGCGAGTTTCATGAGTGTAAGAGTTTTTGCGTGGGTGTTATGGTTAACATACTCTGTTGCCCCTCCCCCTTAAAAAAAACACCCTTTGACCATGGATATTTTTAGGGACTCTCTTGATTCTAAGTTCATATGACAAATGAAACATGCATTCGAAGTTTCATTACCGTACCATTATTTTCAAAGGGTTTTCGGTAATATTTTACCTGTTGTACCTGAAAAAAAAGTCATCATTACATAAAAAGGACTATAACTTCTTTTTGGGTGGTTGTATCATTTTGAATTTGGTTTCATTAGATTCAGCGTTAAGAACTACCCTTAAAACATGTATCATATGATCAGGTTTTACCCAAACAAATATTTTAGTTTGATAGACCTCCAAACTCTCCCCGTCTGCACCTCTTCAAATGCATCTACACAAAAAGCCAAAGCGGGGATTTTGGGGGACTTTGGATATGTTGTAGAGGTTCCAATTCTGCGTCGATTCCAATTTTAATATTTCATGAATTAATTTTTTCAACCTCGGAACCCATTTTTCCTGGCCTAAGTACGTAGCTAAAGAAGCTTCGTCGTTCGTTTTTAGCTAGCAACTTCAAATATTCTTTGTTTTAAAATTTCACACTTAAAGCATTGCTTTTTGCCGTCAGGTCATCGTCATGTTTCCATAAGAAAATTGGTGAACTTGCAAAATACCTAACCACGCAAACTCATACACAAATCGTAAGGAAAAAAATCGATGTAAAATGAGCTGAACTTAATAAAAATAGCGTATTGAAAAGGCCCTCACTAGTTAACTGTTGAGCCCATAGATGATATCGCTGAGACCAAATGCCAAGAAAGCGCTGACGAACTGCCAAAAATAGGCTCAAGTTTGGTCTTAATCAGGCAGAAACAATAATTCAGGCCCCACCCTGCATAATTTTTAACAGGTAATCGAGAGCAAAGTTCTAGCTTCGACAGACAGACAGATGGAGCTCGCTCGATACCTGTGTTATAGCCAGAAAATTATGGTCTAGTTTCAACAAAGAATAGACTCAACTGAGTAAAAAGTCTTTATCTCTTCTCGTGAGCTTCACCACCGGTTACAACCACCTGGGTTACCACAGTAAAAAGATGACACTCAGCTTGGACGACTTATGCAGCGGATGTGGGGGATGTGGTGACGTAGAGATACACTAGGATAATCCTAACTACCTGTGTGACTACCCTGCGATATTCCATCTGAGAAACAGGCTCCTTGGGAGACACTTCTTCAACGAATTAGAAGAACTCTCTGCCATTCCAAGCAAAAAACCTGATGAAATTTATTTATATATTTAACTGAACGTTTTACAGTTTCTTGTAGGAGCGGCATGGCAGTGGACGGAGAATGGGCACCTCGCCTACACACCAGCTACTGTCGTTTCTGCAGTGAGTTGATGGGGCCACCTCTCCTTAAGATTGGTAAAATCCTTTTGAGGATAGGGACAGCCCCTTCAACTCATGCAGAAATCCTTACTAAGTGAAATAGCACATACGCCAACCACTGACTTATTAAACTCATCTACCATACGTTGCAAGGAGCCACAGATCCTACGTGCCTGGTATAGGGATAATTTTTCAAGTGGGGTTAAAGGAAAGATCATGCCTTTAAACGGCGTCTTCCTCTCCTCAACCGACAGATATTTCTTCAATGACTAAGAAATACTCACCAACTTTTCAGGCCATAGCCTGCTGAAACTCATTAACACACTTTACGTGCTTGAATTGACATGATATTTGTCATAGTTTTCATTTAATATGGGGATCACAATCCCTTGGGTATCACAATGGATCTACATTGATCTTAGTGTGACGGTAACATGATCAATCGTCAGCCCATTTACCTAACCTAACATAAATGCCAACTTTTGTGGACTTCAGAGTCAAATGAAAGGTATTTTCCACACATTTTCTAGGATCTAATTCACTAAAAAAGTTATACAGCTTAAGTTCTCATCCTCAAGTCTCCAGTCAAAATCTGCGGAAAATATTTTAATGTCAGATGCACAGTAGATATACAATTAAATATTTACCGTCTAACTGTCGAATATGCAAAGAACAGCTAACATCATTTATGTCTTAATAGTATCACTGGTCAACAAAATTTGTCATTTTGTTTTTAACAGTTACCGAACTGTATTTTTCAGAACGTTTTTCCACATGTCTATTGGAGTCCGAGCTCAGATTCGAGCTCCATCTGGTTAAGTTTTTCGTAGACCGAGATTTGACCTTCTATATTATTTTAATAACGCAAAACCACCATAATTTTTTCTTATAAATATGTTTATTTCGCAGCTTCCAAGCTGTAATTTCCTTGTTCTTATGAAATCACAATAAATTGCTGACCTTTTCTCCAAAAATTCACCCTCCAACCTTTGTCCAGTGTCAACCACTCTACTTTTATTCCTCCAAAAGTACAGTATATGCACCTTGTTTGATAAACGCTGACGTTTATAAATTAAAAAATAGTAAACGAGCTGCTATGAACTACTTGCATGGTTCTATTTAAATTTAACTGCTTCAGACCCCAATCTTATGTCAATATTGCATGGTGTAAACTCCGAGTGGCAGAATATTTCCCCAAAGCGGATGCTTGTAACGGGTGATTTTTTAGCTGGTTTGGTTTTGGCAACACTGGTTTTGACAGCTGACGTGTGTTTAGTACCTTGTGTCACTGTCAAACAGCTTCAGTTTGGTTTGCAATTTAACCAGGGATCGTCTTACAAATGAACAACGCTTGCAAATTATTGAATTTTACTATCAAAATTCGTGCTCGGTTCGAAATGTTGTGTTCAGAAAATTGTGTTCAGCGATGAGACTCATTTTTGGTTGAATGGGTACGTAAATAAGCATAATTGCCGCATTTGGAGTGAAGATCAGCCAGAAGCATTGCAACAGCTACCAATGCATCCCGAAAAAGCCACTGTTTGGTGCGGTTTATGGGCCGGCGGCATTATTGGGCCATATTTCTTCAAAGATGATGCGAATCGCAGCGTTACTGTCAATGGTGAACGCTACCGAGCGATGATAACAAACTTTTTTTTGCCCGAAATGGAAGTTCTTGACTTGCATGATATGTGGTTTCAACAAGACGGTGCCACATGCCAAACAGCACGCGAAACAATGGCGCAATTGCGAGGCGAGTTTGGTGAACAGTTAATTTTCACGTTTCGGGCCGGTCAATTGGCCGCCTAGATCGTGCGATTTGACACCATTAGATTATTTTTTGTGGGGGTATGTCAAGGCTAATGTCTATAGGGACAAGCCCGCTTCGATTGACGCACTGGAAGCCAACATCCATGCATTCATTCGTGAGATACCGGCCGATATGTGTGAAAGAGTATGCCAAAATTGGACTCAGCGGATGGGCTACCTGAGACGCAGCCGCGGTCAACATTTGCATGAAATTATCTTTAAACATTAAATTGCAAGGTTCAAACTATCGATTCAAATAAATATTTCATTCATTTTTTCGAATTTTTTGTGTTTTTTTTTTTTTAAGTTTTAGGCTAGGACCGCACTTGCGATTTTCAGTCGGTGCGATTAAAAAATCGGTGTCGCAACAAATAATTGCCATGCACTCACTTGCGGCTATCTATCGCGCGATTTTTTAGTCGCAAGAAATAGAACATAAAGCTTTTAATGTGAATGCACGCACATGCGTCTACTTAATTTTGCGACGGAAAAAACGCTCAAAAAATAGATCTAGTTCCATTTTTTTAATCGCTGCGATTTTAAAGTCGCGTATGTGTGCATTCCCATTTAAAACCATGTGTCTCATTTCTTGCGGCTAAATAATCGTACGTTTGAAAATCGCAAGTGCGTGTATAATTTTTTCTAGTTGCGACTACGATTTTTTAGTCGCGCTTTTTTAAATCGCAAGTGTGAGCACAACCATCTAAGTCCGTTTGTTTCATTTTAACTTTCAACAATCGCATCGCCAGAAAAATGGAACAAATTTTCGACTTTTAATCGTCGCGATTTCTAGGTCGCATGTGCGTTCATTCTTATTCAAATTCATGTGTTCTATTTCTGGCGACTAAACAGTCGCGCGATTGAAATCGCAAGTGCGGTCCTAGCCTTAAACCTCTTAAAAAATCACCCTTTAGAAGCTGTCAACTCATCGGTATCAAAAACTCTCAACTGAGCAAACAACTCCTACAAATTCAAAATAACTGAAACACCATCCATTGCAACTATTAGAACATTTGATCAAACGTCAAACATAAACGAAACCCCCTACAGCCAATCCATCAATTCATTTTTACACCGACGGATCGAAAATTGATGACGGGGTGGGTGGTGGTGTGTACTCAGAAAGACTAAAATTAAGTCTCTCATTCTGTCTTCCTAATCATTGTAGCGTGTTAGCTCCATGATAGGTGTCGTAACCGGACACTGTTTTATAGGCAAGCAAGCAACTCGTCTTGGCGTATTCTCTAACGGGTTTTGCAGAAGCTGTATGGACGAGGAAGAGCTAGAATCGATTCCTCGTCTTCTATGCACTTGCCCTGCTCTATCTCATAAGCGAAGTATCCATCTTGGAGATTTCTACTTCAATGATCCTAATGAGCTGGTAAACGTAGACATTGGTAGCTTGTTACGCGTCATAAGAAGCTCTAAATGGTTCACCGAGTAAGGAAAAAGGCTTCCCTGATTCATGTTGTATCACAATGGACCAACTAATGGTCTAAGTGTTTCAGTTTTTGTGACTAACAGCCATTTAAACCTAACCTAACCTAACCTAACCCCAGAGCCAAACTCTTATAATCTTGGTCATTATATCATATATAATGACCTTGATTGCGCAGGATCGCCATTTACCCATTAATACAAACATATCTCTGGTCCTTATTTTGTTTATTAATGATATTGGAATTTGATGTTGTATCAATTTCCTAGTTGTTGCCTTTATTCGTGAACTACGAGTCATTCTGGTTACTCAACTCTATTTTCGCTCCCACTTTTTGAGAAGCAAATTCAGACTCAGCTCTTCGCTTTGTAAAACGTAGGTGAAAAGCATTCGTTCTCTTGTCCCTAAAGTACCAAATCCCTTTTTGTTACTTTCGTACCAGCTCCATAAGTCTAGTCACTCATCAAGTTCATATTGTTCGTTTTGTAGCTGTCCAGTGCATATTGTTACGTTTCGCCTTCAGGTACTCGACTGGATAATCCTAACAAACTACATTCTTAAACCTACAAACTTAAAAGTCACTGGGAAAATTACACAAACTTACTTTTTAAAGTGCTCCGGGCTCAACTGCTTTAAATTGTATTGTATCGCATCTTTTTGTTTTGGAGAAGTTAAGACTTCTGGTCTTGATATTTCAAATGCTTCAAATGAATTTCCCATCCAATTCCTCTATAAAAAGTAACTATGTGAATTTATTTAAGTTTCATTGAGAGGGTTCTGACCTTCGATTCTGATAATCAATGCTAAAAAATAAGTGTCGGTCTGCTTCAAGCCTGGGGATTGCTACCCTGACTGCCTTTCTTCTCATTTACTTTATGTAAGCCTCGTCGACAAAACTCTTGTTTGTTCCAATATTTTGTATTACATAAAACAGTGTAAAACTTTCCTGCTTATGTATATCATTTAGTTGAGTTCTCTAATGGGTTTCGACTTTCAAACCCACTCACATCCCACATACATATATAACTACTTCCCCATAAGACGATTAGGGATTTTTAATTCTGATTATATACTGACATCAGACAATATTGTTCATCATCACAAATTTGCCTGCAATTCTTTCTTGGAATCCTTACCCATATCTACATTTGTCTTTCATGTAAACGCTTAGCACATGCAATAGATTTGAAAAATATATTAATTTTTTACCTACTTAATTTCTTAAACTTTATGCTTAAAATCATATTTTTTATTAATTTTTTACAGGCAGATGATAAATCACTTTTAGCACGATTCTACCATGCAGATAGATCTCTCACAGCTATATCCAGCGAATTGGATAGTTTTGATGGACGGGCAGAACCAGATCGATGTTCGCGTCTTGTCAGCCGCCTACGTCAGGGACAGGTAATCCTACAATCATGAATCGATATTACTCAAAAATTTAATAAATCTTATCTTTTTTTTTGTTGCAGGACAAAGTTCTGTCGATAACAAATCAAATAATGGAAGAACTCCTTGGAGATGATCGTGCTCCGCGGGCATTTCGTGCAAAATTTCCCGAAGAAGTCCTGCAAGAGAATTTGGCTGGTCAACTTTGGTTTGGTGCCGAATGCCTTGCAGCTGGTTCATCGATTATGAACCGTGAACAAGAGAGTAAAGACATGCGACCCCTCGCCCAGGCTGTTACCAAGAGTCTAGGCAATGTGAGGAACTTGCTTCGAGATCAGTGCCTTCGTAATAATGTCCCCAATAGCCAAACTTTGCATTTAGACTTCAACGACTCCAACACCGAGCAGTTATATGAGAGCCTTAAAATTTTCGATCGATTATTTGCCGAATTTGAGCTGCGCTATGTGAGTGCAATGGTACAGGTGAAGACAAAGCACGAATATGAAATGCAAGAATTCATATGTGTGTTATTTTCGGAGACCTTACAGCGCGCCTTGACGGTGGGTCTGATCGAACAAGAGAAAGTCGATGCTTTTGACCCAGGACTGATGTTTTCCATTCCACGTTTGGCTATAGTGACGGGTCTTGTGATATACAATCGAGGACCGTTGAATATGGACATGCCGGCGGATCAATTGTCTGAGATGTTCCGACCGTATCGTTCGTTTTTGATCAAAATTCGTGATCTCCTAAGAAAGCTAAACAAAAACGAGTTGCATCAGTTGGAAAAACTGCTGTGCACGAATGAAGATATTCACTTGAAGCAACCGAACGTAGTCAACGGTTCTGATGGTGATAGTGAGACTGTAAATTTAATAAACAACAATAATGACTGTGATGATGCCGCAACAAGTTCCTCTTCGTCATCTTCGACGAAGAATGATAAACAAGATCAAGAAAAAGAATCTGTCAATGAAGATAATGCAAATAATTCAATTCCATTGAATGAAAGTACCACAAAGGTATTCAGTGATAATGTGTTTGCGATGTCCTCCTCGTCGGAAGCTTCAACTCCTTCAGTCTCACCGTCCCCGTCACCCCTGCCATCGTTTTCATCGACGACATCCTCCACCGAGTGGACAGATGATGAAAACGTTGCCCTTCCCAAGGAGGGTGATGACATAGTATCCGCCGATTGTGCCACCGGTTACCTCATACCAAACACAAATCTGGGCAATCTTCTGCAGCCAAATGAAGTTCCACTCACAGACAACTTTTTTGCGAGTGAAGATGATGAGTTCGGTAGCTGTAATGGAGGTGAAGATGCTGATTTACCCGAAGCAGATCGGGAGTTTAATTTAAACACACCCAGTTGCAGTCGAGTATTAGCACCAACAGTTGTTGACTCCTCAGAAGAAAGTGAGCAGTTAACAATAAAGGGCAGCGATGGTAAATCCCTGGATAGCAGAGACAGTCAGTATACAAAGTTGGAGCAGAGCTCTGCAAGCAGTAGCACAGGTGAAGGCAGTGGGAAGCGATCACATCGTCACCATCATCATCACCACCACCATCACAGTCACCGGCACCATCATCATCACCACCATCGGCATAATAATAATAGCAATAGTCAAAGCGTTGGGACCAGCAGTAGTGGAGGTAGCAGCGTGAGTAGTCCTAGCAGTAGTAGCAGCACCAGTGAAGGCAGTCGCAACCATTCCAAGAAACGTTCCAAAAACCATACCACACAAAAGCCTGACATCTCCAGTCCGGACACAACGTCCTCCCTGTCAGATGGTGATCCGCACGAAGTCAGTTTAGCCCTGCGTGCTGCGGGAAGAATGAAGTTCATGTAAGAAGAATCCATTTTTTTCAATTTCCATTTAATATTATGTTCTTGTTTTTTGTTTTTCGTTTGCAGAAGCACAGAGTATCTGTTACATCGTCTATTCGTAAGCATAGCGAGTGTTGCAGATCAACTCCAAACAAACTTCGCCTCCGATCTTCGACAAATCTTGCGCAGCGTGTTTCTCATGAACATGAGCTCATCGCAGGATGAAATCGAAATTCCCGAAAAGAATACAAAAGACCCGACATCGGAACTGTTCGAGTTCAGAGCATCGGAGAACGATGTGATTCAGCAGCAAAGTGCTGGCTCAAATCAAAGCATTTATTCAGCCGAAGAAGTAAATCCTGAACTGGATAATGTGTTCAACAACAATAATAACAACAACAATGGAACGGATCGTCCACCGGCCATACAGCGGGGCCACACAATCGATTTGGTTCCTTCAGAAAATCCACCACCACTCCCCGTTCGAAATAATATCGGACGCAGTCGAAGTCTTGGTGAAGAATCAGTTCAGATCGAAGTATCACCCAATACGAGTAACCGACGAAATGGTAGCTTATCAGCCTACCTGCGAGAACGTCGACTCTCGTCGGGCAGTCATAGTGCAGCAAATTCTTCTTCTTCCACAGCAAGTAACTCGCCGATAAGCGAACGTTCTGCAGCCCATTACACTGCCGTTGCCAACAATAATTTAAACAACAACACAAACCACAATAGTAATAGTATCATACACAATAATAACAGTATGGATGTTCCAGCGATACAGGCGACATCGCCGCAGATACGACTCTCACCGCCAGTTTGGGTGCCGGACGATAAAGCACCTCGCTGTATGTCCTGCACGACTCCATTCACAGCATTCCGCCGCAGACACCACTGCCGAAACTGTGGAGGAGTCTTCTGCGGAGTATGCTCGTCAGCGTCAACACCCCTGCCCAAATTTGGTTTGACAAAGGCGGTTCGCGTGTGTCGCGATTGCTTTGTCCATCAGCTGACTGGCTAGGCTAAAGAGCATAACAAAACGCATGTAAAGAACAGCCACACAACTGATAGCAGCGACTCTCTTGGTAGTTGCCGAATGTTTTAGAATTTTCTTAGTTTTTCTTTTAGTTTGTAAAAATTTATGAATTTTATTTAGACCAACTTTTTTTACACAAATTTTTGTGTAAGAAAATTAATAAAAAAAAACTCGCGGTATCATTATTTTACCCATTTATGTATAAATAGGGGACATTTTTACATAAATCCACTACCTATATAGACAACTACATTCAATTCAAATTGTAGGCAATGTACATATACAAAATTTAAAAAAATATAATGAAATATTATTTTTACTTTAATTTTAAATATAAATGAATACAAAAAAAAAACAAGAAGTTAAATAAAAAAAAAGTGAGTTAACACACAAAATATAACTAAAATTAAAAAAAATATATATAAAATAAATAGCTTTGATGCGTATTTATGCATTTTGTGCAAAAGAAAAAGAAAAGAAAACAATAATTTTGTTTTGTCCCTTTGTTTATTGTAATTAGTTGAATCTTTAAGAACTTTTAAAGCAAACAAAAAAAGAAATCATAAACGTTTACAAGCGAAAAAAATAATTTTGTTTTCTTTTTTTTTTTAATAATAATAATTAACTCTTTAGTCAAATTTATATACCTAAATATGTTTAAGGGAGAGTATGTTTGTGTTTATTTTATTTTATTGTTTTTTTCTTTTTTTAGATTAAATAATTTTGTTTATTTAATAAGTTTTCTTGTTTTATTATTTTATGTATTTTCTTTTTTGTTTAAATGAAGAAAATTGTATGTATTGTTTAATTGCAGTTAATTTTGTGCAACATTGTATGTATGTACTACCTACTCATATGTATTCAATATAAATTCTTATTAAAAAAAAACGTACATTTTAAATGATGATTTTTGAGTGATAAAATATAGTTGGAGTGGGATGTGAATGGAATCTTGTTGTTTTCAAACACATCTATTAAGTTTCAAAGAATATGCGAACTGTCTTATAATCTAAGAGCCCACAGCAAATTTTGGGAGTGGATGTATAAACAAAATCTGAGTATGAAGGTTTATAATGTAGGCAGATGTACCGTGATATCGAATACGAGGTTTTTTTTCAGCCCTTGGTCAGGGCAGACGGTTGAAACAAGCTTGGTTTCCTAGAATTCGTGATTCTTGCCTTTTAGCACAACTTATCGGTCTTTTCTTGGAGATTTAATTCGTTTATTTTTTATTTTTTATAAAATCTCCATATAAAGATGATCGATCAGATTATGGAATGCGTATTAAAAAAAATTAATTTGCGGGAATTAGTTCTTGAAAGTCAATCGCCAGTTATAACGGGTGATTTTTTAAGAGGTATAGAACTTAAAAAAAAAAAAAACAAAAAATTCGAAAAAATGAATGAAATATTTATTTGAATCGATAGTTTGAACCTTGCAATTTAATGTTTAAAGATAATTTCATGCAAATGTTGACCGCGGCTGCGTCTCAGGTAGCCCATCCGCTGAGTCCAATTTTGGCATACTCTTTCACACATATCGGCCGGTATCTCACGAATGAATGCATGGATGTTGGCTTCCAGTGCGTCAATCGAAGCGGGCTTGTCCCTATAGACATTAGCCTTGACATACCCCCACAAAAAATAATCTAATGGTGTCAAATCGCACGATCTAGGCGGCCAATTGACCGGCCCGAAACGTGAAATTAACTGTTCACCAAACTCGCCTCGCAATTGCGCCATTGTTTCGCGTGCTGTGTGGCATGTGACACCGTCTTGTTGAAAACACATATCATGCAAGTCAAGAACTTCCATTTCGGGCAAAAAAAAGTTTGTTATCATCGCTCGGTAGCCGAATCGACATTTCGCGGTTTTCTGTCACACTAGCTGATACGGCCGCAATATTTTCTTCACTAGGCACAGTACGTAAACGTGTTGGTGGTTTAATGTCCAACAAAGTAAATTTGGTGCGAAATTTGGTCACAATCTTCCGAATAGACTGCTCAGAAGGTCGAGAATGCCGACCATAAAATGGAAGCAGCGCGCGATGAACATTTCGAACCGAGCACGAATTTTGATAGTAAAATTCAATAATTTGCAAGCGTTGTTCATTTGTAAGACGATCCATGGTTAAATTGCAAACCAAACTGAAGCTGTTTGACAGTGACACAAGGTACTAAACACACGTCAGCTGTCAAAACCAGTGTTGCCAAAACCAAACCAGCTAAAAAATCACCCTTTAGATACTTAGAGCCCACAGCAGATTTAAGGTTATTCAAAAAATCAAAGTCTTGCAGTCCACAACTGGGGCCTTTGCGAGAAAAAGTGCATAAAAAAAAAAAAAAAATATGAATGCAACTTCGAGGCTAATCGTGTTAGCCGAAATTTGTTTCCACCCCTCCCTAGATAAGCTCCGCGGATCTCACATCAAAATTTCTTAAACGGCCCGGTAGAGCGAACTATACGCTCAAATGGTCTCAGATTCCGTGATTTGTGATCCGAGGAGTTTATCTAGGGAGGAGTGAAAACCAATTTCGGCTAAGACGAATATCCTCGAAGTTACATTGATATTTTTTACTTGCGATATAGGTACTATAGGGCAAGTTTTGGATTCGTGCAAAAAAAATTCGAGATAACAATCAAACATGACATTACGATGATAGAGAACACGAAAAAAGTGGGTGGCACAATTCTTACTGTCTGTCCGTACCTCATCCTATTGCCTAAACGACTGAAGCGATTTTCTTCAAATTTTGAACTTAAGGTTTTTTTGCAACTCTCCAGAGGGGAAATTGATATTTTTTTTAGCTCAAAAAATAACGGTACTTGCCATACAACCGTTAAGGAAAATATTTATCTCAAAAACGGCTCCAACGATTTTGATAAAAAAAATAAGTGTATTATTGTAGATATGATGTACCTATTAGTAAGACAAACAAAATCACCAAAAACATTTATTAACGGTACCTGCCATATAATGTTTTTTTTTTGATTTTTGGTTTTCTCATTAACCACTCCTCCGATTTCAATCAAACTTTTTGCACAAAAGCTTTGTTAGATTATAAATAATACTGCATAGCAAAATTTTTGAAAAAAAAAATTTTGGGCTTTTAAAAAAAGATTCAAAATTTTTTTTTGAAAATTCAATATTTCAAAAATGGGTTGATGAATTGTTTTGAAATTTCAGTTTTAAGTGTATATTAATATATACTCAAAATTGGCATACCAAATTTTTTTTTTGAAAAATGTTACAGAAATTTTATAAACAAAAAATTAATTTTTAAGAAAACGGCTCCAACGATTTAAAATTTTTTTTTTTTTTGCATATATTCATATTTTTTCAAGTAATCAAATGGCATACTTTTTTTGAGCTCTAAGTTATTTATCAGACTGTTTATACAAGTAAAAGAACGATTTAAATGTTTTTTATACTTTTTCTATAATTACTTGAATATTTTTTAAAGTTCTTAAGTCCCACACAACTTGAACATAAGAGCAAGTACGTGCGATCCAGTCGTGCATTTTATTTTTCGATGCACTCTCTCGCAAAGGCCCCAGTTACTGAAAATGAAAACCAAATGTAAAAGTATTTCTTAGTTTTGAAAAATTAAAAAAAACCCAAAAGTTCAATTTATCAATCGTACTTTTTTTGCCTTATAGACAAACAAGAAATAAGAAAAGGTACCTTTTGTTTTGTTTAATTTCTCAAAAACTAAGTAACATTTTTACATTTGGTTTTCAGTATTTGACTTAGAATTATTGAGAGCATTGAATACTAAATAGAAAATTGGTGCTAAACAAGGCAACATTTTGAAAAAAATCTACTTAAAACACAAAATTTCAAAAATTTGACTTTAAAACTTAACTGCTCAAAAAGTTTTCACCAAAACAACTTGATTAAAAAAGTAAATAAGAGAATGGAATATTAGCTTTCGAAAAAGTTTACTTTTACATTCGTCCGAAGCACGGTTCACGACATATTTGATAAAACGTGTTTTCCAAGATGGCGGCTGACGCTTGCGCCACCCCGTTCCGCCAACTTGGATTTACATGTGGAGGACACCCCTGAACATATTGCAACAAGAAAATCAGTTCAGTAGAAAATTGAAGACAGAAAATACTCGGCTTCTGGGCTATATTTCCGGTTTTCTATACAAAAAATCAGTTTTTTGAATGAGAGCTATGCACTAGAAATTATGTATCTTCGAATTGAGATCCCACTTTGAAACTTGGCATGTAGTTTCTATATTGTATTTGGTAAATTTTGAGACTTAAACAAAAACAATTCAAATGGTCAAAGTTTCTTGAAATTTGATTTGAAATGTTAACTTCCGGTTTTCTACCTAAAAATGAGATCGATTTCCGGTTTAGATTTCATTAATGAAAAGAACATCTTATTTACCATTTAATCCAGTATTAAAATAATTTTTCTATCCCTTCATTTGATTTATAAACATTTTTCTTTCAAACTTTACCCTATGGCTTGCTGAAACTTTACAAGCCCATAACTCCCGCACCAGGCCTCAAAATTCAAGAAGTACAAGTGACCCAAAATTGAACGAATTTCAAGACCCGACTTTTTTTTTCGTTGTCCGCTTCACGTGAAATGCCCCATACCGTAAAAGTGGTGAGAATAGTGAAGAGCGGAGGGAACGCTTAACTTTTAATTTCATTCAAACACCTATTGTGAACTGAAATTTATGGCCGGATATTTCAAGGAAAAAAAATTGAATATTCATTTAAGATAATTAGGCCTCAATTATCGCTCCTAGTTGGAGTCCTAACGAGCCACAACTCAATGGGAAACGACATGAGTAGAGTGGGCATCAGCCCATCGGACTTATATACACATAAAGGGTATCAAGATGAAAAGGAGGAGGAGGGCTTTTCCCACTTCCTTTTTTAATGCTCCAGATCATCTGTGCATCTCTACCTTGCCACTATGAATATCTTGAAATTCACTGAGAATCTAGGATGATTCAAGCAAGCATCCCACCTCTAAACTCCCCTCAATCCCTTACCTACCTTCATCCTGGGGAGCAAAATAGATTGGCGGAGATCCAAGTGAGATGAATCGGCTTGCCGTATAATCACCCCTTCTAACCTAACCTAACAAGACATCGTTCACCGAAAACTCAATATGGCTTTGAATTTCTTCGTTATTGTTATCATTCTGATAGAGTTTAGACTATCGTTGTTCTGTGAGCCAACAGCAGATTTTGGGTGTGATTGATAGCAAACAAAAAGTATAGGCTTCGAAAGTTTCAGTGCTATTAAAAAAACCAAAGTCTTTCAGTTCAAAACCCGGGCTTTAGTGATTAAACAGTGCATCAAAAAAAAAATATTAATGCAACTTCGAGGGTTATGGTGTTGGTTGGTATTGGTTTCCACCCCTCCCTAGATAAGCTCTTCGGATTTGATATCACGGAATCTGAAGTAATTTGAGTTTATAGTTCGCCCTTGCTTTGTTGTGGGCTCTCGGCCGGGAAAATGTGGGAAAACGCAAACGATATCGTTTTCATACTCCAGTAATATTTAATAAAACTGAGTTGTACACTTAACAGGTTTCACCGGAGATTTGTCATTTAATAAAACTTCAGAATTTTTTTTTGCTGAAAATAACGATTAATTGGCATTTATCATGCCTCCAAAACCAAAGGCTAAGGGAAAACCCAAAAATGTGGAACCGATTGTGGAAGAAGTGCAAATTATCGAACAACCATCACAGGATTCGATACCAGACAAGGACGTCGATTTGGTTAAAGATTTAAATGAAGATTTTTTCAATTCGGCGAACAAAGTATCCTGCAAACGTTCATGATTTTGTAAAATTATTAATTCTTTTTTTTATAATAATAGACCATTCAAAATTTAGTTCAAAGTAAAAATTTACGAGATGCTGGCCGAGTTAGGAAATTTGTGTCTATTTTGCATAACATTCACAAAAAATATGTAGAAGAGTTGAAAATAAATGCAGAACTTAAGCCACAAGTTGAACGGGCTAATATTAAATTACGTTTAGCTCTTGAATTAACTGGTAATTCTCAAGAGGCTATGCACCGAATGAAAGAAGCTTTAGGTAAGTTCCTGCTTTTCCAAAGAATAAACTTAGGGTAGAAGTGTCTGCAACGATTGAATTAGCTCGCTTAACCTATAAGTGGTGGAGTGAGTCGTTTTGGAAAGCACTAACTTTTTTGATATGTGGGTGAACAATGATATTATGCGGATACTAAAGTTTAGGAACTGTTCGAACATTTGGCTATCACTTGAGATATTTATGATCTGCAGTGAACCAACGTATAGGGTAACATTATAGATTGCCTCATGAGAGTTGGTTTTTTTATATCGAAGTCGGTTTGGCTATTAAGCTTTAAGTTTGTCCAACATATTTCAACTGTTCAGGGTCGGGTTTTGGAAATTAAACCTGTCTTCTTGGATTTCTGTTTAGGTTTTATAGTTTGTGTTACAGTTTACAGTACCTACAGACCTCTGGACTCAGGTTTAACTTAATCTGATCAATGATAAAATATGATTTCCTTCTTAATTCGCACGTTATTTATCGTGATTTTGATAGTGCCACAAATACACTTTTGTGGGTTAATTTTGTAAAAAAAAATAGAATATTAAAAAATTTCTTGCCAAAGGTGAATCTTGGCGAGAAACAGATGCATCTCAGTCTCGCGAGCAGGACATACAAGAAAAACTCCATCAGCTTATGGCAAAGTGTATCAAGTATGAAGAAAAAGAGAACACCAAACCAGATGATAGTGAAGAGTAATAAATTTCAAATTAAAAAGATTTTTAATTTTCAAAAACAAAACGAACATTTTGTTTAAGATTTGGTAACTTAGCAAAGTATAAGAATATCATACTCCGAGAACGAGATCGAATAAATGCCGAGCTAATGGACCATGAAAAACGGTTGCAGCTTCAGCGGTACTATTCCGAGTCACTGGAATATATCAATAAGGTTGCCGAAGAGAATATCAATAGGATCAATAGTCGATTGAGGGTCATTAAAAACAAACAAGAACACTAGAAGAATTTTTATTTTTAAACACTTCCTTCTAGATAGTTGATTCTGAGAAGAATAATTTGGAAATCAAAGTAAAAAATTTGATAAATGCTTTAGAGGACCAAAGAGAATACAATGCATCAACAGTTTTGAAATTGGAACAGACGAATAGAGAGGTTTTATTAATGAAAAAGCTACCAATACGTTAAGTGTTATGTTAAATGTTTCGACAGTTATCAGAAAGTCATCAAAAATTACTCAAGAAATCTATTGAAATAGACAAGCAAAAACTTACGATTGAAAAGTTTCGAGGTGAAAATTTAGTTTATGCGAGACAACAATCGAAACATGAAGCAGAAATGGAAGCTAGCAGAAAAGACAAACGTGACTTGGAAGAAATTATTAGAGTTTTACGAGCTGGCGAAAAGGTAAGCTTCGAAGCTTTGATTGATAAAAAATAAGCATTTCCTTTATTTGTATATTTTTAAAGCATAAAACCGAAGAAATCAATCATCTTACGAAAAGATATAAAAAAACAGTTTTTGACTATGATACACTTTCTCAAAAATTGTACAAAATGGACCGAAAACTGAATACACTAAATGAAGAATCTACCAAACAGAAGTAAGTGATTTTTACTATTGTTTTCCGTCTTTGAGCAATCGGAAAGTATTTATTTCACTGGTATTAAACTACAACATTTTAAATGTTTTAAACTACCCTTAAGATTATTGAACATAGTGCAAGTAAAGCTGCGTATCCATTTGAGAGTTAAAATGCAGCCTTTTAGCAGCTCTGGAGGGCAAACTTGAAAGTGGACACAGTCTTGAGAGTAGCTCGTGGAGTGTTAACTTTTTATTCTAGAAATTTGAACTTTTTGAGAGTTACTCCCAAGTGGACACATGTTTTCGTAACTCAGACTCGTAAATTCCCAACACAGTTCGTATTTTGCGAGTAGCTGTCGAGAGTAAACATGGCAGAACAGTGGACATTGGAGGAAAAAAAGTCAACTCATATTAAAATTCAATTGAAACTTTTTAGAAAGCTAATAAACAAAATCATTGTGCCTTTAATTTGTTTTTGAATAGGTTAGTGTAAACCTAAATTATCTTAGCTGATGTCAAATATCTTAGTTTTACCCATACACCCTCACGTTTTGGTATAGCTTCCTTTAAAATTTTGTATCCTTTTTATATTATGGGTCCGACGGATTAAAATACATAGTAACAGTTTAGAAAGGCAAGGTTTGGGATGATAAATTTTCGAAGGGACAAAGTTTCGAAAAACGAAGTAACGAAAGGAAAAAGTTTCGAAAAGTGAAAGTTTCGCAAGACAAAGTATCGAAGGACAAAGTTTCAAAAAAAAAGTTCGGAACATCGTTGGTCCTTGAACGATTTCAACGCAATTGACACGGGTGATTAGTTAGGTTAGGTAGAAGGGCTGACAGTTGATCTCGTTACTGCGCTTTTTGAAAGACTTCTTCTATTTGTTGACGATTCATATATTATTATGGGGTCTTGATTGATGCTTCTACATGAAAGATGCCGCACCCCCAAATCCGATGAGCGTTTTACTGCAGCCGAAGCTTCCGAAGGATTTTCCATCAAAAGGTTACCTTTTGGGACTCATTTGGGTCATAGTTCATGTATTTGCATACATTACATCCTTGCACCATGGTGTTTTCAAAGATACGATTAATAACATACATAATCTCAGATTTGACAGGCACACCCGCCTTTATGGTGAAACACATAACTGATCGCGGACGCCTATTATGTGAAAACAGACGCCTTTGTAGCCGCCCAATCTGGGATTACAGACGCTATGTTGCAATGTTTCCTTCTGGGGGCTTTTAACCATCCAAAGGACAAGTTTGTGCCCTGGTCACTAGCTGGACTGTCTGCTTGTGCCGGCATCCTTTCGGTCCTCCTGCACGTAAGCGTTACCCACTCTCTACCAAGCGGAGGTGTCCACAGGGTTTTACCTTTCATTGAGCTAGGACCCTAGTGGCGTCCTAGCACTCTCCAGTAATTTGGGAGATCATCATCACCTGTTCCAATTACATTAAAATCGCTTAAGGAACAACGAAGTTGCAAAATAATTACATATTTCTGGAACATCCTGTTTTGAAAATATTTGTGTTATTTTTAATTCTGAATCAGGTAACAACTTTGTCAATAATTTCGTTGAAATCGCTCAAAGAACAACAAAGTTCCCAGGGTTTCGATACATTGTCCTGTGAAACTTATACTTTTTGAAACTTTCTCCTTTCGAAACTTTATACCTACTCTCGAAACTTTATCCTTTCAAAACTTTGATTCTTCGAAACTTTATCCTTCCAAACTTAGTCCAGTAACCTTGTAGTTTCATAGTACTGAAACCTTGCGTCAGGTCCAGTAGTTCTGATTTTTTGCTGAGTTGTTTATGATGTTGGCCTAGTATTAAATCTGATTTTTCGACCTCGAGCGCCGAACGCAACAAAAAATCCAAAAAACCGCGAATTTTTCGCGGTTTTTTCACTTATTGGCTATTTTAACCATTACGCCTTAACTACATTCGCTTCAGATAACTCACTGGTGGGTACTGAACTGAGTACTGTTTTAGTTCGAGTTTTATATGGTTGACTTTAAAAAATCATAACTCCGTTTCTACTCATCCGATGTTCATGATTAAGATCTTAAAATAAAGCCAACATGACACGCTACACAGTATACAAAAATCATTGAAAAGGGGCAAACGATTTCACACAAGGGGTGAATAAGCCCCCTTCAATTCGATTTGCAGCATTCTAAATTCAAAAGTTGATGAAAAAATTCACAATTTGAATTGATTTTTAGCTCAAATTGAAGCCCATTTAATTATTTTGAAATGGTAGAGCAAAGTTATAATCGATAACCAGGCATTAAAGGTTAAAATAGCCAATAACTGAAAAAACCGCGAAAATTTCTCGGTTTTTTGCGTATTTCACAAAGTTGCGTTCGGCGCTCGAGGTCGAAAACTTGGATTATTACTAAGGCCAACATCATAAACAACTCATCTAAAAATCAGAACTACCGCACCTGAGGCAGAGCCCTCCCACCCCGAAGAAAAAGGATACTAGACTGAAAACAGTGAAGTTGATCATGTTAATTTCAGGTTTCTCAAAAACTAGAAGTCATTTTAGCATTTGGTTTTCAGTTTTTAACTAAGAATTAATAAGAGCATTGAAAATCAAAATCAAAAATAGTACTTAATACCATGAAATAAAAAAAAAAAAAAATTTAACAAAAAAAAATCGTCTTTTTCTCAAAATTTTGAGTTTGAAAGTAAATTTTTCAAAAACTATCAGCTAAAAAAACTTTATTTAAAAAAAAATTAAAGAATGGATTTCTGGCTTTGAGATGAGGAATGGATTTTCGTCCAGATATTACCATTGTATTTTTATTGTTATTTTTCTATTTGAAGTCAACTTTTCTTAAAATTGCCCCTCCCGCCTAAACGGGGGGATATATACCCCCCATCCGGTAATATTGTTTTCTTCTTTTGGCCCAATCTACACGCTCTATTGCTTTGATGCAGCATATGTCAAAGACCATGTTTTTGTTATTATACTGTTTTATATACTACTTGTTGTTTTAAATTTTGTATTGCTATATTTTGAAATGCCGTCCCTTAGAAACCGTTATGTCTACAGAACCGGCTTTGGACTCAAATTGAAGCAAATTTAGTAAGGTTGAAATCGTAGAGCAATGTTTTATTCGGAAGTCAAGGCGTAATGGTTAAAATAGCCAATAAGTGAAGAAACCGCGAAAAATTCGCGGTTTTTTGGATTTTTACCAATGTTGCGTTCGGCGCTCGAGGTCGAAAAATCAGATTTAATACTAGGCCAACATCATAAACAACTCAGCAAAAAATCAGAACTACCGGACCTGACGCAAGGTCCAATGTATATAGTTAATGGACTAACTTAGCTTTTCGAAACTTTGTCTTTCGAAACTCAGGTGGATGTTGCGGCAAAATTCTCTGAATAATTGTTAAGCAACCTCAAGTTGAAACTCTGGTAATAGTAGACCCCGTTTTCTTTTTTTTTAAGAATAGTGTCAATAATTTAGCATCTGTATCTGCAACCTTTAGCCTGTAGGAATAAATTTTTATTTCTTTATTTCCAAATGAAAGCTAGTAGAAGATATACCTATAGCTATCAAGAGGACATGGCCTTGAAAGAACTCTCAGGAAATTAAGTCCCAAAATTCTAATAAACAACTCTCGATATCAAAATCTCAAGAATATACCTTTCAAATGAACAGCCACCGGAAAGTTGCTCTCGAGATTACCTACTCTAAAATTGACATGCGCCTTAAAAATAGAGAAGGATTGAAAACAAAATGTCGATTATATATCTATGGAGTCTGGTCAAAACAGCATAAGTCCATTTTTGTCAAAATTGAGTTATGAATGCAGAATTATAGACAAAAAAATCTAGTTTCGTTTGGTCTTAACAGCTTAAGTCTAAGTAAACCGATTCACACGATATTCTATGGCCCTAACAGCACTTCGGTTTTGATTTTTATATTATGTTTGGCCAAAACGACACAACTCCACTTGTGTTGTTTTAACCGAACAAGAATTTTCAATTTTTCAAATAAAAATCTGGTCAAAATAACATAACTCCATTACTTCTATATCGTAAGTAAAGTTAAATGCTTGCTGTTTAGTAACGACACGGTTTATTTTCAAAAACCAATCGTTTTGTTACAAAGGGAGCCAAGTTTTCCTATGTGCAAAATATCTGTGAAACAAATAAGTGACGAAAAGTAAGAGATAATAGGTATGCCAAGTTCTAAGTTAAAGTTGAGTTATATCGAAATAGCTCCAAGATATGAAAAGAATTTTTATTTAATATTTACTGACTAAAATTTGCAGTTTACTCGTCAAAGCCTTTTAAACTGTCGGTAATTGAGCAATAAAAATTAAACCTGTAAACTTGGGATTGGACATGGTCCATATAATATACTTAAAATTTGGGGAAAATGGTCGGATAAATAATAAACCTCAAATTTTTCATTTTTTCAAAGATTTCAAGATTCTGCATTGCATGTCAGGGAGTGCACCATAATTTTAATGATCCGTCAGCGAGTGAGTGAGTGAGTGATGAATCAGTCAGTTACACTTTCAGTGATTTTTTAAGTACTGTATCTCAGAAACCACTAATTCTAAGAAGTTGAAATTCGGTGATGCACCTAATCTTGACTAGGGCCGTTTTCAAAAACGTCAAATCAAAGTCAGTTTGATCGTAATTTTTTGACGCAGAAGTTGCTATCGCCAAATATGCAAAAGTGTTTTGATCAAAGTCGGTCAATACTCTTGCAAACGCATTTGAACCTTTCGAATAAACTCTCTGGATTTTCAATAGTAGTGTCAACTAAATTTTGTTGTTGCACAGGTGCAGCGTAGATGATGTTTTAGAATCTGACTTCAGCAAGCTACACTATCAAACACAATATTATTGCAGTAAAATTTGTTTTCTCGTTTTCGAACATGCAGTTTGCATGTAAGAACATTTTGCAAATGCATTTTTTGACGCAGTTGACGTCACCTTTACCGCCTAGTTTAACCAATATTTAGAATTGGAATCGTTTGACTTACTGCCTGAACAGAATGCAAGACGCAGCTGGAATAGATGTCAAAAATGCTGCAGTAGATGTCAAAAATGCTGCAGTAAAAGTTAAAAATTGTTCAACTCTTGCAGCTCCGGCTGCAGCATTTTTGACATCTATTCCAGCTCCGTCTTGCATTCTGTTCAGGCAGTTAATTGGTATACTGGATTAAGTTGTAGTTGGCAAGAAAGACGACAATGGAAAAATGTTTGGTTTTAAACGATATTTAAAAACAGATACCCGATAATTATTTTTCAAAACAACGTTAAATGTAGAAACAAATTTCCGATGTAGTAAACTTCACAAAACAGGTAGAAATTCATCGGTTCTTGAAACAAAAAATGTCATACCCGCACCGATAGGTATTGGAAGAAAAATATTATATAATTGCTTTTATGCCGTTGATTCCAACAAAACAAGGAGAGAGTAGACTATAAAGATCCTGATCCAATTGATTCTTCTAATAAAGGATATTAGTTCCATCAAAAAAGTACAAACCACTAATACCTTGAATACTTTGAAAACTCCATTATTCGTTTCTGTTTTTGAATACTGTTTTTGCAATCAAAGTTAAATGAATTAGTTTGTCTATAAAACAACTTTATATTTATATACAAATTTTTTCAGTACGAGGCTTATCTCCACCAAATTAGAGAAACCGTTTGGTCAAAACAACATATCTCCCTTAAAACATACATAGAAACATAAATTATGAAATGTGTTATTATTTCTGTGTAAAAACCATTATTTATAGAAATACTGCATCACAATATTTTTGAAATAACCAAAACTGGATTTAGAGGAAATTTTTAAACTTTAAAATGCATTTTTCTCAAAACTAAGATTTTGGACTTATGTTGTTTTGATCAGACTCCATAGATATGATGCATCATGGTTTTGAAGTCCTGAGTATTAAAATAGGAAGGAAAAATAGATTCGGGTAAAGCTTATGCCAAATTTGATTGGTGCATCTAAAGAAACATACCCATCAAGGTTTTGGAAGATACGTGATAGGTTCTGTTATGCGTGAAGGAACATTGGACGCAGTTATGTGAAGAATCTAAACCATATTTTTCTTATTTAATATTTTACAAAATGGCATAGCTAAAGGGTCGGTAGATTCTTCGAGGTGACATAAAGTAAAGGTTTTGAGTGGATGGACATTGAACTACGCATTGTGAATTAACGCCTCATTCACATTTTTTTTTTGAAGACCCAAGGCTAGGCTTACGGTTTTAAGAATTTCAAAACCGATTACTTAAAGTTGTTGATCGGGAAATCTTTCGAGGCGTCAAAAAATTCGGTTTACGTTGACGCACTTTTGCAATTTTTGCCGTCAGAATTGATCTACTACATAGATACATACATAGTACTACCTTTTATATCCTTGACTTCGTAAGCCAACCTTGTAGCAATCTTATTAATAAATAGCTTTTCTCCAGAAACTTGGCAAATGCCCTGGAAAAAGACCTTCTAAGCTCTTCTCAAAGAATGGAAGATTTAAAACGTCTCAAAGACTATGTGACTCGTGAACGCGATAGTTTACGTAGTGATATAGTGAAACTAAACAATCACCTGGTTGATGAAAAACACACAAATATGATGCAAGGCATAAAGATTGACAATCTTAATTTGGATATTCAAAAGCTCAATGTGAAGCTGGATGAAGCCAAGATAAATATTTCCAAAGTAGAAAAAGAACGTGACGAAATGGCCCATGAAGCCGAATCACAACACGAACGTATTGAATATCTACAAGATCAAATTCAACTGAAGACCGATCAGGTGACAGATTTGACAGAGAAACTTACGGCTAAACATGCTGCGCTGATAAATTTGAAGAAACTTCTTGAAGCAGCACATTCGGAAAAAATGGTGTTGCAGCGATCATTGGACACCTGCACTCAGGAAAGGGACAATTTTAGAGTTTTACAAAATGTGAGTTATGCAAACTTTTTTTTGAAATTGTGGATAATTTTTGTTTTCAACAGAAATCTAGCCATCAAATGTCTCAACTTTCGGCAGAGATCAATGCCAATCAAAATAAGATTAATGTCTTGGGCTTGAAGATTGAAAGGCTGAACAATGAAAAGAAAGACATACAGACGGAACTCCGATCTACCAAAGCTATTTTAGCCAGTGTAAGAAAGGATTTGAAGGAACTTAAGGTCAAAAACGATCGGTTGCTGCAGACAATAGCGGTAAAGTAACAATTTCTATATCAATCGATCATCTTTAAAAGTCTCATATTCCTAGGAAGACGAGATGCGGTTTTTAAAAATTTCTCATGAATTAGATGATACTCGAAAAGACAAAAACCTCATCGGGCTTCAAATGGTCCGGAGGAACGATGAGATCGTGCTGCTGAAAGAAAAAATGCTTATAATTCAGACAGCATTGGATCAAGGTGAATCAGGGTAAAATAAGATCATCTTTCTTAACAACTTCTAAGTTTCTTTTACAGGTCAAGTTCAGTATAACCAAAGATTGGAAGATATTCGCCTTCTGAAAGTGGAAATAACAAATTTGCATACAGAACGGGACTGTCTTTCCAAAGCTATTAAAAGCACAGCTGACATGAGAATTGAAATAATTCGCTTGCAAAGAATGCTCAATGAAGAGAGGGTTCGTTCTCGGGCTCTGATTGAGGATGCTCGTACGCCTGCTTCTGTTCATCGGTGGCGTATTCTCAAGGGAACACAACCTGGAAAATATGATCTTATTCAAAAAGTTCAAATGCTTCAAAGGTTCTTAATTTTTTTGGAAATTAAGTGCCCTTCAATTATATCTGTGGTGTTTGGTAGAAACATGATAACTCCATTTTAAAATTTGCGTCTTTGCGTCCACTTTACATCGACCTACAACCTAAACGGGTGAACCGATTTTCTTCAAATTTGAAACATAATATTTCAAAGGTTATGTTTATAAGTATTCCAAATTTGAAGAAAATCTGTGGCCTCGTTTACACTCTAGCTTGATTTGAAGTGGGCGTAATGACGCTAATTTTAAAATGGAGTTATCAGGTTTCTACCAAACACCACAGATATTTAAACAACCAATCTATATAATGTAGGCGTAATTTGCGACAGGAAGTTCAAAAGACCCGTCTAGAACAAAAGCTTCAAGAAAAGGTACAAATCTGTGAGTCCATGAAGAAAATTATGGAAAATCTTCCAACTTCTGATGTTAAAGAGAAGCTGGCTAAAAGTCAGGTAATTTTTTCTATCTACTCTAATACTATTGGCTTCTAAGGTTCATAAGTCACCTGGAATCTTATCAACTATTCTTTCCCAGTGGGCGCTTCGAGAAAATGAAAAGAAGCTAAAGGCTATGGTTGCAGAACTAAGCGTTAACCAAATTGAGCTACGTGCAAGAGATTGTGCCATAGATGAATTCAAGACCACTCTTAAACTGACTACACAATCGCTGCTTGAAGAGAAAAGAAAGACAGAAAAAGCTTCTCCTAGCGAACAACTATCACCAAATAAAACAACTTCATTGTCATCACTGAATAAAACACCCCAATAAATACCAAATAAAACTTTATTATATTGTAATGACTTTCAAAATTTTAACTAAACGACTCCGAAATGCAAACAAACGGACACAGTAAAGCTTACGGTCGCAGTGCAAACATACCCTTATTAGCTATAATTATAGCAACTCTCAAACGAAGGAAGCGCCATCTGCCGGATTATAGCAGATTTACCAGCTGTCAAATAAAAGCTTTTGGAAGGGAAATTATTGGGAAATTTCCCCTACGGAAAGCTCTGGAAGCAGAGACCAGAACGTTCTCCTTATTTCGAGAGTTTGGAAAACAAGTATAAAAGGCACATGTTTGAACGGCAGCGAGACAGTTTGTTTTTAATCGTGAATGAATAAAGTTGGTTGTAATAAAAGTGAAAAGTAAAGTTTGTGAATTAATTTCAGTGGTGAATAATAAATCGTTTTGTTTGTAGTAAGAAAAGTAAAGTGTTTTATTTTGTGAAATAAATAAGTGGAGGTTTTGAATAAAGTAAATAAGTTTTATTAACGAACCTGAGAAAATATTACAATATCTTAAATCATGCTAAGAGCTCGGAATTTTAAAGCCTCCTCCGAGACTCCTTTGAAATGTCGGTGGTGCTGAAAAGCATTGATGTTGCAGTTGTGTTATGATTTGTCTTTCTTCTAGAAGCTTTTGTTTTTTCTTCTTTTCAGTGCACAGTTCGGCCTTTACTTTTGATAAGTTCGATTTAAGATCCTCAACTAATGTTTCTCTAGCCCGCTCATCGGAATCTTTTGTACTTAGTTCGGCGATTAGAGATTTGAGTTTGCGGTTCTTCACAAAAAGATTATGCTGAAAATATTGTTTAAAACAGAGTTATCCGAATTATATCTTTTTGTTTTAAAATTACCTTAACTTCATTAAGTTCATCTTTGATTTTGTAACTTGGAAGCTTAAGCATAAATTCCTTTAAGGCATCATACAGTCTTTGGGATTCTTCCAGTGCTCGATTTTGTTCTAAAACATTAACATTTTGAGCAAGAATTTGTCTAAAATAAAGAATTGGAAAATGGCTTAAATCTTTAAAGAAATTTTTTTTTTTTAATTTTACTTTCGTAACACTTGAATCTTATGAATTAGATCCATTTTCTCGGGATCACGGCCTCGAAGATTACGCCACCTATTGGAATATATTAGAAACTAGGTTTGGATTACTAAGATTAAGATCAATTATTCAATACTCAATTTATGTTTGATTTAAGTTTAAAGGAGAATGGGCATTTTTGGGCGTAAGCGGCCATTAATGAAATTAGTGTCAAATGAAAGGTATGCTACTCAGGAACAACTTTCACTATGGACGTTACATTGCATTTCATTTAGAAAAGAAGATATTTCAATGTTTATGTAATGCAATTGCATTGAGCAATATTGCATAGTGATTATAATTTTAGTGGATGTAATGCTTTTTTCTAACTTTATAACGTCTACTGATACTGTATTAGTGTGTTTAACGGGGTTTCAGAATATCCCAAGGACGCATTACGGGTTTAAACAGACCCAGTACATACGTATTTCAACAACTTTGTAATTTTTTTAAACATATTATTTTACTCAGGATTTTTTAATATTGTGAGGATTGTAATATTATAGTTTTATGGTAAATGTTCTTATTAATGATGTTATAAGGCCATTTTTATAAACAAATATTCTTGAGACTGTCTAGATTTCTTGTTCTACTTTCTTTTTCTAGTTTTGAATTGGTCAGAAGCCAGAAACTTAGTAAAACTTTATTAAAGTCATAGAACAAAAATGCATTTTGTTCGGTTTTGAAGTACACCACAATGAAAAAATTTCTGCACGGTGATTGTAGGACTAAAACACATACAAAAATAACAAAATCATTCTTGGCCGCTCACGCCCATGTTTCATACAAATTTGCCCATTCTCCTTTGCAAAATAATTTTGTGAGGTAAATTGATTAAGCTTAGGTACCGATGCCGTCTGCACAATAAACAACTTATGTATATCTCGAAAAAATATCACAAGAGAAATATATCATGGGAAAAACTATCAGGCAAGAAAACTATCGTGGGAAAAACTATCATGCGAGAAAATTATCATTCGAGAAAACTATCATACGAACACTACATCATGTGAGAGGTGGGGAGGAGTGTTCCCACTTAGGCACTTCTCCTTTATCCAGGCGGCAGCCCGGCGAGGCGTAACATCATCATAGCCAGCACTCGATTCCCACACCTCAATATACACAAAGGGACCTGGTGGTCTCCTGATCAACGAACCGTCAAACAGATTGATAATTTTGCGTTAGACGCTAGGCATGCTTCCAGTATCCTGGAAGTCCGATCGTTCCGAGGGGCCAACATTGACTAGGACCATTACATGGTTGTAGCACAAGTAAGCATGCGGATATCTATGACGCCACAACGCCGAGTGGTTGCTGTGAAAAGATTTCATGTCGAGAAGTTAAAATTGCAGGAGATCGCCAGAACCTTTGCTGACCAAGTCTCTCTTAACCTTTCAGCAACTCCGCCAACAGCACCTTCTGCAGAAAACCAGTGGAAACACTGCCAATACGCCATCAGAAGTGGCGCCACTGGATGTGCTGGGTTTCACCTTTGTATACGTATATATAGACTAGAAATATATAAACAAATGTTTCACTAGGCAACCACAACGAAACCTCTGGTTCGATGAATAATGCCGGTTGGCACATGCAGCCAAGAACGAGGCGTACCATTCAATGCTACAAACTAGAACCAGAGCTGCTGAGAGAACAGCCCGGGAGCTCTACGGGCCTAAACGTAGGGAGGAGCGCCGACTTCTCAGGAGGAAAAAGAGAGAGCATGCGAAGCGGGCGGTCGGGTCTATTGAAGACTGTTGCGGTAGGGGGGATGTTCGAAAGTTCTACCGAAGTGTGAGGCAAACTACCCAGAGCTACAAGGCCAGAACAGAAGCCTGCCGAGACGAGAGTGGGAATATGGTAGTAGACACACAGTCGGTGCTGAGGATCTGGAAACAACACTTTTCTTGACTGCTAAACGGCGAAGATGACCAAAATTCCGCTGTTAGACAGAATAATCCATTCAGCCTGGACGATGATGGTCAAAATTTCCGTCCACCCGACCTAAATGAAGTGCGGTTAGCGATAACCAAGCTTAAAGCGTACAAGGCTGCTGGTGCAGATGGCCTTCCAGCCGAGTTATTCAAAGCAGGAGGAGATAATTTGGTAGGGAGTATACACCAACTTATCTCCAAAATTTGGTCAGATGAAAGTATGCCCGATGAATGGAACACGGTATAGTGTGCCCCATCCACAAGAAAGGAGATGCTCTGACTTGCGCCAACTACAGAGGTATAAGTCTCCTCAACGTCGCATACAAAATCCTGTCATCTGTGCTGTGTGATCGCTTAAAACTGTTTGTCAACGATCTGATCGGCCCTTATCAGTGTGGTTTTAGGCCCGGCAAATCGACCGTCGATCAAATGTTCACACTTCGACAGATTCTGGAAAAAACCCAGGAGTTCCAAATCGATACACACCATCTCTTTATCGATTTCAAAGTCGCGTATGATAGCGTAGACAGAGACGAGCTATACAGAGCCATGTCGCATCTCGGCATCCCTGCCAAACTCGTCCGCTTGTGCAGGATGACGATGGAGAAATCTTGATGCTCCGTCAAAGTCGGCAAGAACACCACCGAACCATTTGATGTCAAGAAAGGTTTGAGGCAAGGCGATGCGGTATCATGCAACCTGTTTAACATCGTACTTGAAGCAATTGTACGCAACTCGCAAGTCAACAACAGAGGTACAAATTATCAAAAGTCAGTTCAACTACTTGCTTATGCAGATGATATTGACATCATTGGGAGAACGAAGCGAGCTGTTACCAGCGCGTTTGCAAGTATTGAATCGGAAGCGGCGAAAATGGGTTTGGTTGTTAATGAGGACAAGACGAAGTATATGCTATCATCAAGAAAGGAATATCAACATCGTCGACTCGGGCAAAACGTTACGATGGATAGGTACAACTTCAAAGTCGTCAAGTACTTTGTCTACCTGGGCTCCCCGATTTCATCGCAAAATTACATCATAAGTGCAGGTATCAAATGAAGATATCCAGCCGGTGTTTTTTTAGGCGGATTTGAGTAGTTAAGAACCAAAGAGACCTTATTTAAGACCCTAATCATCCCGGTCCTGCTGTATGGGGCAGAAGTATGGACCCTGTCAAAAACGGACGACAATCTGCTTGGGGGCTATGACAGGAAAATTTTTCGGGTGATATTTGGTCCAGTCTATATCAATCGAGTATGGAGGGGAAGATTTAACAACGAGCTTTACGCGCTTTACAGTGACGACGACCTGGAGAAAAAGCTGAAAATACAGTGGCTGAGATGGCTGGGAAACTTGGAGCGTATGGGCACCGATGCACCAACCCGACGAGTCTTCGAATCTACCCCTGATGGTCTGGGCAATAGTAGAAGGCCCCACCTTATGCGTTCCACACAAGTGGAGAACGACCTCAACCAATATGGAGTGCGTAACTCGAGGCAGCTAGCCAGGGACCGGGCTGGCTGGAGGGGCTTTTTAATAATTGATCCCGTAGTCCACCCTGGCGCCGCACAGTGGGGCCAAACCTACGATTTAGGGAAAAAACCTCTAAGCGGTATCATTTCGTATGTATTTGATCCCGCTAAATTGAATGGTATCATCCGTTTTATGATCAGAGTTAAGGGGAAATTTTTCACTTTTCATAATAGTGGGATATTTTGTATCAAGTACGGTCAGATGGAAACTAAAAAGTAAATAACGATATCTCAGAGAAGAAAAGGCGGATTGGAGTGATTCAAAGTTATTTTTGAAGAAGAATAATAGAATTTTAAAATTCTATTTTGACTTCTTTGAAAAAACAATCACGTCTTTATTGAACCGGTTATATTCAATCAGAAATTTAGTACAGGTAAAATAGGATAAATAAAACAAAAAAATTAGTACCATCATGAAATTTGGTGAAAACGTTTCATGTATTATGAGAATGAAAAATCAAAAGAGTCTATAAAAATATTTGACATGGAAGGGTGTTTTGAGGGGGAGAGGGGGTGAAATTGTGGTGTATCAAACAGAAAAATTAACCTTGGTGCAACCTAAGCATATGACACATGTTTTTAAGGTAGTTTTTAATGCTGAATCAAATGACACCAAAACCAAGTCGATGCGACCTCCGTGAAAAAAGTAATTGTCATTTTTAGGTAACGATGACAATATTTTCAGTATAATAGTACCAAGAACCAGTTGAAAATTATGGTCCGTCGATGAAACTTTGCATCAATGTTTCATTTGTCATGAAAAGCAATAATAAGAAGAGTCTATAAAAATATCTGTTGTTTTTTTGGGGAGTTAGGGTAGTGGTGGGATTATAACCATAAAACCCATGACAAAAATGGTACCCCCCTGAGAATTTGTTAAAATGTGCTATGGACTAACAGAATGAAGAATCAAAAGAGTCTATAGAAATATTTTTTCTGGTTATTTTTCAAAAAAAATGTAAACGGATGGTACCCTCAAGAAACTTGGTAAAAGTCTTGCATTTACTTCGAGAATGAAGAATCAAAGGATTTTGCCAAAATATCAAGGAAGAAAGGGTGTTTTTGTGGGTTTGGGTAAAGGCTGTTATTCGTTTATGGAAACAATTTTTGTTTTTAGAAAAAGTATTATAGTTGCCTTCACCCATTAAAAACATCCTTCTACCATATAGATATTTTTATAGACTCTTTTGATTCTTCATTCTGGTAGTTCATAGCACATTTTTATAAAGTTTCATGAGGGTACCATTTTTGTCACAGATTGTATGGTAATAATCCCATCATAACCCCAACCTTCATCCCAACCCTCAAAAAAACACCCTTTAACCACAGATATTTTTATAGACTCTTCTTATTATTGCTTTTCATGACAAATGAACCATTGATGCAAAGTTTCATGGACGGACCATTATTTTCAACTTATTATTAAAGAAGAAACTAAAATATCACACGAGGGAACTATCACGCTTTGCTTTGTGTCGATACCTGTGAATGTTCATTGGCGTTAACATTTCATCCTGCAACGCTCTGGCCTTAATCCTTTGCTGGTTCAATACTCTATGCATTTGCAAAAGTTCTTTTCTCAAGTCAGCTGCAGATTCCCGATCTTTTCGCAAGACATTTCTCTCCGTTCTAAGATTGTGAATTTCGACTTTCATCAAACGCATATCATCCTGACACTCTCCAAATCTTTTTTCAGTTTGATCGTAGGCCATTTGAAGAGTATCCATTCGATCTTTCAGTTGAGCCAATTCTTCGACTCTTTTTGTCAACTGAACACACACGGAATTTTTCTCTTGAATAATATTGTCCAATTCCTTTTTCTGTCTTGATAATTTTGTTTCATCTTCCTAAAATAATGAATTATTTATATTTTTATAAAATATTTTTATATATTTCATGAAAGTTCACCTGCAGTGACTTAGAAAATTGATCATTTTCCAATTTTTTCTCCTGCAATTCAGAACGAGTGTGCTGGTGTGCCAATTGACTATTGCGAACCTCTCCTTTCATTATCCGTCTTTCTTTTTCCATCTTATCAATCTGCAATTGTAACTTACTTATTTCAGAATCCTTAATAGATATCCTATTGCGGAAAAGCTTTAAATCACTGTTTAAAGCTTCGATTTGCTTTCTTAGCTTTTTCAGATCTTCTTCCCCTGACTGAACTGATCTCTGTAGATTGTTCCTTTCATTCTGAAGCACATCATGTTGGATTTGTAGGGAAGCACACTTAGCTTCTGTGTCTGTTATGATTCGCTTTAGCTCAATTTCATAATTTTCCTTAAGGTGAATTTCATCTAAATAAAATATAGGAATTAATAATAGTGAGTTGGTTGTTTGTTTTTCTTCGTTATAAAATGCTTACTTTGAAGTGAATCAATCTTATCCCCAAGGTTTTGAATTTCTTCAACTTTCTTTGATTTTTCATGAGAAATCTTTGTAAGTTCATCACGTTGCTTTTTTTGTTTGACCTCAAGTATTCCAATTGTATCGATTAGAGACCGATTTTGATGTTGGGCCTCTTGAAACTGTTCAGCAGACTCTTGCAAGGCTTGATTGCACAGAATCAGATCACGTTTTAAAACATCACGTTCTTTTGTGATGATTTCAATATTATTTTCGCATCGATGTATGATTTTTCGCATTCCTTTCAATTCTTTTTCTTGTGTATTGATGATCGATCTGAAAAAGGTTACAATAATTTAAAAGTTAAGCTTAAGGAAGGAAGAAATAAGGATTTGTTTTGTTAACCTCATTCGCAGATTCTCCTCTTCAGCTTTCTTTTTTGACTCTATTAGAGTGGAGTATTTTCGGGCTGCTGCTTCTTGCGATTTACAAACGTTTGCATTCTCTTGTTTCATTTTGATGAGTTCTTCTTCGCGAAGCTTTTCATTTTGAATGATTTTATGTCAGCTAATTGATTAATGTTGAAAAGTTCCTTACCTTTAAAAGGTTTGATTTCTGAGCTAAATCAGCCTTGTACTTATCTCGTTCTGTTGTGGCATATTCCAGGTCAACAATAACTTTGGCAAGTTTGTTGCTGGTGGCATTGTGTTGGGTATGAAGATGTTCCAGATTTGTTTTTACAGCAAGAATTTGCAGGTTTTGATGAATCTTATACTTCACCAGATGATCGTTCTAAAACAATAAACAGTTTTTTTTAAGTTTGAAAAAGAAAGTATCAAAGTATCGAATCACCTTCAGTTTAAGTTGTTCAATTTGGTCTATTAGCTTCGATTCTTCAGATCTAAGAGACGTTAGGTCTTTAGTGGCTACATCAAGTTGTTTTTTACAGCTGTACAAGTCAGAAGAAGTTTCCTAAATGACACAATAATGAAAACTTAACGAGCCTTTTTTAATGCTATCATAAAATGTTGGGACTTACATCCAAAACCTTAATTAAGGCTTTATTCTTCTCCTCTAAATTCTGGGTCATATTTTCAACCTCAGTTGTGTATATCCGTTGGATTTGGATACGTTTGTTAAGCTCACGAATTTCAGTGTTAAGTTTCTCTTTTTCTTTCGCATAATCTTTTTTACTAAAAAAGAAATATTTCTCAAAATTTTATTCAAACGGAAAGACATTTTTAGTTAATCCTATATTTCTATTGAAAATCATAAATTTTTACTAAAATTTTGTTCACTTACTCATCACGACCAACTTTCTTTTCACTCATTTTCAGAACTTCATTTTCTAGAATTGCAATCTGTTCTCGCAATTTCATAACTTCTTCTTGAGCCATCTGCTCACGTAGCTGGGCACTGTCTTTTTGCTTCCAAGCCTTTTCTGTAATGGTTTGATAATATCATGTGATATTGGGGGCTATCGTGGATAAAATTTCCCACGAATTTTGTCCCATCTTCTTAAATTGGAAATGCCAACAATTTTCCAATGTTCCTTGTAGGTTCAAATTAGGTCTATGGCCACTGCTATGGAATATTTATTGCCGATGCCAATAAATTCCGAGAGAAACTGCGACAGTTCACGCTCCCAGTTCTCGACGATGGGAAAAATTCCGTGGGAAATTTTACTCACGATAGCCCCGGTTTCCTGTAAAGTGTGAGTTTAATATTGTGCTTAAGATACGAACTACTGTCTATATCAATAAACATTCTTAATCAAATTTTACCGCCGTTCTCGAAATATTTTGTTTACCCTGAGCTTAAAATTCTGTTCCAATTCCAATAACGTTTGGATACATCAGCGTTATGAAATCTTAATAAAATACCAACCTATAATTTTCCTTAATTCACTTATTGTAACTTGATCTAATTGTGATATTTCTGCTGCTTTTTCCATTCGTCTTTTACAATTTTCAACATCTTTTTGAAGTTCTTCCGAACGAAGTTCTTCATTACGCAAATCATCCTTAAATCTGCTGCAGCAATTGAAAATTCGTTGAACATTATCGGCACTTTCTTGAGTGTCCTTTTGTCTGAGGACTTTGGTAATCTTGAAATAGAATACAAAATACAGGTTGTAGCAAACATAATTTGACAAAAAAAAAAAAAAAATTTGATTACCTCTAAAATTTTCGAGGATAATGAGCTAAAAAACTCATCATCAATAACATCTGGAACTAAAGGTTCATCTTCAGAGCCTGATTTCTGGGATTCATCACCGCTATCGTCCATATTTTATGGATGTTGACTTTTAACTAAGCAAGAAACCAAATAGGTTCCTTACCTCAAAGCTTGCAATATTTCCGTTGTCATCACAGAGCGGTGTTGCTTTGCCGGTCCTAGTTACCTAGCCAGTGACGGTTGTTTATTCAAAGACACAATTTAATTTATTGATTTATACCCCATAGTATGATTGTTGCATCCAATACAGTTGTTATTGTGATTTTGAAACTCTAATAAATACTCATAAAATACATTAAACTTTAATACGGAGTAATCAATTAAAAGTTATCAAGACGTAATCTCGAAGATGTTTTGTACCTATTTTGAGAATTAAACTTGAATTAAATGTATGATCAGTTCAGTTTATCAAATAATAATTATTCTTCTGAGTAAAATTATTTCCATCTTAAAAACAAGAACGCCGCCGCCTGATATCTTCAAGACCTACTCTCAACCCTAAGTTCCAACTGTAGTTCTTAAGTCAATGTACACTGAAAAAAACCCATATCGCTTTGCAATTTTATTCCTATTAGTCCAGTTTATTTAGTCATAGCTCATATGGGAATTTAACAAAACGTTGGGGCAGACATTTTCTTATTGTCGTCGTTAGAGTACTTTATAGAAAGCTTAAATCCAAGTTTTCGACCATCAACCCTTTGCAGGGTTTCCGCCATCTTGGTTTAAAGAGTGAACTCGGTTTTGACTATTTTCTAAACCGGGAAAGGTAGAAAGATGTTTTTTTCTGCATTCGATAGATTTTGCAATTACAAGAAAGTGGTAGGTGTAATACAAAATTCGGAAAATAAAGAAATGGAGATATGAACGTTTAAAAGACAAAAACAAGGAAGTAGGTGGCTAGAACTAAATTGCAATAAATCAGAATGACATTTGCTTTTAGAAAATTTAATATTTTTGAGAAGATAAGAAAAAATTATTTCATCCATGTATGAGGAATTTTTGATTGATGTGTTAGTTTTTGGAGCAAAATTTATTTGGAAATTGCATTTTTTCGAGATCAATTTTTTCAAGTACCTATTTGATTTTTATATTTTTAACGGATGGGTTTAAAAATTGTAAATCATTAGATATGATGTGGACTATCAATCCTTATTTTTGATCAACTTATTCATCACCTTATATTGAGCGCAGAAAAGTTACATTAAATTTTTGTTTAGATAGCAGCTTATAAGAGTAAAGTGCGAGCATGTTTTAATTTGAGTTTTCGAATATATAAATGTTATGTTTCAAATCAGATACCTACGTGATTATATATACTTGTTCTGCAAGCTTCCATCATCTTGAGTGAAAGAGTAAATTCTGTTTTCGCAACTAAAAATCGAGCCTTACTATTGAATCCAAACAAGAAAATTAGGAAAGTAGTTTTTATTTAAATGACCTTTTTTTGAACACTGTGTTTAACATCAGAGAAAACTGAGGGAAATCATATCAAATGGTTAGGAAAGTGGCCTTTACCACTTTTTTTCATTTTCATCCAAGGGTGCACAAAATCCCTAATTTAAGAAAAGTGGTCTGTCCGACCATTTGTATCGTGTAGACTGTAGAGGACAGTCCAAACTTTCATTTGATGCCAAATTTCTATTAGTTGCTTATAACGGGTGATTTTTTAGCTGGTTTGGTTTTGGCAACACTGGTTTTGACAGCTGACGTGTGTTTAGTACCTTGTGTCACTGTCAAGCAGCTTCAGTTTGGTTTGCAATTTAACCATGGATCGTCTTACAAATGAACAACGCTTGCAAATTATTGAATTTTACTATCAAAATTCGTGCTCGGTTCGAAATGTTCATCGCGCGAGTTAAAAAAAAGAGTTTTATTTTTAGTGTAGTTCGAACGACGACTTTATTTCTTCGAGGTATCTTAACGACTGTTAGTCTAGATATATCATTAAATTTTGTTCAATCAGATTTATTTCCCTTTGATTATTATTATGCTCAATGTATTATTTTACAATATGAAAATATACTTATATGCTTATTTTGCAATATTATTTTACAATATGAAAATATACTTATATGCTTATTTTGCATTTTACGAATTGATTTATTATTCATATTCGTATTACAAATAAAAGGTTGTTGTACTAATGGTGACGGAGGTCACCATACAAATATGTAACTCGCGCTGCTTCCATTTTATGGTCGGCATTCTCGACCTTCTGAGCAGTCTATTCGGAAGATTGTGACCAAATTTCGCACCAAATTTACTTTGTTGGACATTAAACCACCAACACGTTTACGTACTGTGCGTAGTGAAGAAAATATTGCGGCCGTATCAGCTAGTGTGACAGAAGACCGCGAAATGTCGATTCGGCGCCGTTCCCAGCAGTTAGGCCTTTGTTACAGCACTACGTGGAAAATTTTGCGGAAGGATTTGGGCGTAAAGCCTTTTAAGATACAGCTGGTGCAAGAACTAAAGCCAGCCGACCTACCACAACGCCGAATTTTTGGTGAATGGGCTCTTGGAAAGCTGGCCGAGGATCCGCTTTTTTATCGAAAAATTGTGTTCAGCGATGAGGCTCATTTTTGGTTGAATGGGTACGTAAATAAGCATAATTGCCGCATTTGGAGTGAAGATCAGCCAGAAGCATTGCAACAGCTACCAATGCATCCCGAAAAAGCCACTGTTTGGTGCGGTTTATGGGCCGGCGGCATTATTGGGCCATATTTCTTCAAAGATGATGCGAATCGCAGCGTTACTGTCAATGGTGAACGCTACCGAGCGATGATAACAAACTTTTTTTTGTCCGAAATGGAAGTTCTTGACTTGCATGATATGTGGTTTCAACAAGACGGTGCCACATGCCACACAGCACGCGAAACAATGGCGCAATTGCGAGGCGAGTTTGGTGAACAGTTAATTTCACGTTTCGGGCCGGTCAATTGGCCGCCTAGATCGTGCGATTTGACACCATTAGATTATTTTTTGTGGGGGTATGTCAAGGCTAATGTCTATAGGGACAAGCCCGCTTCGATTGACGCACTGGAAGCCAACATCCATGCATTCATTCGTGAGATACCGGCCGATATGTGTGAAAGAGTATGCCAAAATTGGACTCAGCGGATGGGCTACCTGAGACGCAGCCGCGGTCAACATTTGCATGAAATTATCTTTAAACATTAAATTGCAAGGTTCAAACTATCGATTCAAATAAATATTTCATTCATTTTTTCGAATTTTTTGTGTTTTTTTTTTTAAAGTTCTAAACCTCTTAAAAAATCACCCTTTATATGTATTAGTATTATACATAGGTACATTTAGCGGAAAATGCAACCTAAAAAGTGCATTTTCCAACCATACGATCAGATAAAGCTTGTCCGACTTGTAAATGTTTGGACTAAAGCTATCGGTTGGCAGTTGGCATCCAATTTTTGCGTGGCCCTGATGAGATAGGTAATCTTACGGTCGGTCGGCTCCCCGACTATTATAATTGGTTACAGCTTTAAATACACAAAATATGAAAAAATAACATAAGAAATTTGTGGAATTTATTCTTCTTGTCAGGAATATATTTTTTTAATAAAATTAAAAATAAGGATTTATTTTATGAAAACGAGTTCATTCCTTAATTGAAGATAGCGGCAACCCTTTTGTAGAGCGATTGTCAAAAATTTGGATTTAAGCTTTCTTTATAGTACTTCATTGAACTCAAACATACAAAATGTCTTCTCCGTTTCCATATTGAGAAAAACCCACTCACATTTTTAAAGCTCTTTATGATGATGTGCGGATACATTTCAGGCAATACAGTTGGTAAACAACTGCTTATAAACAGAAAATAGTAAGGACAAAACTGTAGGATATAGTGATTACGATAACTTTTGAAAGAAATTTTCACGTTATACTGAAAGAAAAAAAATATGGAAGTTAAAAATCAACTTTCAGAAATCAGAAACTATCTTGTTTAGGACTCCGTTGCGTGGAGCCGCAAGGGATACGAGAAAGAATTGGCGCAAGCTGGTGATGGTAGGGCCAAATGGATATTCACTGGCGAATAAAAGTGTAGTAAAGTACCTTGGAATCTGGTTGGATCAGTATTTGTATTACGACAGACATATAAATGCTGGAGCTTTCGCCCTGACGAAACGGATGTTTTATAGCAGCCGCCCGCCCGAGGCATTTCTTCATCTAGATCTAGACAGTCGGGGGTTGATACAGGATAGAATGGCGGTTCCGCTAGTCTACCACGTCAGCCGTAGAACTGTCGATAGGTGGCTCCTCTATAGTCGAAACGTCCTCGCACAAGGCGAAGCAGAGCGCCTTAGGTTCAGTGGGGCTTTGTCCAATCAGGACCGAAAAGACAGGGTATGACAGGAGAGCCAGTTTTTGTGGTTGAACTCTGAAAATTCTAATGATCACTAAAGTTGACTAGTTTATTTTCCTTGACGTGGCTTTAGGTGATTAGTTTTAAGCAGGGATAGTCAGGGTGGCAAACAAAAAAAACCATAACCATGACCCAAAAAAAAAAAGCTCGCTGTGGCTGTTCTAGTTTCTTATTAGTTTTGGGTAGCCTTAAGTAGTTTGTTGTGACCGTAGTTAAATGGTAATTCTTTTATTGAAAACACGACTGCTCTTGTTAAAATCCTTTTTGCGAGTGTTTTATTCAACAAGTATAAAAGCATAGTTCACAATCATATTTTATAAAACTATTGGGCGTGTTCAAATAAGTGTTTCACACTTTACAACTTAAGGTTCAAATAAGTGTTTACACTTTACAACTTAAGGTTATAACAATTCTTTGCCCCTTACAAAAAATATAAAATTATTATTTTACTTTTAAGTCAAAATAAACAAGTAATTATAATGATTTTGTTATTTTAATATAAAGGCAAACTTTGACTTTTACAAATTTAATCGATCTGGTACTTTTATAGTACGATTAGATCTTCTTATATTTTGAAATTTATTTTCAGTTTTAGTACAATTGGAATCATCATTTGTGATACCACCATTGTTACAATTTTGATAGTTTGGGTTCTCGTTTTTAATTATTGGCATATTATTTATTGGCAAATTATTTATTGGCAAATTCAAGTCTTCAGTATTTGTAAGTGTATTCTGACCATTGCTATTATCATGTTGTTCAATATCAGGTTCAGGTTGAATATCATTTCGGGTAAAATCCATTGTTTGTTGATTTTGTAACTCATTGCCCACTTGGCGAATCTGGTCAATGTGACGTTTCCAGATACGATTATCATCTAATCTTACCAAATAGTGAAGTACTCCTAATTTTTCAATTCGTCCGAATCTCCATTTGACTGAGCGTACAGCAACGCGGTCGTTCTCTTCCAATGTTCTTACAGTTTTACCATCGTTAGAGGTGAGACATCCAAACGGTATCATACAATCTATTCTTGATCTGATTTCACGTCCAAAAATTAACATTGAAGGAGACTTCCCAGTTGAAGGATGAACCATCTTCCTATAGTCTAGAAGAATTCTGCACAGTACGGTTTTAATATCTGCCATGTCCGGTTTCAAAGATTTAAGTTTTTGTTTTATTGTCTGGACATACCGCTCGGCTTGGCCATTTGTTGCAGGGTGGTAAGGAGCTCCCATTTTGTGTACAATTCCATTCATCTTCAGAAATTCTTTGAATTTGTAATTTGTAAATTGAACTCCGTGATCAATCACCAACACCGATGGTATACCGAAACGACTAAATATTTCTTTACAAGTACTAATAGTTGTATCCGTTGTCATGTTTGGAATTATATAGACTTCTGGCCACTTAGAGTAAGCATCTACTAAAATGAAGAAAAGTTTACCCAAGAATGGTCCTGCAAAATCGATATGTACTCTTTGAAATAGTGCTGTAGGTGATTCCCAGCAGTGCAATGGAGCTTTGATCGTATTGCTTCTAATTCGCTGACAGTCCGAGCAGTTGTTTACCAAATTCTCTATGTCTTGATCGATTCTCTCCCACCAACAGTAACTTCTCGCTAATGACTTCATCCTAGTTGCTCCGAAATGAGATGCATGCAACTCGTTGAGGACACGTTTACGAAGAGGTTCTGGAACAACTACTCTCATTCCTCGCATAACACAGTTTTGTTGCAACGTGAACTCTGACTGATCGATTCCGAATCTGTACTTTGGCTCTACTGTTCTTCTCATTCTCAGGCCTTGAATTAATACCTTCAAGTTTACATTGTTGATTGTTGCCTTTCCCAGTTCATCCACTGTTAACGGCAGATTTTTGATTTGCGATATCTCTAGTTCGTCGGCTTCATCCATTGCGAATTCAGAAACTTTTTTCACAGGCAATCTTGACATAGCATCTGCGTTACAATGTTGCTCAGTTTTCCTGAAAACTATTTCGTAGTCGAAACATTGCAGATACGCTGCGTAATGTTGCATTCGTGTAGCGGATAAAACCGGTATACCCTTCTTGGGTGAGAAAATCTGTGAAACTGGCTTGTTGTCAGTTATGAGGGTAAATTTCCGACCGTAAACGTATTGATAGAACTTTTTTACTCCATATGTGATAGCATAAGCCTCTTTATCTATATGGCTATATTTCTGTTGGGTTGGTGTCAGCGTCTGAGATGCGTACATAATCCGCTTTTCCGTTCCATCTGGAAATTCATGGCTGAGCACAGCTCCGACTCCATACGGTGAAGCGTCCGTGGCTAAAAGCAATTTAAGCTTTGGATTGTAATGTGTTAAGAAATTATCAGTTTGCATCTCTGCTTTGATTTCATCAAAAGCAGCTTGACAACTTTTGTTCCAGATAAAAGGCACTTGATTTTTTAGCAAATTGTTGATTGGATAGAGAACCGTACTAAGACTTTTAAAAAATCTTCCGTAGTAATTCACCAAACCTACGTACGACCTGACTTTGTCCTTGTTAATTGGTACCGGCATCTGATCGATTGCTCCGATTTTGCCTTTTGTTTTATGGATACCCTCTTTATCGATTTCGTATCCACAGTACTCGATTTTGTTTTGAAACCACTGGCACTTGTCTACGTTAATGCGCATGTTGTTTTTGTCTAACCGTGCTAAAACTTGAAACAATCTATCCATTTGTTGACCATCATCACGCCCAGTTATCTTGATATCATCAATGAAAATTGATACTCCAGGAATATCGTTCAATAAATCTTCCATATACCGTTGCCAAATAGCTGGGGGCTGATGATATGCCATACATTAGTCTTGTTGGTCGATAAAGACCTTTATGAGTGCTCAATGTCAAATAATCCCGACAATCATCATGTACTTCGAGTTGCAGATACGCCTTGGCCGAATCGATTTTTGAAAATTTGTTGCCCCCACTCATCGATGCAATTAATTCCTCAATTGTTGGCAAAGGATGCTCATCGACTACCAAGCAAGGGTTTATCGTAACCTTGTAATCTCCGCACAATCTTATCTGGTTATTACTTTTTCTTATAGGAACAATTGGTGTCGCCCAGGAACATGAGTTAATTATTTCGAGAATACCATCGCTTATTGGCCTGCCAGACGTCCCGATTTTGGCGGGACAATCCCGATATTTGAACCCTGTCCCGATATATGTCCCGATATACAAACTGTCCCGATTTTTTCCCGACTTTTCTTTTTTACTCATGAGAATAACTTTCTTGTATCAAAGAATATTATTAATGATTTCCCGAATTAAGAAGAAATATGTGATGTAGTACATATTTAGTTTAGTTTATTTCGACGGTATTTCTTGAAAATTTCTTGTAAAGTAACAAGACATGCACATGATCGTTGCCGAACCTGGAGTTTCTGCCACCTTCAAAAAATTGTTATTTTGCCGCGCAAAAGTTTAAAAAAAGAAAATAATAATATAATATTGCTTCAAGGTTTTCAAAAAAATACAATTTTATAAAATTTGAAAATTATAATGCTGCACTGCATGATTTCATTTTGTCAAATCTTAATGTGTTGCCTTAAAACATGAATTTTCATCGATTTTGCAGCCCTAGTCAGTGTGCGGCTTTAGGCAAATGCCTAAGAGGCACCGGACATGATAATTGCGATTAGTTTTTAAATTTTATTAATTAATCCTTCAAACAAAAATTGCTTTCATATATTGACCACGGCGAAATCTTAAAATTATTTGCAAAGACATCAAGTGGAAATAAGAAATCGAGACATTTTTATTTTCAAGTGATCATTAGACAACAGCTAGGTGAAATGACAGAGAGTAGCAAAGAACCCGAAGATATTTAAGTTACAAAACTTAATTTTCAATGCTCCCGATATAATCTTTTTATTTCTTTTTTGTCATAAGTGTTAGCTAGTAAACATGTTTCTATTTGTTGTATATTTTAACAGTTCATTGTCTTTTGTTAGTCCCGATTTGTCCCGATTTTTTGTCACTGATGTCCCGATATTGCGAAAATTTATGCTCTTGCCCATTGTCTACCTAGCAAGGGATGTTTCGGCTCAGAAGTCAAATATATTTTCAATTTATGCACTTCATTTTTATATATTACATCAATGTTACAAAATCCTAAAATTCCTACATTATTTCCAGTAAAACTTTTCATAATAATATCAGGTTTTTCAATACGTTTATTTGGAACAATATTTTTAAAATTTTTTATAGACATAAGAGTAAATTTCGATCCTGTATCGACTTCAAAAATTACATTTTAATCGTTAATATTGATTTCTGCAAAAAGCCCATCATCACTGTTTCTCTTAATTTCATATATATGAAAAATATTTTCAATGTTATTTATTTCATTATTTTATTTTCTTAAATGACCTTTTTTTTACAAAACGAACAGATTAAATTTATGTGTTTACAAATGGATGCCAAATGTAATTCGCCACAACGAAAACATTTATTTTCACGTTTAATATTTGTATTATTGTGAATAGGCCTATATGCATTGCTACTACTACTACCACTATTACTAGGAATATTTGATGGTGTGTGTGCTTTATTTGTGTGAAAAGTTCCGTTACCAGACGGATGTCTCGTCTTTTTTATGGTTAGCTTGTGGACCACTCCGCACATTTCCCAGCACCGCACCACCCTCTTCAGAAAGTTCTATGCCTTTCGCTATGTCCAACGCAATTTCTAACGTTAGAGCTCTTTTTTCCAGACAACGATTATGGATAATTTTGGATCGTAGCCCAAAAACGAACTGGTGCTGTGTTCAGGTACTCACCAAAATTACAGGAAGCCGCCAGCCTCCTGAGATTCACCAAAAATTCACCAACGTTTTCTCCGTCCTGCTGCTTCCTCAGGTGGAATTTATAGTTCTCGACAATTTCCAAAGGATTCGGGTGATAATGTTGTTCTAGAAGCTGGTTTATTTCCTCGTAGGTTTTTTGGTTAGGTTGGGCAGGTGACAATTTATCACATTCACATTGTGAAAGCACATTCCAATCGCTTCACCCAGCCATTCCACTTCGATTATTTTTGTCGAAACTTTCAACAAAGACTGCTGTCTGTATGACTTGTGTCATTCTTAATAAAATTTATGCACTTTTTACACACTTCTAAAAATTTTTTTATCTCTCGTCGTCAATTTGTTGTGACCGTAGTTAAATGGTAATTCTTTTATTGAAAACACGACTGCTCTTGTTAAAATCCTTTTTGCGAGTGTTTTATTCAACAAGTATAAAAGCATAGTTCACAATCATATTTTATAAAACTATTGGGCGTGTTCAAATAAGTGTTTCACACTTTACAACTTAAGGTTCAAATAAGTGTTTACACTTAACAACTTAAGGTTATAACATAGTTTAAGTAGTTTTATTTAGCTTTAATGAAGTTTTTAGTTTTATATAAGAAGTAAAAATGATAATGATAAATTCTTCTTGGTGAAAAATTAAACCAATATTAATCTTAGTACATACATAGTTCTTAGGCCGAAAGGCATTAAGAGTAAGTTATTATAGTTTAACTTAGAGCTTCTGCATGGGGCCAGTAAGTTAGTTGTAAGATATTGATAGTAGGCTAGTTTTTCTGAATTTTTATGTAGCTTTAAGATAGGTATAAGAGAATAGAAAAATAAAATTGAATAAAAAAAAAAACAGTGACCATCAGCTCTCAACGACAGGGCTTATTCTAGAATCTCGCAGAGTGGAGTTAGAAATCACTGCCTAGTTAGAAGATAGCGTTTCAAAGCAAAGCTTCATTTAGTTTTTAAATTAGTTACAGCATATGTATATTATCTTCACAGAAGGCAATAGCTTCTGCAACCACTGTTCTTGGGGAAAATTAATTCCGTAAAATAAGTCAAGCTTTTATTAAAAGAGAAATTATGTACATAATAAAAAATTAATTTATATTCACAAAATTATTAATAAATAAAATCAACTTACCATGAAATATTTGTTTTTATATATATAACAAATGACATGTAATATAATTTCCAACAATACTTGTAATTAACTTGGTCAGTTGTGTATTAAAATGAGTGTGCAATTAATATGCACTAGTGTCTTAGAGACACTCATCCATCTTTATCTTAACTCCAACGATGCACAAAAAGCCATCGCACCGTGACTTTCATGGCAAGGGAAAATGAAATACAAAACGACAATATATAAAACGATTGTCTACCATCATTTCCTTCTTATATACAAATGTATACTTATAAGCTTTTTAGGAAAACTCAAAAGAGATAATAATTCATTTAAAGAAATTTCCTACCCCGTGTTGTGTACCAATACAACTTGTATCTGTGAGAAATAATTTTAAATCCAAAGCGCAGCCATGAAAGACTTTCATTTTCATTGGGAACTGGTAACCTTGCAACAAGATTGAGATAAAAATTGTTGATGGAGAAAATTTAAGGGATTTTCTTTTTGCTGAATATAAAATTTTTAATGTTTGGTTTTCAATTGTCAAAGCAGTGGGAGAAAAACGTGACAACTTTGAAGAGAGGAAGACAAAAACTAATCATTTTGTTATGTAACATGCAATTGCGCGGTGAAGATTTCTATAAATGCGGAAGTTTATGTAGTTCTCTTAAATGGGTGATCAAATTGTTTGTGAAACTTTAACGTCCTCAATATTTTAAAGGATGGCAAATCTTCCGGAAGTAGGTCTATATAATCAGCGTAGCTACTTAACTTTGTTGTAGATGGTGAAAAATTAAATACTGTTATTTATTGTATTTAACTTTCACTTTATCTAGTGTTTGAAAATTCTTGGTTAGAAAAAACACTAAAAATTTGAAACGAAACATATGAGATCCAAATTGTGGGGTTGTTTTGATTTGGTCCCGGCTTTATGTTTTCAGGGTGCTGGTTCCGAATCTGAGGTTTGCGAACAAAATTTCGTGACGCAAAATTACAAAAAAAATGCAAAAAATGAAGCAAAAATTCATTTTTTTGATGTTTTTTACTTATGGCTCGAAAACTATCAATTACTCGTGAATAACACCAGAGGACAATTAAAAGTACATATAAATAATTTCCCACAAATCTCTGTTTAAGGATTTTTTCTGCGACAACCCATTTGGACCCATGCGCTAGTTGAAAATTGACGTGTTTTTGCTTCTTCCGAAAATCCACTAGAAAACACCAATTTACTACTTTGCGTGACAAAATTTGGATTTTTGTCATGAACCATGAACGAATAAAGGATAGAATCGAGTTTACTCTCAAGAGGCATCAAGCTGGCTTCCGCAGTGGTCGATCTTGTGTCGACTATATCAACACGCTGCGTATCTTCCTCGAGCAGTCGATGGAATTTCAATCACCGCCTTACCTCATGTTCGTGGATTTTGAGAAGGCCTTTGATCGAGTTAACCGAGAATGTATATGGAGATCGTTGCTTGGTAGAGGAATTCCGCCAAAAATTGTTGCCATTATTAAAGAGTCCTACAACAACGCAAGGTGTTTTGTTTTACACAATGGGCAGCTATCCGACTCCTTCGTAGTGCAACAGGATGTGAGACAAGGGGATGTTCTATCGCCAATTCTCTTCCTGCTAGCGATGGACGACGTATTGACGGCCAGTGTTGGTACAGCTGAGCGACAGGGCATTCAATGGAGACCGTTCGAAAGGCTCAGTCATTTAGACTATGCCGATGACATATGTCTACTGGCATATAACATCAGTGGGCTGAACGGGATGTGCCAAACACTGCAAGTGAAGGGAGAGTCGAGTGGTCTAAAAATAAATAGCAAAAAGACTAAAATAATGCTAACAGGCCTCTCCACACAGCAGCGTATTATTCTACAGGAGACGCAAGTTGAAGTAGTGGAACAGTTTAACTACCTTGGCAGTATTGTTTCTGCAAAAGGTGGTAAGGATCTGGACGTGAAAAGTAGAATAAATAAAGCTCGTGCTGCCTTCGGTACTCTATCCCCAATTTGGAAATCCAGTCAAATCTCCTTACGCACTAAGTTGAGATTCTTCGAGTCCAATGTCAAATCCGTGCTGTTAAATGCTTGTTAAACCTGGAAAGTCACGTCTATCATTTCGAAGAAATTGCAGGCTTTTGTGAATCGCTGTCTTCGCCACATCCTGAGGAATTGTGGCGCAGGACAAGTCAAGAGCGACTGGACGTCGACATAAGAAAGCGTTAATGGCGTTGGATTGGTCACACACTAAGGAAACCAAACGATGAAATTGCAAAGCAGTCTTTTAAATGGAATCCTCAGGGTGCATGGAGGGTTGGGAGACCAAGAAAATCATGGAAATCAACTGTCTTAGCGGAAGCAGAATCCAAGAGAAAGACGCGGCCACAGCTAAAGTACCTTGCAGCAGACCGTGAAGGATGGAGACGTTTTGTTGACGCCCTATGCCTCAGCCGGGGTTACAGGACACGATGATGATGATGATGATGATGACCATGAACCAAGATGTACTTTTCTGTTGGTCTTTGATGCGCTTAGTTCAAACCTGAAATACTGTGAGGAAGTTCGACGTCGGACGGCTACAGTCGCAGGAAATCGCCAGGTCCTTTTCCGATCGAGTCTCTCGCGCCCTCTTAACTAGTCCTTTGCCGCCAACTGCAAACATCGAGAACAAGTGGAAAAACTGCCAGGAAGCCATCAGAGATGCCGCCTCTGACGTGCTGGGCTTTGCACGACCACCACAGCGAAACCCGTGGGACAACGCAGTAGAGGTGGACAGCGTAAAAGGTGGCGCACGCAAGTCGAAGAGGACCTCAACCAACTTGGCGTGCGAAGCTGGAGACAGCTAGCTAGAAAACGACCCGGCTGGAAGAAGCTTGTTGGTTGAGGCCCTGGTCCACCCCGGACTGTAGCGCCACCTTAAGTAAGTAAGTAAGTTCAAACCTGTCCTTGAAATTGCTCTAGCGCGTCCTATTTTTGAGATATTCGATTCTAAAAAACTCCCTTTTTAATGCAAATTTGGGGTTTTATTATTTCCCGAGGTAATTTTTTCATTCTCAGTCATAAACATTTTACTTCGAAATTGTTTTTAAATCTTCCAAATTATTTCTATCATCTTTGAGAAAATCTTTGCTAGCCTTCATCTTAAACTACCATATTTGAAAATATGCTTATAATCCAGTCATGTGTTTAAAAGGGCCCTTATTAGCGAGAAAATTGTGGGGTAATTTTGATTTTTTGGGTGCTGAATCTGAATCTAAGGTTTGCGACAAAAATTTCGTGGCAAACATGCACACATTTGCAAAAAGTGCTCCACTTATACATAGACATGCTATTACTTGTACTTTGCTTAGTTCATCGCGATGTATTGCTTTATTCAAGGCAGTCCACAATACTGCCACGCCGCGCCGCCGTAAGTCAGAATTGGTCTAATAATCGAATTTTATAGTCAGTGAGTATAATGCGTGGTTGGAGGCCCCATTTACTACCATTTACTACATTTGACTCTTTATTGTATATTAAGTTTCCAGCTTAACTTCTTATCTAAATTGGTAAAATGAGACCCAAGTATTTAGCTTCTTCTGAGATTTTTAGTGGAATGCCTTCAATAGAAGGGGGTTCTTTTTGCGCAATTTTGTATGTCCTGGCGAAGAGGGCAAGATCTGTTTTATGGGGGTTAACTTCAAGTCCACTCCGATCTGCACTTTGTTTAAGCTTGTTAAGAGTGTTTTGTAACAGATCTAATTAAGTATAAGGATGCTTTCCTGATACTGCTATACCCGCGTCGTCGTTACGCATAGGCAGCCACTCTGTATAGCTCTCCGCTTCTAAGAAATTCAGCAGCTCATTAATAAATTAATAAATTGGGTGGCGCAACAGCTCGTGGAGAATCATGGCCTAGTGACTTACAACTCACAACCATTCCTGTGTGCATGTTTGTTGGCAGGAATGGAGGGAACCTACAGTTTTTTGCCAAGTCTTAACGGCTAAATGAGAAGCACTTTTTCATGACAAGTATACTCTTGGAGGATTTGTCAGTTCCTCGCAAGAGGCAGTACCTCGGATAAAACAATTTCGTTCTTAGATGGCACGGCTGGGAATCGAACCCACTCCTTCGGCATGACAGTCTTACGCACTAACCATCTTGCCATGAGGTATTACTCAGCAGCTCATTATAAATACTAAGTTTCAAAGAAGGGGAGAAAGAAAGCCCCCACTGACAGATCTTGTATATAAGCATTTGATTAATCAATTTACAAGCGACTCATCAACATTCAGAGATGCCAATGCAGATGCGACTGCAGATATGTCGACTTTAAAAATTATATACTCTTTATTATGAAGAGAATTTTCGATGGTATAAATACGTACTAGTGTGTGGAGAGCTGTTTCCACTGACTTCCCTTTGCAATAAGCATGTTGAGCTGTAAACAGTAGTCTCGTATCACTAATGCTTGATCTTTGTTGGATATCAATCTGTCGTTCAATAGTTTTTAGAAGGAATGATGATAGGGTAATCGGTAAAATCTTAAATCTTTCAGGATTACGTGGGAGTATTTACGAGCGTTGGGTAAAAATAAAACTTTGACTTCCATTTGACAACCATTGAAGATGACCTCTAGAATCAGCAGAATAACTTCTGATTCATCTGTAGTTCAGCTGGAATGATGCCATCTGGTCCTGCAAACTTGTATGGTTGGTAGCTGTATAGTGCCCATTGTAATTTTTCCCTTGTAATCAGCACTTGTAGAAAAGTGAAGTTGCTAATAACTGAAAAATGGTAATTTTATTGAATGTTTACCAATTTATCGTATGGCGCTCGAGGTTAAAAACTTGGATTAATATCACTAAGACAATATTATTAAGAAAAAAATCAGAACTATCGGAGCTGACCCAAGGTCTGATGAATATAATTACTGAGCTAATATGGCAAGCTAGAATTTTTTCAGTCATAGTTCTTTTAAATTTATTTATGTATTCATCTATCGAGATTAACTCTAACAGGTAAGTATCAAAATTCTTAAGTCTAGGTTCTATATTAATAATCAACATCAGAATTTTAAGACCATAAGAAGATTACAATCGTGTATTTAAAAATACTCATATATGGTAATTTGTTTTTGTTTTTTTTTTTTTTTTTAAAGTTTTGTCGTCAACTCTTTTGTTTTGTCTCTCTTAACCGAATAGTTGTTCCACATTCAAAATGAAATATTTTTTTTGCACCTTTCTGTTTAGTTAATCATAATCTGTTTGGTTAATCATAAAAGCAAAACTTATATGCGCATTAATTTACTTCCTCATCTATAAACTGTTCCAAAAATTAAATATAAAATAAACCTTCTAAAAAAGCCACAAAACACTCTTCATTAAATGCAAATTATAAACCCCAAACGAAAATCCCCATCTCTGTGTTGACCGTTTTCAATATTCATTAATTCACACGATATTATATACTCTGCATGCTGGTAATTAATACAAGAGGTCTGCTGCTGCTCTGACAACATGTTACTTACGAAACAGTGAAAACTGCCTTTTTTCCAGCTGTCATGAATGGATTGAATGGTCTTGACATGAACTACGAACACGAATAAATTTAAACAAAGGAATTATAGTTGGGAAAACTGTGTTGCACTTGAGAAAGAGAAAACAAAATTGTCCATTACCTTAATTGTAAATTGATATATTTAACCAACAAATATACCCTGAACCTTTTGTTGTTTTTACAGTGGAGTTTCTTCTTCAAAGATGACTGATGATATTTACATATATCCAAAGAACTTCAAACTAAAATGGAAAACATACCCACTGCTGTGCTGGCTGACATGAAGTTTCTATAAAATCATCACAAAAAAATAACCTACACATTAGCAACGCAACCTCCCAAACTATAAGAGAAGATAATAATCGAAGCTTAAGAGACTAGCCATAAAGTCTCACTTGTTATATATGAAATCAAGTTCAATGGCCATACGCGCTTTGGTATTTCTTAAGGAGCTTGAATCGTAGCCTATTAGGAAGTAAATGTTTCTCTTTGAATTATTTTAAAATGTGATTTAACCCAGCTTTTAGAGGTCGAATCATCTACATATTTTAAAGATGTGATCTTCAAACTGTGGCGAGTATTGTTTGGTAGCGTACATACATGAAGTTGAAAGTTTTGATCTGTTTGCAATGTGATAATTATTATGATTAACATCTTAGTTGAATACGTACAGCATTTTTAACTTGCCGCATATTGAATACAAAAATGTATTCAGTAGCTTTGCCTTTTACATATATAAGAATTAAAATATAAATGAAAATAGCTTGTATTAGTTAACAATGGAATATTTGATGTTATATCTTTTTGAGAGAACACGCAAAACAAGAATCGTCAAGCGACAAACACTAATACAAGTGTTGATTTTTGCAATCAATTCCTAGTACGTAGCTACTCCACCGGTTTTGATACCTCACTGCTGGATTATTTGGCTTAGGTTTTTAAACAGAGGCGGAGATTCAATGGGGCTTTAAATAAATGCGTTGTTTTGGTTTTTTCCCAATCTGTGTACTGTAGCGTAAAAGTGTTTCTCTGTCTGTCTCTCTTATCGGCTACAGCCTTAAGGGCTGGATCGATTTTCTTCAATCTTTGTGGTACATAATGTTAATTGATCAATCCGACACAGTTTTTTTTTACATTTTCTTAGAACTAAAAATAACGGTACCAGCAAATGATTTTTAATGGTAACTCCAAAAAGAACCATTTATTTTTATTTTTGATTTTCTTAAAAACGGTGTTACCGATTTAAGTACCAAAATTGTCAAGAAAGTCGTTTTTGGATTCAATTCAATTTTTACTGGATAATACATTAACAGCCCTATTATTGACACGATTCAAAACTAGTTTTAATGTAAAACTAGTTCTATAGGGGTTTCTAGTGGTTGGTTTTGAACATATTGGTATTATTCAAACAAAAATTGACAACTAAAACTCTGATTTCGAGTTTAAGATGTCAATTTTTGTTTGAATAATACCAATATGTTCAAAAACTGAAACTCAAAACGTCTATAGAACTAGTTTTAACGTAAAACTAGTTCTATATAGTCTGGGAGCCCACCGTAGGATTACCTATCTCATCGCGGCTACGCAAACATTGGATGCCAACCGATAGCTTTAGTCTAAACATTTACAAAACTGCTGGGTCGGACAAGCTTTATCTGGTCGCAATGGTTAGAAAATGCACTTTTCAGGTTGCATTTTTCGCTAAATGTACCTTTAATATAAGCAACTTATATAAATGGGGTATCAACTGAAAGCTATGACTGTCCTCTACACGATACCATTGGTCGGACTGACTTTTTTTGGCTGTTACGACGAGTAATCTTACCGTGTGCTCCCAGACTATATAGAACTAGTTTTACGTTAAAACTAGTTTTGAATCGTGTCAATAATAGGGCTGTTAGTCTTTCATAGTATTTTTATACAGAGTGGTTAGATTATAATTCAAACTTAAAAATACAAAGTGAAATTAAATAATGCATATAAATGCTTTTCCAAATTAATTAATTACATCTTCTTAATATTTTTTTGCCCTCTAAAAGTACTTGAGAGTGCTAGGACGCCATACGGCCCAAGGATCAATGATAGGAAAATCCCTATGCACACCTCCGCGTGGTAGAGGGCGGGTAACGCTAACGTGCAGGGGGACCGAATGGATGCTGGGATAAGCAGACAACCCAGCTATGCCGGTCAGGGCACAAACTTCTCCTTGGGATGGTTAAAAGCCCCCTTAAGACGGATGAACTGCAGGTGGCGGTCAACGGCATGATAGTCTGGTGGCGGAGGAGCGTTTTTTTTTGTTAAAAGGCCAACGGCAGCAGCAGGTAGTGTCTGTAACCCATATTGGGCGGCTACAAAAGGCGTCTGTTTTCCCATTGGGCCCCTCGAGCAGTTATGTGTTTGACCATACAAAAGGCGGGTGTGCCTGTCAAATCTGAGATTATGTATGTTATTAATCATATCTCGGAAAACACCATGGTGGAAGGATATATGCTAATACATGAAATATGACAACAAATGGAAATGAATCCCCAAGAGGTAACCATTTTATGGAGAATCCTTCTGCTGCTTCGGCTGCTGTAAACCGCACATCGGATTTGGGGGTGCGGCATCTTTCGTGTAACAGCGTCAATCAAGACGCCATAACAATAAATGAATCGTTAACAAATAGAAAAAGTCTTTTAAGAAGAGCAAATGATACTTTTGGCTACCGCATACGTACGAAAATTGGAGCATGGAACGTTCGATCCCTGTACGGCGAAGGTAGATACGAGCAGGTTGAGCGTGAAATGCTTCACCTTAAGATCAGTATCCTGGGAATCAGCGAAACTAGGTGGAGAGGAAGAGCCGAATACAGAGCTGACTCTGGGCAAACGAGAATGCTGTATTCCGGGGAGGATGAAAGGGAGGGTGGCCAAAGGCTGCATGGTGTCGGAATTATGTTGAACGAAGAAGCGAGGCGTAGTCTTATATCCTGGGCGCCCATTTATGCAAGAATAATGACAGCAAGGTTCCGTTCAAAAATTCTCAACATCACAATAATTCAGTGCTACGCCCCCACAAATGAAGCGACCGAGGAAGACAAAACCGCTTTCTAAACTCATCTTAACTCAGTTTACAGTGGTGTTCCAAGAGCCGACATCATAACGCGTCTGGAACGCGTCATAGGGAAAAATGGCTTGGGTTTCACGAAATGAAAATGGCGATTTGCTGGTCGATTTTTGTAACGCTAATCGTCTTGTACTGGGTGGGACTGTGTTTAAACATAAGACTTGCAACAAAATCACCTGGGTACATCCGGATGGTCAAACTGAAAACCAAATTGACCACATCATGATTCAGCAGTGATGGAGGAAGTCAATGTGCGATGTTCGAAGCATTAGAAATGCCGACATGGGAAGCGACCACCATGTGGTTCTCATGAGTCTCAAGCTACGAACTGCAGCTGTACAACGTCAATCACAGGGTGCAGCAAGGAATTCGAAGTTCAATACAAATGCTTTAAGTGATCCCAACATATGTCGTAACTATGTCACCAACTATGTCGAGAGTTAGAGACTCTTCGATATCCCAAGACACCTGGGATAAAATTGAGCTTCGCAAATTGTTGAAGATGCAAATAAATGCCGAAGCGGATGCTCAACGAAAGGCTGAATTGCGAAGAGAGTATCGCTTAGCACATAAGATGGTCTATCGCTGTGTGAGACCTGACAAGAGGGTGAGGTTAGACGGTCTCGCAGAAAATGCGGAAAACGCTGCAAGAAGAGGAGATATGAGGGAATTGTACCAAATATCCAAGGAAGTTGTCGGGAAAAAAAGCAACACCAATCATCCTGTAATGGATGTGGATGGTACACTTTTGGTATCAATCGAGGATCAGCTGCGCAGGTGGATGGATCACTTTTGTGCCTTGCTCAATGAGGATTCTGTCGAGCAGAGTGCTGAAGTGCCCCAGCTTAACGAGATGCGTAGATCATATAGGGGTATTGACATCGAACCCCCTACAGCACTGGAAATTCAATCTTCGATAAATCTTCTCAAAAACAACAAAGCAGCTGGACTTGACGGTTTACCAGCCGAGTTCCTGAAAGCTGACCCTGTCAGAACGGCTAGTATTCTACACCCGTTGATACAAGCTGTGTGGGAAAACGAAATCTATCCCAGCTGCAGCGACTGGAAGGATGGTGTAATTGTTAAGTTGCCAAACAAAGGTGACTTAAAGAATTGCAATAATTGGCGTGGTATCACCGTTTTGTCCGTTTTTCCAAAATTAATGGCAACCATCATTCTGGAGCGGATAAAGGTTAGAATCGAGTCTACACTCAAGAGGCATCAAGCTGGTTTCCGCAGTGGGCGGTCTTGTGTCGACCATATCAACACTCTGCGTATCGTTCTTGAGCAGTCTGCGGAGTTTCAATCACCGCTTTACCTCATGTTCGTGGATTTTGAGAAGGCCTTTGACCGAGTCAACCGTGAATGTATATGGAGATCACTTCTTGGTAGAGGAATTCCCCCAAAAATTGTTGCCATTATAAGAGAGTCCTATAACAACGCAAGATGCTTTGTTTTACACAATGGGCAGCTATCCGACTCTTTCGAAGTGCGGCAGGGTGTGAGACAGGGAGATGTTCTATCGCCAATTCTCTTTCTACTGGCGATTGACGATGTTTTGACGGCCAGCATTGGAACAGCAGAGAGGCAGGGCATTCAATGGAGACCGTTTGAAAGGCTTAGCCACTTAGACTATGCCGATGATATACGTGGTGGACATGGAAATAGCACACATTTTTATTCATTTTGATTTTTTATTAAATTTGAATATAAAAACAGTTTGGGCTTAACTATATAATAAGTTAGTAGATTTTTGAAAGCTAACACATTATGTGATCTATAAAAAATCCATCTTTTTGTTTTTGATCCAGTCACAACTGCAAAAAATAAACAAAAGTAACACAGTTATTTCAAAGTTGATGTTATTGCTTGGACATATAATTAGCACATTACCTGAAAAAGCTATTGAACCTTAAAATTTCAACATTTAATTTAATATTTTGTTGGAAATCCCTTGTTTGCAATGACAGCTTGACATCTTCTTGGCAAACTTTCCACTAATTTTCTGCAGCGTTCTATTGGCGTTGCATACCAGGCACTTTTGATGTTTTCCCACAGTTCATTGAGGTTTTTAGGATTTTGACCTTCTATTTGGCGTTCAATGTCATTCCACAGATTCTCAATCGGGTTGAGATCGGGAGACTGAGCCGGCCAATTCAATACATTGACAAAATTACCTTCTAAGCACGATTGCACCAGGTGAGAAGTATGCTTCGGATCATTGTCTTGCATAAATCGCCAGGTCAATGGCAAATTGTCGTCAGCATAGGGAATCATGTGATCTTCCAAAATCTTCTTATACACATGTTGGTCCATTTTTGTGTTGATTTTGACAATTGGACCCACACCGTGCCAAGAGAAAGCTCCCCACACCATAACATTTCCCCCTCCATGTTTTATTGTCTTGAGTGTGTATTTTGGGTTGTGTTGTTGGTTAGGTGGACGCCAAACATATTTTTTTCCATCCGACCCGAATCTGCAAAACTTCGATTCATCACTCCATAACATGTTTTTCCAAAAATGTATAGGTTTTCGGAGGTGCTCCTTTGCAAATTGAATTCTGCACTTTAAATTCTTTTTCGAAACAAACGGCTTTTTCTGGGCTATGCAGCCTCTTAAGTGATTTTTATTCAGGCGTCGTCGTATTGTTCGGGAAGACAAAGAAATTCCGTATTGTGACTCAACATCTGATTTTATTTGCTTCGAAGTTTTGAATGGGTCTGCAGTCGAAGCTCTGTGTATTAAATTGTCCTCTCTTACACTCGTTTTTCTTGCACGCGGGGCTCTAGAAACGTTTTTTGTAGTTCCATAAGTGTCAAGATGCCGAATTGCATTATAAACTAGTTTCCTGGAACAGTTTAATACTTCCGATATTTCACTTACGGTTCTTCCTTGAACTTTCAACTCGTTTATTAAAACCCTTTTTTCTGATGAACAATGTGGTCCTTTTCCCATATCTGTCGTATATTTTAATAGTCTATCGTATATTTTTATAGCAACTTATTTTAAATTGATCTCACAAATAGACTTACCGTTCCAATAAATTATGTTAAACATTAAATTATTAATCAGCTTTGAATGTAACTCGAACTGTGCTAATTAAATGACCACGCTTCAACAATGATGATTCACGACTATTGTTACAAATTCGAATAGGTAATGGAAAAAACATAAAAATTTAACGGGTTCATTTTCTCCTGTTTTCATATAATTAAAACAAAGAGAGATCCCGTTACTTTAAAATTAAAGCTCAGGCCTGTATGCAATTAACCAAATGAAGGTTAAAGTGTGCTATTTATGTGTCCACCACGGTATGTCTCTTGGCAAATAACATCAGCGGGCTGAACGGGATGTGTCAAGCTCTGAAGGTAAAAGGAGAGTCGAGTGGTCTTAAAATAAATAGCAAAAAGACAAAACTAATGCTCACAGGCCGCTCCACACATCAGCGTATTTTAATACAGGAGACGCTAGTTGAAGAGGTTGAACAATTTAACTACCTTGGCAGTATTGTTTCTGCAAGTGGTGGTGCGGATCTGGACGTTCAAAGTAGAATAAATAAAGCTCGCGCAGCCTTCGGTTTTCCCTCCCAAATTTGGAAATCATGTCAAATCTCCTTGCGCACAAAGTTGAGATTCTTCGAATCCAATGTCAAATCCGTGCTGTTATATGCTTGCGAAACCTGGAAAGTCACGACTACCATCTCAAAGAAATTGCAGGCTTTTGTGAACCGTTGTCTACGCCATATTCTAAAAATTCGCTGGCCACAAATTATATCAAACGAGGAATTGTGCCGCAGGACAAGTCAAGAGCGGCTGGACGTTGACATAAGAAAGCGTAAATGGCACACACTGAGGAAACCAAACGATGAAATTGCAAAGAAGTCCTTTGAATGGAATCCTCAGGGTGGACGGCCGGTGGGTTGGAAGACCAAGAACAACATGGAAATCAACAGTTCTAGCAGAAGCAGACTCCCAGAGAAAGATGTGGCCACAGCTAAAATATCTAACTGCAGACCGTGAAGGATGGAAACGATTTGTTGGCGCCCTATGCCCCAACCGGGGTTACAGGACTTGATGATGATGAATATTTTTTTTACCTATTGTAATAGAACAAAAATTTCTTCCTATTTTTCTTAATATTCCTCCCTTCCTTCATACTTACTATAAATTTACGAATGCCCATTTGAAAAGTGTTTCAATGCCTCAGTTTTGATGTTTGCGATTTCTCCGATCTGTTTTATTCTTATTGGCAGCGAATTCCAAAGGCGAATGCTATTTACAAAAAATAACCGAGAGGAGTTAAGGTACTTAAAAATGGGTGTCAATACATTTCCGGTCCAAGAAGAATGGCACAAGCTAACTCTTTCGTAAAGATAAAGAGGTGTTTTTGTGTGAATCACTCTGTGCAAGAATATACAGTTCCTATGATTTGTTAGGGTGCAATTTCGAATTTTGGTGCTGTAGGAAGATATGTGGTCGTATCTACGTAGACCGTAAACATATCTTGTCATGTCATTAAGTGCAACATTCAGCTTGTGCTCGGACATAGAATCCAGCTTAGGATATACTAGTTCAGAAAATTAAATAATCGGCACCAGAAGCGTTTTAACTAAGCGAAGTCGTATATCAGTAGGTGTAAAACTACTTTTCGTCCCACGGCAGAGTTTATTTAATCCCTACAAGATAAATCATTCGTCACTTTGAAACCAAGACTGGTCACAGATTTTACGTAAGAGACAGTTGAATCATATAAGGATATCGTGGGGAGTTGTTCCGTATTGTCCTTTTTCTTGGATACCAACAAAGCCTGGGTTTTTTTAGGGTTAAGTGTTAGACCATTCTCCTCAGCCCACTTACAGATGGATATAAGATCCTCGTTAATGCGAAAAATAAGGTCCTCGATCAGGCCACTTCTCCTTGAAAGATAGATCTGTATATCATCTGCATAAAGATGAAAGGAGACACTTTCACAAACACAAGGCAGGTCATTTATAAATAGACAGAAGAGAATTGGGCCCAATATAGAGCCCTGTGGTACACCTGTTCTCAAGAAACTAGGCCGTGACCAATCATCGCCAACCACAAGACGCTGAGTCCTGTTCAATAAATAGCTCCTTACTAGGGAGACGGCCAACTCAGAAAACACAAAATAATACTTAAGTTTTTCGCACAGAATATCATGGTTGACTTTGTCAAAGGCCTTAGAGAAGTCCAGCAAAGATAAAACAGTCAAATTATTTTGATCGAATTGCAGTGTAATATCATCAAGAATTTTAACCATTGCTGTGGAACAAGAGTGGATTGCTCTGAACCCAGATTGATATGGAGATAGCAGACTCTTCGTGTTAAGATGCTCTATTATTTGTTTCGCTAGAATCTTCTCGAAGACCTTTGACAAGCAGGGTAGGATGCTAATCGGTCGAGAGTCAGTCGGCTCTATGGATACAGACTTTTTTGGAAACATTGAAGAAACAATGCAATGATTATAGAGATGCGTAAGTGGGTTAGTAACATATGGACATATTAATTTTATAAATCGAAGAGGAATTCCATCTTCTCCAATAGTTTTAGACTTAAGGGTTTTAAAAATGCTTATGACTTCATCCTCCTAGACAACCTCAAATTCAAAAGTATCATCATGTTCATGCAACTCACTCTTTGCGATAATACTACTCGGAATAAGTGTGGTAACGGTGAACTGTGTATTAAGTACACTAGCACTAAGCTCACATTTTTAGATTTGGCGTTTTCCAACACCCATTTCACGTAGGTAAGCCCAGAGTTGTTTAGGGGGTAAAGTTGCGTTAAGATTTGACGCGAAGAAATTTCGTTTAGCTAGCCGCGTGACTGAAGTGGCTTTATTACGCACAAAACAGTATATTCTCCAGGTATCAGCACTTGGTGACTTCCTCCATTTTAAATAGAACTTTCTACGATTTTTAATTGCAGATTGAACCTCTAAATTATATCAAGGACATTTTTTATTTTTTATGGCAACGGTTTTCAGAGGGACATGTTTATCATCTGAACACAACAATTCCTGATTCAGAGATCCGTTTACTTGTAAAATGTCAGTATTTGTATATCTTATAAGCCCCGTGTGCACTTCCAAGACCGTGACCCGGCGGAATTTGGGTATCTGCAGGGTTACGTGGTGCTCGATGACCTTAGGATCACTCATGCATGAGTGTCTTTTCACCCACCTCCTGTCGTTTTGTGCTGGCTCACAACACACCCTATTCACACATCCGTTATAATTCGAGCCAAGGAGTATATCTGGTTTCGTGAGTGGTTGGTGACCTTCACTGGGAACCTCACGTAATGCGGAGTGAGCAGACGGAGGCTCACGGTTAGGGCTGGCCACGATACCAGAAAAGTCTCGGTATCGTTTGGTATCGGTATCGGAAACCGAAACCATACCGGGACCAAACCAGCTTCAAAACACCCAAAACTATACCGAGACCAAACCGAGACCATTACTGAACCTTAAGTACCGAAATTCATCGAGACTCTCGGTGGTATCGTTTGGTAGCGGCAGAAAAAATGGATTTTTGAATATTAGTATTAATTAATAACTTTTTGTTCTTGGCGTCTCGAAAACAGCTCTAACGATTTGCGCAATATATTCTCAAAGTTACTTATTTATAGCTAGAGAAAGGCTAAGGAAGTGATTTTAGTTAAATGAACCCATCCCACGCCTATTTTTAATTATATCTTGGTTTCTCGGGAACTGCTTATACGATTAAGATGAAATTTTCATAATTTTCGTGAACGCGGTTTGTAGGCGATTTGGAAGAAATGTTAGGAGTTAGTTCTTATTAACTGAATGCGACCGAGACCCCCTCGGGGACCGTTATTCGCGATCAGAATAAAGCAACAAACTGCCTAGCCTGGTTTCTTTTGTTGTAAAAGTCCACAAACCCTTACTCTAATCCACTTTAATCCACAGGTCAAACGAGTCAAACGAGCGCTAATCGGGTCACCGAGCGGGAGTAATGCTCGTGGCCGCCATTCCTACCTACCTACCATAAACCTGTTAATTGAAGGACTCTCCAGTAGCTATTTTAAATTATTGGCACTTTCAATTTGGACAAATTTAGATTTGTGTACTATGGCGAATACTTACTTTTTTTATAACGAATTTTTACGATTTTTGGTTTTGCATTGATTTGTTTTTTTTATCTTGGTGTGACCGTATGTAGCCCAGTCAACGAAGGGAAGAATAAGCCTCTACCTCAAAATAAATTCAACAGTTTTGAAACTTGGCACACTTATTCAGGATGGTCTAGAGATGTTGTGTAAAAAAGTCCCCATGAATCCGAGGCGAGCTCTAGTGGCAGGAATGTGCAACATATTTATTTTTCGGTTTTTCGTGTTTATCATAGAAATTATTTGTCTTATCAAAAAATAATCTGAGACAAAAGAACAGCTTATAAAAGTCTCTACAGTAATGATTATAACCAAATTTTTCATATCTGTTATAGTTAAAAAGTTATTTGGCTCCTAAAATTGGTACTTTTTTCAATTAACTATAAAGCACTGCATTTTGTAGTCTCAAGTATGAAATGCGGTGTTAGCGCTAGCATTTTAAGCGTTCTACTGTCGGAGCACCCAAAGATTTTGCCAAGCCCATTAATATATTTCAGCATCTTCTATATATATATCCTCCAAACCCCATTTCAGAAATCTTAAAAGCAAGTTACAGAAAGCAGCAAAGTCGATAATATTTGCTTTTACACGGCTGTCCCCTTATTCATGCAGAATGGGATTCATGGATTCAATGATTTGTTGTTGTATTCTAAGTAAAAAATGAATAAACATACGTCATTCTTGGCATGGTGAATGCTTGAATATCGATCATGTTTTATAAATCCTTAAAACGTTAGCACTAGAGCCGTATTTCATACTAAAGCATATAAAATGTAGCGCTTTTTAGGATATTTAAAGAAGTACGAACTTTTGGCGCCAAATAACTTTTTAGCTATAAGAGATATGGAAATTTTATTCATATTCAATGTTTTAGAAGATTTCATAAGCTATCTTTCTTTCTCAGAAAATTTTTTGATAAGACAAAAAATTTCTAAGATAAATGCGAAAAACCAACAAATACAAATGTTGCACGTTCCTGCCGCTAGAGCTCGCCTTGGATTCATGGGGACTTTCTTACACAACATCGCTAGACTATTCTAAAGAAGTTTGCCAAGTTTCAAAACTGTTGAATTTTTTTTGAGGTGACGGCATTTTTTTTCCTTCATTGACTGGACGTAACGAAGTTAATTATTTTATTAAATTCGCTCTTTTTGCATATTAATTATTATAATAACATATTTACTCTAGATATTGTAAAAAATTATACCATCCTGAAATCTACATTTGTTGCGCCAAATTTTTAAAAAGTTTGCCACCAGTGTTTCCATACGAATTTTTTATACCAGAGATGTTTAAACTTTTTAAGTTTTTTCTTTTTTCAATTTTTCTAATTAAAAACAAATTTTTTTTTTTTTTAATAAAAAAGTCCAAGAGCTAAAAAAATTTTCTACCAACAACGTTTTGCCACCAATAGTGTAGAAAATTTCTGCAAAAGAAAATCGATGGAATTCATCCATTGTTTTAAAAATGTAAAGTAAGTGAAAAAAAAGTACACTGAACAAAAAAATACACATATTTTGAGTACCCTTTGAGATAGCCCATTTTTATTTCCGTTTTCAGAGCAGCATAAAATGGGCAATACGTCGCTTCAGGCTTATTCAATGTTTACCGGACACCTTGTAAAAATTTAAGTTTCTGTATTAGAAAAGTTTATGTGTGTCCCCCCTCCAAATTCTTCTCTGGATCAGCCCCTGGTGTAGCAAAGGAGCACTATTTTGTACAAGCGTACGTCATTCGTATCATGGTCAATGCTTGAGTGCTGATCATATTATAAACCCTTAAACCGTTTGTGCTAGTACCGCATTTCATACATAAGAATATAAAATGTAGCGCTTTTGAGCCAATTTAAAAAAGTACCTGTTTTTGGCACCAAATAACTTTTTAACTATAAGAGATATGGAAATTTTGGTCATATTTAATATTGTAGAGAATTTCATAAGCTATCTTTCTTTTTCAGAAAATTTTTTGAAAGGACAAATAATTTCTAAGACTAAAACGAAAAGCCAAAAAATAAAAATGTTGCAAGTTCCTGCCGCTAGAGCTCGCCTCGGATTCATGGGGACTTTTTTACACTTCATCACTAGACCATTCTGAATAAGTGCGCCAAGTTTCAAAACTGTTGAAATTTTTTTAAGGTGAAAACCTTTATTGACTGGACTAATGGTTGTTCACGTGAATAAATACAGCATCATATGTTGTGACTGTCGATCTGTTAGTGACCTACAGGAAGTTTATTAATTGTATATTAGAAAAAAGGATTTTGAGATGCCGTGTTTGACTTAGAAGAATGTGGTTATATTAAGCTGGCCATACGTGACAGAGACAACGAGCCAAATAACCCCGTGTCGATCCAAAATCGGTCGTGTGTGGGGTGGATCGGCCATCGATCCATTTGGATTTTCAGCCAATCTGAAATCCAACCGAGCCAAATGAATCGGATGGCTCGGTCGTGTATGGCCAGCCTTACGCATATGCCACCATCCAAACAACCCAATGATAGTTAAAACTGAAATGCTAATTAATCGTGGCTATTGACAGTGGTGTTTATGAGTGGTGAAAAACAATCAATGGAAGTTTTAAACGAGTTTCTTAAATACTGTCATATTTAGAAATTCATATTTTAACAAAACCAGGGATGATGGAAATAAGTATGACTTTAAAATCACAGCAGCCCTTATTAATGCATATCACCAACCATACGAATTTACTGGCAAATGATGGCATTTATTTGAAGCTTATCACCCTGATCTCAGAGATTTTCCGAGAATGACATTGATATACGGATAATATTCGTTCCAGGGATATACCATTTGAAACTTGCACGATGGTACTGATGGGAGGATACTTGTCAAAAAAATTAGAGGAACACATTTTTTCAAATTTTTGTAAGCGTTTTTTGAAAAACTGTATCTTTGTGGTTGTATTGTGGTTGTATTGAGTTAAAACACAAAGCACCAAACTGCCTTATTTTTTTATTTCGATATTTGTTTGCAAATAATTTTTTTTAAGTACCATTATTGCGTTATTGCATGAAATGACACGAGACAACAAATTATTATATTTTTCTTTTTTTAAGGTCCTCATTTTTATCGTTAATTTTTTTTGGAAATTTGAATATGCTTTTTAAGAGATTTTTGTAAGGTAAATCCTTTGTTTCTTGTTTCCAATTTTAATATACAGGGTGGCCTGTAAATAATGGATAACCTTGCAACTGGTTGTAGCAGGCCTTATGACCTTTCCAGAAAAAAATTAAAAAAAAATATTTTCCCTGTGGTTACTATGTTATGATGTTTTTTCCAAAAGTTGTTAACAAGTACTACTTTCCTCAAATACGTGAACGCTACGACCATGGATGAACAATTTTTACTATTTTTATATTTTTGTAATATTCTAGAATAACTGTTGTAATAGATGGGTGGTAAAATTTTACAGTAGTTATTGCATTTTTTTTTATTATAATTTTTTAAAATATTTTTTTCAGTACAAAAATGTTTTTCGAAAAAGTTTGACAACCTCTAATAAATTAAAATTGTATGAGAACATGAGTGGCCAATTGCTTAGAAAAGTTGTCTATTTAATGCACTTTTCAAAATGGTATAACACATGCTTGTGTTTTAACGAAATAACCAAGAAAATTTGTCGATCATCTAATAAAGCTGCTTTTAACATTTTGGCAAAATGTCTATCAAAATGTTACAATAACCTCCAAATTTGGGTTGGACAAAAATTTTCTCTTTTGATGTGTAAAGGGGTTCGGTGCAAGTATAAAACTCTATTTTAGGTGTTGAAAGACCCACCATTTGGCCACCATATTGAAAAACGAGTTCTGTAAAGTTTTCCATGGCAACTTAAATTATATTAGTCTTAGAAAAAAAACTTTGGTACAATTTTGTAGCAAATTCAATTCTCTTCAATTTATGTTAACATACTTTTTATCCTAAAGCTCTAAATAAAAAAGTTATAATCAAAAACTTATGAATTTTTTCAATGTTTAAATTTTGATTATAACTTTTTATTTATAACTTTAGGGCAAAAAGTATGTTAACATAAAAGAGAATTGAATTTGCTACAAAATTGTACCAAAGTTTTTTTTCTAAGACTAATATAATTTAAGTTGCCTTGGAAAACTTTACAGAACTCGTTTTTCAATATGGTGGCCAAATGGTGGGTCTTTCAACACCTAAAATAGAGTTTTATACTTGCACCGAACCCCTTTACACATCAAAAGAGAAAATTTTTGTCCAACCCAAATTTGGAGGTTACTGTAACATTTTGATAGACATTTTGCCAAAATGTTAAAAGCAGCTTTATTAGATGATCGACAAATTTTCTTGGTTATTTCGTCAAAACACAAGCATGTGTTATACCATTTTGAAAAGTGCATGAAATAGACAACTTTTTTAAGCAATTGGCCACTCATGTTCTCATACAATTTTAATTTATTAGAGGTTGTCAAACTTTTTCGAAAACACATTTTTGTACTGAAAAAAATATTTTAAAAAATTATAGTAAAAAAAATGCAATAACTACTGTTAAATTTTACCACCCATCTATTACAACAGTTATTCTAGAATAATACTGAGTTTACCTCTCTTAGAATCCAATATGCTATGCCATACACTGAGGATGGCTTTTTAGATGCCAACTTTTCTGCTGAAGAGCTTCTTCTCGTGTTAGAAGGTGTCAAAGCTAAAAAAACACCAGGATTAGATAGAATTCCCTATGAGTTCTTCAAATTCGCCACAACAGAATTTATAATTAGCCTCAAAAACTGCTACAATGACATTTTTAGCTCTCGTGCCATTCCTCCAACCTTTTTGTCTTCGATAATATTTCCATTATTCAAGAAAGGAGATGCTTTAGTTGTTGAAAACTACAGAGGGATTTCATTTTTGAATACTTCCATGAAACTTTTTGCGAGTTTGATATTTCGGAGACTTATCACCTGGACAAATGAGAAATCCGTACTTAGTGAGTTCCAAGCTGGCTTTCGATCGGGTTATTCTACAATAGATCAAGTATTCCTCTTAGTAAACATAGCAGAAGTATATTTGCAACAAGGAAAAAAATTGTACGCTTTCTACATAGACTTCAAAGCAGCTTTTGACAGCATTGACATAGAGTCTCTTTTTTTCAAACTAGCGGGAATCGGTGTGTCCTCAAAAGTAATTGAAATTCTAAGAGCACTTTACGCGAATGACTCTATATCAGTTTGGGATGGAGAAAGTCTCTCAGAGGAATTCAGTTCATCAATGGGTTTAAAGCAAGGATGTGCCCTAAGTACTCTTTTATTTACAATCTTTATTAATGATTTGGTTTATTGCATTGGTGGAGGTGTTACTATTGCAGGGGAAGAAATTCCAGCCCTAATGTACGCCGACGATATTGTTCTTTTAGCGGAATCGCCTCACCAATTGCAAAGGATGATTAATGTCCTCGAAAGGTATTGTGACAGGTGGAACCTTACAGTAAATCTAGCCAAATCTAAGATAATGATATTCAGAAAAGGGCATGGAAGATACGCGTCGTATGAAAAATGGAAGTACAAATCAGTGGAGATTGATATCGTTAAAGAATTCAAATATCTAGGAGTGACAATATCCAGCAATCTTTGTTTTAAAAACCATGTCCAAGCTAAACTTAAAGAAGCCAAATCTGCAATATGTGTTTCTTGGAAAAAATGCATTGAAAACAAATCAATTCATCATTCAGATAAATACAAAATTTTTCAAGCTGTTTCCAAATCCATAATGTTTTACTCAGCACAAGTTTGGGGCTACAAACAGTACAATGATATGGAAAAATTGCTAAGATTTTTTTTAAAGCGTGTTTTTAAACTACCATCTACGACGCCAAACTATATGCTTCACATTGAAACTGGTATAGCACCAATGTTCATCGATTCGTTAAAGATTCATTTGATTATATTTTAAGAATACTTCAAATGGACTCGATGAGGCTAGTAAAGAAAATTGCAAACTACCTGATCATAAATAAATTGAATTTTCTAAAAGATTGGTCAACAATGTCTGCATCGGTGGGAGAAACAATCAATCTGAGTACAATAAGTATACCTGACCTTAAGAAAACTCTTTATATCATTTTATCAAAGTTGGATATAAAACAGCACGAGGACTGCATAAATCAGGCTAAATCATCGCAATACAGGGATTACTACAGTAAGCTTCAGTTTGATCTTGGTGCAGCAAACTATTTCCACGATAAAAACTCAACAGAATTGATTTCGACAATTTTCCGTACTAGAGGAGAAATATTACAATTAAATTTTGTACCACACAGACCAGACCTTCCCCTTCTATGTGAATTGTGCAATACAAGGGAAAGAGAAGACATTTTTCATTTTTTGGGTTCCTGTCCGGTCCTGTGCGAGAATATAGGCGACTTGTTTTTGGAACAAACTATTTGGAAAAAGAAGAAGTTTTACATATCATGAATGGGTCAAATGGCTGGGATAAACTATACACCTATATTAAATCAGCCGCCGATTATAGAAACAAAATAATATCAGAGAATTTTTAAAGTTTAAGTCATCAGAAATTTAAATTACTTTTTATTTGCATTAAACATTGTTAAAGTACTGCTCTTCGTTTCGTACATACCTATGTAAATTAATTCAATTAATTTTCATTTAATTATTTGTTTGCTAAAATCATGCTTTCTTTAATTTTATTTATATTTGTCAATCTGACCGACGGTTATAAAACCAGGTCAAAAAGACTTGTAAAATTTAATATATGTATATTTCATACGGTTATCAATAAAGTAATTTTCTATTCTATTCTATTCTATTCTATTCTATTCTATTCTATTCTATTCTATTCTATTCTATTCTATTCTATTCTATTCTATTCTATTCTATTCTATTCTATTCTATTCTATTCTATTCTATTCTATTCTATTCTATTCTATTCTATTCTATTCTATTCTATTCTATTCTATTCTATTCTATTCTATTCTATTCTATTCTATTCTATTCTATTCTATTCTATTCTATTCTATTCTATTCTATTCTATTCTATTCTATTCTATTCTATTCTATTCTATTCTATTCTATTCTATTCTATTCTATTCTATTCTATTCTATTCTATTCTATTCTATTCTATTCTATTCTATTCTATTCTATTCTATTCTATTCTATTCTATTCTATTCTATTCTATTCTATTCTATTCTATTCTATTCTATTCTATTCTATTCTATTCTATTCTATTCTATTCTATTCTATTCTATTCTATTCTATTCTATTCTATTCTATTCTATTCTATTCTATTCTATTCTATTCTATTCTATTCTTTTCTATTCTATTCTATTCTATTCTATTCTATTCTATTCTATTCTATTCTATTCTATTCTATTCTATTCTATTCTATTCTATTCTATTCTATTCTATTCTATTCTATTCTATTCTATTCTATTCTATTCTATTCTATTCTATTCTATTCTATTCTATTCTATTCTATTCTATTCTATTCTATTCTATTCTATTCTATTCTATTCTATTCTATTCTATTCTATTCTATTCTATTCTATTCTATTCTATTCTATTCTATTCTATTCTATTCTATTCTATTCTATTCTATTCTATTCTATTCTATTCTATTCTATTCTATTCTATTCTATTCTATTCTATTCTATTCTATTCTATTCTATTCTATTCTATTCTATTCTATTCTATTCTATTCTATTCTATTCTATTCTATTCTATTCTATTCTATTCTATTCTAGAATATAACAAAAATATAAAAATATTAAAAATTGTTCATCCATGGTCGTAGCGTTCACGTATTCGAGGAAAGTAGTACTTGTTAACAACTTTTGGAAAAAACATCATAACATAGTAACCACAGGGAAAATATTTTTTTTAATTTTTTTCTGGAAAGGTCATAAGGCCTGCTACAACCAGTTGCAAGGTTATCCATTATTTACAGGACACCCTGTATAATAATTTAATGTGAAAAATATATGCATCAAAACGAAAAAATACATCCTATAATATCGTGCGCTTTTGGTGACCTCTTTGTATGTAAGACCGGTTGCTCTTAAAAATTCGAATAACTTTGTCATCCGTCACTGATTGCCGTCGTGATTTCGTTTAGTTGCAGCGTCGTCATCCTTTATTGTCAGTTCACAATAAAACGCCAAAGTGAGCACAATTTTTGTATTTTTGGCACTAGCCCGGTGCATGAAACCGTGCGTCGCCGTTTATGTAAGTGAAATAGTCATAGCTGAATAATTTTTTTTTTTCTTCAGGGATATTTACTTTTTTCACCTACTTTGTTATTTTATTTACTGTTTTATTGCATTCCCCTAGGATCAGTGAGCTTATTGCAAGATTTTTCAATATTTTATAAGACAACCTTTTTTTTATTTTAAAAAACAACCATTTTTGTATGAATAACAATTATTTTTGGAATCGATTTTTTATTATTTTTATACAAATACCAGTTTTTGTATATTTTTTAAAAGATCGTAATATAGAAAGACTCCCTGAAGTTATTTTATTATAAAAATATATCATTTTTATTTTTTTCTTAATTTAAAAAAAAATTATGTTTAAAAACATCGTTATTTTTAATGCTCTAGGCAAACTAATTTACTAACGACTAGATTTGAAATGAACAGGCCTTGGTTGATAAAATATCTTTGTTTTATTGTTAAAAATCATATTTAAAAAAAAAACATAAAATGCACGGCTGGATCGCACGTACTTGCTCTTATGTTCAAGTTGCTTGGAACTTAAGAACTTTTTATATATGCAAGTAATTACAGAACAAATATATAAAAATATAAAAAGAATATAGAAAAATATATAAAAAGCATTTAAATCGTTCTTTAAATTTTTGTATAAACAACTAGTAAAATAGCTTAGCGCTCAAAACCAAGTATGCCATTTTATTACTTGAAAACCAGAAATATATGCAAAAAAAAAAATAAAAATCGTTGGAGCGGTTTTTAAGTTATATTTTTAAAACAAAATTTTGGGATGCCAGTTTTGAGTATTTATTGAAAAACATTCACGAAATAATTTTTAAAAAAATTCATCCACCTGTTTTCAAAATATTTAATTTTCAAAAACAAATTTACTTTTTTCAAAGTTTAGATATGCAATATTATTGACATTTTAAAGAAGCTTTTGTATAAAAAAAAAATTATTGAAATCCGTTGAGCCGTTTACGAGAAAATAGAAAATAAAAAAAACTGTTATATGGCAGGTACCGTTAATAACAGTTTTCGGAATTTTTTTTTGTATAGCAAAAAGAACACCATATATACAATAATCCACCGATTTTTAATCAAAATCGTTGGAGCCGTTTTTGAGATAGATTAGCTTTTTCTTAACGGTTTTATGGTAAGTACCGTTAGTTTTGGAGCTAAAAAATGTCAAGAAAATCGCTTCAGTGGCTTAGGCTTAGTAAGACTTGCCCTATAGTACCTACATATATCGAAAGTAAAAAATTAAATATTAATAACACGATTTGAACAAATCTTCAGTTGAAAACCCCGGTCTGTGAGACCGGGCGTTGTTTCGTTACTTCGGTTTTATGTTTGACACGCACTCCTGTCCAAGAAACTATTGACATTGATGCCTGCCTGGCGGTTGAACATAATGCCTAACCTAAACAGAGCAACGGAGTTGCCTAAGCTGTAAAAAAGGACCCAAGAAGAGAGTAAAAATCCTTTAAAAAAAAATTTTTATTTATTATTATTTTGTAGTACCTCGTGGCATAATTGTTAGTGCGTTGGACTCTGTCATGCCGAAGGTCTGGGTTCGATTCTCAGCCACTGCCTCTTGCGAGGAACTGACAAATCTTCTAAAAGTATACTTGTCATGAATGCTTGCTTCTCATCTAGCCGTTCGGAATCGCCAAAAAATGGTAGGTCCCTTCCATTCCTGTTGTTGCCCTAGTTCTCTACGAGCGTTTGCGCCACCAAATTTATTTATTTAATTATTCGTTAAACATTTCAAAGGACTTTTTTTTTTAAATCTTTAGTATTTATTTATGTTCATATAAAGATAAAATAAAAAAAAATTGTCAGCCCATTTTTGATATAGCTACATATAGACCAGGAAAAATAGCACAAATCGTATGGGGAACCTTGAAAAAATTAATTCATGAAATATCAAAATTGGAATCGACGCAGAATTGCAACCTCTATAACATATCCAAAGTCCCCCAAAATCCCCGCATTGGCTTTTTGTGTAGATGCATTTGAAGAGGTGCAGGCGGGGAGAATTTGGAGGTCTATCAAACTTAAATATTTGTTTGGGTAAAACCTGATCATATGATACATGCTTTAAGGGTAGTTTTTAACGCCGAATCTAATGAGACCAAATTCAAAATGATACAATCACCCAAAAAGAAGTTATAGTCCTTTTTATGTAATGATGACTTTTTTTTCAGGTACAACAGGTAAAATATTACCGAAACCCCTTTGAAAATAACGGTATGTTAATGAAACTTGGAATGAATGTTTCATTTGTCTTAGGAACTAAGAATCAAGAGAGTCCTTAAAAATATTCATGGTGAAAGGGTGTTTTTTTTAAGGGGGAGGGGCAGCAAAGAATGTTAGCCATAACACCCACGTAAAAATTCTTACACTCATGAAACTCGCCAAAAATATTAAACTCTTCATGGCAACCAAGAATCAAAATAGTCCATACAAATATCTTTGTTCTAAGAGTGTTTTTGGTGACTGTTAACTTTTGACTTGTTCTACGGAAAATACGATTTCAAAAATTAATTTTTGCTTGAAAAGGCCCATAACTTTGTTAAGGGTGCTTGTATCATTTTAGTTTTGCTTTTATTAGATTCAGCGTTAAAAAATACCCTTAAATCATATACCATACTTTTTGTATATACCTCAATTACACCAAATCGGAATTTTGGCTCAAATCTTCCAACTTCTTCCCTGATTTTCCCTCTCTTTAATAAAAAAACCCCAGAACAAATATATTTATGAGGACTATTTTGATTCTTGGTTGCCATGACAAATTATATATTTTTGGCGAATTTCATGAGTGTAAGAGTTTTTACGTGGGTGTTATGGTTAACATTCTTTGTTGCCCCTCCCCCTTAAAAAAAAACACCCTTTCACCATGAATATTTTTTAGGACTCTCTTGATTCTTAGTTCCTAAGACAAATGAAACATTCATTCCAAGTTTCATTAACATACCGTTATTTTCAAAGGGGTTTCGGTAATATTTTACCTGTTGTACCTGAAAAAAAAGTCATCATTACATAAAAAGGACTATAACTTCTTTTTGGGTGATTGTATCATTTTGAATTTGGTCTCATTAGATTCGGCGTTAAAAACTACCCTTAAAGCATGTATCATATGATCAGGTTTTACCCAAACAAATATTTAAGTTTGATAGACCTCCAAATTCTCCCCGCCTGCACCTCTTCAAATGCATCTACACAAAAAGCCAATGCGGGGATTTTGGGGGACTTTGGATATGTTATAGAGGTTGCAATTCTGCGTCGATTCCAATTTTAATATTTCATGAATTAATTTTTTCAACCTCGGAACCTATTTTTCCTGGCCTAATATAAAATTTTCAAGAAAACAATTTTTAATTTTAAACTCAAAAATTCAAATTTTTGTTTTGAAATTTTGATGTGCAAATACTATATACTTTTATATGAAATTTGTATATACATTCGCACATTAAATTAACCAAATCGCAAATAGGTTTAACCTAAACGCAAATAAGTTTCACCCAAGCGCAAATAGATTTAACCCAAACGCAAATAGAATTAACCCAATCGCAATTCAAATTAAACAAAACGCAAATAGAGTTAAACTATTAACAAATTATTTTAACCAAAAAGCCTTTGTCAAAGGCGATTCTTAAAAAACGCGAAAAAAAAGTTGAAAAAGATATCAAATGGCTCTAAATAAAACCAAAATTTGATTCAAAATAGCTTTTTATGGCCTTTAGTCCTACAAATTGGCGTTTCGTTCGGCTTACTCACTTGAACTCATCAGTGACATAGTGAGGGCTTTGTCATACGCAATTTGTTTTAAGTTCAGTTCAACTTACCTGAATTTTTCAACGAAAATCCACTGTAAACTATATCCAACAAGATTAGAATTCCTAATCATTAAGCTGGAAGTTTTTTTGCCCGGGGCCAGGCATAGTTTCTATATAAGAAGGTTTTATAATACAAATTTTATATATTACTGAAATAAATCGGATTGGGTACGATATGTCGACTTTTAAAATATCGACTCCATAAGATCGACTTTTAAAATCTCGACAGAAAAAATCTCGACTGGTTAAAAGACCGACAGATCAAAATATAGACACAAATTTGACCGACATTTTAAAATGTCGATTTTTCGAAATGTCGATTCTCAAAATAACGACAGTGATCGAGATTTTGTGAATCGAGATTTGAAGTTCGAAGTTTTGATCAGATCATAGTTTAGGGAATGATGTTTACAAGCGCGCGCTTGTAACTTGTCCGACTTGTCCGACAAGTCGATATTTTTCTCGACTTCTATCAGGGCAGTCGACTTTTTGTCAAATCGGCATTTCAAACTGTTGACATTTTAATAAGTCGGTAAAAACAAAGTTGGTATTTTATCTTTCAAAAAAGTCGATAAAAGTCGACAATTTAATCAGTCGACATTTTATTTGTCGGTCATTCGTACGTAACCCAATAAATCAGCCAAGTAGAAGACTTAGCATTAAGGATTGGACTTGTTGAATTATTGATTCAAAATAGCTTTTTATGGCCTTTAGTCCTACAAATAGGCTGGTCCTACAAATTGGCTAAAGGCCATAAAAAGCTATTTTGAATCAATAATTCAACAAGTCCAATCCTTAATGCTAAGTTAATTAGAAAACAACAGCAACGCTTACAAGATTATTTAATATCTTTTTTTTTACGCCAGAAGTTCATCCTTAAGCCTAGTACGCTGCTGATGCGAAACGAAAAGTCCCATACAAAAATGACACAACGAAATCATAAACTAAAAATTTAGTTCTACTTTTCGTTCTGCAGTACGCTGTTCGATGAGCGAAATTGATAATTGTAGCAGATTATTTGGAGATGTCTACACTCTTTTTTCGCACTCAATTAATTACCCAGACCATTTATTGTGTGCGAAAAAATGACATTTGTATTTTTTTCGTGTTTATTTTTGTTGATTCTTTCATTACAGCATGGCTGCTTGTGATTTTTTTGCATTTGCATTTGTTTTAATTTTTTGAATTTGTGCAACTGTCAATGAATATTTTTCCGCTTCGTTTTCGTAAGCATTTCGTTGTCTTGTTGGAGAGTGTTTTGTTTTCAGATTAAACTTCTACCCCGCATTAATTTTTGCGAAACTCGGCCTAAGGCTGACACATTAAAATCTTACTACGAAAACTCGCGAGCTCATTCCTATATAACAAAAAAAAACGAGGGGGTATAAGCTTTTATTTTATAAACAGTCTTAAATGTTAATAATTTATGTTTACATCGCATTCCCAGCCTGTACTGTAGTAGAAAGTATTTCGAGTTTAGTCTAAAATGTGTTATTTAATATACTACAGAGACAGCCAAAAAATTAATAATTTCAACCATTAAGTACCCAATTTCCCCATAGAAAAGGTCTCAAATTAACCTCCGCCACTGCAAACATTTAAGCCAAAGAGCAATGCAAACCAAATCAACTCTAGCCAAATAAAAACGATGTAATTCAAACAATTTTTGTGCATAGACTTCGTACTAAAATAAAACACAGATAAATGCGAAACAAAAAAAAAAACACAGAGACGCTAGCGCTATAGTAGATCAACAAAGTCTCGTCTCAGTATATCTGATAGTTATAGTACCAAACCGCCATCAGTACAATGCGCTCATGATTTTTCAGACCTCAGTAGTTTGAGTCTTTCAGTAAAAGCGGCCAAAAAACCACAACGTGTTGTCGACGTGAGTAGTCAACAAGTCGTCTGCTGACTACGTACACGTCTTTTTCTTCTTTTGGTCGTTTTCGATTTCATTTCGATTTTAAATTTTTCGCTCTCGATTCGATTCGATCCGAAACGGTTACGTCCGTCGCTCCCCCGCATTGCTTTGCAATTACCTCAACTTTGTGTTTTATAGTTTTTTTTTTTGTTTGTTTGTGTCAAAAGTTCTCTTTAAACAACAATAAGTACATGCATGCATGTACTTCCATTGTAATTAATATAAGAAAAGAAAAAATTTAAGAAAAAGTGAAAATACCAACAAGAGTGTTGTTGTTGTTTTTGTTGTACAAAAATATTGTGCTTGGAATAAAATTTTTAGAAGGAAAGTTCAAAAAGATATCACATCTATACACTGCACGCCAACAATCATTCTATCATCATGGGTTCAAGAAAGGAACGCAATGGAAATGCCATTTCAATTGATCGGGATATTATCAGGAGGCACTTTAGCTGGTCTGATCCAAATGCAGGGTAAGTCGTCAAATGACCTTCAACATGGCAAAATTATTTGCGATTTGTGCCAAATAATCTAATTAAAATATTTTGGTGAAACGCTTCTAAGGTCATGAGATGTGATTAGATAGTTGACCGATGCCATTAACAGTGCTGTGCAAATATTTTTTTGTTTTTAGTTTGAGGTGGTGCATTTAGTTTTGCTGATTTAAGGCATTTTTAAAAACGTTCATGATTTTTGTTGAGTAAGACTCTGTGTGTGTAAAAATTCTAACAAATGTTTTGTCAATTACCAACGTACAGGTCTCACCATTTTTCCAAAATATAATTCTTATCCAAATTATTATTAGCAAGATAACTTGCTAAATCTGAAATAAAATAGGGGAATATTGGATTTTCGATGCGAGTATGTACCAGTACTTGGTAACATATATGCAAGGGTCAAAACATTTTGGCAAATTAAAATTTCATATGTAAAATCTCGCAAGTACAAAATCTTTATCCAATTTTAATGTCGGGTAACTTTTTCAATCGTTAAAAATATGGATGTTTTAGAAAACAACAAAATCCGAGGAAAAAATGTTTTTTTTTTTAGTTTCCTTGTTTGGTTCGCAGGATTTTTATATTTCAGTATGAAACTGAAAACGAAATGCAACTGTGAGATTTGACTTTGCCAAACTTTGATTTGCGAGATTCTGATATCAGTGTTTTTTAATTTGCCAGATGTGTGAGATTTTTTTAAGTACGAGATTTAAATGCGAGATTTTGTAACTGTGAGATTATGAAAAGCAGGATTATTAATTTGCGACATAATTATGTAATGTTTTTCGAAATTCTTAAGTAAATTCGAGTTATTCAGTTGGGTGAATAGACAAAAAGCTAAAGCTTAGACCTGAATTAAGCTAGATTTTGTGTGATTAAATACAAGCTTAAGCTGGCAACTAAAAGATGTCTTCTAGTAATAGCTATTTTAAAATAGCCAAGACTAAATTCGTGTAGCTATAGCTACATATATCGCCACTGTTTTAAAGCTTCAATTTACGTAATTAAAAATAGTTTTAGCTATAATATAAAAGTAAAAGCTACAAAAATATCAAGATTCCTGGACCCCTGACTAGAAAGCTTTGACTAATCAAAGGGCACGGTAGTGCCCAGCCAAGTTCGCGGCACTACACCCTTTTTACAGGAACAAACTCAGGTGATTTTCAACCCCCCTCTAACTTCAGTACCAATAAAGTCAGAAACTTCAAATTCGAAGTATTTGCTGAACTAATCAAACACAGATGGCTCACCAATTTTCAACTCTTTAGCATTAGTAGTTCCCAAGATATAGGACTTCAAAAATCGCAAAAACCGTAACTGACTGACTGACTGACTCACTGATTCACTGACTCCCTGACAGATCATCAAAATTATGAAGCACTTCCCGACATCGTAGAAACTTGAAATTTCGCACAACGGTAGGCCTTGTGGTACATACAAAGGAAAAAATCAAAAATCTGCAATTTTCTATTCAGGGGGCGTGGCATCCACCCACTTTCTTAAATATTCTATAAATTATATGGAGCCTTTCCGATTGTTGTAGAACAATGAAAATTGGTAAGTCGGTAGGGTTTGAGGTACTTAAAAAGAAAAAAATTGAAAAATTGGAATTTTCCATACAGGGGGCGTGGCATCCACCCACATTCTTAAAAATTCTTATAAATTATATGGAGCACTTCCGATTGTTGTAGAACGATGAAAACTGGTAGGTCAGTAGGGCTTAAAGTACTTAGAAAGAAAAAAATGAAAAATAATTGGAATTTTGCATTCAGGGGGCGTGGTATCCACCCACATTCTTGAAAATACTTATAAGTTATATGGAGCACTTCCGATTGTTGTAGAACGATGAAAATTGGTAGGTCGGTAGGCCTTGAAGTACTTAGAAGAAAAAATCGAAAAATTGGAAGTTTCATTTCAGGGGACGTGGCATCGGGCCACATTCTTAAAAAATTCTTATAAACTATATGAAGCACTTCTGATTGTTGTAGAACGATGAATATTGGTAGGTCGGTAGAACTTGAAGTATTTAGAAAGGAAAAAAATCGAAAGTTTGGAAATGTCCATTCAGAGGGGGTGCCATCCACCCACTTTAACAGAATTGCTATTATTTGTATGGAGCACTTTCGGTTGTCGTAGAATTATGAAACTTTGTAGAGCGGTAGGGCTTGACTTTCACCTGGCAAAATAAATCTTTGCAAAAAGGAGTGAAATCACAACAAAAACATAAATGTTAAAAAAGGAGCCAAGTTCTTATGTGTACAAGAAACCTGTGCGTAAAAAGTCAGCCATAAAAAGTAATGAGATCTAAAATATATGCCAAGTTTTAAGTTCATGAAGTTTAATATCAAATATCTTAAGTAGAGTTATATCGATACAATTCCAAATCATGACAGAATTAATGATTTTTGATTCCAAGCAAATTTCTGTCATGATTTGGAATTGTTTCGATATTACTCTACTTAAGATATTTGATATTAAACTTCATGAACTTAAAACTTGGCATATATTTTAGATCTCATTACTTTTTATGGCTGACTTTTTACGCACAGGTTTCTTGTACACATAAGAACTTGGCTCCTTTTTTAACATTTATGTTTTTGTTGTGATCCTTTTTACATGAAAACAATATATTTACCATATAGAGCAACGAAACAGTTTTGATAAATAAACATCCACAAAATCTTGGCGTCACTTTTTGATCCCAAATTTTTATTCGAGATATTGGTTTGGGAAATTTCACTCCCCGGTAAAAGTACCACATCATCTCTTGAAAATAATGAATTCAAGGAAAGTTACAAACATGTACCTAATTTTCTATCGAGAAAAATATAGTATAACCACAGATACTATAGTTACATAGATATCGCACGCAGAGCAAATAAAAGTGACTACTTTTTTATCGTGGGACGGAGAGCTACATCCCAGTTATATCAATATTGTGTGAGTTATGGACCACATATGATGTTAAAAAAGATGGATTTACATACATAGACATAAATACAAAACGTCAACAACAAGTCATTAGAAGTTTGATCAACCGATTCGATTTTTGAGGACAAAACAAAAGAGCTTGCAATCACAAAATATTGAAAAAATGGTCATTTTTATTTGTACTGGATGCGATATCTATGTAACTCTAGTATCTGTGGTATAACTTTCTTTTCTTCAATGTCGAATAAATATGTTGCCTTTTGTTTTTTAAATCAATTGTCTTGAATGAACATAATGAGAGGAAATTCATAATATTTTTGACAAAAATTGTAAATTTCTGTGTTAAAGTTAGTTTTTCTCAAATTAAGCATAATATTATGAATAATTTTTAGGCTTGTTTCACACATATTCGGTTTCATTCGGTTTGGTCTTCATATATTCGGTTCATTTTCGGTCGGATCTGATAAATGTGAACCGATGAAAATGGCAAAAATAAAAACCAAATGGAAACCGAAAAGCACCGAACGTCGCATTGAAATTAATCGCTTTCATTAGGTTTCAAAACTGCTCGTATTCGGAACTGACAAGTGACAACTAGTGCTGAAGTTTGTTGATTTTTTTGGTATGAAAAATAGATATTTGAATAAAAACCTTATAAGAACCGCATATGTATAAAAATACAAAACTGCAACTGAAAACGAACCGAATAAAACCGAAAATATATGAAACTGGCCTCACATACATATTGAGAGCCAGATGTAAGAATCTTTCTTAATTATTGAGAAATTAAAAAAAATAAATGAAATGTAATTTTTATATTGCTTGTTCGTTTTGTTATGTTTATGAAAAAATGCAAAAAACTACCAGTCTTAATTAAAACCATTTTTTCTTTTTTTTAAACATTCCTTTCGTTTTTATAAAAAAAAACTCAAAACTAAAAATTAGAAAAGATTTCTAAAAATTCATAGGAGCACTAAATATTTAAAAACAAGCAGTAGCACTTAATTACGCAAAATTTGAAAAAAAAAATCTATTATATTTCTAAAAGTATGGGATATGTACTAACTTTCAAAAAAATTGTGGCACAATATTATAATGTGCTTCTACTGTTCTAAGGCCGAAGTGGTAGATTAGCGGAATAGCCACTCTATCCTGGATCATCCCTCGACTGTCTAAATATAGGAATACATCAGGTGGAATAAAGCCGCTTAGACGCACACTCTTGTAGTATTCATTTGAAGGGTAATAAGCCGCAGGAATTAAGCTGTTGGTCGAGGACATATTTGTAGCTCTTCAATGTGACCTCGAATAAGCTTCAGCGAGAAATTATATGTGTGGTGTTTGGGAGAAACATGATAATTCCATTTTAAAATTTGCCACACATATCCTGTTTATGTTGGCGCCACCGTCGTCGTGTTAATGCTTGTACTCCGACTCTGGTGTTGTGTGTAATCCAAGGCAGCGTCTAAGACACCTCAACCACCCGAATCTTTTCCAAACCAAACCGGACATCTATAGGCATTCATCGGTCAGATGAGGGACATGTTGCAAATCACCTTCACCCTGCTGTCAAGCCGGTTGCTATAAAACAACCGTTTCGTAAGGGCAAAAGCTCCCCTAGCCCTGGTCAGAGCAGAATTTATGCAAAGGTACTTTACTACACTTTTACTCTCGAGTGGATGTTCATTTGGCCCTACGATCACTGGCTTGCGCCATTTTTTTCTCGTATTCCTTGTGACTCCATGCAACGGAGTCCTAGACAAGATAGTTTTTGATTTCTGAAAGTAGATTTTCAACTTCCATTTTTAGGACAAATGTTGGGATATGTAAATGCAAATCTTAATTTGTTATATGTATGACAATAAATATATAAATTAAAAAAGAAATTGTCAACCTGTTTTTGAGATATCGGATTTTCGAATAAATAATTTGAAACTTTTTATATTCAAAAATGTCTTTCTTTTGAAAATTTTGGTATGAATAATTTTGAACTTATTTGAAATTTGTATATAAAAATATTAATCTAATCCGTTCAGCCGATAATAAGAAATTTCAATAAAATAAAACATTCTATGAGAGGTGTTATTATTGGTTGCTAAGTGTAATTTTTTTCAATTTTTAGTAGCAGCTCGTACGGTAAAAGTTTTATCAAAATTGTAAAAGCTGTTTTTGAGAAAAAAAATATTTTCCTTAACGGTTTTTTTTAAATTTCTATTGAAGGTAGGTACCGTTATTTTTTCATGAAGACAAAATTTGTTCTTAAAATAATTTAGAGAGTGTTCAAAAACTATTAAATATTGAGTTCCAAGAATATCGATTATGCTGTCTTCGAAATATGTATTTGTTTTTCAAAAAAATTAAATATTTGTTCTTAATTTAGTTCCACAATAGGTACCTTCAATTTTTTTTATTTTTAAGAACCTTCTGTATGTATTGAAATACGTCATACTGTTTTGAAGAAAATCGAAAATAAATAAGATGGTTCTTTGGGAGGTACCATTAATAACCATTTTTTGAAAATAGTTTCCCACAAAAAGGTAGCCTTTGTACAAAAAGAAATTTTTGTTTTGAGAAATATTGTGGAGCCATTTTTTAGAAAAATACGATTATGTAAAACTGCTTACAAAAATTTTATGAAAGTTGTGTAGGTGCCGTTATTTTTGGTTCTAAATTTTTTGTTTTTAATGTGTAGGAGAATGACCGAAACACTCTCTGTACCCCTTGAACCAAAAAATCGATCTAGAAGTTTAGGCTGACGCTCATCGGACAGACAGAATTGTGAGACTAACTTTGTTTGTCTTCTCTTTGATCGTAATAACAAAATCTCAAGTTCGATTTCTTTTACTAATGGGTAATTCTCTGCCCACTGTGATTCCTTGTGTCCATGTACAGTGCTTTTATCGTTTTTTAAGAGTAATATGTTTGCATTCGATGAAAGTGTATATACAGTAGACGCTCGATTTAATGAATCTCGAAATAGTGAACTATCCACAATTGTGAACACACAAAATTTTATATAAAAACGTATTTTATATAAAAATTTCACGCAAGCACTTTACAAAGCTTGAGAGGTCTGAAGAATTGTTTCTGTTTTATGTTTAAACCTGAGTGAAAGCCTTGTTTAGTGCTTAACTTAAATTAAAAACATTTACATCGAACGAAATGTGCATTTTGGATCAAATTCGCCCTTAGAAAGCCTTAGAAAACTCCCGCTTGAAAAAGTCAACAATCTCGAAACAGTGAACAGGCCTGGTTTTTATTACTTCACTTTATCGAGCGTCTACTGTAATATATTTGTCAGTACCGTGGTATTAGTACTGTCCAAGCATATTTTAACGTGTTTTTGGTTTATAATCAGAATTTTATATTCCTTTTTTATTTTTCTCATTAGCATTGAGAAATGGAGTTACGTAGACTGTCTGAATGTCGCAGTACCGTGGATGTCAGCACCGTGGCATTTAAATCCTTATTGAACTTTGATAAAATAATTTCTTGAAATAATATTTACTTTTTGCTAATTTTCCTCATAAGAATTGTAGCACTACTAAGTAACAACTCAGCACAGTGAAAGGATTCCCATCCAGAAAAACGGATTACAAAAACGAAAATGAAGATTATTTTAATAGAAACAGAGAAAAACATAATGGGCAGTCAAGAATCTCAAAAAACAATTGTATTGAAAGAGAACACATTTCATTAATCTAAGAAAACGAGTGTCTTTATCGTCTTTTCCAGTTTTAGTACATTTTTCTATATTTTTTGTTCTTTAAAAGCTGTAGCAAAATTCTTTTATAGTTTTGTTAATCTGACTTAACTAATCCACAAAATAAAATTTTGTCCATTGAATTTTTTTGTGTAAGTAAAAATTAAAATCGTTGGAGCGGTCGTTGTGCCAATTTTGAATATTTATTTATATAAAATTAATAATCAATTAATGAATTTAAAATTATAAACCCATTTTTGAAATATTGAATTAAAAAAAAAATAATATTTCGTCGATATGACAGACAGAATTGTGCCACACAATTTTTAAGGGTTCTCTATCAAGGTAATGCGATGTCTGATTTTTATGTCGAAATATTTTTTTCCACTTGCCCTATAGTACCTATGTAGATATGTATATCACAAGGAAACAAGTAGCAAGTTGTATCTTAATGTTCCCTCTCCTTAATATCATATTACCACCGAATATGTGTACTAAACAAAGTTTAAATAGATTTTTATTCACAGCACTATATTCAACTAGTTGCCAAACTCGTTTCTATAAATATCCATAATATTTTGCACTATAATAGGAAAGAGAGATACAATGCAACAGCAACACCAACAAGAAAAGCTATTAAACGAATCTGGTTTTTGCACTATAAAAGTAGCAGTTGTTGGCATTTTGATGCCTTTTCCGTCTCGACGAATATCCTTGAATCCCTTTGTTTAGGTAGGTACTCCTTTCATTCTTTCAAAACTGACTCACCAACTAGTTTTCCTGAATAGTTAATTATTTAGGTATTGTAGACAAATTGTATCCATTTATTTATTTATTTCTGCCGGAGCTAGAATTCATTATACGAACTCATCAATTATTTACATAGAACTTATAGCTTTAGACATTTTTTTTAAGTTTATTTGCTTACGATTTTGTCATCGTTGAAGTTGAATTCAAAAAAGTTGACGTTAAAACCTTAAATTTATATTTTTTTTTCTTCTTTTATTATTGTATAATTTTCCCATAAAGATGATATGCGAGAGAGTATATGTACAAAGGGGATGCAATTGAGCGGCAAGCTGCTGCAATTATATGGTTGCCTTGCCACATTAATGATAAAAGCGTAATGGCACTAGCACATAGTGTGTATAGTGTAACATACGGCAGCGGCAGCATGGCATTGAGTGAGGCTTTCAAGGTGTTTGAACTTTTTTGCTGTTTGTGATATGAAAAACCTTTTCTCTTCTTTTTTTCGTTGATAAATTAATGTGTGATTTTAATGGATTCTCCATTTAAATGATGTGCGATAGAGCCTTAAAAATTATGTTTTTGATTAATCAATTACTTATAAACAAAAATAATTAAAAAATTAAAACTGTTTATCATGACTCTTAATGAAAACATTTTTCATGAAGTAAACAAATAAACATTTATATGTGAATGGAATATTTTTCAAAGTTTATCAAAACCAGTTATTTTGTGTTTTCAAATTTGAATAGGTAGATACAAAGTAAAACCGTTCAGTGGATTTAAAATCTGGACTTTATTGTCAGATCTCGGGAATTAATTTTGAGGTGGCCATATTGGATTTTGTTAAAATAGCCCAGACAAAATTTACTTTTACTGCGGAAAAAATTTCAAGTGAAGGTTCTTGAATGCATAATGAACACTCGCCAAAAAGTTTATTGTCAAATCATGTGTGCATCAGAAAGTTATTCAAGGTCAAATGTCAAAAGAATTGGATTTTTGCATATAACTTTTAAACAGTAAACGCAATTTGAAAAAAAAAATAAACACAAAGGCTTGTTTTGTGTCCTCCAACTGATCATTCAAAGAATTGTCGCCGATAACCCTTATGACAATCGTTATTGCGGGCGATTTCAATGTACACAATTCTTCGTGGCTTCGTTATTCTGGTGGGTCAATAACAGCGGAAGGAAGGTATGTTGAGATATATGCTGAGTTAAACCACCTAAGGCTAGGAACGCACTTGCGATTTTCTGTCGCGCGATTATTCAGTCGCAAAAAATAGAACATATGAGTTTTAATGTGAATGAATGTACATGAAACCAAAAAATCTTACCAAGCTGCGATCACTTTTTTTAGTCGCTGCGACAGAAAATCGCAAGAAAGTCAACTGGGATGGTATCAACGATTTCTTTAGGAACTTTGACTGGTCACTATGCCTCGATACTCGATAGTGACGTAGACTCCAGTGGATATATGATTACAAACTTGATTCCTTACGGAATGAGAAATTTCAACCCACACAAGATAAAATTAATCAAAACAAAAGAGAATGGTTTGATTTGAGCTGTTAAGAAGATATCAGGGTTAGAGAAGATAGCTTCCGCGTTATAAAGCCAACCCTATACTGAGGAAAACTGGAAACAGTTCAAGCAAGGTAGAAAGATCTGTTATGGTTTTATTCGACGAACAAGGTTCTTACATGACCAAAAATTGAGGAGGAAAATACTACAATGTCCCAAAGGTAGTAAAAATTTTAGGCCATTTGTAAAATTATTCGAAAATCCCAACGTTTGTCTCCAATGACACCCCCTATGTCAGCTCACTAGAGAAAACCGATTTGCTTGCAGCATAGTTTGCTGTTTATCTGACACTGCCTGAGGGTGTCATGAGTCCTTCTGTTCTTGAGAGCGTATAAATGATTTCATGGGACCAATCTTCTTTCGTACTTGTGCGTTGCAAGAGTCCTATAAGATCTCGAATAACTGAAGCTTCTTAATGACTGGCAGAATGGCTTTCGTAGCAATAGGTCCCTTGGTGATCTGATAGTATATCTCTCCGAGCAGTGGAAACAATCTTTATATCGTTTTGGAGAAAGTAGGATTATTGCACTTGATATTTCAGAAGCGTTTGATAGAATTTGGCATCTTATTGAAAATGCATGCATTTGGTTTCGACCAATCTTTTCTTTGATGAGAAATAACCTAGGACCGTTCAATGCAAGTTGTATTGTTGATGGTAACAAGTCTAATACTCACAAAATAAATGCTGATATGCCCCCAGGGCTCAATTTTGTCTCCGACGCTCTCCCTCATTTTTATCAATGATCTCTTGTCTGAATTTTCTAAGCCTGAGGTCACTTCACGCGAGTTAGTTTACTGGCAAGCAAGTAATTATTAATGGTCAAATCACTCAGATGGAGCAGGTTGTGGAGGTGGGCCTCGTAGCAACTTTAGTTTTTATAACCTTCATAGATTTTTTTGGTGGTGGGCGTAATGAGGCAGGGTCTGACGAAGGATGTTCAGGACTTTGGTCTGAAACTGGATAAGAAAACAATTTTATTTCTTGTAACTTAAAACGATTTTCTTGGTGGTGGTGGATTCGATGGAGTAGGGTCTGACGGAGAAGATTCTGAGATGGTTCTGGAACTCGGACAAAGGACAGAATTTTTTGAAAGTTTTTTAAATAAAAAACTTTTTCGTTGATTTTTACTGTACACTTTAGGAAAAAACAACTTAGCAGATGCCAAAACTGTTTTTTTTGAGCAACAGTTCTTTGAGTGGTTCACTCTTCGCGGGTTCTCAGAATTTTAATCCTTTTTTTGGGTCCTCTGTCCCGCTCACGCAGCTCCATTGCTCCGTTTCGGGTGTGTAAAGGCGCCAATATCATCAATTTTCTTGGACCATATAAACAAAAATGGAAGAAAAATCCTTCTTTTTTAATTTTTCAATAACAGAAACAAAAGTTGAGACTAAAATTAAAAAAAAAAACGATCATATTACGAAGACAAATAATTAAAAAAAGAAAAAAAAAAAATTTTCAAAAAAGTTTTCCGCTCGTATTCCGAAAAAAAAAAAAATTCTATAAACTTAATTTTTTCTTAAAAAACAAATGTTGGAACAAAAGTTTGTTTTTCTAAATTTAAAAAAAAAGCCGAGAAACGTTTATATTTTCTTATATTTTTTCAAAAAAAGAATAAAAATTCTCATCTCTGTCCAGAGTCCAGACCCATCTAGGCAGAGCCCAGATCCAGACTTTCTATGGATCCAGACCCACCTCTGTCCAGATCCACACCTACCTCTGTCCAGATCCAGACCCACCTGTGTCCAGACCCAGGCCCACCTCTGTCCAGATCCAGACCCACCTCTGTCCAGATCCAGACCCACCTCTGTCCAGATCCCGACCCACTTCTGTCCAGATCCAGACCCACCTCTGTGCAGAATCCAGACACACCTCTGTTTAGAATCCAGACCCACCTCTGTCCAGAATCCAGACCCACCTCTGTCCAGATGGATCTGGAGATCCACTTCTCTAAGCATCCAGACCTTTGTGTGTACAGATCCACACACACCTCTGTCCAGATGCAAGCTAACTTCTGTCCAGATCCCGACCCAACTCTGTCCAGATCCAGACCCACCTCTCCCAATCCCACCTCTCTTCACCTCTGACCAGATCCACCCACAATCGGTAGAGTTACGGATTTTATGTTTCTGTATAAAATGTACTCTTTTACACCACCTTTGAGTACCAGGTGAGTTTTTCTTACGTGGTATCCCCCAAGAAAATAAAAAAAAAATATATACCGGAATTTATTTAAAGGTTTTGGGAAAATTTCCCATGGATTTTGGCTCCACTACATTAATCATACGGGGTCGAAGGTCACATAACTATTCTTACAACGCACTATGGCCCCAAATGATGGTTTGCGTCTCAAAAATGTTTTTTTTTTTTTCAAAACTATTTTAAGATTAATTTCGTGGCAGCAATGAATTTAGGAATACTAAAAGTACAGAATCCAATAAAAAAATTAAGTTTTCATCCAGTCTTTCTATTAATTAGTTAACCCTTTCTAAAGTGCTCACTAGAAAAAACACTGTGACATAATGAAGCTACTACTGAAACCACTTTCTTTTAATTATTGATGATGATAAAGTGTAAGTGTTATATGTTTTTGGAAAGCTTGTTATTACTACTATTTGAATTTGCAAAAATATGTTTTGGAATATATATATTTTAGAAAAAAATATTTTTTTTAATAACACATGTTTTTTTAGCTTTGGCCAAATTTCGATTGGAGTTTTAAATACTTCCTTCTTCATCCACCGTTTAGTTCTAGGGCGCAACTAATTCCTTAGTTCCTAAACTAAAACATTTTAAAAATCTGTATGCTTTTAATTGCTTTTCTTTGATTAAGAACTATAAACCTATTATATGAAGTAGAACAAAAAATCACAGATTTTACATATTTTAGCAATTTCTTTTTCGCATGAAATGTCAAACGTTTAAAATTGGTTCCCAACCATTGTAGGATTAAAATCGATTCCAAGAACATACTAAGAAATTATTTTTAAAGTCTACTCTCATTTCAAAATTAATAAAAGATGGGCTTGAAAGTTCTAAATTTTCCACCAGTTGGATCGACCATCTTGCAGTTTGCTGGCATCACACTCACATTATATTTTGATTTCAAGTTTGAATGTTTGTATGACATACATATGAATATACAAAATTGGTATCAGTCATTTAAGAGTTTTAAAAAAAGATTAAAGGTTTTAAAAATAAAGTGTAGAAAAGAATGTTTATTATGTAGAAGAATTTGAATTGTCAAAGTCTGTCTTATTTTTCTATTTTATTTCACTGTTCAAGTTTTTGTTCTTATATAATTAATTAATTCTTTTTGCAAAGATTTTTCTTTGTTGAGGAAATGTGTTGATGCCACGCGCCTTTGATTTCAAAATATCAAATTTTTCAGTTTTCCAAGGCACTACACTCCTAATACTCTACCAAATTTCATCATTCTACGACAAAATCGCCATTTAGTTGATATATTTTAGAAAGTGGGTGGATGCCACACAGTAGCGTAGCTAGATGGGCGAGGGCCCTGGGGCAGAAAATAAAATAGGGCCCCTTTACAGAAATTGATTTCGTTTTTGATTAACAACAACAAAAAATGAGAAAGTTTAGAAGATAGGTATGTAATGTTATAGGAATGTTTTTGCAAAAACTGTCAGCATCATATGTCCGTAAGGCATATAATTTTTAAAGCTTAGCATGCAGTTTATTTATAATAGGAACAAAATTGGTGGCAAAGAACGGAAATGTTAGTGGAATGTTTCAAAACATCGTTAATGAACCAATACATTTTTGTGGCCTTCATTGAAAAGTTCAGTTTTGCAGTACAAATAATTTGTTTTTCCTTTGAAAAAATAAAAGATCGATAAGAAATTTTAGGCTCAAATATTTTATTTTCGAGTCATATAAAAATGTCTTTCGAAAAAGCCAGCACATCTTAGATTTTGCTCAAACGTTGTGAGATGCCCCTACCCCCTTTGAAACATTTAAAATTTGTTTTTTTTAAGCTCGATCGTTCTAAAGCTCTAAAAATGTTTCTCTTAAAGATGTCAACACGTTTGAGATGGCATTTTAAAGCTGAAGTAAAGTAGTTTTTGAGAAAAATAATTGAATTCACACAAAAATACTAAACACGCTGCTGGAACTCCAGTGTCTCGACTGTTGATATTTCTCAAATATTAAAGTGTCTATATTATAGAAGAAATATAATTTAAAAAGCCCAGTTCACCACACTCTTTACACACAAAATATCTACTTTTTTGAGAAATTGCACTTTTTAGGCCACAATATGTGTTTGACTGAAGACAAAAACGTGAAGCTTTCAGGATATAGTACTAACCTTGAACTTCAAATCCTGGAAATTTGGTTTTGTTATTTTTATTTGCTGTGCGTGCATAGGTGGCTTAAGGAAGCAAAAATATAGGTCAATTGCAGTTTTAAAACCATTATTTTTTATGAAAAATTACAGGATTTTGGACTTTGTTGTTCCTAAACGTCTGAAAGATACAAAAAAACAGGTAGGGTATCCCCTTTCCTATGACTTTTCCCATTTTGGTCCCTCTTTTTACAAAACATTGATTTTTGTATCAATTATCAATTGGAATCGAATAAAATCGACGTTTGGTTTGGTAGTGCTTGTGTGAATTAAAGTCAAAAAAGGCATTGTTCGTTTATGATCCCCCATGTGTAAGTATTTTTGGATTTTTTTGTTTTGCATCGATCGCGTTAAAAGATCTGTAAGAACGGCCGTTTTCGAAAACGTCAAATCAAAGTCGATTTGATCGTAATTTTTTGACGCAGATAGCAATCGTTATATGCAATCGTCCTGTCTTGCACAAAATCGATTTTATGAACGTTATTTAATTTACACGCAAACGCATTTTATATTTACGAACACACTCTCTGGTTTCTCAATTTTTTTTATCGTCAACTCGATTTTCTTACCGTGCAGTTGCACCGCAGATGATATTTTAGAACATGTGACCTTAGCAGTTTGAGTTACTGGCTGAACAGAATGGAGACGGAGCTGCAACTGGAATAGCTGTCAAAATTTTGAATACACACAAATTCAATGATCCGAACAGAACACGACGCAGCTGCAGACGGAGCTGCAGACGCAGCTGGACAAGTTGGCCAACTTTTAACTTTTGGTTGCAGCTTTTTTGACGTTTCAAAATTGCGAGCAAAACGAAGTGTTTACATTTGGGTTAAAGTGATTTTTAAAACTCTTTTCAATCACTCATAAAGACGTAAAGCAATTTTAGCTTCTTTTTCATCATTATTTATTTTTTTATTTTTGTAGTACCTCGTGGCTTGATGGTTAGTGCGTAGGACGGTGGGTTCGATTCCCAGCCATGCCACCTAAAAACAGAAATGTTTTATTCGAGGTACTGCCTCTTGCGAGGAACTTGTCATGAAAAAGTGCTTCTCATTTAGCCGTTCGGACTCGGCAAAAACTGTAGGTCCCCTCCATTCCTGCCAACAAACACGCACACAGGAATGGTTGTGAGTTGTAAGTTACTAGGCCCTGGTTCTCCACGAGCTGTTGCGCCACCCAATTTATTTATTTATATTTATTTATATAATTTTTATTTTCGTTTTCATTTTCATTTTCGAAACTAAAATATCAGAAAGCTGTACAGCTGCATTGTGGGCGCGTAAAAAAATCACGTACGACACTTTTTGGCAGCTATTCCAGTTGCAGCTGCAGCTCCAGTTTGCAGCACTCTATTCTGGTCAGCCAGTTAAAGAACATTCTGCAACTGCATTTTTGATGCAGATGACGTTTTCGAAAACGGCCAACGGTAGAATCGTGATATATTTCCATTTATCTAGTTGAAATTCTCACCAAATAGCAACATACTTCTGAAGTTTATTCACAGAGGCTGACATTTGAGAACAATATAATAATCAAAAACATATTGAAAATTAAATTTTTGTTGTCAAAACGGAAAATCCTTGCCGTTTTAATTTTAAATGTGACTGATTTCAAAGATTTAAGTTCAGTATGAACCGCAACGGATCTTTTTTAGGTGAAATTCAAAATGAAATTCATTATTTTAGGATTTTGTATTGCTGGAATATGGATTAGTGTTAATTATAGCTGTTTTGTTTGGCCTCCAATTGATTCCGAAAGTAAAAGACTTATACGTTTTTTTGCTAAGATCTATATATTTCGGCACTATGTGCCATCATCAGGATCTACAATTTTTAAGCAGAAAACATAATAGGTCTGATCCTTTACTTTGGGTTTCTGTGATTTTTAGTCCAAACTTGTGTCAATTTTTTTTTTTATATGAACTTTGACACAAGTTTGGACTAAAATGCACAGAAATGCACAGAAAATCACAGAAATTCAAAGTAAAGGAACAGACCTAATAAGTCATATAAAGTTATACAGTAAATAAAAAAACAAATAAATTATAAAAATTGTACCAAATTTGTAATTATCAAAGTTATTTGACAAGCACTTTTCATACTGAGCCAAAACTTTCTTAAAGATGAGATGAAATTTTATTTTCACTTCGAAAAATTGTTTCTGCCAGACTCTGGGGCCCCCAAACCTTCGGGGCCCTGGGGCGCCGCCCCAGTTTGCCCCTAGGTAGCTACGCCGCTGATGCCACACTCACTAATGGAAAATCTTAAGTTTTCAATTGTAAGCTATGTTTGCTCTACAAGTTCTATCGCTTAACCAAATTTCATCATTCTACATTGTTTATAGATGATAACAATTCTGAAAAATTGGATTGATGCCACGCCTCCTGAATGCAAAATCTAAAATTTTTCTTTTACATGGATTACACAGCCCTATTATTCCGCCAAAATTCTAAGATCATGTGCTACGTGGAAGTGGAAGTGCTCTTTATTTATGTAAATTAAATACAAATTTAGTGAAAAAGGGTGGATCACACCCGTTTTCTTGCAACAAGGCCTTCTGTTGTGTGAAATTTCAAGATTCTTCCATAATTTTGACGATCTGTCAATCAGCGAGTGAGGGGTGAGTAGGTCAGTTATATGGTTTTAGTGATGTATGAAGATCTATATAACTCAGTAACCACTAATACTTAGAAGTTGAAATTTATTGCCACGCCTGGACTTGGTTAGTTAAGTAAAGGCTTCAAATTTGAGGCATCTGACTTTATTGGTACTGGAGTAAGGGGGCGGGGTCAATAATTGCCTAAGTTGGATCTTGGAAATAAGATGTAGAGCAAAAACTTTACTGGCCATTACCGTGCCCTTTGATTTATACAATTTTTTTAGTTTAACTTGTATTTATTTATAAATTTGAAGAAAAAAAACTTCAATTTCAAATAACATAACGCAAACAAATAACGCTGTTATGTGTTTATTCCATAATTTGTGTGAATGAATATGTTTGAAAAATTTTTATATAAAAATAGCATACTATTAGAAACCTACATTATTTTGTTGGCAGTAGATTAAAGAAGATATGTGAGAAATTTCAGCGTATTATCTCTCACAAGACAAAAAAGTTACAGATTTTTGAGACGCAAAACGTCACTTGGGCCCATAGTGCGACGGGTCTTTGACTGGCGGGATCTGTGTCCATAATCAGTAATTTTATTTGCCGGGATTTCGACTTGCGGGATTTTGATCGGCGGGATTTTGCCCTTTTCCTTTTATTTTGAATTTTCTCATTTTACGCTGAACGGATTTCGATAAATTTTCTTATACACATTTCAAATAAGTTTAAAAAGTATTGCATATCAAAATTTTCTAAAAAAAGAATTTTTTGGATTTTTAAAAATGTTTCAAATAATTTTTCAAAAATAGGTTGAAATTTTTTTTAAATTTTATTTTTATATGCTAATAAATTAATAATGAATATTTGCATAGCAAAATTTTTCCTTAAAAATGTTTTAAGAATTTGATATAAAAAAAATTATTTTTAGACCCGCTTCACATTCATAATTTTTTTTTCCAAATAATTTCAATCAAGAATGAAAATAAGGTTCTTTTTTTTTACTCAAACTATCAAAAGAGTTTTATTAGCTTTTTTTATATTTTACGCGCACTCAAGAGGTTATGAAGGGTTAGACACAGTGCGAGCGTTAGGAAATTTGGAGAGGATTTAAAAGGAGGTATTGATGCATATCGGTTTTAAATGTTTAAATATCACAATGGCTAATTTAAATATGGTAGTTAATGCTTTTAAACATTTCTCTCTCATAATTTCCATGGTTTATATACAATTTTCTTAAACACTCGGTCTTTTGAACATAAAAGCAAGTACGTGGCTCTGCCCAGTTGTGCATTTACTTTATAAACGAGAATGCCAAAAAATTACTGTCGCACTTACTTCAAAAAACAAAGCTGATGAACAAAAATAAAAACATTAATTCAAATTAAATGGGTAAATGATTCATCGATCAATAGACATTTCTTTTACTCAGTATTCTCGTTACCAGCCAATTTTAGTGACATGAACCCATATCGAACATAATCTAAAATTTTTTCAAGTTCCACAAGTGGGTCTTATTTATATTGTAAACAAAAATCAGACTTGGTTGAACGAATAAGTACCTAAATATAAATAAATTCAAACCATTAAGAACAAACTAATGGAAAATAAATCCGAAAATATTTGCTTGTTGAGCAGACTTGAACTAACATTTGTGAAATGAATTTGAAAGTTTTCCCTTAAAAAAATGATCCAGATCAGATCATATGGAAACAAAAAACGCAGCTTTTATCTTAAATGTTATTATATTACTTAAATACCTATATAGATCAGAAAAAAACAAACATTTCTACATGATGCCAATTACAAAAATTATAGGAAACAAAATGTTTAACCATGGATAAATAACACTTTTTTGTTTTTTAACAATGTTGTGTCACACTTCGTTCACCTAACCTTTTCCGTGTTTTGGTTAATTTAAATGTAAAGTAAAAAGATTTGAGGTAAACAGGTAATGTTTGAATTCTATAAAAATGAAGAGTGACTTTTCAAAAGAGGATTCAAACATTTTCACTTTCAGGAATGCATTTTTACTATTGGATGTGAACACAAATTGAGTCCTACAAATTGAACACCAAAAACAGGGTTTTTAGTTTTTTTTTTTATTTTCTTTGAAATTACGAAGGGTTTTTATATCATTTTTTTAAATAATAATATACATATGTCTAGAAGTTTGAAAATTCTCTCTCTTTGTACCCAACCTTACCGCTTAAGACACACCTTATGCAAAACACCCTGTATAAAATATTTCTTTTTATTTTAAGCCGCTTAACAACAATTAGCTATCAAGTTTTTTTTTATCTCATTAATTTTAATTTATAAAGAAATCAAATGGTATTAATTGTTTTGGTATTAAAACAATTTCAGAAGTTGTTTTTCAATTTGCAAGAGTATGTTCTGATTTTTAACAATTAAAACTGTAAGAACAATGTATATGCGCCCCTGTTCTTATTCATTTTTTTTTGATCAAAAAAGTTCACATTGAAATAAAAATAGCAGTTTTAAATAATTAAATATTTTTATTGTTATTATGCTAATACTTAGTTCGTAAATGGAAACATATTGCATCACCAAAAATCATTAACAGAAATGGTAGGTAGATACTATTTACCTATTAACTTTTTGGGTAAAATTTGCTTCCATTGTTGAGAGCAAACACCCACGCTTTAGAAAAAACTGTAGATATACAGTAGACAGTATATGCCCAAATACATGGAACATGCATTTTGTGTTATTGTCCAATTTTTATATTTTCAAACACTTATAGTGATAAAGCCATTGATTATGAATTTATATAACATTTGCAGTTAGTACAAATCTTCAAAAATAACGATATGTCAACATTTCATAACAGCCCAATTTCAGTAAAGGATTAAATTTGGATTTCAAAAACAATACAAAAAGAATATATTTAAAAATTAGATTCTATTTTTCCTCAACAATAACTGTAGCCTAGGACCCTGCCCTTTACCTCCTTCCTATGGGGTGCCTTTGTTTAATTTGAATTAAAAGATTAAATTCTTTAATAATATTAGTGCTTAATTTTTCAAGGCTAAACATACAAAATTATTCAAATATGAAAACCAGAAATAAATACAGGTAAAATGGCTTATTTGTGAGATTAATATTTGAATAAATTTATTAATGCCCATTAGGGTGGTCCTTATTTGTATGGAGGAAAAACAAAATTGTTTGTTTTTACTGAGCACCATTTTTGTCTGTTTTCAGTTTTCATAAAACCGACCAAAAATTTGATTTGCAGTATTAATAAAGTGCACTTTCAAATCTGTTACCTAATCTTGCCTCAAAATAAAAAAAATAAAAGGCACGACTGGGTAGCACGTTCTTGCTCAAAAAGTTCTTAGCTTGGAAATTAAGATTTTTTAAAAATATGTATTCCAGTCACTATACAAACATTTTTAAAATTATTATCGAAATCTTTTGAGCTGTTTTTTAGATAAATAAGGTTTTCATAACGGTTGTATAGCAAGTACCGTTATTTTTGGAGCTAAAACAGTATTTAAATAGTCCCTAACTCTCACAGGGGCTTCAACTTTAAGCTCAATGCGGCACGTGTTAACGTGATTTAAAAAAAATAAAAAAAAATAGGGTAGTGTTTTAAGATGTCAATGAACAAAATAAACGGGTGCTCAAAAGTTTTTAAAATAAGGACCACCCTAATGCCCATGTATATCAAACAAAATAATACAGAAACAAGGAAAATTAATATTTTTAAGGAAAACAGAAAAAACTTGTTAACTATTTTTGGGTAACTTCCATATGCATATATAATTTATAAATGGTTCTAGAAATGTTATTGAAACATTGCATAAGCGTGCTCCTTACATGAAGAAATAATGTTGCATTCCAAAATTTGTACAAGCAATTTATTTAAAAAATATATAATTATTTTTTTACCTAAAGCAGAAAACGCTAATATTTTGTTCCTATACAAAATTCTCTCCAAAATACCATACATTTTTTTTAACAACTCAGCCATTTAGAAGTAAAAGTTAAAAAACCGTTATTTTAATCTTTTTCCAAGTTCTTAAGATACCAACATCTTTTGAATGGTACATTTATGATAACTGTAACTGTTTTAGAGTTGCACATGAAAATTTTATGGTATCTACATTTGGCCATACTGGAATCGCAATACTTTATAACCGTATGGGAAAAAGCTAAGACCCCAGCCGAATTTTGGGATATCAAACTATCGAAAAATAAATCTATATTCAAAAATGTATTTTTTAATATTTTGATATGCAATATTATTTGAACTTTTTGGCATTTTTGTACAAACAATTTAATTCTAGCCCTTTTAGCCAATAACGATAAATAATTCAAAGTTAAAAGTTCAAGTGAGCTCAACTCAACGATAAAGTTAAAAATCCAAAATAACGTTTGTTGGGAATTGATAGCTATCCGGCGCAAAATTATTTTATATTTAATAGTAGACCGTACTTAACACACAGACAATTTTTTATGATTTTTAAGCAAAATGAGATTTTTTTTGGGTTCTTTACATTAATTTGTTGATATTATCTTTTTAAATATTTTGAAGAATGTTGAGAAATCGTTATAATAGTCCATATTGTATTTTTACCATGCAAATTTTGGGGTAGTTTTGATTTGTTCACTCCTTTATGTTTTCGGGGATGCTGAATCCAAATCGGAAAGTAATGCAAAAAATTATGCAAAAATGCATTTTTTGGGAGTTTTTCACTAATGGCTTGAAAACTACCAGCTATTCGAAAAATACATCAAAGTACCATTAAAAGTATACACAATTTCCAATAAATCCCTATTCAATGTTTTTTCTGCGATAACCCATTTGGACTCAAGCTCTAGTCGAAAATTGAGTGTTTTTACTGTTTTCGAAAATCCACTCGAAAGCTCTAAGAAATTACTTTAAGTGACAAAATTTGAATCTTTGTCTGTAGCATGAACCAAGATATACTTTTCTGATGGTCTTTGATGCGCTGAGTTTGAATCTGACCTTGAAATTGCTCTATCACGTCACGTTTTTGAGATATTCGAATCTAAAGACAAAAAAAAAAAATGCATTTTGTATGCAAATTTGAAGTTATATTTTTTTCTCGGGGTAATTTTTTTTTGAAAAAATGTTTATTATCATTCTGAAGTATAAACATTTTACTTCAAAATTCTTTTTGAATCTTTCAAATACCTCCATTCGTCTTCGAGAAATCGTTGGTTTTCGTCTTACTACCTAATTCGAAAAATCCCACTATTTGCCCTTTTGAGAACAAAGTGACTCCAAATTAAAATCCCCAAAACTCTAATCTGAATATTAAATATAAAAAAAAACAGAATACTTAAATCCAAAATCCTGAAAACTTAAATCCCCAATAGGCTATTCAAGTGGAGATTTAAAAATTTGGGGAATTCGTGCTTGGATGTTTTGTGTTTCTCCCATTGATCGGTATCAGAAAGAAGCCCAAACCGATACCGATACCGATACTGCTATCGATACCGATACCGATGCCGATAAGGATGTCGATACTGATTCCGATAAGGATGTCAATATTGATACCGATACCGATACCGAAACCGATACCGATTCCGATACATATACCGATACCGATCCCGATACCGATACCGATGCCGATACCTATACCGAATCGAGACTTTGTTATACGATACCAAAACGAGACTGAGTTATACGAGACCGATTTCGATATACCAACATGATATTGAAATTTTTCAATAGTCACTGTCTTGTATCATAATGCCTAGCCGCGGTATAACCTTGAACCAAAGGTTCATATTTTGGATATTTGTTCTTTCGAATTATGAAAGCATTACATATTCTCTCCAAAGTCAAAACTACTTAACATTTTTTTGAAAAGAAAGAATATTTAAAGTCATTAGCAAAATGAAAAATTAATTAAATTCAAGAACAGTTGAATTTTTAAATACAAATTAATAAAATGGAATGATAACTATACATTTTTATCTGTAGTGAATAAAAAAAGAGACGAACAAAGAATACTAGTAAAACCGTTAAAAATCATAAGACAAAGTTCATAATTCCTATGATTTAATTTTATGTTTTTTTTTTTTCAATTCCTGTATTCTTGTTAATAATTTTGAATATGCTTTTCTGCAAAAAGAATTATGTAGTTTTGAATGAATAAATATGACTAGCATTTTGAAGAAAAGAAAAACAATTTCAAAAATAAATGTAGCTGAAATTATGTTGCCTATTTAAAGTCCAGCCTGTTACAAATCTCAAATACATAAACAAACCAATTTACTTTTGATGTTAATTTAATTAAACAAATTGAATTTAGAGTATTTTTAAGCTTATCGAACCATGCAAAGGAAATTCCATATCAACGACTAAAACTTCATAATTTTTTTGTTTACAAATTGGTAACAAAAAAAATGAATAGTTTATTTGTAAACACACGCAAAGCTTTTCACTGTTGAATCATTTCTTCATAAAAAGCTTAAAATATAGCTTTTGTTTAGTAAACCTTATACAAGAACCAGAGATAAATGTTACGATAAAATTCCACTAGAGCGCATCATAGATGTAGTAGGTTTATGAATTAAATAAATAGTTGGTAACTGGCAGTTGAACCGGTTGAGAGAATTGCAGGTTTCCGGTTCCTCTTTCAATTTGAAAATTTTAATTTTTCTGTTATAATTTTCTTTATATTCATTAGGTGTAGTTATAGTGATTAGCTTGCATAATCTGCATTTATTAACATTTTTGTTGTTTTAATGAAGAGTAGCACCATTGTTGCTATTCTTTAAACAATCTCGTTAAAGTGAATAAAATGGAGATGTATCCGTATCAGTCGCGGCTCTAGTTACAAAAAAAAAAAAAAAATGACACGCGTCAAGACGCGCCACGCGCACCTTGCACATTGTGTTCAACCAGCAAATCAACAGTGTTTTGTTTCATCTGGATTAATTCTAATTTAATTTAATTCATTCTTCTAGGTTAACTGCCACATTAATTATGGAAAATAGTTAGTAAAATTTAAATTTCGAGTTGAAGACACTCAAGCCTATTGCGCGCAGGTATGTAGGTATACGCACATAAATGTATCTACCTTCTCTTAACTTAGATATTCATCTTATGCTTTAGTGTTACTCTGTGAAGTATAGCGAATTCAAATACAGTTGCGTATCAAAATGATGATTCACAAATGCATTTATTATTGTTATTTATTATTTCCACTTGGTATGCAGTGCACAAATTGATCTAAAGGAGACAGAGAATTTCATACGACTAAGTCGTATAAAATAATCAATGCCCGCCCGGTGTAATCTTTTTTTTTTTTTGTCTTTTGTAATCTTTGTTAGAAGAAGCAATAAGGAAGATTGTGACAATGCAACAAATAACCTTTTGTTTAGTTCTGATAAAAGGATTTTTCATTTATGTAAATTACAGTGGCAGAAAAACCTTAGGATTGAAGAGAATTTTCTTTTGTTTTAATTCAGTTGAAATTGGAGTCTTATTACAAGGAATTATTAAAATAAAATGCATCTTCAAGGTTATTTGAATACATGTGTTTTGAAAAGCAACTTTTTTAAATCAATTTTGGTTGAACTTCAAGGGTACAATAATATATCCAAAATCTTTAAAAGTTTAATGATCTTTGCTTTCTAGGATCGTATAAGTCGACTTGATTTTGATTGATAGCTCACAAAAAAAAAAAATCAATTAAGACGAGGTAATAAAATGCAACTAGAATATCGATAAAATTTTATTTATTCGATTTATCTCTCAATTTACACAAAAAAATATAAATAAAATTGGGAAGATAAAGCGTGGAGGAGGTTGTGTTCTTTTAAATTGAATATTTTGAAAATATCTTTTTTAGTCTCAGTTGTATTTTCCTTAATCAAATAAACAATGCCAATGGATTAAGGTGTAGTTCGTGATGTGCTTAATTGAATTTTGTAATTCACAAATAAAAATAGTTCAATTAAAAATTAGAACTTAAAAGACTGTCTGTTTCAAATTGACGATTATACAAATTTTTTTGTTTGGAATATGTACATACATACATATATGTATGTCTTTTAATGGAATATATTATTGAAAAAGAGAAAATAATCGAGGTTGGTGCATCGAGGACATTGCAGGTCAATCCGCGAACTTGTTCCTTACCTCTGAACCTGATAAATACACTATTAGTGTGTTGTCGCCTCTAGGCACATCAGACCATTGTGTCATATCTGCGAATTTCTCATCCCAACAGAACCCAGAGAAAAGAAAAATCACCGAAGAGAACCGTTTGGCAGTACGAGAAAGCCAACTGAGACGGTCTCAACGATTTCTTCAGGAACTTTAACTGGTCACTAAACTATGCTTCCTCGATTGTGAAGGACTCCAGTGCAGATATGACTACAAATTTAATTCTTTACGGGATGAGAAATTTTATCTCGCATAGGGTAAAATTTATCAAACCGAAAGAGAACTCGTGGTTTGATTTGAGCTGTAAAGAGTTTGTCAGGGTCAGAGAAGTAAGCTTCCGATGTTATAAAGCCAATCCCTCTGAGGAAAACCGGAAAAAGTTTAAGCAAACTAGGAAAAACTGTAACTACTATTACTCTTAGTACATCTTCGGTTCCAACGCTTGATTTAAATAATACTCCCTTTGTCAGCTCACTAGAGAAAGTCAATTTGCTTGCAGCATAGTTTGCTATTAATTCAACGCGACCGGAGAGTGTTAGGACTCCTCCTGTATTTGAGAGTGCCAACGATTTTATGGGAGGAATTTTCTTTCGCACTCGAGCAGTTGCAAGAGTTTAAAATGATCTCGATATGCACAAACCGGCTGGCCCGAGTAGTATCCCTTCCATTAATCTTAAGAGGTGTTCCTTAACGCTGGCAAAACCACTGCGTAAGCTTTTCCATCTGTCCTACTTTACAGGCCTCTTTCCGAGTGAATGGAAAACAGCATTTGTCCAGCCTATCCCTAAAAAAGGCAAATCTTCTTCTCCCTTTAACTACCTATCGTTCAATTGCACTCACGTCCCTTCTTTCCAAGGTCATGGAAACGCTGATCAATCTTCAGCTTAAGAAATATCTTCTAGTACGAAAGCTTCTTAACGACCGGCAATACGGCTTTCGTAGCAATAAGTCCACTGGTGATCTGATGGTATATCTCACCGAACAGTGGAACAAATCTTTACATCGTTTTGGAGAAAGTAAGATTTGCACTTGATATTTCAAAGGCATTTGATAGAGTTTGGCATCAAGCTCTCTTATCGAAAATGCATGCATTTGGTTATGATGAACCTCTTCTTCTTTAGATTAGAAATTATCTTACGGACCGTTCAATACAACTCGTCTTGGATGATTACAAGTCTGATATTAATAAAATAAATGCTGGTGTGCCCCAGGGCTCCGTTTTGTCTCCGACTCTCTTTCTCATTATCATTAATGACCTCTTATCTGAAACTTCTAATCCATTAAATTGTTTTGCCGACGATAGCACCCTCAGCTTATCATATTCGTTTTTAGATTCACATCCCTGTTCTTCGGATATGGAACTTCAACGGCACTGCATGATAAGCTCATTAAATTCTGATCTTGACAGCATTGTTCAGTGGGCAATTAAAAACTGTGTTGAATTTAGTGCTTCAAAAACCCAATTCTGTCTGCTGTCGCTGAAGCAGAACCCATCCCCAATGCCGCTATCCATGAGCGGTACTTGCATCGAGGAAACTGAACAGCTCTTAGTTCTGGGTATGTGGATCACCCAACTAACATTTCAGCTTCGGTTCGGCCTAACTGAATAGGCTTTCTGATTTCCTTAAGACATTTGTAAAATTTCGTTAAGCATAAAAAGGAGAATATTATAGAACTTTGAAAATGATTTCGGAAAATCTTCTTGGAGGCCCCGTACGCAGATCTTTTAAAAGCTTCAAATTCTATACGATCCATAAGAATTTTTAACGAGCGCTATTCGAAATCTTAGTGAAATTATGGTTTTGACAGATAGCTTCAGAAATGTTTCTATAAAAGTATAGAAAGTCTTATAATAGCTATAAGAAGCCAACAATACAGCTCTTACAAAGGTTGTAGGAAAATGGGGGAAAAAATATAATTCTTTTTAGTTTCAATTTCTTTTGAGTGATTTTTACCGCATTTAATGTTTGTTAAACCTGAAACTATTATTTGTTTTCAATTATTTGTAAATTAATGAATTGGAAATAAATAATTATAAAACACAAAGATTTTTCTTACCCGTCTAGGAATCGAACACGGAACTCCTGCGTAAGAGTCCATCACTCTACCCACTCAGCCATCTTAGATATAAAATGGAAGATGCAAAAACTTAATCAGTATTTTCCAGTCCTACATGCTGGCTCCACTAGACATGAACGATGTCCAACACCCAAACCACAATCCAATCAGCAAACTGATTTGTATGGATATGTCACTGCACGGACATGGATTTTTGAGACTCCATTGCTTTTTTTTTTAACATGTTCATAATCCAACCATGGCTCATGCCCAGTGGAGCCACCATGTAATAAAAAATTTGTAACCCATTCACACAAAGAACCAAGATGTAAAAGATTTTTTTTTTTTCAAATCGCTTGTTTATTATTGAAATTAAAATCTGAAGAGCTGAGTGGTTGTTTTTAAATTCAATCGCCCATTGCCTGAGGTTAAGTCTAAGCTTTTGATTTTTTCATCTTCGTCATCGCTTTCTTGAAAACATTATTCATTAAACTCGTGTGTGTTATCCCTCATAAAAGTTTCGCCTCTCATGCTGGTAGTGGGGTTCATATCTAAGTACAGAATGAATATTTATATTTAAAAGAAAATTATAAACAGAGAAACAATGAAACACACTTAAATCTTCTGGCTCTGGAGATATTTGATTTATCGATGAAAGACTTATTAAATCTGAACTTTCTTGCCGTCACGTCGTTGTCTTTCATTTGCATTCTTTTGAAGATCTAAGTTACGAGCTCTCTGGAGTATTAAGAAACGTCTCACCGCAAGAGATCTATAATAATTTCCCGACTTTTTAATTTTTTCCACGAAGTAGACATATTGACGCAAAAAAAATTTCACAAACAATTTATTCAATAAACGAAAATTTATCAATGACTTCATTAAAATGACTTTGAACGATTTGAGTCTCTTGGTTCGTTAATAAAGTCTGAGAAGTCTCTGCGAAGTATTCGATAAAGCTTCCAGCAAATTGTAACCGAAACCTTTTAAAGACAAAGTGACAGGAGCTTCAATTAAATTACTCTATACAATCTTTATAAAGTGACAGCTTCATGTTTCTTCGTTAATGCTATTAACAGAGGTCTATCCGAAACAAAGGCGCTAGTCTCGTTTAATTTTCTATGTCAAGCTTTCAAACGACTTTAAAGAAGCAGTTATTGAAATCATGACTTCTATAAGAAATTTATTTTTGATGAAAGCTTTATAGAAGCTTTATACATATCCAGACTTGCAGCATATCGATATTTCTAAGTTAATAGAAACTGAAATGTTAGTTGGGGCACAGATCACCTTCTGTGGAACAATCACATATTCAACGTCGCCAAAAATGCTGCAAAGTGTTTAGGTTTTTTTCAAAGATGTAAGAAATTCTTTTCCCCTTCTGATCTGGCTGTAATCTATAGAGCCTTCATCTGACCCAATCTTGAGTATAACTCCCACATTTGGGTAGGTGCTCCTATAACTCCCTTGAATCGCTTGGATATAATACAAAATAGGGCCCTAAAAATGATAGGTATATATATTACTCAAACAATTTCAAATCTGAACATCGCAGCGATGTTTCATGTCTCTCATTATTTTATTGCTATTGCTTAGAGCAGTGTTCTAGGAAAATAGGCAGTTGCATTCCTCCCCTTAAACAATTCAACCGTAACACTCGCGCGTTTAGGAATGCTAATCAGTTTACCCTTGAGCCCAAATTCGGACGTACTGTCAAGTACAGAGATTCTTTTTTTAGCCGTACAACACGAATGTGGAATGCTTTACCAGGCTCTGTTTTTCCCTTCAATTTTGATATTCAGAACTTAAAAACTAATGTGCATCGGTATCTCCTCTTGAATTCTTCCCTATTTTCCTTTTCCTGATCGCTAGCACTGTGTCTCATCATCTTAAGGGTAGTCGAAATCTCTTTAGAATGTCCTTAATTCCTGATAATGGACTGATATTGACTAAATTGTGTGTACAGACGATTGCCAGATACCTGGCAACTTCATTGTCAGGTGGTAGTCTGGCAATATACCCTGATAATTGCCTGACAATGCTTTTTCTGGCAATTAATTATAAGATTAAGATCACATGGTTGTTAGACTTTTGGGACAATTCTTGACAGACAGTTTTGCTGACAATATTTGCAGACGTGACAACCGTCTGTAGGTAGGTACATATACATAGCTTTAGTTATCTTTTTTTTAATTTGGGCATATCTCTGACTTGTGGATGATACAAACTTACCATAATTAAGAATAAAAGAAACCTATATATACCTACAACACGGAAGCTCCTAAAGCTTTTCTGAAGATTTCGACAGGAATAAATATAAAACTACAATAAGTTTTGAATTTCCCATTATGGAGAGTATTTTCTAAATATAATGTAACATGACACCTTAAGCTAATCGATTTTATTTCTTTCCCGGTTTTAGGTAGTTTTTCCAAAATAAATAATATTTTTGGGTATAGGTTCCTTTACAAACCTACTTTTAATCATTTCAAGACTTAAATTTATGATAGAGGGCAATTTATCGCTTCAAAATCGAATTGCTGATTTCCAAGCCGACACAACCTCTTTCCATTGAACAGCATACTTTACCGGAAGCTTAGATATCCTAACACAGCCATAGACTCGCTCAGCAAAATTTAAACGGAACTCAATACTTCTATACATTTTGTTGTTGACAGTTTAAAATTTAAATTTACACTCAGTGTTTGCAGTGCGATTCGATAATATTTTAGTCAATAAATTACTCGCGGTTGTGGTATGCACCCAAATGCTTGAGATCTTACGAGTAGGTATAGGTACCCCAAAGTATCTCCTCACTTCAATGTTATAGGAGTGGAATCGGTTCGTGTATCGTTTGGTTGTTACATAATCCAATCGCCTGATGACTTTTGATGGTGGTGTTGCTGTTGTTGCTAAATCTCTGGACACAGACACTAAAGGTATAAGTTGAGGCTTCATGATATTATATAGAGAACCTGTTGAATGAGGTGAGTTTAACCTGGAGAATTGAGATAAGTGCGAAACAAGCCTTCGAGGTATTCACTTATTCAGCAGTTTGTCCGGGGTAGTAGGTACAGCATAAAAAAAAGTAAAAATGATAAGTTGCTGTAAGTGTATCACATTATTGAAGCCAATACAAGTCCATAAGATCATCGATTCACACCTATAGGGGTTTGGTCTGATATGATAGCCCAATAATTATATTGTTAGTTTTTATCGTATTTTTTTTATTTTTATTGTTTGGATTGGGTATTTATTATTTAAATTAAATAAAGTGGTCATAAATGCAGTGGAAATTTTAGAAGTTAATAATTGAACATGGAACTTAGAAAAGACAGCCATGAATATAATTCAATTATTATGCTCTATTTTTTTCTTCAATCCTGAGTGTTAAGGTATGATAATGTTCAGCGGAATTTTTCAATGCTCGCGAACTTTAAGACATTTTTTGTAGTTATAGTAGCCACCTAAAAACAGAAATGTTTTATCCGAGGTACTGTCTCTTGCGAGGAACTGACAAATCCTCCAAGAGTATACTTGTCATGAAAAAGTGCTTCTCATTTAGCCGTTCGGACTCGGCAAAAAGCTGTAGGTCCCTCCATTCCTTCCACACAACACGCACACAGGAGTGGTTGAGAGTTGTAAGTCACTAGGCCCTGGTTCTCCACGAGCTGTTGCGCCACCCAATTTATTTTTTTATTTAGCTGCTCAAGAGGCAAGATTGTTGAATGACCAGTTGTCGCGATAATTTTGTCACTCTGTTGCTTTTGTTGTTCAGGATTGGCTAAGTGATGCCATTACCATCACTAGCACAAATGCCATCACTATACCACCTCAGCAATATGGCAAGCTTGAAAAATAAAAATAAATCAAGGCATGGGCATCTAAAAAAAACCACTAGATTCAGAAAATTCTACATAATAAGTGCAATAAAAACAATTAAAACAAAAATACAATTTGGAATAAAAATATATTGATATTAGCAAAGTGATAGTTGGGGGCGGTTACACAATATTTTTGGAATTATTTTACGAAAAGTATCTGCATCCTCTATCCTCTAAAATTGAGGAATAAATTCACTGTGAAATACCAAAGATCGAAATAGACATATCGTCCCTCTTCTCACGAACTGTAGTATCTGCTTTTTCAATAGGAGAGCAGTTTTTAGTTTTGTGTCCTCCTTCTATAAGCGTTACTTCTGTGTTTTTTAACGGTTTTAGTATTTTTTTTTTGTAAAATTACAAGAATATGTTAAAGTTTCAAATGATATGAGATTCAATGTAAATGTAATACTTAAAACAGTTACAAAAATCGATACGTCAGTTCGTGAAAAATTTTATTGAAAAGTTTAAGTGTCATGACAGCATACACATATACCACTGTTTTGAAAAAAGCTTATTAGTGAGACATTTTAGTGTTGTGACAGTATGCACAGGTATTACTGTTTTGAAAAAAGCTCGCCCATAAGCCTTGTATTGACAATTTTTTTTTGACAGAGTATTGTAAACAGGAAGAACCGAATGCAATTTAAATTTGATTTAGTGATAGGTCAGTAGCAACATCATAGCATAAACTTAAAGCGTTTTTATTTCTACTCACCGATAAATGCACCTAGTACCTGAAACCAGTTTATTTATACAATAATTTGCAATAAAACGGAAAACTGCTACCCACATAATTGCAGTTACGTCAGTTCGTGAGAAACTTTTTACCTAAAATTGCAGTTATGCCAACTATGTCATAACGCATTGAACCATGTTTCAGACATTTTTCAGGGAATCTAATGATGTAGAAATATGCAATCAAGTTAACCAAGCACATATATGCCCAAATCTCAAAAACGACAATTTGCGAGCTACGTCACTTCGTGAGATGAGGGACGATATCTATCAAAAAAATCCCTAATTTTTGTATTGGTTTTGTGTTTTTATACCGTATTCTAGCATGTTATGGGTAAAGTGATATAAAATTATGATAGAAATCGTCCAAAAATTAAAAATTTCAGATCAGATCCAAACAATTTACTAGGAATTTTTTTTTGTATCTTAATAATGGCGGTTCGTCACAGATTGTGTGGTGGAAGCTATAACATATTTAGTTTTAGAAAAAAAACGTTATTAGGAAAATGTTCCGAACTTTTTGTTTGCTATCGGGAACTCTAATCAGAACTCTTTTTTTTTTTTATTTTTTGGATTTTGAAAATATTTGGTTCTAAGTCAATGGGCTCTTTAATTTGCCCTAACTCTTCAAATTTTGTAGAACTCTCTCTAGAAGTCTTGATTTTAAGTTGAAAAACATGCTCAGAACTCTTTTTCTCAAAAAAGTCCTTGCTGCATGAAGTTAGCAAAAAACTTTTTGTTTTGAATTTTAACACTTCATTCGCCAGAGCTTTTAAAAAAGAGTATAAAGAACTCTAACACTCTTTGTTTGCTACGTGGAACTTTCATTTTTTATTAAATTTTAATCAATTATTTTGCTAACTTCACAGGACCCAAAATATATATAAAAAAATTAGATTCTGCCAGAGCAATTGGCTATTCCTTTCAATTAAAAAACTTATGAAAATTCGTTGCCAATAAGTCAGTTAAAAAAGGAGATAAAGAAAAGTTTAAGGTATTTAAAAAAAGAAAGTAAGATCAATAATTCATACAGGAAAAATTAAGAAATTTTGTAGATGTATTAAAAAATAAAATGCACGACTGGATCGCACGTACTTGCTCTTATGTTCAAGTTGTGTGGGACTTAAGAACTTTAAAAAATATTCAAGTAATTATAGAAAAAGTATAAAAAGCATTAAAATCGTTCTTTAATTGTATAAACAGTCTGATAAATAGCTTAGAACTCAAAAAAAAGTATGCCATTTGATTACTTTAAAAAATATGAATATATGCAAAAAAAAATTTAAAATCATTGGAGCCGTTTTCTTAAAAATTAATTTTTTATATATAAAATTTTTGTTACATTTTTCAAAAAAAAATTTGGTATGCCAATTTTGAGTATATATTAATATACATTTAAAACTGAAATTTCAAAACAATTCATCAACCCGTTTTTGAAATATTGAATTTTCAAAAAAAGAATTTAATCTTTTTTTAAAAATCCAAAATTTATTTTTTCAAAAATTTTGATATGCAGTATTATTTATACTCTAACTAAGCTTTTGTGCAAAAAATTTTATTGAAAATTGGATGAGCGGTTAATGAGAAAACCAAAAATCAAAAAAACCGTTATATGGCAGGTACCGTTAATAAATGTTTTTGGTGATTTTTTTTCTTACTGAAAGGTACATCGTGTCTACAATAATACACTGATTTTTTTTTTATCAAAATCGTTGGAGCCGTTTTTGAGATAAATAAGCTTTTCCTTAACGGTTGTATGGCAAGTACCGTTATTTTTTGAGCTAAAAAAAAAATTTCAATTTCCCCTCTGGAGAGTTACAAAAAAAACTTAAGTTCAAAATTTGATACAAATTCAATATTTTTGGCGAGTTTCATGAGTGTAAGAGTTTTTTCGTGGTTGTTATGGTAAACATTCTACACTTGCCCATCCCCCTTAAAAAAACACCCTTTCACCATGGATATTTTTGGGGACTGTCTTGATTCTTAGTTCGTATGACAAATGGAACATTCACTCCAAGTTTCATTAACATACCCTTATGTTCAAAGGGTTTTCGGTAATATTTTACCTGTTGTACCTGAAAGAAAGTCATCATTGCATAAAAAGGACTATAACTTTTGTTTGGGTGGTTGTATCATTTTGAATTTGGTTTCATTAGATTCAGCGTTAAAAACTACCCTTAAAGCATGTATCGTATGGTTAGGTTGTACCAACACAAATATTTTAGTTTGATAGACCTCCAAGTTCTCCCCATCTGCACCTCTTCAAATGCATCTACGCAAAAAGCCAATGCGGTAATTTTGGGGGACTTTGGATATGTTATAGAGGTTGCAATTCTGCGTCGATTCCAATTTTAATATTTCATGAATTAATTTGTTCAAGGTTCCCCATACGATTTGTGCTATTTTTCCTGGTCTATATATATCGCAAGTAAAAATCAAAATAGGAAAATTTATGAAATCGAAGCAGAGGAAAGTGGCCTTAAATGGTTAATCAAGGTGATAGCCCACACGCTAGAAACCGTTGAATCGAACAGAATTAGCATGTTCTGTGAACAATTCTTCAGTTTATCTGGTAGCACCGACACATACGACTTGTTAGCAACTTCAAGCTATTATTTGAAATATGACCAGCCAAACTGGTCAAACATATTATCGCAAAAACTTTATTAAAACAAAAAAATATAAAAAAAAATTGAATTTTACAGAAGGGAGTTAATTTAGGTATATATGTATGAAGTATGTATTTCTAATTTATTTACTAAAATATGTTTTCCTAGACATAATAAAGTTTTTTCAGTATTAAAAGTTAAATAAAAAACCTTAAACGGATAAAATGGTTTACTTCGCTTTCGGTTTAAATAGCATAGTGTGCTGCACACTGAACAGTGGTCTGTTTGTTGAATTTCGGCGACAAAAATCATATCTCACGCCATTTCTCAATACAAATAAATGAAATTTGGTACACATATCGACTAAAGGATGCCAAATTCAGTGGTGCTGCTTTTTTTTCTACATCAAACACGGGCTTCACAGTTTAGGTCAGAACGTGGTCCTAAATTTTAAAATTTTAAGAAAAGTATTGTCGAAGTCCGGAACTGACTCAAGTTTATGTTTAAAATATCCTAAAATATGTGCCTCAATTTATACTTTCATATAAAAATTACTCTAATACTGATTTGTAAAAAATTAAAGAAGATAGTATATAGAACTATCTTAAATGCTAGCTTTAAATTTTTTTTAATTGGAAATAGTTTAAAGACCTAATCTGATCGAATCTGAAAGAAATTTGACAATTTTGACGACTTGCCGTACCAATTTTAGGTCAACTTTTATTTCAAAATCCTTTATTTCGAAATTCTGTAAATCCAGAATTCTGTGGGTGACAAAATTCGGTTTCCAAAATTCTGTATTTCAAAATTCTGTAAATCTAAAATTTTGTTTTCCAAAATTAAAAAAAAAACCTGTATTTTCCAAAATCTGTAAATAAATAATTCTGTACTCCAAAACTCTGGATTTCGAAGTTTGGCATTCTAAAATTCTGTAAATGATAAAAGAAAAATTGATCTTAAACCTTAAAAAGTGCTCACTTTCATTATCAAAACAATTTTTCCTTTATCATTTACAAAACTATGGAATGCCGAAACTGTTTTGATAATGAAAAGAGTTAAGTTTTCTTCCCACCAGATGAAATCTCTCTATACTTTACTCTAGCTAACGTAGTTATTTTGAAGAAGACGAGGACACAATACAAATTTCAGCCCGGTTTGAGAAAAATTATACCCATTTATGGAAACAAAACACCAAATAAAAAATATTCGCCTGAATTTTGGTCGGTTTATGACAATCCATCCAATAGAACGGAGAACATACATAGAACTCAAGAAGTATTGAGGCTTGGCACAGGCGGTGCCAAAAAGTCTAAGGAACATTTTTGCTGAGACAAAACTTAAATATTTAAGTTCAACATATGACCTTATGTGACAGTTTACGCTGAGGAAAAAGTAGAACATAAGCGTTTAAGTTCAACATAAATATTTAAGTTTTGTATGAGAAAACGGGTCTATTTCACACTGAATAGGTATTTAAAAAGGTTAGCCAAGAACTGTTGTAGCTTAGAAAATTTCCGACAAAATATATAAAGTACCTTTTTCTCATAAGAGTAGCCGTTTGTTGAGATAATTCAATCGTCAGAGGTACGGATTTTATGTTTCTATATAAAATGTACTCTTTTACACCACCCTTGAGGTTGAGTACCAGGTGAGTTTTTCTTGCGTTGTTTCCCCCCGAAAAATTAGAAAACAGTTCAAAAAAATATATACAGGAATTAATTTAAAGGTTTTGGGAAAGTTCCCCATGGCTCCACTACATTAATCATACGGAGTCGAAGGTCTCGAATCGATTCAACTATCTCAAAAATGGTTACACGTTTGCGACTAATTAAGAAGAGGTACTTGATATATTTCGTCGGAAATTTTCTAAGCTACAACCTTGTGTTTGATATTTTTTCTGAAAGAGTTACCGTTCGGGAGATATCCTTAAAAACCGTTTGGGAAGGCCTTTAACCCCCCGTAAAATTGTTTGCGGTGCTCATATAGATGGGGACTTCTTACAGTTTCTTTAGAATGCCATGAGTTTTATACCGAAAATCAGCTTTCCGCCATTTATTCCGTAATTTGGCTGATTTTAATACTTATTTGACAGGACTATAACAATCTCGGTTAATTTCGATCCAAAAGGTACAGTATCGACTTGGTATCGTTTCGGATTATTGGGAGCTGGTAACGTATCTCGATATCGTTTCAGTTTTCGAAAACAATATTAAACGATACCGAAACTTTTTTTCTATCGATGTCAGCCATAGTCTTCAACAACATATGTTCCTACTATAAAACTTTAAATTGAAAACCTAATTGCTTAGATGCATCTAATGGTAACAAAAATAGTTACGTAAATGTTATGGCAAAAGCTTGTAATCTCCCATGTTTTTTCTCAGCATAAGCCTAATTCACTCATTCTGGGAATTCGTAAACAAACTACTAACACAAAAAAAAACGTTAATAGACAAAATGCATTTGAAACCAGTCTTCGTCATTTTTCACAAGTTTCATGTAATCCTATAAACAGGGTAAACAACAAAATGGTAAAGCACTCTTTCGCGCTTTGTCTCTTAAACGCTTCTCATATTCTCTATGCCATGAGAGAAGCTGTACGCGAATGTCCACATTTTGCACAAACGCTATCTGCAAACTTTAAACTACTGGCATACAGGCATAATAGAGGAGATGCATTCACCAAATACCAACTCATTGGCACCACAAAACCATCACCACACCACTTTCTGGCAACATGTTATCATCACCACCATGATCACATCAAGAGCTCCCTTGTCGGTGCGGTGAATACTTGTACTAACAGTAGTTAGTCGGTATAATATCAGAGTCGTCCATACACTACACATTTTGCTTCGCGCCGTAATCGATTGCATCAGAGGTGAAAGTCGTTTCGGTGTCTGGTGCCATATAAACCTCGTTTCTGTGTAATTAATAATAACAACATTTACAACTTTACCACATTGGCAATACTTAATACTTGTAGTTGGTATTCAGTGAGCATCAGATCGGACAATCCCTTAATCGAAAGCACCTACAAAATGGACCAGTTTTCGGTAATACACTTTTATGAAAGTATATCTCAACTCAACGACATGTAAAATCTGCACATATGCAAACTTATACAAAAAAAAAAAACATTAAAAATGTAATAAAACAAAAATTCAAGAAAACAGAACCAAAGAGAATTACAAAATTCAACAGAAAAAATACACTCCCGTTCGGATGAAATGGTTCATCTTTTCTGCAAACGTTTTAAGTTATTTTACTTGCGTGGGCAAAATAAAATGCACGATTGGATCGCACGTACTTGCTCTTATGCTCTAATTGCTTCGAACTTTAGAGCATTTTTAATATGCAAGTAACAAGAAGCAAACAAAAAATTTTTAAATCGTTGAAGCGGCTTTCTTAAAAAATGAGTATTTATTAATACACACTTATGAACCTAGTTTTAAAAAAATTCATCAACTCGTTTTTGAAAAATTGAATTCTCAAAAATACTAATATTTTTTAAAAATCCAAAATTTTTATTTTTCAAAATTTTAATATACATATATGCAATATTAGGTGTGTCTTTTTTTTTTGCAAAGAACGGGGAAATCGGATGAAAAAAACGACATCGGGACTTAGCGACGCCATTGCAGAAAAAAATGGAGTTTCCATTGAAACTATCGATGACATGTATAAAATTCGTGCCGGTAACACAGTTTTTATCTTGGTTAAAGTTAAGCCCCGAAAATTGTCTGGGCTTAGCTAAGCCCGAAGGGACTTAGTTGTTGTTGCTCTTAACATGTAAATTGCTTAGCCCCGACGTAATTTTTTTCGTCCTAGCCCATTCGGGCAAGGAAGAAAACACCTATTATTGACATTTAAAAGGAGTTTTTCATAAAAATTTTGAAATCGGTTAAGCTATTTTAGAATAAAAATGAGTGGACCCGGATAACTACCTTGAGGGACTCCTGGTTTAGCAATGAAGGGATACAGAAGATCTAGGTAGTTACATGGCAGACGTTTTGAATTACCCTTTTTAGTAAACTGTTTGCAATGCATCTCAATCGAAAGGTCTTGACTTCTTGAGAATGAAAGTAGTCAGAATGAGGGGACATCTGGCAGAGTCGAATAAAGGCTCATAGTATAATTTTGTTGTGTTTCCATAAGAAGTTCCGACAAGTATTTCTCCTTTGAGAGTTCCGACCGTTTTTTTCCCTGGGTGTGCCAACGACAACCGTTTCGTTATTTTCGACGCCTCTTCAAGAAGTTTACTAAGCAAAATTCTCTTTTGAAGGTTCTGAACGATTCTTTCCCAGGGACAATTGTTTATTCCCTTTGGGCTACTCTTCTAGAAGCTCATTGCACCAAGTTCTATTTTGAGTGTTCCGATCGCTTTGTATCTTATTTGCAGCGAATATAAGGTTTCCGATAAGGATCCCTGAACAAAACCACTTAGATCCGCTTCAAGAAGCTCAGTGGACAAGGTTCTCCTTTGAGGGCTTCGACCGTTTCTTTTCCGGGGTTGTGTGCCAGGAACAACTGCTCTGTTCCTTTGGACTCCTCTTCAAGAAGTTCACTGAACAAGGTTCTCCTTTGAGAGTTCCAACCATTTCTTTTCATGGGTTGTGTGCCAGGGAAAATCGTTTTGTTCCTTTGGACTTCTCTCCTAGAAGCTCTATTGGATAAGGTTCTCCTTCGAGGGTTCCGATTGCTTCGTTCTTTATTTGCCGAGAACATATCTGTGATGTTTGGGAGAAACATGATAACTCCATTTTGAAAATTGCGTCTTTACGTCGTTTTAGATTGCCCTAGAATCTAGAGGACTGATTTTCTTCAAATTCGGTAAATATTCCAAACATAACCTTTAAAAAAATTGTGTTCCAAATTTGAAGAAAATTGGTTCACCCGTTTAGGTGGACGTAAGGACGCAATTTTTAAAATGGAGTTATCATGTTTCTCCCAAACACCACAGATATGGTTCCCGATAAGGATTCCTCAGTACCTCTTTTTGTATGCATCTGACATCTGATCTACGTCAACCTGGTGCATTTGACAGACAAATATAAATAAATAAATAAATTGGGTGGCGCAACAGCTCGTGGAGAACCAGGGCCTAGTGACCTACAACTCACAACCATTCCTGTGTGCGTGTTTGTTGGCAGGAATGGAGGGGACCTACAGTTTTTTGCCGAGTCCGAACGGCTAAATGAGAAGCACTTTTTCATGACAAGTATATACACTTGGAGGATTTGTCAGTTCCTTGCAAGAGGCAGTACCTCGAATAAAACATTTCTGTTTTTAGGTGGCACGGCTGAGAATCGAACCCACACCTTCGGCATGACAGTCCTACGCATTAACCATCAAGCCACGAGGTACTACATTTGACAGACAAACAAATATTCCCAAATAAATTTCTTGGGAAGAATTTATCAGGAAGAAGAAATATTGTAACCTCCGTGAGCACTTCTTTCTGTCCAAACCAACCTTATTTCTGAAGAGTGGAATGGGAGCTGGTCAAAAATTGGTGTTGGTGAGAGATAGTAACCGTCAGGATTCATAAAATATCGTTCGGGAATCATAAAATATTCCTGGAAGAGCGAGTATTACCGTTGAATTTATTATACAGACGACTATTTCACTGAAACACGGTTTATAAAAATAGCGATAAAATAAGGCGAGTCATGAAAATTATGACAATGTTAAAGGCATTCGAATAATTATGTTAAATATAGTACTGACACCTTTTTTTTTAAAGCTCTTTTTTTGAAGCCGTCCGAGAGACTTAAATTCCTCAGTGTGATAATATTTTATTCAAGCTTTGCGAGAATGAAGGCTTTGTGTATTACAACCAGATCGGAGCCAAATTTCCTCCATCTTCGAAGAATAACTACACACTTTGCAGCATTTTTGGTGACGTTGAATATCAGTAATCATTCCACAGAAGGTGATCGGTGGTTTTAAGTTCCCCACTGGGCTGTCAAAATCAGAATTTAATGAGGTTATCAAACGCTGCTGTTGAAGACCTACTTACGAAGGGCAGGGAATATGAAAAGCTGAGATTGCTATCATCAGCAAAACAATTTAATGGATAAGAGAGAAGGAGACAAAGTGTAGCCCTGAGGCACACCAACATTTAGTTTATGAATATCAGACTATCTTACACAAATTGTATATGTCAGTCCGAAATGTTATTTCTAATCCAACGAAGAAGAGATTCATTAATACTAGATACAAGCACTTTCGATAAGAGAGCTTGATACCAAACTCTATGAACGCTTTTGAAAAATATCAGTTTTGGAAAGAAGGGAAGCACCTAAGCGTAATTGGTTGACAGTTCGAGGGAGACGCAGATTAACTTATTTTTAGGGATAGGTCATAGGTTGGACAAATGCTGTTTTCCATCCACTCGGAAAGAGACCAGTAGAGTAGAACAGATGGAAAAACTTATATACGCAATGGTTTTTACAGCGTTGAAGAACATTTTTTCAGAACAATGGGAGGAATACTATCCGGGCCAGTCGATTTGTGTACGTCAAGACCTTTTATCTTGCTACTGCACGGGTTCGAAAGAAGATCTGTCCCATAAAAAAACATTAGCGCTCTATAATAAACAGGCGCAATAATGACACTCTCTGGCAGCGTTGAATTAACAGCAAACTGTACCACAAGCAAATTAGTTTTCTCTAGTGAGCTGACAGTAGGAGTATCTTTGAAGACCAGCGTTGAAACTTTTAAAAATGGCCCCGAATCTGTGGAAAATAGTAAAATAAAAAAAAACGTAAATTACTTGGAAAAGGAGAGGCCATTTAGTCCCATAAATTCTAACACTTTCTGACCTATATCATTGTAAAGGTCTCAATGAGTGCTATTTTTTCTTTTATAAGCATACAAATCTGTATCTCGAAAGGGAAAGTGTTATAGCCCAATAACGCGCTATGGCACGAGATACAGACTTATGCTTCTACAATAAAAAATAGCACTCATTGATACCTTTCCAATGATATAGGTCAGAAGGTGTTGCAGCACTTGGGATGCAACTTGTCAGGGGTGCTGTGACACTCCCTGCACGAGATAAACATAAAGGGTCCGCCAAATAACTTTTTTTTTTGAAAATGCTACTACTACATGGGGTGTAGCTTCGGCTGTGTGGCACGTAGCGCCGTCCTGTTGAAACTAAATGTTGCCAATATCCTCTTCTTTAATTTTTGTGAACAAAAATTCGTTCAACATGGCCCGATAACGATCGCCATTGACTGTAACGGCCACTCGAAGAAAAATGGCCCAATTATGCCTCTGGACCAAAATCCGCACCAAACAGTGACTCGTTTTGGGTGTATCGGCTTTTCAATGGCGTGCGGGTTTTCTGTGCCCCAAATGCGACAGTTTTGCTTGTTTACATACCCGCCAAGATCAAAATGAGCTTCATCTGAAAAGATGATTTTTTTGGCAAAATCGGCTTCTTCTCTAAGTCGATCGAAGGCCCACTTAGCGAAGCAGCCATTTGAATGAAATAATTTTTCATCATTAACCGGAAAGATTGTACTTTCAAATAAAAAAGAAATTTGAGAAAATATTAAGTAGTTTTTTTAATAGCATTTTCAAAAAAAAGAAAGTTATTTGGCGGACCCTTTACTTACGCAGTCATTAAGACCTAACCATAACTCATACAATTATGCCCATTCTCCTTTCAATAATGAAAATAACGATTGATGTCTTAAAAGATAGGTGTTGGGCTGATGCAACTTCGGGTAAAATTTCGGTGTTACCGCTTTTTGGGAACATACTTTTTTTGATGTTAATAGGTGCGATTAGCACTTTTTTGGCAAATTATAATATTTTTAGCATGAAAAAAGCTGTGGAAACACCTTTAAAAAATAAGTGTTAGGTAGAAGCACCTTCGGTTAAAATTTCAGTGTTGCCACTCTGCTGGAACATTCTTTTTCGTACCAGATTCTGAGATTTTTAATGTTTGGAACATGTAAAAGAAGCAAAATGCCTCCAGATGTCAAACACGTGTTGGGAAAATAAGTTGCAAGTTGTTCGTTTTCAAAATATTAAAAATTACATATAAAGCGGGAAATCTTACCCTAAGACGTACAAAAGTATGCTCTTCGGATTTTTTTTTTCACGTAAAACATTTTTAAAATTACCAATAAAGTGACAAGTCTCACCTTTTGACATAAAAAAAAAGTGTGTTCCCGCAAGCTGACAACATTAAAATTTAAACCAAAGATGCGTCTGCTCAACACCTTTCTTTTATGATATTTGTTTGTTTGCTTTATTGTTGATTGCTTACACATTAAGACATAGTATCTTATTAATTAGTGATTGCTTTAAATTTAAACATAGTTATTACAATTCGATTAAGTATGAATAAAAACTATAAAGATTAGATATGACTTTTAAGAGTTAAAAAAAAAAAAAAAAAAAAAAAAAAATCGAATTGATTGGATATCAGTTGCTATTTTGATCATGCAAGTTTACCAAGCAATTGAGGAGTTTTTCTATTTTAGGAGAGGATTACAAAAATGACTGCGAGAAATTTCATTCTAATCATATCAAAAACAAATTTCAAACATAAAAAAGGTCCACGCCAAAAAACAATCACGGGTTTTGGTTCCTGACCGGATTCTTGATGTTCCTATAAAACTTTAAAAAATTTTAACATAATGTTTTGATTTATTGTCTCAAACTTAGGAGTTTCCGGCCAAATAACTTAAAATAAAAGTAGAGCCTAATCAGCGTTACTAAAGTGTTTAATATGAAACTGAATGCGATTTATATTTCCATGTTGGTTTGATTTTTGTTCATACGGTCAGCGGCAATGCGTTACGTTGTCGGTGAATGATTTGACCAATTTTCGAGCAGTAACAGCAGTTTTATTCGTTTTTTTTCTTTTTATTTAATTTTGTTTTTTTTTTTCAATTTGGGTACAAGGTCGAGCGAATGTACTTCTTTGGCCATCGGACTAGGCCAAGTCAGAGTCTGTTTTTATTAAGACTTTCAGTTTTTTTTTAAATTTAAATATTTATTTTGATTTTTTATTTTTCTTGCATATTTAATGTTTATTCGAGAAGAGTTAAGATCAATACAACTGTATAGCGAGAGCTTTGTGCTTTACCAGAATCCATCAATGGAATGTTTCAATGTGATGGTAAAGAAGAAGAAAAATAATTCAAACCAAAAGTGGTGATAAGGATTGCAAATCAATTGGGTTAGCGTGATGTTGCATAAAATTAAAAAAAAAAAAATAACAACATTTATGTTTCGGAAGCTCATATAACAAGCTTGTTATGGAAATAAATGGATTATGTGTATAGGAATTGCAATCGAGTTGCTTTATTCGAATTGATTGGGCTTAATTACAGAATTTATTCAAATATATCACACGAATCCTTATCTAACCTATAGATATTTCGTGGTTTGATGAAATAAATCCTGATGTAGTTATGGTTTGTATGCTTTTTATTTAGATCTGTTTTTTGGTGTTGATAAGCAATGATGATCTTATACACTCTAGGTACATTTGCACTTAAGACAATAATTCATTTTTGTTATGAATCTTCACTTGCAGACAAAACAAAATGCCAATAAAAAATTGTATCTGCTGCTATGTACATTTATTGAAATCACTGATGTTTTAGAAGTAGACTACATTCCTCCCAATAAAACACATTGTCAACAAAATTTTTTTAAATTCTAAAGAAAAAGCCCATCTCATCACTAACCTTAGTCCAGGTGTTAACAGTTAAAACGACTTCCAATAAAAAGTCGTCTTCATTTCAGACTCAGCATTTTATGAAGTTCAGAAGTGCATTTACATAGGAAAGAAAAAAGTATTTCCGCTTAGGGCAGCTGAAATAAAAAAAAATGTATAAACTCTTCTCACCTAGCTATGTATCGAATGACATCGACCGTCACTCATATTGCCACTTATCAACTAATTAATATCAACTATTATTTGTACGACTATGAATGATGAATGATCTGCAGTTAAGGTATGAACATGTTCTCTATTTTAAAGGCAAGTTTATGGACTCGAAAAAAATATCGATTTTCTCAAGATAATAAGGTTTCTCAAATTTTCTTGATATTTGCATCGGTGCACCTCAGTTGATTTTAAACTCGATGAGTTAAAATTGATGAATCACGCGATAAAATTTTAGCTACGTTTGTATGACAGGCCCTAAGAGCAAATACTTGCGACACTGTAATGTATTTTATTAATATGTATTGCATTTCTTCATATCCAGTTGTTTTTAATAATTGTTTAATGCAATATTAATTATCACTGCTTGACTGCATCAACTGAAACAGAATGTTGTATAGACTAATTGACACACAGAAGCCTATGATAGTATCAAAATTGTTTTAGTAAAACGTAAATAATAATTACAGAATTTGTTGTATTAACATTGTGGTTTTTTTATTCGCAAGTCTTTCGAAACAGGTCAAATAATTTGTTTGCTTCCATGGTTCTTTCATTGAAGTGTATTTCACACCTGCTGCTGTAGAATTCTTTATACATTTTGAAGCACTAAATATAAACAGAAATTATATGTATTTATGCTTTTGTGTATTTTTCATGTTCTTAAAGTAATAAAGTCAACCTACAACAAAAGTGAATGAGTAATTAAAAGTTTTAAGGTTATATACATATAGAAGTAGACAAGGTAAATAAATGTACATAAAAACTTTTAAACCTAAAATTTTTTTTAAAACTATGTTTCTTATAAAAAAATTAACACGTCAACACTGTTTCCCTGACCTTATACACTTGATCTGATGTTTTAAATAACTTTTTATTTCATTCTAATTATTATTTATAATAATACAAATTGTTTGTTTATTATTGAAATAAGTGTAATTAAACTTTTTTTGCGAGAAATTTTGTGTTCATAGGTTGATATTTTGTTCGATGTCGTAATAGTCATACATACTCGTATATGAACTTGAAAACTTCCATATTATTTTTTTTAATATTTATGTAGAGAAGAGAAAAGAGGTGTGTGTTTGATAAATTAAAGGATAAAAGGTTTAGTTCAAAAGTTATTGAAAGCTAGAAAAATTAATGATGCACGTATTATTGTGCTATGAGGAAATATAACACAAAATGTTTGTTTTTAATTTAACAATAAAAAAACAACAATGGAGGTAACATTAAGATGTGATAGATATATAATTAGAGATTTGATGAGTAATTTGCACCGAAAAAAAGGTTAAGAAGAAATGATTGACATATAGCTAGCAGCTTTAATTATGTCTATAAGCCAATGTACATACATAAATATTCAATGACTTCTTTGGAGGGTATTTCAATTAAATATTTTAAGTATAGCAAGATCGAAAACAACGCATTAGTTGTTGATTAAAATAATTTTAATGATGTTTTGTGTTGCTAAACAAATATAAACAAAAATTAAGGAAATCATAGCTTATAGGTAAGGGATGGGTTAGATTCTTGTTGTCATACTCATCCGATAAAAAATGTAGTTTTATAAAGATTGAAAGCGCATAACGCTGCAAGAGGTATTCGAATCAATTAAGCAAAATAAAAACCATTAATTTTTTAAACTTCGGCGGATTTATTTATTAGATTTCACTAATATTCGCGGTTTTCAGCCTTGGAATCAAGGATGTACGCAAGGAGGGCAGGTAGGGCTACTTGTCCCCCCCCTTATCAAAATATATTTCATACATTGGTAATTTTTCTTCTTTTGAAAACACCTCAAATCTAAATTTCTTTACATAAAGTATTTTTGAATAAATTTGACCCCCTCCCCCCCACCTGATTGAAATCCTGCGTACGCCTCTGATCAGAGCAATACAAGTCGAAGCACTTACTCTTACTCCGTTTTAACGCCACGTCAAACAAATCCTTATTTATAAAATATTTTCTGAGCCATTTAAGCTACGCTTTGAAAATATGACCGACCGGCACGAATGGAAGACAACGAAAGATGCAATAAAAAGTGCAACAGGCAGTGCTAAAAAAAGTGCTGCCACCACGTCTAGCCTCATTGGGGTGTTTACTAAAAATTAATTATTATTTTGTTTTGCTTTCTTTGAAAAGAAAGGAAATCACAAACCTCCGTAGCGGTACCGACGACGACGCACGGCGCAAATATTTGAAAAATGAAAGAGTAGGTATGAATTTGATATTTCATGATGAGATTATTTATTTTGCCTGGGAAACCTTGCTACTACCTAAATAGCTCCAAACCAATGATATTTTGAAAAGAGAACAAAAAACAAGAGGTTGAATTTAAGTATGGAACGATAACGCTTCGTCCCGAACGATTCTAAAGATTTTGAAACGGGTCACGAGTTCCGTACTTTGCTAGAAATCAGGTTTCTTCGTGCTTTTCCTGAACAATGCCTTCCCAAAGATTTTCCTCTAATTGGTCACTATTTATCTCAGATTTTACATTAGTGAGCCAACGCAGTTGAAACCCTGCTGTCTTTCCTAGCCTACTCGCACTTTACAGCACCCCAGCTTTACTGGCCAAACAGAATGGTGTAGCTGTAGTTATGACGTGTAGAACTGTCAAAGTAGAAAAATAGCAATAAAAGATACAGCTCCACAATAAGAAGCTATAAATGTAGCAAGAAATGTATGGTGACGCAGAAGTTAAACAAAATTCAACTCTTGGGGTTATGCATCATCATCATTGATTTCGCTGGCCTCTTGAATTATTTCCAGTGCTAGGCAATCCAATGAGTGTAGTCAGCCTTCTTTTCTCTCGATTAAATTTTGGAAAGAAAACTTTCAAAACCTAAAAAAATCTAATTGTTCACACGGGCAGTATAATTGTCCCTTGCAAAACAAGGAAAAATAGCACTGTGAAAATTTGGTACAAACTTATTTCAATTACCAAGAGTTAGGAAAGAGATGTTGCCAAAACTTTCTTACATCTCCAATTTATTCTATTTCATTGGGCTTTTGTGCAGATTTGAGGGAATGGGGACTAGCAGTCAACATTCCATCTCCTACAAAAAAAATTATGTATATCAAATAGGTTGGGCACGCAACTATTCTCAATATGAGTTACTTCAGCATTCGGGGAACAAGTGTCACCCATGCTTTTCTTGGATTTTGGTTTGATCAGTCCTCCCGCCTGTCAAATTTGGTATTTTGATTCAGGGACCAACTGTCACCCCCACTTTAGGTTAACACAGACAAAGACCGGCCACCTGCCAGTCAGTGGAACACATCCATTAATCAATATTCCTGTAAGTTTTCAAATTGATTCATCGAACCGTTTTTCCTCACCAAAATATCATAGTCTTACAAACCGTCAATTAATTAATCGTCATCAGAAAATGTACTTTTTTTTCATTTCAAGTCAAAAAAGTATGGAACAATGCTTTACTTAAAAAAAAAAATTTGACGGTAATTGTGGTTTTATTTTCATTTTGATGACGACTACGCAATGTTTAGGACCAACACAATTTGTTCCTTTAATTGGTTTGTAAGCCTTGAAAAATTTGCGGTGATGAAAAACGGTTCACTTAATCAGTTTGATAATTTACAGAAATATTGATATTAAAAAGTCTACAAACCTGCATGCAGTCATGCAATCGAAATTTGAAAAGAAACTAAACATTTACCAAAAAACAACAAAAGCTCGTTTTTTGTACTTTAAAAAAAAAAACGTCTGGTAGAAAACTTATTCAAATATCCAAAACTTTCCTTGAATTTTGTATAGCCTCATTATTTTCTGAGTTATTGGTAATCAAAGCCAAAACTACCTTTTTTGCAAAACAAATTTGAACGACAACAGCAAAATATTGAATTACGGCTGAATAAATAAGTTATCTGACCATTACCTACATTTGATTGTCTAAAAAAAAAAGTATCCTTAAAAGTAAGGACGACAAAAAAATAAAAAATAAATAAAATTTTTGTCTCGTGTTATTTCTTGCAATAACGCAATATCGTAAAACCTAAAAATTAACAAAATTATTTTCAAACAAATCTCGTAACATAAAGCTTCAGAATGCTTTTTGTTTCAACTGAAAAGGACCATTCAACATAAATATACACAGCCCTTCAAAAAACACTAAAAAAATGGAATCCAATATTGTTCCCTCAACTTTTTTGGAACAGTGTTGTTCAAAAAACTGTTTTTGCGGCATATTTGAGGTTATATCGTTGTTATTCCATCTTAAAGAACAGCTTTTTCACATCTAATCTCATTAAGAATGTTTAAAATATTAAAGGGCACAGTAGTGCCCAGCCTAGTACTAGCACTAGAACTAGAAGACATAGAATGAACATTACAACTGCTTTGTATATGTTTCCTTAATCCAGATTCTTTAAATGCAAAAGAAACTTTGCATACACCCAACCTCACACCTACCCCAAATCCTATAATGTGCCCAAGCAGGGGGGTTGCAGGGGGGCAGCATGCCCCTCCATACCTACCTCACTGCTTATACGCCAGCCGTAATACGTAAGCAAGCAAAAAACAAACATCCCATACAAAAGTAGTTATAGTAATTAAACTAGAAGACATAGAATCATCTAATTTTCAGTTTTTGATTAAGAATTAATTAGAGCAACGAATTTCAGAGAAAAAAAAATGATATTTAATTTTACAGTTATGAGAAGTTACACTTTAAACCTTTTTTTTATGCTTTTTTCTCGCAAATTTTGAGTTTAAAATTTCTTTTTTTCAAAAACCATTCATAGATTTTACTTGATTCAAAAACTGGCTAATAGAACAGAGTATTGGCTTAAATAAAAGTATAATACTTTGTTATAAGTATTACCGTTATTTTTTAATATTTTTTTTAAATTTTTGGTACTGTTTTTATGAAATTGCCCCTCCCGCCCAAACGGGGTGAGATATATCTATATGTAGACCCCCTTCTCATAGTAAAAAATGCTTGTATTAAGCTGTTCTACAAAAAACCGTTATTATTTCTTGGTGCCTGAGTTATCGTACTCGTGCCCCCTCATCATTTTTTAGTCCATTACCGAAAACCAAATGTAAAAATCTTTCTTAGTTTTTGAGATATTAAGAAAAAACAAAAGCTACTTTTACCAATAATGCTTGAAAAAACCAGGGTTAAATTATGGATAATTCATGTTTTTTCTTAATTTCTCAAAAACTAAGAAAGATTTTTACATTTGGTTTTCGGTAATGGACTAAAAAATAATGAGGGCATTGAATATTGAACACAAAAAAAGCATTTACTTACGAAAAATTTTAAAAAATATCGACTTAAGAAAAAAAATTACAATTTTTTTTTAAATATTGATTTTGAAATTTAATTTCTCAAAAACTATTCACTTAAACAACTTGATTTAAAAAGCAGATGCAAGAATGAAGTATTAGCTTTCAAAAAACTTATAGCACATTATTACATGTGTTTTTTGTTCATTTTTATGCTGTTTTTTGCATTTAAAGTCAATATTTCAGAGATGGCCCTTCCCTGCCTCAGGGAGGGGAGATATAACTTTCCCCCAATGCAATTTTTTTTTAAATAACTCCAAAAATCACACCCTTTAATACTTGAAGGCCTTAGGGATCGGAAATTGCCTAGTTGGTTCCTGTAAAAAGTTTTTACTGCTAGAACTAGGCTCAGGGAGGGGAGATACAACTTTCCCCCATAAAATTTTTTTCTTGGAATAATTTCAGGAACCACACCCTAAAATACTTCCACTCAGGTCTGGCACACCCTGTATACAGAGAAAAAAAAAATCCATCTGCCCGTGAAACAATTCTATTACTAGTCGTTTGTCTCTAGTTTTGGTGGACAGGATTGGCCTCTAGATCGTTGATTTATCACCATTGGATATCTTTTTATGAGGCGATTTGAAGTCAAAAGTCTATGGCAACAAGCCCACAACCGCCCGGGCATTCAAAGTATGTGCCAGCAAAGCCATGGAAGCTATTTTTGTCCAATGTTCTATTCTATATAAACCCTATTCCCTATCCTATGAACTTTACGAATCAATAAAAACTGACCTTCTAAAAATAAAACTATTCCTTCTATTTATTCACCAGTAAAATTGAAGATTTAATTTTAGTAAAGCATTTTATCCTTAACTTGCAATTTTTCTGTGAAAGATCTTAATAAGGCTTATGTAATTCTCAAAATAGTTAACAATATACAATGAGACCATTTTTTAAAATACTGTCAACTATTGTTTTCTGGATTTTAAACAAAGACATTTGAGTAATTTATTATTACCTAAGCTCTGTCTGACATCTAACTTTAATCAACTTTCCCACACAAATTTTATTTAGCACTTCAGAAAAAGTTATGAATAAGCGGCTTATTGTCCTTCACCCATAAAATATACTTTCGACTTTTTAAAATTTTAACTGGCTACCGGAAGTTTACCCACAAATCAACAACAACATCAGCAATTCATTGAATCCCAGAAATGATAAACAAAAATAACAGTACCTCAACAATTTCTCAAGGTTACAAAGTCACCAAGTGCTTTCCAAATTTCAGAAATAAACATCATAAAAATCGTGACGTGAAATGTATGTAAAGTCACCAAAGCTATCAAGTCATTTACACACAAACCTTTATTTTTATGAAAGAAAATGTCATAAAATAGCCCACATACGCCACAGTGTACACTTTGAAACATCTAACAACAAACGAATCTTTTGCGTTGAAAAAATATTACAAAATAATTTTCTGCACTCTGGCACTCTAGAAAGACGCAAACAAATTCCAAACCGATGAAATGGAAATAATTAGATAGCCATTTAGGCCATTAATTCGCTTGAGATTTGGTTGGTTGAACCGGTGCGCAGTGGTGGTGGTGCGGCGTGACGCGCAGTATTTACAACATAAAATTGCGTGGTAAAACTGTTGCAACTATACCAACAACGAACGACACACCATGTAATTTCTAATATTATAACGATGGTAGTTTGGAAGTAACTCATTAGCTTAAATTATAGGGTTCCCCGCAAATGTATTTCGACCAAAAGGAATTTCTTATATGAGGTCAAGGTAATATAAAAATGTGGGACAAAAGTTTTATGAACCGTCAATGAATGTGTATGCCGAATGTCCTATGTGTCACCACTTACAATGTTTAAATTTGCTTTGACATGTGATCAATTGTTCAACATATTGCTTATGTCGTTGTTGATCGGTCGTGGTAATTAATAAAACTATGAACTCTTTCTTGCCACACACAATAAATTCAATAGGGATTTTCTATAAAATTCGTGACAGGGAAGAATTAGCTCATTTGGCGCCATAGTAGCATTTTCAAAAAAGTCACTTTTAGGCCTGGTAAAGTTCTGGACAATTTTTGTCTGACTCAAACATTTTGGAACAGTGATATCAGTCCACAGGCCAAAATTCCAATATCCCAAGTTAACATGTCAATTTGTTTTCCCGTTGTACGGTGATTCTATGGCGCCTCTTTGCAAAAGTCTATTTTGGCAAAAGTGCTTGGTATTTGCATTGAATCCGCTTATGTCGTTAAGTGCTAGTGGCATTGAAATCGGAAATTAATTGTTAGTCCAACGGTGTCGCCGCATTTGTGTCTTACTGTTATAATGTGAGTAGTGGGCAGCAAGCAAGCAAGATATACAAAATACAATCTAATGTTGCAACCACTGGTATTGGTTGGATGCCCCATTTGGCATGGTACTAAATAAATGGTACTAAATAATTTGGTGCAAACCATTCTTTGCGACGACAATGACAAAGACAACGATGACTGAACAACGCGTCGCAAAGTCCGACCACGAAAGTGTTAATTCGATTCGATGACCAATTGCAGTGACGCAGCGGGTGGTGGGTGGAAGGGCAACAAATCGCGATGAATAAACTTCATAGGTTTTATTTTTTGTAAATCGCAGGTCTGGTTTCTTTTTTTTTTGTCAGTTTTGAAGTTCAACGTTTAGCAATTAGTCGTGGGTGATTTTATGTTTGTTTGTTGCGTAAAAAATTTATTGAACTCGATTTGTTTCAATGTTACAAGAGTGTGAATTCCTATAGATATAGTGCCCTCTGTCAAATTAATGCCATGTTGAGCTTTTTTAATCTCATTATTGAAACGGTGTTTTTTTTCCTCTTCCTTTGAATAAAATTGTTTGGTGGTGATTTTTATAAGTGGTCGCTCGATATCTCAATTAAATGTGATACATTATGATACTCTAAGAAGTATTAATATAGTGCCCTAGGATCTATTTGCTTTTTTTTTGTGATATTCTATCACAGATAGAATTTAAATTTGGATAGAAATCGCTATGTGGAGGAGATAAATTTAAAACAGTGCTGAAGTATGTAAGTATTTTTAAGAATTTATTTTTGTCAAGTTGGCACTATCAGTGAAAGTTTTTTTTATTTTTTTTTTTTATTATTGTTGGGTGGTTTATTAATGATACAAATGGAATGAATAGTTTGGGAGGTATTGTTGCAAATAATTAAGTCATTTGAAAAGATGATTTATAATGCAAACTTCTTAAACGATTGTGCTTACGAGTATCACAATTCTGATTGACTGTGGCGTAGCTAGAATTTTGTCCTGGGGGGATTGCATTGTATTTTTTTTACGAAAAAGACTAAAATTAAACATTATAACAACTGCTCTGATTAATAATATACTAGTTTTAGTATAAATGACTTCGTATCATTCATATTAATGTGGAAGAAATTCGTGACATAATTTGAAAGCTCATGATTTTAAAATAACTTTACTTTAAAATTATTGTTTCCCTTAAAGTCAAAGCAACTTGCTTCTTTTGTGCGTTACATGCATTGTTCAGCAAAAGTAGTACTTGTTTTTTTTATAATTTCCTCAAAACTAAAAGATTTTTTGGAATCTAAGTTTTTATAGTTTGACTTTGAATTGATTAGACATAAGAGCATTGAATAGTAAAAACGGAACTATTACCTACTAGTAAAAAGTGAAACTTTGAAAAAAATCACAGTTTTAGATAAAACTATTTTCAGGAAAAATTGTTTAACCCCTTTCCGCATAATGTTGTGAGAACTCAACGTCATACGTGCGGACGTCTGGAACTTACCTGATGATTAATTTAAATTTTCTGATTTACGATCTTGAAAATTAATTAGATTATCTATTCGACTTGTTTTTAAATTTTTGTTGAAAATTTAATGTTCAGGTTTTTGATGTACCATTTGTAAGGGTACTGAAAAATGTCATAAAAATTACAATTTTTCAAAAAATGTCAAGTGTTAAATTACAAATACATTCTGAAATAAATTTGACGTAATTTATATAAGTTGTCTGCTTGACAGTTGAGAAAAAGTAGTTACATTACACTGAAAAAAAATATTTGCGATTTTTTTGCTCTAAAATCAGACTACACGGTTTTTGATAGTATATTGTTTTTTTATGTTTAAAAGTTAACAAATAAATTTAAATACTTAATCCTTTCAAAAAAATATTCTAGTTTTGAGAAAAAATAACATTATGTAATTCATAAGAGTGCTATATTCGAAAAACAGATGGCAATGAAATTTATAAAGTCATTACAATCATTCATTGGTATGGGTTCAGTGTTCATAGATGCCTAAAGGAGGTAGGACAAGGGGTGTATGTACGCCCCTGCTTTTAGAAAATACCACGCTACCAAACTCATTTTTAATTTGAACTATGGGCTTTTGATGAATATTTATCTTTTTACTGTCGGATTACACCCCCCCCCCCCTCTTTGAAGGATTTGCACCCCTCACTCCATGGAATTAATCCTTGTGAACACCAGACATAGCCTATTGAATAGACCTGAAAATGAGGGGTATAAAGGAACAATTACGTGCAAGGATTTTTATTATTGAATATGTTTGTTTGGCCCATAAGCATGCTTAAAACCGAAAATGCTACTAAATTCACCCATGCGTTTCTGAGAGAATGGTCACACTGGCCACTTTTCAGTATTTTTGGTATAACTCGAAAACTAAGCCGAATTTGACAATTTTACGTACAATACTTTTTGTTCGAAATTAAATTTTCTATTGGAATGGATTGTAAAAAAAATTTTACGAAAAAATTTAAGCAGGAAAAGTTAACAAAAACGAACCTAAAAAAAAATCGAAAAATCAAGGATATCTAAATTTTTTAATAAATTGTGCATAACTTTTTTAGAAGCAAAGATAGGGTCAAGTCATGCACGGACAAAATAAAGAAGAGACTAAAGGCCTTAATATGGCTTGTTCAAAAATTAATATTTGTTCAAAATTGACAGAGATATTCCCGTTCAAACCTTATCATTTCTTATAATTTTTCGCAGTTTTGGCCCTAAAGTCTCTTTTTCGGTACAATATGGCAAATTTCACTTTCGTAAAAATGTTCGAAATAAAAATTTCGATATAATATGACATTAGAACTATAGAGAATTTATAAAAAGGATGTAAGTGCGCAATTTCGTTTTTCGGCTGTTTTTAAATGCTTTCAGACCTACAGGCCGAACGGCTGGTCCGATTAACATAAGATTTGGTACTAGTTGCTAGGAACGTTAAATTTGTCATAAAGTACTAAAAAATAGGCTTTCGGGTAAAAACTGTGAAAAATGATAAGAAATGGTAAAGTTTGAATGGATATATCTCTGTCAATTTTCAAATAATATGGCTTTTTTAACATGTCATATTAAAGCCCTAAAACTTCAGTTTACTTTGTTAATGCATGTCTTGAGCGTATCTTTGCTCCGAAAAAAGCTTTGCGCAATTTAGAAAAAAATTTAAAAATCTTTGATTTTTCGATTTTTTTTATGTTGGTTTTTGTTTACTTTTGCTGCTTAATTTTTTTTAAGAAATTTTCCAAGCTATCCATTTCGATAGAAAATTTAATTTTGAACAAAAAGTATTAAATGTAAAATTGTCAAATTCGGCTTAGTTTTCGAGTTATACCAAAAATACTGAAAAGTGGCCAGTGTGACCATTCTCTCAGAAACGCATGGGTGAATTTAGTAGCATTTTCGGTTTTAAGCATGCTTATGGGCCAAACAAACATATTCAATAATAAAAACCCTTGCACGTAATTGTTCCCTTTTAAAAGGTTTATTCAATAGGCTAACAGTGTCTCACTTAGATTTATGTATATTGGTCTTATAGTCTAAGAGCTACCAGCCACCTTGACTTACCTACTAGACACAAGGCTACAACTTTGTGCATGCTTGATTTGGGACAAGTTAAGTATGAAAACCATGATCTGGCAGGGGTGCCGCGGTCGAAAGGTTGCCATTTGATTTTTTCAAAATGCAAAAAACAAGGGTCAAAATAAACTCGCACAAGGCTGAAACTTATGTATAATTAAGTTTATACATTCTAATGCATGACGATAAAGATAATTATGCCAGACGGGTTTGGTGGTCGAAAGTGCTTACCAGACGCGATATTGAAAATTAACTCATGTTTTCCGGGCACAATACATTTGGGGTTTTATTTCAAAATTCCGCTTTATTTGACTACGTTGAGCCTAAAGCTCTTAAAGATTAATAACAGATATTGGATAACTTGATAAATTTGTTAGGTACAAGGCTTAAACTAAGTGTATGCTTTATACAGGAACAGATTAGTCAATAAATAAAGATCAGGGAATATTTCCGCAATTCTAAGGTTGCCAACTATTTTTTTCAAAATGTAATATATGTAACTTACAAATGTAACATATCTACTTTTATAATGCTGATTTTTGAATTTATAATAACTTATATCTTTTTGTACATGAAAAAAAAGAAGCCAGCCGAGTTTGGTGGACGAAAATAGCTTGCCAGATAAGTTTTTAAAGTTGGTATTAAAAAATGTCATTGATTAGCCATAGAATAATGTATAAAATATAAAACGTTCATTGCGTATAATCCTAATACATATTAAATCAAGTCAGCAAACTATGGTTCTTTTACTGCAGACCCAGGGTTGCCACATATTTTTTTCAAAATTGTATACAATTGACAAAACTGAAACACCTACCTATGTATCTATAGTTTTCGCTTATACGTATGCTTATGTCATCTTGTATATAAAAAAAAAAACTATTTGTCGAGTTGGACGGCCAAAAGCTCTTGCCAGACGAGCCTAAGGTTTTAAAAATTGGTATTATAAGAAATATCCTTTCTTGATTTTTTCTTTGATTTAAAAAACTGTCAAAATTGCAAACCTACCCGCACAAAGCTGATTTTTACACATATTTTAGCTGACATCTCCTTGTGTATAAAAAACAAAATACCAGACCAGTGGGATGGTTGAAAGTTCCTGTCAGACGGGCCTAAAATCTTAAAAAATGGTATTGTAAGAAATATCCTTTCTTAATTTTTTCTTTAATTTCTCAGGAAACTTTGGTGAATTCTACTCTTTTTCTGTTCAAGTGGCATAAGTACCCAAGGTACAGTTTGGCTCGGATCAAGTAATGAACCATTTTTTGCCAGTCCATGAACCCTTTCATTACCATAAATGTCACGGTGATCCAGGGACTCATCGAAGGGTTATTGAATTTGTTTCGCGAAGCAATCTCAATTCACTACGGCAACAATCAACCAGTTTTGACCTCGTGACAGTTGACAAAATGGTTCTGATTGCCACCTGGCTATCTATGAAGATGTCAAATGTCGTTTTAGTAAATATTGTTTTGAAAAAAGATAGATTTTACTAAAAGTAATTTATTCAATTTTTTTTTTTTGTAAAGAAGTTGTGAAGCTGTTTAAGACAATAATAAAATTTTACATTATATACATATGTAGTTAAAAAAAATTGTATGGCAGGCACCGTTGTTTTTGGTTAAGAAAAATGAAAAAAATGTGAGGGGGAAATGGCCAAAATATGATGCTAATTACTAAGTTTAAAGAAAATCGATCCCAGCCATTTTGGCTGTAGCTCAAGTAGCAGACAGAGAGACAGAACCACCAAAATCCTTTGGAAACTAAATTTAGTTTTCTGTGTTATGTTATCGGGATTCTACGCTCTCACACCTCCCTTTTTGAAATAGTTATTATCATGTATATCATCTTTGCTTCGTTTTTGTAAAAAAAAACTATAGCACTTAATTCAGTTTCGAATAAAAACACTTGGCGGTGTGCATTTCTAAACTCCAAAATAAATAAATGAGTTTCCACCTTATAGTCCAGGAAAATTAGACAAAAAAATGGCCAAACTTCGAAAATATTGCGACAAAGCTGATTTTTGGTGGAGTGGCTTATTATGACGCCTTAAGCATTTCCTGAAAAGTAGCCTAAATTTGGCCCGGGGCTTAATGTTTTTTTTTTGGGGGGGAGGGGGGTTTGGGGGGAGTTAAAGGGGTTGAAGTTCAGTTTTTTGGGAATTGCTCCTAAACTATCGGTTTTATTGAAAAAATGTTAAGGTAAAAATTAAAGCTGATGTTATTCTACACAAAAAATATTAACATATTTTTTTTCGTAGAACCAATAATTTCAGAGAAAAACGTTCAAGAACTTCATGGTGCAGTGAGTTTAGTCCAAAAAAATTTATAAAATGTTTGCTTATCGCTGGGCAAATATTGTTTTGTGATTTATGTTTAAGTACAACTCCTTATTGTAAAATCAAGTTTGTTTTTGTTTAATAACTCATTTAAATTGCGTTTTTCAAAAAAATTACCAAAGGACAGATTTTAGACGGTTAAATTATCTAAAAAATGAGCCATTTAACAGCTCTGTATGCTTATTAATCTCAAAGTTACAGCGGATCAAAGGTCACCTATGCCTCATATATGGTGGGGATGAAATGACGTTTTTTAAGGTTTTTCGCTTATTTGTGATTTTTTTTGGTCAGAATAGAAGACTCATTTTACAGACAAAGAGCAGTGCAAAATATATTCTAGACATCGTCAGCAAAATTCACAAATAAGAGAGAAATAAATAAGTTTGGAAATTTGAGGAGTATACAACCAACATGGTGAAAAAATTCTTGTTAGAGGGAAATTCGACTTAGGGGGAGTTCGACTTAGAGGACGTCGACTGTAGTTACATAAAATTGGTAGCCAATTAAATTATCTACAGGATTGAATATAAACAATTTTGCCCTAAACTTGATGGTTAAGGAGTTATTGTGCTGTAAAGAGGGAAGAAACTGAAAATCTTACAAAATACGAAATTTTAGGCTTTTTTGGGAGCTCCATAGCGCCGTTTGTAGTCGTTGTACAAAAATACTTTCTGAGTCATATTTGTAGGAAATTTTATTGTCTACAAATGTCTATCATATTTGTTTCCAAAAATATATACCGGAAAGAAGTTATAAGCAAAAAACTGAAAAAAGTGCCGATTTTTTGTAGTTTTTCCAGGATTTTGAAGGGGGCGTGGTTGTGGAATTTTCGAATTTTCATCTACCACCCATACCATATAACATATCAAAAATTTAGAACTACCCGACCTTTTGTAGGGTAACCCCCCTACTTTTACCTCTATTTACTGGACTATTAAGAAAAGAATTTTCAAAAATAGAAACTACTAGTTGCGGTACTTACTTCATTCTCTAATTTTATATCAGAGCTTGCAAGAATAGATAAAATCAGACACTGTAAATGTTATACTCGATTATAAAGAAATCGTATATTTCACTCCTTCTTCCCAAAACTAAATATTTATATTATGAAAAAAAAGTTGCATTAAGGGGGTAAATTAACTCATTTATGCCAAAATTTTATTAATTTCTTCAATGAATTTGTGCGGGTAAAAACGTATTTAACTCCTTTATGCAAACAAAAAATTTTTGAATTTGAATTTTCTAATGACTGAAGGTGTTAAGTCATTTTAACTCCTTTTTCCATTAATATTCTTAAGTATTTGATTGCATTTAAAATTTCATGTAGCCTTTTCATTGATGAGAAACAAAAACGAAAAATTTCAAAAATGTCACTTACCTCCTTCTTTATTTCAATAATTTTTTTTCAATAAATTTTTTTAACAGTCTTAAGTTAGGTATTTACTTTACAAAAAATCAAAAATTTAATACGTTTTTTTTTTTATTTTCAGGTAAGTCAAGAAAACTGATATAAAAACGGTAAATTTTTATTGTTACAAATATTTTACTTTTTAAAAATAGAAAATATATATTTTTGTATTTTATTTCAGCAAATATTCATAATACTGCAGTCATTTATTTTCGTTAAGTTTTAGATTAAGATTTTTTAAAGTGGTTGATGTACTCTGTGAGTGTCAAAAAAAGTGTACAACAGTGAACTGCATTTTTGTAACTCTGCTGAAGAAAATAGATTCAATCTTTTAGGAAAGAGTTATCTTATTTTTTTTTTTCATTTTCAATGAATTGGCACAAAACTTAACAAATAATAAAGTAAAAAATTCAATAAAAAAATAACAAAAAATACTTCTTTTTTATGGCATCAAAAAAAAGTGTACACTTAAAGCGAAAAACTTTAAACCAATAATTCGTCTGCTTCCTTTTCGCTTCTATGCATCTGGGGATTGACTTTACTAGGTTCCTTGTCAATTAGGTTACGATTTTTTGCCACTCTTCAAATAAAATTGAATTTTGTGCCTTTTTGCCAAATATTTTCCTCGGATATGTATATCCAGATAATCTCACAAATGCTCGATGAGGTCTAGGTTTTTAGTTTTTGTGGAAAATACAATTTACCATCAAAATAGATTATTCAAACAAAATTTTTAAATTTTTTAATAAGTTAAACTAGAAGAAGAAAATGATGAATTATTCGAAAAGCGGTTTGGATATAAGTCGACTGAGAAACAGTCGCTCAAACTAGGCTGATTTCAAGGGCGTACGCAGGATTTCAATCAGGGGGAGGGGGCAAGCTCATTCAAAATTTAAAAAACTAGATTTCTATTTTAATACTGCCGTGCTTAGAAGAAAAAACGTATGTACATAAGGGTGGTCGTTATATGTGCTTTTTGAGTTTTATATTTGGATGAGCCTAAATCGGAGAAAAAATTCCCTAATTTTTCTGATTTTTATTTTCATCCCTTATAGGAGTAAACTAAATTTTCCTTTTTTTGTGTACTAGGATTTTCGTGTAAAATCTGTCAAAAAATTAAAAGCATGTTGGTGGGAAGAAGACAAGAGAAAAATGCTGTAGGATGAACAGTTTTCGCAAAATGATGTTTCAAACTAAACATTTTGTAGAAAAAATATTTTTTTTTCAAAATTTTAAGTTTGAAAACAGTTTTTACTGAATTGGTTTAAACTATATACATGGACTTCTGGCTTTTCAAAAAATTACAAGACATTACTGTAAGTATTGCCGTTGTTTTTTGATATTTTTTTTCTGTTTTATGCAATTGTTTTATTAAATTGCCCCCCTCTCATAGTTTTTTTTTTCTTGTCTACCTCCTACCCACATGCTCCGATTTTTTGGCAGATTTTACCCGAATTTCCTAGTATGCAAAAAAAAGGGAGGGACATTTAATTTACTCCACCTTCAGCGACTATAGGGGGTGAAAATAAAAATAAAAAAAAAAGGATTTTTTTCCTTATTTAGAGCCGATTTAAGTCCATACGAGATTACCTTTTTTTAACGACCAGATCTTCAATCCACTTTTTTCTCAATCATTTCTAACCTATTCAAAGTCGAGATATAGCGGTTTTATTTCTTATCAATAAAATAATAAATAAGTTGTCAAAAATGGCCTGACTCAAAGCATCTGAATAGAAATCAAGTTCTAAGATACCAAATTAAAAGTTTTTTTACTCAAAATAAAAGAATAGCTGCGAGTTAGTTTCTAATAAATGTATTTTATTGAGAAAAAGACACTGATAAAATAAAAGCTCAACATCTCGAACAACTTCCTAGAGAGAAGCGTTTTATATTCATCAGCAAAAAATAAGTGAAATATTGATTAGGGGAGGGGGGCAAGTGCCCCCTGATCCCCCTTGCGTGCGCCCTGGGCTGATTTTTAGTTTTTAAAGTTCAATAAATGGCATTTTTGGCTATTTTGAGGGCCTTGGTAGATTATTACGTTCAAACTGGGTGCATTATTCATTCATGAACAGCTAAGTCAAAAATAAAAGTTAATTTTTTTCAAAATTCAAAAAAAAAAGTTCAAAATCATTGAAACGGATTTTTTAAACAAATATTTTCTTATATATAAATTCTTAAAATATTTTTAAGGACAAATTTTGTAATACAAATGTAAGGTATATTTTTATGCGCAGATCAAAAATAAATTGAAAAAAAATTGTTAACCCCTTTTTGAGATATCAAATTCCAAAAAAAATTGAAACTTTTTATAAAAATTCAAAAACTTTTTTTTTGAAAATTTTGATATGCAATATTATTTAATTTTATCTATGGAAGGAACCAAAAAGGGGACTTTTACATCCCCCTCCAAGATTTTGTTTTCAAAGCTCAATGCTTTTATTAATTTTAAGTCAAACAACCAAAAACCAGATAGTTCTAGGACTACTTATTAATTTTCAAAATATTTAAAAATACAGAAAACAAGAAGACAAACCGAGGCTTTTGATAAATCAACCTGGTATGCTGAAATGTCGAATTCTTCTTTGTTCTACAAGAAAGTTGATGGCTCATTTATTTTTTAATATATTGAAAAGTTAAAGTCTATAGACCCATCCGTTTTTCCGTGCATGACTAAGAATTTATGGAGCATTGAATTTTGAAAACAAAAATAGAACTTATTTACGTAAAGTTTTGAACAAAAAAATAGATTGAATTTTTTTTCAAAATTTAAAGTTCTAATATAATTTTCTTTTAAAATAGTTCAGTAAAACAACGAAAGAAAGGATTTCTTGCCTGACGAAATAGTATTACATGTTGCTTTAAGTGTTCCTGTTATTTTTTATTTTTTTTTTTTCAGTTTAAGTCAATTTTTTTAGAAAATTGGTCCACGCACCAAATGGGTTGAAGGGTAAAAGACCACCCTCCTCTACGATTTTTGTTGTCTTGACCTAACTCACGATCTTGATTTTTGTCACACCTTAGGTGAATTAACCCTGTATACCTTAAACTTAGCATTAAAGATTGATCTTGTTAAATTATTGATTCTTTACCTTATCGTATTGAAACAGTATGGCTAACTTTTAACCTATTGTTCTGTGAACATTCTAGAACGAGCTTAAGAATTCCAAAATAAAACCACTCATCTTGAACTGTTTTTACTAACAACATTAACAGTACATAATACAAATTATGTAGAGCATATGAAATCTACAATTTTATGCCACCATATCTGACGGCTGTAACACAAGCAGTAAGGAGATGCTTCCCGTTCCTTTTCTCACCAAACCAGCTTATTACGAAAGCTTTTAACTTGTCGACCACTTCACCAATATTGAAACCCGTCTTGACTTCGAATCAGTCTCAAGCCATGAAAAATATCAACCCCTTAAGTAAGCAGCGGTTTATTTATATTTACATTGAATAAACAAACTTAAAAACACCAATACAACTTAACAATCGAACCATAATGTGAATAGGAGAGGACAAAAAAGCTTATTTGATTATTGAGAAATAAAAAATTTATTTGTACCTAATGTGATGATATAAAGCTAAGTTTGTATTCATGTTAATTTTTTACTAGGCAATCGGTAGTATTGAGACACCTTACCATATACAAATACACACACAATGGAACCATATTCAACGAATAATAACAACCATTATGCTTATTTGTTTGTATTGCAGTGATGGTAAGGTAACCTGGTGTCTTACTGTCTTTCTTTGTTGCTTCTTGACCAAACAGAATCGACTTAAAACTCAACAAATAATCGAAACTCTGATATACTCACCTCAGCACTTTACGTGGTGAATTTCATATTTATTTTTAAACATTTTTTCCATTTCCATTTCCATTTCTGTTGCGTTTACGTTTTTCCGTCGTCAATTGTATGCGATTTGGTCCGGTCCATCTATAAGTTTGTAAATATTTTTCTGTCATCATCGTTCGTCACCATAGTAGTAGATAGCTTCAAGTAACTATAAAGCTGCAACTTGTTGGCCATAAAGACGTAACATTACGTACGAAATCAGATTCAGAGCCGTCGCTATACGAGTAGATACACAACACAGTTGTCGTCGCTTAGTGTTGCCTCATTGCTTTTTGCTTACTTATGCGCGCTATAGTATCTATAGCCAACTCCAGAGCCACAGCTACAGCCACAATCAAAACCACTTACGGATAGAAGCTAGCTTCCAAGTCGGTCGAGTTAGTACATCTTGGACTTTTGTACATTTAGCATGTACAAGACGAATTAAACATTTTCATTTTTTTTCGGCGAATTCATCTTATTGGATATACCTACTTCAGTTTGAAATTTAATTTAATTTTGTCTTTATTTTCCGTTAATATTTCGACTTTATTTTATTGTTGTTGTAAGTGTTGAAGTTGTGTCTTGTGCCGCTAAGAAATATTATTATTTGTCCGTTATTTTTCTTTGCACTTCTTGTGGATTTACCATACAAAATAAACAAAACCAAAAAAAGTATCATTTGCTGCTATTGAATAACCAACGGTCAATTGTTGATTTCGAAATCAAATTTAAAGTTCGAAACCGTGTTAATGGCCAAATGAGACCAAGGTCAAAGAAAAGTTTGAAAAGTGTTTAAAAAGTGGTGAGAAGTTGTATTTTTTTTTCTCTTGGAAAAAGGAAATAAAACAAAAAAAGATACAAGCGTGGATATTAGTTTTTTGTGGATACATTACATTCCTGATAAACAACGAAATTTTCACATTACAATTCGATTAAAAGTGTAAGTGTTTAAAAAATAATTATTAAAATTAAAATAAGAACAAAATCTTCAATTTTCATAAATTGTGCACATGTTGGAATTGAAATTTATTTCATTAAAGTATAACCAGTACCTATTTATGGGCCTATAGTCATTGTAGGCCTGGAATCTTTGAGTTTATAAATTATCTACAAAAGTTATTTAAGGATCAAAATTCTTATTTTGAAGTATGAAGGTGAAAAAGGCAGCTACATTCATGAACATAAGTAAATATGTATTGGCAGAATTCAAATCGAATACCTATATGGAACAGAAATCCCCAATTTTATTGATCAAAAATGTTGGTTTCAAAATGAATAGATACCTATGTACTAAATAAGTAAAAACAAATCTTAGAAAAAAGAAGTTCTCATAATGTTCAATTTTTTCGAAAGCTTAAAGACCAAAAATAATTAAGTTTTTAAGGCGAGAATACCTCAGGAATGTAAGCTTGAAAATATTTGTTTTTTGTACTAAAATTCCTTCTGTACCTTGGTTCTTGGTTCTTGGTTCTATTGACTTAAGTTCACTTTTTGACTCAGCGGAAGATATGTTCTACGGCTGTAATAAGTGCAAAGGTACTCCAATTGTTTCTTAACAAGATACGGATGGTTTAATTTCAAAAGTTTTAAGCATTTTTAGAAATAAAAAGCAAGACTTTCGTTTTCTCAAAAATTATCGAAATGGACACTGGCCGTTTTAGAACCAAGGCATAGAGTTATGCGAGTGCATTCAAATAGATTCTTTAAGTGTAATGAAATAAGATTAGGTTTTTGACATTTAGTTAAAACTAAAGCACTTCATTTAATAAATTAGTGCCTATTTTTAGTCAAGAAAATCACCCGTCCCGAATAAGCGGGCGTAAATAGACGCCTCTCCCTTATATATATTTTTTTTTTTTCAAATACCTACATGCCTGAGAATTTGTTTCCAATGACTTGACAATTAAGTCAGAAACACCCTCTAATTTCATTATATCAGAGGTTCTATTAATTTTTTTAATGTTATATGTACTTCCAAATGCAGGGAATTCGTTTAATTTTAATTAATGTGGACAAAATAGCATAGTGGCGTGTCCAGTCGCATTTTTGCAGAGTGGCGATCTTTTCAAGACTTCCTTCATTATTCTACGAAAAATTAAAGTTGGTGGGCATATGGGTTTTTAATCCAATCTTTTTTTTTTAAATCAAGGAATTACCTCATAGATACATATATGTATATTCTTTCTTTTCGGGAGCGGCTAAATCCGGAGAACGCGGGGCCCTTTGACTTCAAGAATTTTTCCAACACGATTCTGTATTAAGCAGCATCGATGTTTGATGTTGATTGGTGATTATTGCCATACCGACTTCATTTTTAAAGACTACACCAAATTGTAATTTAAAGAGGATGTAATTGTCGTTGACGAACTTCTCTTCTCTTTTTATTGACGAAGCAAATGGCCGCGTTCCGATGTTATTTTTCAGTTATTTGGCTAGATTTGTGTTGTTGTAATCCCTTGTTAAAACACAGCAGCTGATGACAAAACAGCTGTTGGCAGAAAAGAAATCCCATCAAACTATCCTAAAAATTTTTGGATACGAAGCTATCCTATGAGAAATGTCAACAACAGCTGACTTGCGTTCAGACACATGCATGGATACAAAGCTATCCTAGATAGGCTATACATTGAAACTTGTAGGGCCTATCCCAAATATTCTAGGAAGGATACTCAGCAATCCAAGTAGAAATTTCAAAACAGCTGATATGTAACAAGAAGTTTGAGTTGTTCATATTGAGTGTTGTTTTTTTTTTTTTTTGAGAACAAAATAAAAAAATTAGATGTAAATACAAAATGCATATTTCCATCACCTTGGACTCCACTCAACAAGAAAAAATAAATAGAAAAAGACTTGGTTAAAAACTTACAATTTGTTTGCCGATAAATAAAATTTTAAATGTAATTTCTTGGTCAGCTGGTTTCAGCTAACCTATCCGGTTTGGGTCGTTCAAAAACGTATCGGCTACTTAGTTATCTTAGATAACATATACGATAGCCGGCGGAATGTGGCTACTAAGGAGACAAATGAGCTTCATCATTTTTTGTTTTCTGCAAATCGAGCCGGGCTGAAAATCAGTATGTGTAGATTAGGGTGGTCGTTAAAAAAAATCATCTTGGATGAGCCTTAATTGGCTCTAAATGAAGAAAAGAACATTCCCTATTTTGTATCAGATTTTTATTTTCATCCCCTGTACCTGTAATCGTTGTTAATCGAGGTTTAAATAAATTCCCTATTTATTTTTTGCATACAGTTGATTCGCGTAAAATCTGCCGAGAAGTAGACAGTAACCAAATCCTCTGGGAAGTGGGTAATATTTTCCCTTGCTTGGGCAGGGATTTTTTGATGAACAGTTTTGGTTTTGGCAAAACAATAATTGTTTAAAACTCAACATTTTGAAGAAAAATTAAATTTAAGTTTGGAAAAAAAATAATAATTACCCCCTTCAGTATAGTCGCTGTAAGGGGTAATTAATTTTTTCATTTTTTTTGTTTTTAATGAAAATTCAAATCGGAAAAAATCAGGGAATTTGTTTGCCTTCATCTGAAGCTGATTTAGGCCCATCCAAATATGAAAAACTCTAAAAAGGCAGTGAGAGCCATAGTGACCTAACTGCAATTTTATCGAAATTGTTTTTAATACAAAAGTTTAATCTGTGTGTATTAAGAAATATTTCTGCATTTAAGTTTTTTGAATTTCTAGCTCCATGCCATATACGTACATACAGGAATTTTAACATTTTAGGCCAACCACAAAAAAATTAATACTTTGGGTGCAAGAGTGGCCTAACTTATAAAGGTATTTTGAAGGATCATTGATACCAAATCAAAAACCTTTTATTTTCGTTTCATATTACAAATAAAATAAAATGCACGACTGGATCGCACGTACTTGCTCTTATGTTCAAGTTGTGTGGAACTTAAGAACTTTAAAAAATATTCAAGTAATTATAGAAAAAGTATAAAAAAGCATTTAAATCGTTTTTTTAATTGTTTAAACAGCCTGATAAATAACTTAGAGCGCAAAAAGAAGTATGCCATTTGATAACTTAAAAAAATATCAATATATGCAAAAAAAAAATTTAAAATCGTTGGAGCCGTTTTCTTAAAAATTAATTTTTTATATATAAAATTTTTGTTACATTTTTCAAAAAAATATTTGGTATGCCAGTTTTGTGGACATATTAATATACATTTAAAACTGATATTTCAAAACAATTCATCAACCCGTTTTTGAAATATTGAATTTTCAAAAAAAAAATTTGAATCTTTTTTTAAAAATCCAAAATTTATTTTTTCAAAGATTTTGGTATGCAGTATTATTTATATTCTAACAGAGCTTTTGTGCAAAAAATTTTATTGAAATCGGATGAGCGGTTAATGAGAAAACCAAAAATCAAAAAAACCGTTATATGACAGGTACCGTTAATAAATGTTTTTGGTGATTTTTTTTTTACTAGAAGGTATATCATATCTACAATAATACACTGATTTTTACTTGCGATATAGGTACTATAGGGCAAGTTTTGGATTCGTGCAAAAAAAAAATTTCGAGATAACAATCAAACATGACATTACGATGATAGAGAACACGAAAAAAGTGGGTGGCACAATTCTGTCTGTCTGTCTGTCTGTCTGTCTGTCTGTCTGTATGTACCTGAACCTACAGCCTAAACCACTAAAGCGATTTTCTTCAAATTTTGAACTTAAGGTTTTTTTGTAACTCTCCAGAGGGGAAATTGAAATTTTTTTTTTAGCTCAAAAAATAACGGTACTTGCCATACAACCGTTAAGGAAAAGCTTATTTATCTCAAGAACGGCTCCAACGATTTTGATTAAAAAAAATCAGTGTATTACTGTAGACATGATGTAAATTTCAATAAGAAAAAAAATCACCAAAAACATTTATTAACGGTACCTGCCATATAACGGTTTTTTTTTATTTTTGATTTCCTCATTAACCGCTCATCCGATTTCAATGAAATTTTTTGCACAAAAGCTTTGTTAGAAAATAAATAATACTGCATACCAAAATTTTTGAAAAAATAAATTTTGGATTTTTAAAAAAAGATTCAAAATTTTTTTTTCAAAATTCAATATTTCAAAAACGGGTTGATGAATTATTTTGAAATTTCAGTTTTAAATGTATATTAATATATACTCAAAACTGGAATACCAAATTTTTTTTTGAAAAATGTTACAAAAATTTTATATATAAAAAATTAATTTTTAAGAAAACGGCTCCAACGATTTTTAATTTTTTTTTTGCATTTATTCATATTTTTTCAAGTAATCAAATGGCATACTTTTTTTTGAGCTCTAAGTTATTTATCAGGCTGTTTATACAATTAAAAGAACGATTTAAATGCTTTTTATACTTTTTCTATAATTACTTGAATATTTTTTAAAGTTCTTAAGCCCCACACAACTTGAACATAAGAGCAGAGTACGTGCGATCCAGTCGTGCATTTTATTTTTATCAAAATCGTTGGAGCCGTTTTTGAGATAAATAAGCTTTTCCTTAACGGTTGTGTGACAAGTACCGTTATTTTTTGAGCTATAAACAAATTTCAATTTCACCTCTGGAGAGTTACAAAAAAACCTTAAGTTCAAAATTTGAAGAAAATCGCTTGAGTGGTTTAGGCTGTAGGTTGAGGTACGAACAGACAGACAGACAGACAGAATTGTGCCACCCACTTTTTTCGTGTTCTCTATCATCGTAATGTCATGTTTGATTGTTATCTCGAAATTTTTTTTGCACGAATCCAAAACTTGCCCTATAGTACCTATGTATATCGCAAGTAAAAATTAAATAATGTATGTTAATTTATTTAAATGCAACAAGTTTTTGAAATTATTTAAAACTACAAGTGTTTAAAAACTTATTTTTACTCTACTGAAAGTAATGAAAAATGCAGTTAGGCTTCTATGGCATTCACGGCCTCAATTGATTAGGGGCTGAAAGCTTTATTTAGTTTAGTTTTGAAATTGAAAAGGAACATTTTGATCTGGAATACAAGCTAAGAAAAATAACTCTAAATTTCTTTATTCCGTCATAGGTAACAATGAAAAAACTTTTGAAATTTATTGGGACCCTAGTTCACTTTTCATTTTCACTTTCCATTTTGCAGCACTGCAGATATTGAATTTTTTCCATTTTTCAGAATGTTATGAAAAGTTAAAACTTTAATTGCTTCAACAGTTAAAAAAAAAAAATAAATTCCCTAGATGGGAAAATTATTTTTTTTTTAGCTCGAAAAATAACGGCACTTGCATACAACCGCTAAGGAAAAGCTTTTTTATTTCAAAAATGTCTCGAATGATTTTAATTTTTAAAAATCAGTGGATTATTTAAGGTATGGTGTTTTTGTTGGTAAACAAAAATTTACCAGAAAGAAAAACTGTTATTAACGGATATCAGTGACACAACGGCTTTTTAATTTTCAATTATCTTATTAATGGCTCCACCGATTTCAATACTAATTTTTATGCAAAAGCTGTTTTAAAATTTCAATGATATATGTATAATAACGTATCAAAATTTTGAAAAAATTAATTTTGGATTAAAAAGAATATATTATTTTTTGAAAATTCAATATTTCAAAAACAGGTTGATTAATTTTCTTTAAACTAGGTTTATAAATATATTTTAAAAAATATTCAAAATTGGCACACCAAAAACCGTTTTTTAAAAATGTTACCAAAATTTTTTATTTAAAAAAAATGGTTTTTAAGAAAACAGCTTCAATTATTTAAATTTTTTTGTTGCATGTATTCATATTTTTTCAAGTAATCAAATGGCATGCATGGATTTGAGTTCTAAGCTATTTTGAGAGTATTTCATACCAATAAAAACGATTTAAATTTATATTTTTTTATATTTTTAATATTTTTTTAATAGAAATTGCTTGCATAGTTTAAAAGTTCTTCAGTTCCAAGTAACTTCAACATAAGAACAGGAACGTGCGATCCAGTCGTACATTTCAGTTGTTCTTTGACTGGTGACAATGTTTAATTAGTCAACAAACTTAAGCCCCATGATATACATATTCCTCAATCCAAAATGCGTCGCTATGTGATTTAAAAATCCAATAAATCAATTAAAATAGTTGGAAAGTGCAACAAAAAGGTATTGGTGAACTAAGTTCGTCTTAAGGTCTGAAAAGTTTAAACAACCAAACATATAATTGAACCACCAGTTGGAAGAAGGGAATAAATCCCAAAATTTCCAAAAATGACTTTTTGATGCAAATGTCTTCTCTATACGTAGACACATCTGTTAGGTCTAAAAAAATAGTAAAAACTATTTTCATTGTAGAAATTTTAGGGGTTTTAAAAAGCATTAGTTGGAAGAAGGAAACAAATCCCGGATTTATTTCCTTCTTCCAACTGATTATTTTATTTCTTTTTAACATAACTCTTGAATTGGTTTATCTACTCAGTTTTATGTCGCCACAAGCAAATAAACAATTATTGAATTGGTGGGTTACAAATCACGCTTTAGCACTTTTGAGTTATTGAATCGCAGATTGATTTATCAGCACAGTTAACTCAGCTAGTTAAAATAGATAAGATATCGCCCCCGCAGAAGCAAAGTGGCTTATCTCAAAATCTAACGTTTTTCAGAAAATAGATTTGAAATGGTGTTGTTAAGCTTAAAAAAAAAATTATTTAAAAAAAGGGACACTTATATGTCGTTTTGCACGCTAATATTCAATAACCATTTTGTATTTTTTTTTCTATATACCTACTTAATCAATATCGTAATTTTCAGTTCTATTGGAACATAAAACGATATGGTAATGTTTTAAATAACAGACAAAAACTTATATATTATTGAACACACTATTTTTTTGAAGTTATTATTTATTTATTTTTATATTTTTAGCTTTATATTTGAAAAATAAAAACTTTTGCTGTTAAATTTGTATTTTATTTTGAAGTTTAAATTTTCAGTTGGAAGAAGGAAATAATTCCAAGCTTTTTAACACGGTTTATCTAGCTACTAGGAAGCGAAAGAAAAAGAAAATATATCTCATGCGAATCAAAACAAAGAGAACCTTATTTTATCTATGCATGAAAAATCTGAGAACCGTCAAATAAAGAAGTTATTCAGTTTTTTGCATTTTCCCAACAGTTAGCTCTGATGGATTTATTCCCTTCTTCCAACTGGTGATTCAATTGTATATTTACTTTTTTACTTTTTTCAAATCCAAAATTTTACTTGTCGTATATTCGTAGAAAAATCTGAATTTTTGTAGCACAGATAAATCTTTGTAATTCTTTATTACAAGAAAAAAAATTGTGCAAATAGTTCGAAATTTTTTTTCAATTTGTAAAAAATTCCACTTATTGTAAAATGAAATCGAATCTTACAATTTTTTCGTCTCTTCACAAATGTTTCAACAAAGCCATGGTGCGACGACGGCGACGTGCGACAAAGATTTAAATATGAGATTTATAGATAACAAGTATGTACAAGTTGATGATTGTAAATTTATTGTTAATGTTGCAATAGGCCGCTGCTGGTGCAACAAGCATAGTTAAGTTGTAAAATTTTATTTTTTTTTTAAACAGATCGTACCTAAGCGCACTTTTTTATCTGAAATTGTGTGTAGAAAAGTTATAAAATTTCGGAAGACTTATATCAGTTGACATTGACAGTGAAAATATAATTTGTTGAGCTATAAACACAAGTATATGTACAAACTTTACTTTGTATTTTTCTTTTACAGTAGAGTTGGGGTATAGGAAAAATGTAAAACTATTGCATTGAGAATATTTTGTTGTTTTATTTCAAGAAAATGTAATTCTTTAACACTTTTGCAATGTTACAAGACCATGTTCAATCGGATCGTAAATACCCCTTCAATTTCAATTTCAAGTAGGTATCTAGATCAAGAATCTAATCACCACCCGTTGTTATTGTTGTTGTAGTTGTCCTTCTATGATAATTATTATGTGTTCTGCTGTGTTTTGTCTGTGTTGTAAGCGTATAGATTTTTTTGTTTGTAACTCATTCAAATTGTAATTATACAGTGATTTGAAATTAGTTACAGGTAATTAAATTAAATATGAGTACGACGGAGTAGGTATGTGCTATTCAAAAATATTGACATTTTCACTTCTAAATGCAAATAACCATATGCCTTGAAATGGATTTTAAATTGACAAGAATAATGTAGAATTAACTTGACAGGATAAGAAATAAGTACACAAAAAAAAATAAATAAAACAAGTTTGCCTCTAACTGTTACTGTTTGTATACGCATGTCTATTTCTATTTCAGTCAAAATGAATATAGACGGAAATAAAAAAAAAAATGACACGTTACATTTAATCCACATGATCTGATCATCTATATAAAGTAGGTACACTATTATAATAGTCTAACGTGTTCTATTGTGAGTAACTAATTTTATAGTAATCCAGTGGTGGATTTATTAATTAATTCCTCATGGGCAGTTAAAGAAATATAGAAGGTCAATTTTTTTCTTAAACTAACAATTAAATTTTCATTAAAGTGTTTTTATTTTCGGTCTTAAAATATAAAACTGAGTGTTTTTGAAAATTTGCATGTATGCACCTATAAGCAGCTATTTTTGTTTGTATGCGATACATGGAGCTATCATGCTAACTTCGCGGCTCAAAATGGGACCTTGAAAGAAACTTACAGTTTTTTTTTTGGCATTTCCCCATTTTGCAGTTCACCAAATAAGGGTGCAATTGAGTGACCTTAGATCACATCGAATACCTCAGAAACCAATCGTACCAGGAACTTATTGTATGGCTCCATTATTGTATTTGCATTACAATAATAAGCTTGGCCCTTATTTTGAAGTCCTTAATAAAAAAAAAAAAATTCACAGTAAAGTACGAGTAATAGCTATCATGTTGTATCTTAGGAGCCGATTATGCTAGGAACTTGGAGTAAGGCTTAAAATATGCAGTTTTTTAGCATTTTAACGAAAGGCTATGTCCAAATTTTGAAGTAAACTTCACTGGTAATTTGTAGCTTTACTCTTAGTTGCTAGAATGCTTGGCTCTTGAGATACACATGTGACTCGTAACTTCAAAGTGAAGTCAATTAAGTGCCTATTTTTTAAATTAAGGACATACAAATTTGAATCTAGCCTATTCTTGAAATACAAAAAATAGCAAATGATTAATTCCTGAGATACAGGAAGTTTGCTTACCTGCTAAGATATAAACCAAATTTAGATTCCTGAATAAAATAGAATTGATTTTTTTCTTTCATATTACTCTGGTCTGCAATTATTAATACCTACATGAAGACCATCGGTATTAATTTGATAACGACAATTTTGTTTATTACTTAAAGTCTGAAGCAAAACATAATTTTCCTCAAGAATTCTTAATTATAATTATTAATTTCTAATAGGAACCTTATCAATCCAGAACAAGTTTTACCAGATCGAATAGAGGAAAAGCTTTGTTACTAAATTGAGCGAAAGAGTTTTTCGCAGACTTTTTATTTAGAGCTGACAAAATTTATCGCCCCAACAGTAGGTGTATGTAGGAATGGTCACTGTTCTGCTTCCATTACAAGTCCGCTGATGCAGGGATACACCTAACTCAATAATACTTTGTCTAGTGACAACTTTTCAGTGAAAGAAATAAAAAAACAAACACCAAGTGACCTAATTACTGCAAGAACCCATGAGTTAATGTTTGTTTCTTCTTTTTTTTTGCTAAATTTCCGTATTAGTTTTATGGGACGAATGTAGAAAATAAAGTAAAATGATTCAGTTTGCAGCAAAGTGTGTCACTATGTGGTTAGTTTTTTTTTATACGGATTACTTAAGTGTGGTAAATACTTTTAATCTGTATAAAGATTTCCTGGATTCAGTGTTACCAAAGTCTTAAGATCGTATTACTAAACCGAAAAATAAATAACTGTTTTAATAGGTAAATGAAACGCACTTTGGAGAAGTTTTTTTTGTTAATATTGATGCAGTGCAGAGAATATGCCTGCAGTTTTTGTTACTACATTAATTTATACTATGGCGAGTTAATAACAAATATCTTCAACAAACATTATTATCGTCACTCTGAAGGAAAAATGATTCACCTAAACAAAGTTATTTTTAATCGGTTTTCAATTCTCTATTTATCAACTTTCTTCACAATTAAAATCAGCTTGTTTTTATCCTTTGTTGCCCGAATTATTTCTCTTTCCTTATTTCAAGGAAGGTTTCAAATTAAAACTACTGCGACGCGAGAGAAGAACATTTAGTGAAGTGGTTTCAAGTTGTAACCACCTAGTAACAAAGGGTTAAGTTTTGTTAGTTTGTTCATATCCCGCAACCCGCATCACTTATGGAACAACGATCACATATTAGGAAATGCGTGTTTTGATTTTTAAGTTAAAACACAAGTTTTTTTTATTAAAAGAAAAATGATCTTTTGCAAAAGTGCCATAGCTACACAAATCTAAGGTATTATACTGCGCAGGTTGTCAAAACTGAAATTGTCGGAAATAAAAAATGACTGTGAACGTGAGGAAGAAAGCACACTTAAAAACAACAATAAATTAAAATTGAGATTGGCAGTCCCCGTAAAAACAACAACAAATATTGACATTTGATATATGCGCAGAAATGAGAAAAATCAAAACTCTAATGATAATACATTTAATATGTGTACTGTGCTCTTGGGCACCTGTGCTGTTTTGATATTAAAACTGGACCGATATCACGTTAAACCAAAATGATCGGTTGATCGTTTTGTCAAGGATTGCTAATGTGGTTTGAAAAATTAAGTAAAACTAAGACATGAGTATGTCTTTTTCTTATATTTTTGTTTTCTTTCTTAAATTATGGAGAATAATATTTTTCCATTTAATCGAGATCAAGGATTGGTATTAATGTTCTTTCCAGACTGCTTGCAAATCAATAGTTTTAAATTTTCCCTAAGACTCTGCCTGCCAATGTAGGCTATGCAGGTCCTTAAGGGAAACTTTAACTGTTTAAAAGATTAAATTATTCAGAGTGTCTAGATTTTCTGAAACTCTTACCAATAAAACTTAGAATCTTTCAACAACATCAGTATTTCAAAGTGATTTATTTTCAAAAATACATTTTTTATTACTTTTTCATTAGTTTTCTTGGACAAAAGTACTTTTAGTTGACCATTCACGTAACTTCGTTTCTCCCCAGAACATACCAGTCGACAGGCAGGTACATATTTCCAAAAAAAGTTTTTGGGCAACAGTATCTTGGGACTTGTACTGCCATTCATTTGGTATAAGGTCAAAATAAAAAGTGGTAAGAGGCCGGTATAAAATAAAAATTTGGACCCATACAACGCTGAAAAATTCCAAGCTTTACCGGTAAATCACGAATTTCAATATTTCAGGGCCTTAAAAAAATGTTTATTTATGGTGCCTCCCAAAGAACCATTTTTTTTTCCATTTTCCTGAACACCATATGACTGGTTTGAATATTGTTTGTACGTAGAAGGTAGGGAAGGAAGGAAAATAAAAAGTATTATGTATATTAAACTTTCGAAAAAGTAAATCATATTTTGAAAAGATATTCCAAATGTTTTCTTCTGAAAACTCAATTTCGAAAACGATAGTCGATTTTAGAAATACTTGGTGTCTAACGGTTATAAGGGCATTAACAAGTGTTAAGAGTACCTTCCGTATAGAACATTTTTGTTTTCTTTATTTTGCGATTTCTCATTATTGGCTGAACGAAATAAACATGAGGTTTTATGTACGATTGCAAATTCAAAAAAAAAAGTTGAAAAAATATTGCATATCAAAATTTTGAATAAGGAAACTTTTTTGATTTTCGAAAAATTTTCAATTTTTTTTTCAAAACTCGATTGGTATGACATAATCGTGCATTTTTTCAATACTTCGTAAGTCGGAAAAAGAAAAACAGAAGGTAATGCAACCGATTATTAAAATTAAAGAAATATAAATAAAAAAAAATCTTTATATTTTATTGAATTCTTTGATTTTTGTTGAGAAATAAAAACCCAATGATATAAAAGAGATCTTTTAAATTTATATTGTTCAATATTTACTTTAAGTTCAGGGTAATATCCGGATTTTGTTACATTTTTTTCAAATTCAAAACTAATCAAGGTTTTTCCGTTATTTTATTACACAAAATTAATATAATTTTATTAATATACCTACTAATTTTGGTTTTTAAATTTTCAAATATTTTTTTATTATTCAGTTCTTTAGAAATTATTCAATGATTTGTAAAATTTTAATAAAAATAAAAATATATTTGAAGGTCAACTTTATTTTTCAGTTGTAAATGAAATCAAATTAAAATCTTCATTAATTTACATATTTTTTCGTTTGAATTTTGCCCAAAACATATCACGCATATCATACACCCATATAGGGCTCTATTTCCTATTAAATTGTATGTCGTGATATTCAGCACGTAGACTTCAAATGAAGATGTCATATTAATTGTTGATGTAAACACTGATTGACAGTATTTTGTCAAACAAAGTTACACAACAAAGTGAGATTGCTTGAATACAAAAAAAAATTAAGCAATTTGAAAATTGCCACCATAGTAAATTAAAGTATAGGTACATAATGTAAGTACTTGTACATATTTAAAATAGTAACAATTTTTTTAAATAAATATGTATATTAATGTATACCTATCTGTTCCTGTTAAGCCCTGGATAAATTGAAATTCTAGTTCTATTCTATTCAGGCGCGGATACAGGGGGGGGGCAATGGGTGCAATTGCCCCCCCCTGGGCAGGAACGAACGAAGCATAAAATGTGAATTTAATAGAATGTAATCAAAAAAAGGTTATTTCGTTATACGTTTATAAAATGTTTTTCTTGGCAGCGCAGCGTTGCAGCAATGAGTGGTTGTGCGTTGGCTGATTGCTGACCAAGTTCACTTAAGAAAAGTTCCGCCACAAATAGCCTTTAAATCGACCGAGTGGATAGCTTATAACTTCGGTTTTAGATGGCCGATCTTCAAAGTTAAGGTCTTTAATTAAAAGATAAATGTCCGGCTACATTACTGTATAGCATTTTTTGAGAAAAGTCAATTTATTTCGTACTAGGGAGCAGGGTGAATCCCAAATCGACTTGATATTCAGTTTTCAAAATGTTGTGAATGAAAAATTTCACAATTTGAAAATAATGTTTTAAAAAGTTATTGCTCCATCTCTAACCCTATACTCTACAATTTTTGTATAGGGTTTTAATAGCTAAATTTAACGGGGAGGTGGCAGGGGCATTTATCTAAAAATAACCTTAAACTTGATTTTAATTTAAGAACAAATTAAATCTTTAAAATACGTCGATTTAATTAGCTTCAAAAATTTCTAACTTTACTTAAAATGCTCCGATCTACAGGATAAAGAGAATTAAAGTTAAAATAGTAAACTTCATTTGTGTATAAAAGCTATTGAGAAATACCAAAAAAATTCATACTAAAAAGATTATAGAGTTCTTAAATGTGCGATTCCATTGATATCTGTCTTCCTCTCTTGTGAGCTTATTTCATGACTGTGTCTGTTCACATTCGAGTTTTACTCTCGACAACTTCTTCAAAGCTGCTCGCCTTCTTTTTACTCTGAAATTTATACGCACCTTAAGAGTATGCATATGTGCGCATGTGTGCAGATGAGCTGCACATCTATTAGCCATAAGATACGTTTTTGATGTACATATATAAGTATTCGTGAAGATTTAGTCACTTTCGTCGAAGCGTTTCAGGAATTTTAGTGTTCCATATTATTAAACTGGCGAAAAGTACGAATTCAACGAAGAAGATTGGAGAGAAATCAGGAAATGACTACAGCAGTCACTGCCGAAGAGAAGTTGAATAGAACTTTTACAACTAAGGATAGTTCTATTTGGTCGTTTTTGAAAACGTTAAGTTAACGTCAATTCGATTGTCAAATTGTCTTCATTTTTTGGCGCAAATATTGCTATCGTATGGAACTGCATCAGTCGATGGTCTGAGCTTGTATGAAACATTTTTATGAAAACTTTACCAAGGCTAAGTATATTGTAAATGAAATGTATAACCAAAGTAAGTTACAATTGAAATGGCTGAGCCGAGAAAGTAGGACGAAAAGGTTTAATAAAAAGTGCTTTTTCTTTTTATTTTCCACTATAATCATTGTTTTATTTCAATGTCGAAAAGTTTGGTTTTGTACCGATGAACGAATGATGAGCAAACGGTACGGTTCATCTCGGTTTTAATCTATAATTTAAGTTTAGCTTGATACAACTATTGTCAAGTTAATGCAATGGTGTTATTTGCACACAATCTTTTTTATCAACGTCTTTCAATTTTCATGGAAACGCATTTCTTGACGTTTATGAACACGTTCTCCGGCTTCTCAATATTTGTGTTGCCAACTCGATTTTTTTAACTGCAGAATTGCACCCACACATGATATTTTCGAACATGTGACAAACTGCATTATCGAACACAATGCTTATGCAGTACAACTTGTATTTGTAGTTTGCGTTTGAGAATACTCTGCAAACTAAATTTTGTATGCTGATGACCTTCTCGAAAACGACCTTTTACTGGCAAGCTTGTCCCAGCTAAAAGAAGAGGATGGAAATTTCACTCGAACTCGAACGTCATGTGTCTGAAAAGGAACATACCATTGTACCATTATGTTTTCCGAGCATAATTGTGGAGTAACGCAGATCCAGAGAGAACTCAAAAGCGCTGAAAAGACACCATGCTATAGCTACTAATTGCAAAACTTAATTTCACAAAGTTCAAAGTACCCGCTGTTCGAGACACTGTGGCAGTTATGAAAGAGTTAATTGCTTTCTTCAAATTTCAAACTCATCAACCCACATTGCTTTGTGTGATAAAGCGTGTAGAGCGGTATGAAGTGTACTCAAATTTCCTGTATCTCATCAAGATTTTAGAAACTGACGAAAATTGCCCCCCCCTGAACGAAATCCTGGATCCGCGCCTGATTCTATTCACCGGTAAAGCTTAGAATAGCTATTTCAGCATTCCTCCTGGACTTTTACAAACATTCATCCGTTAAGCAACCCACCTTATTTTGTTTAAAAAAAATGTTGACATCTAGCCCAAGTCGGAATGAAAAAAAAATGCTGAATTGCAAAACATTGGATTTGTGTATTTTTTCATTTTATTCGTTAGGGGGGTTCATAAAGAGTCTAAGAAAAGTTTTCGACCTCCTATCCCCATTGCATTGACCGCCATCTTGGAATTAAGAAAGTTAAGTCTTTGTTAAATAGCTCGCCAACTTTTGACTTAAAATGCTTTTGATAAAAGTTGTTCAAAATTCAATTATCTACAACTTTGGTTTGAAAAAAAAAAGGATCATGACATTGTAATTCAATTAACTCATTAATGAGCGTTTTTGAACTACAAAAATTTAATATTTTTTTTCGATTTGTTGAAAAAGGAAGGTAAGCATTGAATAACTACAAATAGAAGGGACACCGGGCAAAACGTCCACTAGGTGTCCTGACAATATTATGTAGCCTGTTGCTGCAGTCGCTCTATCAAATACAACACCCCTGTAATAAATTTGCTCCTTAAAAGTTTGTTCCTTTTGGGAAATTTCCTTTATTGCCGAATAAGAAAGGGAAGACATGTTTTTTTTTCATAGAGCATGAAAATGATGAAAGGATTTTTTTGAGGCTCTCTTAGCCGAGGAGAAAACCAATAATTGTTTGAAAAGGATATTAGAGCTTCATGGGTGGCCACTGGATTTGCTTGGTGTGACTGTCGTTGAGCAATGTTCGGTGTCCCCTTCTATTTGTAATTATTCAATGGTAAAAGAATCTAAAACCAAGTTTTCGACTGGCCAGCTGTTAAACTTTGGCCACCATCTTGAATTTAAGGAAAATGGCTTTTGTAAAATATACAGGGCGTCTGTTAGTCTGACTGTCTGTCTGTCCGTTCATCTACAGCTTAAACGGCTCGATCGATTTTCTTCAAACTTGGTACATAGGGTTTTTTTGGTGATTATGCCCACACGTTTTTTCATTTTTTTTAGAACCAAAAATATCGTTATCTGCCATACAATTTTTCTTAGCAATTTTAAATAATCGTATTTTTCTCACAAACGGCTCGACAATTTTTCCTTAAAAAAAAAATTCAATAAATTTAATTTAATTTATTTTAGTAAAGGCTTTCTTTGGGTGGAAAACCATTTTTCAAAAACGGTTATTAATGGTACCTCCCAAAGAACTATTTTTAAAATTTTTGATTTTCTTCAAAACGGTACGATCGATTTCAATTATTTTTTTTCTACAGAAACATCCAAAAACTATAAATAGCTTTGTGTATCAAAATTTTTGAAAAAATATTTTTTTGATTTTTAAAAAATGTTTCAAAATTGATCGATTTTTTTTGAAAATCTATATTTAGGAGTTTTTTAGTACTCTCTAAAATATTTTTAGAAAAAAATTTACATTTATGAAAAAATAATGGTAATGGTTCCATACAAAAGTCAAAAACCGCAATGGAAAATATTTTTTGCTCAAAAACGACTCGTACGATTTTGATTAAACTTAATTCATGTACTAAAATTAGTATGATCTACTATCAAAAATTATAAAATCGTACACTTAATTAATTAATAGTACCTGTCCTAGAACGTATTTTTTTATTTTGAATTTTTTCGCTATCGGCTTAACGGATTTGGATGCACTTTTTACAAATTTCAGATAAGAATAAATAATATTGCATATCAAAATAAAAAAAAAAAGTTTTTGAATTTTTAAAAAAAGGTTCCATCTTTTTTTTTTTGAAAATTCGATATCTCAAAAACAGGTTCACAATTTTTTTTAACTTTTGTTTTTACGTACACACAAATATATACTTGAGATTTGCATACCGAAATTTGTTCTTAAAAATGTTTTAAGAATTTTATATATAAAAAATTATTTTTTTAAAAATTCGCTCCAACGATTTAAAATTTTGTTTCCCATAAAATCATATTCCATCAAGAATTAAGATGGCATTCTTTTTTTTCACCTCAAACTGTCAAAAGAGTTGTGCTGCAGTTGGAACAGCTGCCAAAACTATCGTACGTGATTTTTTTACCGCGCCCACAATGTAGCAGTACCAGCTTCTGAAATTTCAGTATCGAAAAAAAAACATAAATAAAAATGCATATTGATGAAATGGAAGCTAAATTTGCTTTTCATCTTTATGAAAGATTAAAAAAGGTTTGAAAGTCACTTCAACCCAACACGCTCGGTTGCGGTCGCAATTTTGAAACGTCAAAAAAGCTGCAATCAAAACTTAAAAGTTGGTCAACTTTTTCAGCTGAGTTTGCAGCTCCATCTGCAACTGCGTGCGTCGTGTTGTATTCGTATAATTGAAATTGTTTGTTTTCAACATTTTGACAGCTATTCTTTAGCTGCAGGCGGTAACTTGCCATAAAGTATCTATATAACACAAGTAAAAATCAGCTGACATCAATTTTATACACCTTAGCACTGGGGTTTTCAACTTCTTAGGCCCATTTGCTGATACGGAACATAAATACTTATGTTCCACCTTAAGCCTTAAGTGACACTTAACGCTTTGCACCAAACGAAAAGTCAAACATAAAACCCTTAAGTTCAACATAACTTAGGTGGAAGAAAAAGTGCCACATAAGATATTTATGTTTAACATTAATTTTCGTTTACTGTTGATTTTGACTTTTTTGCCAAGATTTGTGAAGATATGGCTACGATAATGTTATTAAAAATGATCAAATCTACGAGAGAAATATTATTTTCACTTTTCTCACAAAAGATTTTGTATATACACTCCTCGTCAACTGAATACGCACAAACATTTTTTAATATACTTTATCCATTTTTTCCAAACAGTGATGGTTATTATGCCATCTGTTGATGCTAACTATTCCCTTAAGATGTTAAGCAGATAATTCCGAAAGAATTATCCAAAAACAACCGTGAGTTTTTCTTCAACCACTTGCAAAGTGTTTTATATGCAAAGTAGGAGTTTTTTTTTTAGTCAACTGAATAGGTACAACGCCATTTTCTTCGTTGTTTATAAGTTTTTTGGAGTGCTTGACAGTTTAAATTAACGATTTTAGTGTTTTCAGTAAAATTTAATTCTTGATTTCAAATTTTAAGAAAAATGGGTAGATCTACGTGTCTTAACAGTGTTGAAAAAGCTAAAATCGATTTACTTAGAGACCAAGGCCTAACTGGACGTGCAATAGCTGATAAAGTTGGCCGAAGTTTTAATGTAGTTTATTCTTACTTGAAAAATAAAGATGCATACGGCAAAAACATGAAGGGAGGTAAGAAAACAGCAACAACAGCAGCTGAGAGACGAAGAATTTTAAGATATGCATCAAATTCTTCTGATTCTGTGGCAAAAATAAAACAAAAAGTCGGCGTAAACGCAAGTTGCTCAACAGTATTAAGAGTAATCAACAACTCAAGCCATCTCAAACGAATGAAACTTAAGAAAAAACCACCACTTGACGAGAGACGGAAAATGTTGTGATTAGATTTTTCAAGACTTCACATGAGTTGGAAAAAAGAATGGTATTACGTGGTTTTTTCAGATGAAAAAAAGTTTAATTTCGATGGCCCTGATGGGTTCAACTTCTATTTTCACGACTTAAGAAAAGAAAAAAGATTTTTAAAGCGCCATCATAGTCGTGAAGGAGGTGTCATGATATGGGGAGCAGTCAGTTATTATGGAACAGTTGAGCTCGAGGTTGTAACATCAAGAATGACAGCAGCTAATTTAAAATTTTCCTAAATTTTCTTACATCTTTGGACCCATAAACTGCACCTACCAACATGATAATGCGCCTATTCACTCAGCGCGCATAATAAAAACATGGATAGAGGAGCAACAAGTGCAGTTGCTTCAATGGCCGCCGTACTCACCTGATCTAAACATCATAGAAAATGTCTGGGGATGGTTAGTACGCAAAGTTTATGAGGGTGGTCGTCAGTTCGAAGACAAAGAAACCTTAATTTCTGCAATCAAATTAGCGTGGAGCGAAATTTTGTTAAATTAAATTAAAAAGCTATACGATTCCATGCCGGATCGAATTTACGAAGTAATTAAAAATAAAGGTGGAAGTACCCACTACTAAACTTAAACAAAAACTTGTTTCATTCCATTCCAGTACCAATTTTAATTTTTGTACCTATTCAGTTGACTCAAAAAAAAACTTCTACTTTGCATAAGTTACACTTTGGAATTGGTTGAAGGAAAAACTCACGGTTGTTTTTGGATAAAACTTTGAAATTCTGTTATTTATATGTTACGAAAATTTTTACCATCAACAGATGGCATAATAACCATCACTGTTTGGAAAAAATGGATAAAATATATTCAAAAATGTTTGTGCGTATTCAGTTGACGAGGAGTGTATATTAATAAATAATTATTTGGAACTTATAAGAGAATGCATTCAGAATGTCCTTAGTACGTAGGCATAGCCGATTGTGGTGGAAGTGCATTCTCAACAATCTCAAGAAAAAGTCTGAGAGTTTGTAAAGAAAAAGATAAATTTGGAAATGAATTTATAAAATTTCCTGAAACTGCAATTGCCATTTCAAAAACCAAACTTGCTAGATCCTCACAAACATCAGCTAGTACCTTACAATCATACCAGTTCTTAATACTCAAATAGGTACCAAGCGATTTCTTCACTAAGCTTTAGTCCTGTCAAATTGGTACCGAGCATTAATTAGGACTCGGTATTAGCTAGGATGTTGAAGTCGACTATTCTACACCTGAATATCAGTAATTTATAAGGTTGTTTCAAGATATTTTACGCAAATAAGATAGTTTCTTCGTTTTTTGACACACTTCAAAAGTAAAAAATCTCAGTTAAAAATAACACTTTTGAAGGAAATGAGATCAAAAGGTATCGAAATTAAGATATTGGAACGTTATCACCGGAATATGTTTACATTTCTGGATAAATATCTTCCAAAATTAGTTTTTGTATTCAAAAATGTTTCAATATCATTTGCTAAAATCTTTTTTTTGTGAACACTTTTCTTAGCTGCTGAATTCAAGGATCCCAACGGTGACTGGATACACAAACACGTTTTAATCATAATAAAATATTATTCCTCGACATTTTTAAAAACAAAAGACCATAAAATACGTCTAAACACAAAAATAAAACCGAAACTAAAATTATTTTGACATTTGCGAAAATTGACTTGAAGTTAGTTAGAATTCAAAAGTGGACTCTTACTATGTTGAATATAAATTTTTTCGTGCAACTTACATAGATTTAAGTATCACATATGTAGCATTTATGTGGAAATTAGCTATGCATAAGATTTATGTTCTGAATCAGCAAATGGGCCTTAGAACTTTATATTTGGTTATAGAACCTCTTGAGCGATTCCTCAGTCACTATAATCACTAGCTGCAATTTTTTTTTAATTCGAGTATTTTTTTACTGTCCACTTTGCGCGACCGTTTTGTTTTGGTTTTCGATTTATTCTTTGTCAAGCGTTTTTTCTGTTTGCAAAAATATCTTTTTTTTTTGTTATTAATTATAAAACCGAAACTAAAATTATTTTGACATTTGCGCAAACTGACTTGAAGTTAGTTAGGTTTCAAAAGTTGTCTCTTACTATGTTGAACATAAATTTTTTCGTGCAAGTAAAATAAATTTAAGTATAACATAGAGTTTATGTGGAACTTAGCTATGCTTAAGATTTATGTTTCGAATCAGCAAATGGGCCTTAATACCTCCGAATCACACTCGGGTTCAAGGTTCCTATTATCCATTCGTTCATATCTACCCAGTTTCCATTCACAGAAAATATTTCAGCTTTGATAAAATGACGATTATATTACCATTGAAATTTAAAGTTTGACGTAGAACCAAGTGTGATCATTAAAGTTTGTTTGTATCTATAGATTTGTCTTCAATTTATTATTCACTGAAATTGATAACTCATTGTCTTAATTTTGAATCCAAATTCATTTAAAGTGATCATTAAAACCATATCATAAATATTTTATTTGTTTCTTCTATTGAATATAATAATATTCATACTTAATTAGGTTTTAAGCAAGAAGAAGATTAACATTTTGAATCTTCGTGTGTATATAAGAAACATGATCAGTAAGTTAATGTCTTCGTTACCTTATTATAAAACTCATGTCATATTTTTGTTTTATTTTTCATTTTTTGCGTAGTTAAAACTTATTATGAAGCCATTTAATATGCCCAAATGGTTATATGATTGAATATTTTTGGTGAAGAAAATCACTAAAATTTTGCTTAAATTTGATTCGGATGTCATTAATTTTTTTTTGTCTTCAGTTCATTGATAAAATATATATGCAAATTAAACTATTATTATTAAAATATAAAAATATGCAAATATTTATATATAATTTTGAGATGAAATAATGCATAATAATATTGAAAAATCAAAAATATATGTAAAGCTATATTTAATCAACGAAAATGAATTCTAATTCACCCAGAATGTTTAATAAGTGACGTTAATATTATGATGAAATGGAGTCTTAACATTCTAAACTTGAATTTAATTGTAAATTTAGGAACCTTGGGTCGCATAAAATTACCTTATCTAACTTGGTTTCAGTTGCGTATATTGCTTGAATCAAGGCTCACAGAAGATTCTTACATACTATCGGTATACTTACTATAAGAACTTTGTATGCACACAACTAACCTCAATTAATTTATACTTTATAACCACTTATTAGTTTCGCATGGATGCATTATACTATATCCGTCTGAATATTCTAAATAAACGGGTTTAATCATAGATTTTACTTATTGCTTAAACTCCACAGAAATATGTAGGTATGTGTACCTACATACGTTTTAGATTGTCGATTGGCAGAATTGTAACAAGTTTTCCTAAAGGACCTTTGCACTCAGCAGGTTGATTGCTGTCTAGAGGTTGTACATATAATTGCATAAAGGTTCTTAAGGCAATTACAATGCAATTTGTGAACATTTATATGTATATAAGTTTATGATTGAAGAAATAGTATTTATGGAAATTTCCTTTAATGAGATTAAATTAAAAAAAATTTTTTTGCTTTTCCTGATTTCATCATTGTTTGCATGTGGCTTAGGTATGTATTTGGGAATTTTAATCAGCCCTTCAATAAAATTTAACTACCCCGCTAAACCTTTCGTGCGATTCATGATTAAATATATATTTCCTTAGAAGTTAAACACCGCCTATTAAAAGTGTTTCATGAATTGTTTTTGAATGAAATAAACTTTAATTTTATATATGCAACTAGCAGACCTATGACTGCTTTGCTTCGCTTAATTTTCAAAGCCAGAACGTTTAAATCCTGACTTACCTACTTTATAATAAGGCAGAAAATATTTCCCCTCTTTCATCAGTATAATGTATAATAGACATTATGTATTTGTATTTGATGCATTTCTAGTAGTTGAATTGATATAAAATATATTCTTATTGGTCTTGGGTGATTTTAATCTTCCTAACCTGACATGGTCACGATCTGAAGATGACTCTCACTTTGTTGCTGAGAATGCTACAACTCAAAAAGAAGTATTGTTTACGGACAATATGACTGATTCTGGTCTTTGTCAGATTAGTGATATTAAAAACAATCTGAATAGGCAGCTTGATCTTATTTTTGCTAATGATGCTAACAACTGCAGCGTTGAGGAAAGTAGCCAGGTTCTTTCCACCATAGACCTCTTTCATCCGCCGTTATCTTTAATTTTTGCTTTCGAACATGTTAATATGAATATTGAGTCTGAGAGTACATATCGTTTCAATTTTCGGAAGGCTGACTTTGTCAAACTCAACGAACTTCTAAGTAATATAAATTTTGATTTAATTTTTAATTCAAACTCAAACAATTGTATTGATATACTCACCACTAACTTTTATTCAGCAATTTTTGAATGTTTGTTCCTATCTGTACCTTATGGACCCCAGAAAAATATGTCATCGTCACCTCCGTGGTATTCAAAGGAGCTGCGTACACTCCGAAACTCGCGAAACGGCCTTTGGCAAAAATATTTAAGATCTAGAACAGACAGTAACTACTCCCTTTATCTACATGCGTACAATGAATTTTCAGCTCTTTCTAAATTGCTATACGACAGATATATCAATCAAATGCAATTTGATATAATTACAGATCCCAAACGATTTTGGCAATTTATAAACTTCAAGAAAAAGTCTGATGGTTATCCTACTACTCTTAATTATTTAGATCATTCTTCTAACGATTCTAAAATTAAAAAAATTCAGACGGTTTGCCAGCGATTGTTTTAAAGAAATGTGCAGCCAATTTGGCCCTGCCTCTGGCTTTTCTTTTCCAAAAATCTCTTTCCTTAGGGATTTTTCCATCAATATGGAAGGATTCTTTCATCATTCCAATTCACAAAAAGGGATGTAAAGCAGATGTTGCAAACTATAGGCCAATCGCCAAATTATCGTGCATTCCTAAACTGTTCGAAAGTATTGTCTTCGACAATGTATATTTTCATTGCAAGTCATTATTTTCCACCAAACAGCACGGGTTCGTCAAAGGTAAATCTACGACCACTAACTTAACAGAATTTGTTTCTTATACTTTAAATGCAATAGAAAATAAAAACGAAGTTGATGTCATTGCCACAGACTTTAGCAAGGCCTTTGACAAAATCTCACACAAAATTATCTCGTTCAAATTAAAGGCTCTTGGTTTTCCTCCTGGTTTTGTTCAATGGATAGAATCATACTTGTTAGATCGTAAATATCGAGTCTTGTTTAGATCTTCAGTATCAGATCCTTTCATTGCAAGATCAGGAGTCCCTCAAGGTAGTCATCTGGGTCCGATTATTTTTATTCTAACGATCATTGACGTGGAATCTGTGATTGAGCAATCAGAACTTTCTATCTACGCGGATGACATGAAGATCTTTAGAGCAATTTCTTCGCCTAATGGTTCTTTACCTCTTCAGAACGACCTGAATAATTTTTTTGTTTGGTGTCAAAAAAATAATTTAGAACTTAATGTCGGAAAATGCCAAGCAATCACATACTCTCGCAAACGCTCCCGTCCACCACCACGGGACTACTATATCAATCTTGACCTTGTCTCAAGAGTAACAACTATTCGGGACTTAGGTATTATTTGTGATACTGAGCTCAATTTCAGATCCCATTATGACAACATAGTAGCTAGGGCTAACTCTGCTCTTGGTTTTGTCAAGCGTTGGTCTAAGGAGTTTTCGGATCCTTACGTTACAAAATCTCTCTATACAACCTTTGTACGACCTTTACCACCATGTTCATGTCAAACGAATCGAAGCAATACAACGTAGATTCCTCCGTTTTGCTCTTAGGGGACTCCCATGGGTTGACAACTACAACTTGCCCCCATATCAAGATCGGTTGCGGCTCATTAACCTACAATCTCTGGAAAAACGTCGTGAAGTGGCTGACATAATTTTTGTGCATCAAATTTTATCTGGTGCTACTGATTCTTCTGCCCTTCTTGAGGTAATGAGTATTAACGTCAACTTACATTCTCTAAGATCAGTACCCCAATTCCATCAAGCCCCTCACAGAACTGATTATGGTAGAAATGAGCCAGTAACTAGAATGTTGAGGGAAGTGAATTCAAATTCTAATATTTTCGACTATAATCATAGCAAGATCACACAAAAAAAACTTCTTTATGGTTCCTCATTTAACTAGTTTGAATAATACAGTAAAGTAATGTTTGCCTTCATTATAACCTTAACTGAGAGAAACTGAAACTACTAACTCTACTAACCTGACAAATGCCTTTAGCATGCTTTTCAATTTTAATATGGGATTTTAAATTTTAAATTTTAGATTTTACTTTTACGTATAATTTAACTTTTTACTTGCGATATAGGTACTATAGGTACGGTGACCATCCGTCCCGAGTTTACCGGGACAGTCCCGTATTTGTATAGCCTGTCCCGGTTTATTTTTTAAGAAACCCGGGACGTACAAGTGTCCCGTATTTAGTTATTTGTCCCGTATTTGTACATTCTCTTAAGTTTCATATAATTTAAATAAATAAAAAAAATTATATTTGAATGCCCACTGAACGCATTCATTAATTCATTGATTTTCCAAAAATCTTGTTTTGAAAACAAAGAAACATGTTTTAAAATTTGCTTAGTGTGCATTACGGAACGTTATTTCTTAGCTGTAGTTATATATAATTTACATTTAACTTAAATGTATTATTTAAAAATTTAGGGTCAGTTTTTCAGTGTGATCTCATCCTAGCCTTGGCGTTAAACCTAAGTTAACTCCAGAAACGTGTTTTTCAATAAATCTAAGTCCTATGTTAACTCCGAGTTAATTTACCTAATTTGGCGAGTTAACTCAGGATATAAATTCTCAATTGTGGCACGATGCCGATTTCGATTGTGGTATCCATGTATCGTACTGTCGAACATCTATTTCAATAGATTATTAACAGCTGAAAGAATAAATTAATCCTCAACTAAAAAACTACTTCTGAAATTGCTCAAGGTTAACTTATTTTCAGTACCTACGTTCTGTTACTCTTACTCTCGCATTGATAAAATCAGTCGAGAAACGTTGAAACATGGAACAAAACTCATGCATTTTGTTTCAATTTTCATCGTTTCTCGACCATTTTTTTCGATGCGAGAGTTACAGAACGTAGGCACAGGACTAGCTAACTCTGAATTAAACTAAGAGTTAACTCGGCACTGAAAAACTGGCCCTTAGTTGCTTTGTTAACAGAAGACTGATGGGGTTTTCCATTGGTAAAATAAATCAATTTATTTTTGATTTGGATCTGTCAAAATCAGCTTTTTGACAGATCCAAATCAATTTTAACCTTCCATTGGGCGGAAAAATTGATTTATTTTTTGATTTAAAATCAATTTTGCAGATCTAAATTTTTCGGCAGATTTACCCCTCCCTGCACTAATACCAAAACAATTTTGAGCTGTCACTTTCCTTATGTGGGTTTTGATGTGATTTTTTTATTTCGGTTGTAAAAATTGTGCTCAAAATGCGAAGAAAATAATTTTTAATAGAAAAAGGAAGGTGTTTAATTAATTAATGAAGCTAATATTACTCTACCAAAAGTGGCCCTAGGGATGCAAATTGTTACGAGTAATAAGATACACGTGAAATTACACAAATACATTGGCAAATTCAAATCAATTTGAAATCGCATTCCATTGGCAACGAAAAAAATCAATTTTTAGATCGAAATATGAATTTACCAATGGAAAACCCCATGAATTATTCTAATAGATAATAAAATTAAAAATCATAAGTTTTTTTTTGTTTTTAGTTTGTTACGTTGTGAAGAGATTATAGTTCAATTTAACGGTCCTTTCTTTTTAAGAATTTCCTTTCGTTTGTTTTTCTGTAATTTTTTAAACTTAATTTTAGATATTACTTGATAAAAATAATAGAAGAGTCAAATTTTTTCACTTTAAAAATTGTTCACTTTTTGTCCCGGGTTTTGCTCAAAGAAATATGGTCACCGTAACTATAGGGCAAGTTTTGGATTCGTGCAAAAAAAAAATTTCGAGATAACAATCAAACATGACATTACGATGATAGAGAACACGAAAAAAGTGGGTGGCACAATTCTGTCTGTCTGTCTGTCTGTCTGTCTGTCTGTCTGTCTGTCTGTCTGTCCGTACCTCAACCTACAGCCTAAACCACTGAAGCGATTTTCTTCAAATTTTGAACTTAAGGTTTTTTTGTAACTCTCCAGAGGGGAAATTGAAATTTTTTTTTAGCTCAAAAAATAACGGTACTTGCCATACAACCGTTAAGGAGAAGCTTATTTATCTCAAAAACGGCTCCAACGATTTTGATAAAAAAAAATCAGTGTTTTACTGTAGATATGATGTACCTTTTAGTAGGAAAAAAATCACCAGAAACATTTATTAACGGTACCTGCCATATAACGGTTTTTTTTATTTTTGATTTTCTCATTAACCGCTCATTCGATCTCAATACAAATTTTTTCACAAAAGCTTTGTTAGAATATAAATAAAACTGCATACCAAAATTTTTTAAAAAATAAATTTTTGATTTTTAAAAAAAGATTCAAAATTTTTTTTTGAAAATTCAATATTTCAAAAACGGGTTCATGAATTAATTTGAATTTTCAGTTTTAAATGTATACTAATATATACTCAAAATTGGCATACTAATTTTTTTTTTGAAAATTGTTACAAAAATTTTATATATAAAAAATTAATTTTTAAGAAAACGGCTCCAACGATTTAAAATTTTTTTTTGCATATATTCATATTTATTCAAGTTATCAAATGGCATACTTTTTTTTAAGCTCTAAGTTATTTATCAGACTGTTTATACAATTAATAGAACGATTTAAATGCTTTTTATACTTTTTCTATAATTACTTGAATATTTTTTAAAGTTCTTAAGTCCCACACAACTTGAACATAAGAGCAAGTACGTGCGATCCAGTCGTGCATTTTATTTGACTTTTCAACTAGCGATCTGCTTTTGCTAGATCCTTTTTTTAATATTATTTTTTTTTAATTTTTTCTATTTTTTACTTTTAAAATTTTAATTGTAACTGCTTGTATTAAGCAGACCCAACCTCTTATCTCTCAGTAATAATATCCTGCACATCGCTTTAAAAGGAAGTTGTTGTGCTATGCTGGCAACAACATAGCATAATAACTATCTTTATTTTAACATAATTTAATTTTTAATACATAAATAAGTGCCGATACGACTTGCAATCGAATTTGCGTCGTACTCGGTGTAAATGGACCCCAGCGCGTGCGGTATCTGGGGGGGATAGAGGCGTGGGATTATTTATTTATTTAAACAACCTCTAACCTATTGGAAAGAAATTGAGCTAAATTAAAGTTCCCGGGCGAAAACAAAATCCATGCTAATATTTTCGCATGTCAAAAATTATTTATTTTCTTACATACCTACATAGTTTACAGTTCCATGCAAAAAGAAACCATTGCTGTCATAGATTGTCGCGCAAAACAATTAACCGGCAATATGTTAAATACAGTAGTGACACTTAAAAAAAAATATATATTCACTCACAGCAATATTTGCATGCTAATAGTTTTTGTATGAAAAAATATTTGTTTTCCATTTTAAGGCCTATAATTAATTAATTAAGCTTAAATTAATTAATCAATAAAAGTTAGAAAAATATTTTTATTAATAAAATTGAAAGATGGTGTCGACGCAGAATTTTACAATTTACAACATTACATCCAGAGTTGATTGAAAACCTACTTTGTTTTTTTTTTAAAGCCACTTTCAAATTGCTGGGGAGGGGGGATATGAAAGATTAACATACTTAAATATTTATCTTGGAGTAATAAAAGCATATATGACACATGTGCTAAGGGTTCTTTTTAATGCCCAATCTTACTCAATCAGAATTAACTCGATACAACCACCTTAAAAAAAAGTTATAGCCTTCTTCATAAATGATTTATTTATTTATTTATTTATTCGTTAAATAATACTAACGATAGATAGCTTACAAAACTAATTTTACATTACATTACAATTTAAATAAATTCTTGTGCTTATGACAAATGAAATATATTGCCTAAGTTTCGTGTCAATGCTGTTGAAATTTGGTAATATTTAACGTGTTTCACTAATAATTCGGTCATAATTTATGAAGAAGGCTATCACAACAAAAACATAAATGTTAAAAAAGAAGCCAAGTTCTTATGTGTACAAGAAACCTGTGCGTAAAAAGTCAGCCAAAAAAAGTAATGAGATCTAAAATATATGCCAAGTTTTAAGTTCATGAAGTTTAATATCAAATATCGTAAGTACAGTAATATCGAAACAATTCCAAATCATGACAGAAATTTGGTAATTAGATTACTGATTAAAATTTGGTGGGTTCACTGGTCAAGTTTTCATACATTTTAAATTTGTGATTAAGTAAGTATTTAAGAGAAAACTTGCCAAGTAAATCCACCAAACTTTAATCAGTAATCATTAAATTCCAAATTTCAGTCATGATTTGGAATTGTTTCGATATAACTCTACTTAAGATATTTGATATTAAACTTCATGAACTTAAAACTTGGCATATATTTTAGATCTCATTACTTTTTTTGGCTGACTTTTTACGCACAGGTTTCTTGTACACATAAGAACTTGGCTCCTTTTTTAACATTTCACTCCTTTTTGCAAAGATTTATTTTGCCAGGTGAAAGTCAAGCCCTACCGCTCAACAAAGTTTCATAATTCTACGACAACCGAAAGTGCTCCATACCAATAATAGCAATTCTGATAAAGTGGGTGGATGGCACCCCCCCCCCCCCTGAATGGACAAATCCAAATTGTCGATTTTTTTTCCTTTCTAAGTACTTCAAGCCCTACCGACCTACCAATTTTCATCGTTCTACAACAATCGGAAGTGTTCCATATAATGTATACGAATTTTTAAGAATGTGGGTGTATACCACGCCCCCTGAATGCAAAATTCCAATTTTTCGATTTTTTCTTTCTAAGTACCTTAAGCTCTACCGACCTCCCAATTTTCATCGTTCTACAACAATCGTAAGTGCTCCATATAATTTATAAGAATTTTTAAGAATGTGGGTGGATGCCACGCCCCCTGTATGGAAAATTACAATTTTTCAATTTTTTTTCTTTCTAAGTACCTCAAACCTTACCAACTTACCAATTTTCATTGTTCTACAACAATCGGAAAGGCTCCATATAATTTATAGATTATTTAAGAAAGTGGGTGGATGCCACGCCCCCTGAATAGAAAATTGCAGATTTTCGATTTTTCCTTTGTATGTACCACAAGGCCTACCGTTGTGCGAAATTTCAAGTTTCTACGATGTCAGGAAGCGCTCCATAATTTTGATGATCTGTCAGTGAGTCAGTGAGTCAGTGAGCCAGTGAACAGTGAGTCAGTGAGTCAGTGAGTCAGTGAGTCAGTCAGTTACGGTTTTTGCGATTTTTGAAGTCCTATATCTTGGGAACTCCTAATGCTAAGGAGTTGAAATTTGGTGAGCCACCTGTGTTTGATCAGTTCACCAAATACTCCGAATTTGAAGTTTCTGACTTAATTGGTACTGAAGTTAGAGGGGGTTGAAAATCGCCTGAGTTTGTTCCTGTAAAAAGGGTGTAGTGCCGCGAACTTGGCTGGGCACTACCGTGCCCTTTGATAACTTTTTTAAGGTGGTTGTATCGAGTTCATTCTTATTTAGTAAGATTGGGCATTAAAAAGTACCCTTAGCACATATGCTTATATTTTTCTAAGACAAATATTTAAGTATGTTAATCTTTCACATCCCCCTCCCCAGCACTTTGAAAGTGTTTTTTTTTAAACCAAAGTAGGTTTTCAATCAACTCTGGATGTAATATTGTAAATTGTGAAATTCTGCGTCGACACCATCTTTAAATTTTATTAATAAAAATTATTTTTCTATGAATATTTTGGAACTCTCTGTAAAAAGTTAAATTTAATTTAATTCACTTCTCCTACATATGGTTGACAATTTTGTCCAAATAAAAATTAAATTTTATTTTTAATTTTTTTTGTTGATCAATGGAAAACCAATGACAGGCTTTGCATAATAAATACTTAAATGTAGGACTTCATTTTGGGGATTTTTTTTTTGTAATTCTATTCACGAAAATTATCTGCACACACGACAAATAAATTTGTATTAGCTGAATTTGATATATTCTTGTTTTTTTTTTTTTGTTGTTGTTGTGGTTTTGGTAATGTTTTTTATTTTCAACTTCTGGTATTTTGTTTTAGAAAAGCTAAAATAAACCTCAAACTGGTACTGCGCCATATAATTTGTGGCTTCTTAAAATTACTATGGAAGGTGTTTTTTAAACGCCGCTGCCAACAGCCAAACCAACTCTTTGTAGCTAACACTGGGATTAAACACCTCCAATTATGAGCGGAAATCTAATTTTAAGGAACTTTCTAATAAGTTTAGATTTGAATAACAGAGCACCCTAAAAAATCTGGTACACAATCTCGTAAACTAAAATCTCGCATCTGAAATCTCGCAATTACAAAATCCTGCTTTTCATAATCTCGCAATTCAAAAATTCCGCTTTTAAAAATCCCGCTTAACAAAATTCTGCAAACATAAATCTAGCAAATCGAAAATTGCACACCTCAAAATATAATCAAATTTTTAGGAACATTCTTATAAGTTTCAATTTGAATAACAGAACATCTTCAAAAATCTGGGTTGGATACGAAATCTCGCAAATTAAATTCTCGCATTCGAAATATTGCTTTGCGAAATCTCGCAAGTACAAAAACCCACTTTTCATAATTTCGCAATTGAAAAATCCACTTAAATCCACTTTTTACAATCCCGCAATAACGAAATCCTGCAAACTTAAATTTCGCAAATCTAAATCTCGCAAAGTTTAATTCCATAGCAAAAAATATTTTTGTTGAAATGTTTTATTTTTGTTTTATTAAAAATAGGTTTTTGCCGCACTTCAATTAAATTTTGCGAGTATTCTTAAATTCTGCAAATCAAATCGAGTGCCTTAAATTTGTTTAAATTTTTTTATTTCTTAACATATCTTTGTTGCAATTCAATTAAAATTTTTGAGATTTCCTAAATTCTGTAAGACCAACCGAGTGCTTTTCTACTTTTAGACGATGCATGCATAATCATTGTTTATATTTCAATTGTTGTTAAGAGCAAGAAAGAGTTAATAGAAATTGTACATATATCCAGTTTTAATGTCGGGTACATTTTATTAATTGTTAAAAATATATTTTGAAAAACAATAAAAGCCTAAGAAAAACTTTATCGTTTTCGAGATTCTATTTTTTTTTTGTTCGCAAGGTTTTTTGATGCAAAATTGCTAGTGATGCTAGTGTGAGATTTGAATTTGCAAAATTTTGATGAGCGAGATTTTAAATTGCGAGATTTTGGTTAATATTTGCAAATGTGAGATTTTCAAAAGCGAGATATTGTGATTTCGAGTTTATGAAAAGCGGCATTACTAATTTGCGAGACTTTTTTTTTAAAAAAAAGCGAAATTTCGTTATTCAAGCACTCGAGTGGTTCCCAAAAATCTAAGAATAGGAAATATATGATAATTATTTTGAATGGCTCTAGCAATATTTTTAATAGAGATCAATATTTCTTCAGTTGGTGAAATCACAGAATTATTTCTTCAACATTTGGTTAGTAGACTTGGTGTTCATATTAAAGAGTGATTAAAAAAATAGAGTGATGATCTTGATTCTAGACAAAAGGATAACATACACAAATTTTAGGTTCCTATACTTTTCTACTTTATTTGTTCCTATTATTTGGCATCGCTGCCCTACTGTACCCTGCCGATAGCACATAGCGAAATGAAAAGTAAAAGTTCTCACTGTGAAAACTGTAATTTTCTCCTCAACACTGGCTGTGGCGGGTGCCACTGTCACTGAGCTTCATGAGAATTATTAGTGTTTTACAACTTTCGCCACCGCACATGTCTGTTGTACGAACTATCAAGCTCTTCACCGGTTTTGTTTTTTCTTTTGATTTTCGATCAATTTCTGCAAAATTTTTCCTTCTCACATTATAATGATGACATAATTTTTCTTTTCGCAAAATGCAACACAACAAACATACGCAAGACCACATGGGACGCAGGCCAGGGAGGATGCTGGCATGCTGCAATGGAACCCGTTTCCTCAGATTGGTGTTGCAATTGGATTTTTCCAACAAACCGACAATTCTGCAACTGCAACAATTTTTCGACGAAGACGCAAACGCAAACGTTGAGGATGGTGTTAGATAATTTATCCGCAAAGAAAAAAAAAAGTTAAAAAAAAAAATAATAAAATCAATCAAAAGAAAATATGCTTCCCAAAACCTGCAGCAACTGGCAGCGGCTGGCATGCAGTATGTGAAGATTTTTGCTATAGCGCCGAGGTGAAATGCGGTAGGTTCAGCTACATGCCTTGGAGATTTCTGTTCCTGTTAGCTTAGCTATGTAATATGTTTAAGTGGCTCGTTTTTATGTGTCCCAATGTTGGTAGAGTTGCAATCAAATAATTACTTAGTTAGACGCATAATATTTATTAACAGCTAGAGACATCACATCAGTCGTCGGTCGTATAGTCAAAAGTAGAAACAATTTAACATAAAAACCTGCAAATTGCTAAACATTAAATTAATGCTCATAATGGACATTTTATTAGTTATAACGTGAGAAAAACAAGACTATTTTTTGTACTGACCACGTAGGGTATGCAATTTTGGCCTTTTGGCAACTTTGTGCACCGTTTGTCAATTAAAAAGGCATTTGAGAGGAGCTGACGACTATTAGATTTCTCATACATAACAGCTTGAAATATACAATTTTTGTAAATGTTAATTGTTTGAAATTAGGTACGGCATTAGTTTATAATTATTTTGGAATTTTGCAACCTTTAATTTCTGTATGAAAAATTTTCAAATATTTTGCATTGCTAGGAAAGAATACGAATAGGAATGATCTGACATCAACTTGAACACTAGATCGATTTGAACACGTATTTTTAAGTTGATAGCAGTGGAGTGTAATTTAAAAGCCAAGGTACCACAAACCACACCACACATAATAAGCTAATAGGTATACCAAAAACAATAATCAATGCTTCAATATTTCTTAATTTTTAAAAGCTATTTTTATATTGATTTTTTAATGTCCTTTTCGATTGGATTTTGGAATTATTCCATTCCTATCGAATATGGAAAACCTTCTACTCCAAATTATCCATATTCAACAGGAATGGAACAATTCCAAAATCCAACCGAAAATGACATAAGAAAGAGTATGTGACTGATGAGTATTCCGCTGCACCGCACAGTGGTCCGTTCGATAAATTTCGGCGACAAAAATTATTTTCCATGCCAATTCTATATACAAATTAATGAAATTTGGTACAGAACATGGTCCAAAATTTAAAAAATTGTAAAAAAGTACTGTCGAAGTCAGGAACTAAGTCAAGTTTTTTTTTAAATGTCCTTATATAATATGTGCCTGAATGTATACTTTCATATAAAAATGATCCCAATGTTGTTTTGTACGAAATTTAAAGAAGTCTAAAACGATGAAAAATATTCCTAAGTGAACTAATTTGAGTGCTAATTTTTAAAAATGTTTGTATTGGAAATATTTTCAATACCTAATATGATCCAATCTGAAAGAAATTTGAATGTTTTGACGGCTGGAATTTGCAAATCATATTTTAGGTCAACTAATCAAAAACTCGAAAAAATCAAAAATAATCTTATAAGTTATAGTTGTGTATCAACAAGTGTTGCCATAGTACCTGAATTAAAAAGTCAATAGGTTAGCCTGGCAAAGGCACTCAAGTTGGTGAAATTTTGAATACAAAAAGTCGTTGAATTGTGCTAGAAAATATAATGGGTTACGCGTACGATCTTATGTTCACGGTTTTAAGAAAATTTTATATAAAGCCATAGATATTATAAGAGAAAAATGCTTAGAGGCATGAACCCCGATATTTAAATTAGCTAAAACAACTCCTTTGATAGTTAGAGGTGAAATAAATACACGACTGGATGGCTTTAATGTTCAAGTTGTTTGGAACTTAAAACTTTTAAAATTATGGAAAAAGTAATAAAAGAATTTAAATCGTTCTTTTAACTGTATAAACAGCCCGTTGAATAACTTAGTCATTTGATTATTTAAACAAATATGAATATACCTATGCAAAAATAATTTAAAATCGTTGGAGCGCTTTTATTTATATACAAATTTGGTAACATTAAAAAAGAAAAATTTTGGTATGCCAATTTTGAGGGTTGATTAATTAACGAACTTAGTTTCAAGAAAATTCGTCTACCTGTTTTGTAAATATTTAATTTCCAAAAAAAAATGTACTTTTAATTTTTTAATTTTTAAAAACACAAAATTATTTTATTTTTTTCAAAATTTTGGTATCCACTATTATTGACATCTTAAAGGAGCTTATTCAAAAAAACTTTGACTGAAATCGGCTTATCGAGAAAATCGAAAATCAAATGAACCGGTACCGTTAATAATAGATTTTGTAATTTTTACTTGCGATATATATGTACAGGTACTATAAGGCAGGTTTTGGATTCGTGCAAAACAAACATTTTGAGATAACAACCAAACATGATATTACGATGATAGAGAACACCAAAAAAGTGGGTGACACAATTCTGTCTGTCTGTCTCTCTGTTCGTCTACAGCCTAAACGGCTCGATCGATTTTTTTCAAACTTGGTACATTGGGGTTTTTGGTGATTATGCTCACACGAATCTTTCACTTATTTTAGAACCAAAAATAACGGTACTGTCATACAATTTGTTTTAGCAATTTTACATAATCGTATTTTTCTCAAAAACGGCTCGACAACTTTTCTTAAAAAAATTCAATAAATTTATTTTAGTAAAGGCTTTCTTTGGATGAAAAACAATTTTTCAAAAATGGTTATTAATGGTACCTCCCAAGGAACCATTTTTTTTATTTCTGGTTTTCTTCAAAACGGTACGACCCATTTCAATTTTTTTTATACAGAAGCTTCCAAAAAATGCAAATAGTTTATGTACCGAAATTTAAAAAAAAAAATATTTTTTGGATTTCTAAAACAATTTATAATTTTTTTTTGGAAAATCAAATATTTCGAAAACGACATAATCGATTTTTTTGAAGCTCGATATATAAGAGTTTTTTAGTGCTCTCTAAAATATTTTAGAAAAAATTTTATATTTATGAAAAAATAACGGTACTTTCCATACAAAAGTTAAAAACCACAAAGGAAAATATTTGTTTTAAAAACGACTCCTACAGTAGTGATTAAACTTTTTTTAAAAAATTTTTTTTTTTTTTAAACCGCTTCAACGATTTTAAATTTTTTTCCCATTCAATCAAGAATAATTAAGATGGCATTCTTTTTTTTTCACCTCAAACTGTCGAAAGAGTTCTTCGGCTTAGAGTGTAAAGCGGCTACCTCCAAATTTTTTTTTTCATTATAGACCACTTCAATAATTGCTTAAAAATACAAAAATCTATCAAATCTTTTCAATTTCACTGTATCTAGCAAAAGCAAGTGCTGAAAAAAAATTAATGTAATTTTGGCTTTACAACTTAAATAATGCGAACACATATGTTTAAATAATTTTTTATAAAAAACGCAAAATAGGAGTTAGCTACTTTTCACTTTAAGCCGACGAGTTCTTTTCTCTACATTTTTCTCTCATAATTTCCATGCTTTTATATACAATTTTATTAAGCCCGCAGTGTCTTGAATATAAGAGCAAGTACGTGCGACCCAGTCGTGTATTTTATTTCTTACCAAAATGTACACATCAAAATCGTTGAAGCTGTCTTTGAGATAAATAAGCTTTTCCTTAACGGTTGTATCGCAAGTACCGTTTTTTTTTTTTGGAGCTTAGCCAAATTTCAATTCCACTTCAAGGGAATCACCAAAAAGCCTTAAGTTCACAATTTGAAGAAGATCGCATCAAAGGCTTAGGGAGGCTGTAGATCGAGATACGAAAAGATAGACAACCAGACAGAATTTTGTCACCAAATGTTTTCGTGTTATCTATGTCATGTCATTTTTTAGTGTAATCTCGAATTTGTTTTTGCACGAGTAAAAAAAAATCGCAAGTAAAAAATTATTGTATGGCAAAATAAATTTAAAGTCCTTGGAGCGGTTTAAAAAAAAAATTTTAGTTATCAAATTCTTTAAACATTTTTAAGGAATTATTTTGGTGTGCAAATCTTAGTTACTTATTCATGCGCGTATAAAAATAAAATTAAAAAAAAATTGTCAACCCATTTTGTGATGTCGACGCTTATTACCATAGTCGTTTTACTAAAAACGCCAGTAAAACGACACTGCTCTAAAAGCGACATTTGGGGTTTCAGTAAAACATAAATATCGTTTTGAAGGAAATCGAAAATAATAAAAATGTTCTGCGCATCTATCACAATTGGTTAAAAATGACGGATCCAGACCGCCGTTTACTTGCCAAATGTCCATATTTGTATCAAAAAGATAATTTTAATTACCGACACTTTCAATGTTGACAACCTGCGCAATATACATATTACATTTGATTTGTGTACTGTGGCGAATACTTACTTTTTATAGCGGTTGGTTGTCAGTTAAGCACTGAGAGTGTTAATAAGTCGCAGTTATATCGACAATGGTACTATGATGGTACCCATATTTAGCAACTCTATTCGCAAACAGGTGCGTTTCTGGCATACATATAACTTGCTCGCAGACTATGTAGAGGAACACAATATGAACCGGCAAAGGGAAGCATTTATTATATTAGAAGCTAATCATCCTGATATCAGAGACCAGATACTGGTACTGGTACTGCACGGATAATCCATTTAAAACTTGCACTTTTAACTGTTATACTGCTGAGCACATAACAGTTGCAGGTGACGCATAAGCTCGCGACACGTATAAGTTCTAGAACATACGTATTTCTCGTAAATTCTATCCACTTCAAAAGTTATGCAAGAAACTTAATTACAGAATGCAGAACACCTCTGTTCATGCATTTATGATCTTCGCACGTTGGGAGGTTGTTCCGGATTATATCTTAATTGATCATGATAGCGTGTAATAGCTATGTATGTATTGTTTTGTAATAAATACCAACAGACACCAATCCATAATTGTGTCGTTTATCGCCCAATCCAACTTTGTTTCCATGAAGAAAACACTTTGTTAATAAAAGCACAACAATTATCATAGTCAGTCTCGGAGAAAACTATATAAGAAATTGATTTCAAGATTTTTTGAAAAATGTACACTATATTTCATTTCAACTCAAAAAAGTATGGAACCAATGTAACATTTTGAAAAAAAGTTTATGGTAGGAATAGTTTAGTTTAGGAATTGTTCTATTGGGGGTTTTGGGACCACTTAGACGTCAGTCACGTACATTTTCATATTCAGGGAGTCAAGACCTTTCATTTGAGATATGTATATTTCAAGAGGTTTCCCAAAATTTTAAAAACACGAAAAAGTTGCATTTTCAAGGACGTCTTTCGGGGTTTTAGGGGTCACTTCTGTCATCTGTCGTGACCATATTTGTAATCAGCGATTCAGGGAATTTTGCGTTTGAAGTCGTTTCCCTCACTAATTCAATTTTGAGAAAAGTTGTATTTTTGATGCACTTTTTCCCGTAAACGGGACGACTACATGCTGACAGACAAACATATTCGTTATCACCTTCACCAGGACTACCTGATGTAACATTAATATCGTCTGGTTTCCATCTGTGAGCTCTCGGTCTACTACTACTAAATATTGACAAAATCTACACCTAGCACAAATTAATACCTTAGTCCCATCCATATAACAGTTTTCTTGATTTTGAATTTTCTCACTACCGAATTTCAATTATGTTTTTATTACAAATTTATAAAAAGTTGAAAAATATTGCATACCAAAACTTTCAAAAAAAAATATTTTTTGAATTTATAAATAAGCTTCAAAAATATTTTTGAAAATTCTAAATATTAAAAACGGGCTGATAGTTTTTTTAATTCTATTTTTATATGCATATTAATAAATAGGTAGGTAGATAGACCTAATTAGACATATAACATATGAATACCAACATTTTTCCTTAAAATTATTTCTATAATTTTAGGTAACTACCAACCTATAAAGAAGACCGCTCCAAAGATTTTTTAATTTCTTTTTACTACACTCATATTTGATCAAATATAGGTATTCAGATTGCATTCCTTTTTTCCATACAAATATGAATTACCTACCTAAAAATTAAGAAATTTCAAAGCTCACCACATATTTTCATCGTTCGCTTGATTAAACTTAGTTTAAAGCCTAATCATCTCAACGAATTTGAGTTGCATTTAAATCAACAGTCGTAAGCGAAATAAAGTTTTAAATTTCGTGATTCTGTCACAATTTGTATGGAAAATTTAATAGATTGACTTGGTTTGATGTATATATTCATAATTTTAAAATATTTCAAAAACCTCAGCAAAAAAGATTACACAACTGGTCACAAGTATATTATTTTCGTATTTTTAAAATAAAACCCTTAAAATAATAAACTTAACACAAAAAGACAGTCGTTCATTTAATTATGACTTATGACTCAATCTCGTTAATTCTACAACAATATTTATAGGTATCATGAAGCCCAACACCCATCAGATGCAGACAGTATATTTTTGTTTAAAACAAAAAGTTACCGCGAAGCCCTATAAAAAACAAACCAATTACAATCTGACGCTAAATGTATTTCTTTTTGTAACCCAAGCTTTTAAAATCAATATCTAACCCATCCATCATGTAAATCACCACCACATCACTATAACTCAACAACACAAATTTTATAACAAACGACATTGCTATAGGTTATGTCAAAAATAAAAATAAAGCTTTGTTTACATTCAACTGACCTAGTTTTCATATGCGGATGTCATATTTTTCTGCTGAATCTCTGAAATTTCTCAAGATTTTCGAGAAAAAAAAAACACAAAAAATAGACAAATAATTCCAAGAAAACCATACATATACTGCTGGAGTAAGCTGAGTTTTGTTATTTCTCTTCATTACTCTTTATCACAGATAAAATAACTAGCAATCATTCGTGAAGTAATATCAACAACAAAAAAAAAATCAAGTAAGCTATAACTCCAAGTTGTCATTCGACAAAAGTTTCCACACATAAAAACTATGCATCTCTTGGCAGCTTAGTGGAAATTATTTTCGCTAAAATTTTCCTCTGTCTTCTCTTTAGTCGATCATGTTGACTACGTTTCATGGATGGGGGAGACAGGGAGATGGGAGAGAGAATAAAATTATATCCAAGACTTCAGCATCATCATCGGTTTGCTTTAAAACTAGCAAATTCTGTATTCAAACAGTCGAGTTGCGATGCGACGAGACGTAGGTATGTAGTGAAAAAGCCACAAGACAACAATAATTATTTTTCGCTTCCCGAAACGTCAACAAACTAAAACGACCTTGTGCCACCTTACCCCACTGCAGAATGAGGTAGTGGTGCGGCACGGCGTGAGTCGCGGCAACATGTTGCCAGTCGGTATGCTGTATATGTATACGAGCTAATACCACCTGGCCTATTTATCCAGGGTTGGATTATCTACGAAGAAAAACACATAGGTGGTATGCTCTTATGGCCAATAGTTATATAAGAGAAATGCAAACTTTGCCAAATGAATACATTTGCACGAAGCATATAACGGAGATTGATCAATAGGGATTTGGATTTACTGTGAGCGTCAAAAAAAGTATACAGCTTTGAACTGTAGTTTTGAAACTTTGTTGAAGCAAAAATATTCGATCTTTTATTTTTATTAGCGGTTCATTCTCAATGGATATAAAACTTAACAAAAAATATTATACATATTAAAAACTGAATTAAAAAAATAACAAAAATACTTCATTATTATGGCGTCAAAAAAAGTGTATACTCTGTTCAATTAAAGCAAAAAAACTTAAAACCAATACTTCATCTGCTTCCTTCTACCTTAAGGACAGCATCTATGCGTCTGGAGATTGATTCTACTAGCTTCCTTGTCAATTCGACTGGAATTATTTGCCACTCTTCAAATAAGATTGAATTTTGTGCCTCTTCGCTTAACATGTTTCTCTTTGGGATCTGTTTATCTAAATCTCACAAATGCTCTAAAGATCGAGGTCTGGGATTGCAGAAGGTTTTTAAGTGGCTTTGATGTACCATAGAGGAACTATTCCTTGACCGATTTCGATGTGTGCTTGAAGTCGTTGTCTTGTTGGAAGACCAATGAATCAGTTAATCCCAGTTTTGCAACACTTTACGGCAAATTGTCTCTTAAAATAATAAGGTGATCTTCATTCCTCATGGTACTGTCAATAAGGATGAGGTTGCCAACTTCAGATGACGCCTTACATACCCAGACCATTACCAAGAAATCTTTTCTTGTTAACTTCCTTACTTACTCAGGTCCTTGGGCCTGTTACATCCGTAAGACGTTCTCCTTGCAGAACATAGGGCATCCACTTCTCCTACGCGCCATCGTGTAAGGTTTCTCGAGATGTACCTCTCCAACTCTTCCCCAGATGTGCTGATTCCTCTTTGGCCGTTCTTCGCCAGGTACTTCTCTTCCTCGTTGCATCAGAGTTTTCCATTGCATTGCTTGACTCGGAATGTGACTTTTTCGAAGTGTATGTCCAATCCACGGTCATTTACGTTTTTGTTTAGAAAGTCGAAGGTATCCTGACCTATTCCCGTTATATGGAGATATGGTAAGACTAGAATTCACGAACGTTTGCAGCTTTCTTGTTACTTTCCAAGTGCTGCACCCATAACAAGGCACGGATTCCACATTGGAGCGGAAGAGTCATAGCTTGGTCTTTAGGCTTATAGAGTTATTCCTCTATATTTTGGATAGCAGTCTTTACTTTCCCGATGCAGCTGATTATATCTAGTATGGTTGCAACATCAATAGAGACAATACTCCTAAGATATTGAAAACTCTATATCATTATCTACTGGTTGTCCATAAATATTTACTTGGGTAGGTGAGGAAGTTCAAAAGCTGATTTTTTTTGTTTTTTCCATATTGACCTTAAGCCCAAAGGTTTCAGCTTCTCTCTCGAACCCTTTTGTCATTATTTGATGGAGATCCATGATGATATGAGAGAGTTAGCATGCGTCGTTCAAGTATTCCATATGTTTGACGTATGATTACATATTCCACTGAGTTCCTCCATCCGCAATGGACAAAGCTGCATGCACAACATCACTTATCACCAACATGAACAGTATTTGTGACAGTACCGCCAAACCCCATGCTGAGATTAGCTTAGGCCTTAAGCTATCCCAGTCATTGCTGATTTCAGCAATGTGTAACCCAAATAAATCCCTGGAAAACAAATCAGCTAAGTGCGCTGATGCTACCCTGTTTCCTCGAAGAATCTCGCCAGAGTCAAAACTAAGATAAAGGCCCTCGTTTGCTGTCATGGTGTAGGAAAACACCATCTCCGAAAGCTTGGCCTGGATGGAGTTCCACACTTTCAGCAGACCTCTGCTGTTAGTAAAGAGCTCATCCACAACCGATACCTTGAGGTCATCTCTGACAACCTTACTAAAAATACGCGGTTACGCCGCTCTGGGAGGTGGCACCTTGTCTACTTTCTTCGGGCCGTAAAACTTGTTCCTCTTCGGAAGTTGGTTGGTCTCATCTCGAGACCTATTGCGTTTGACATATTTTTCCTGTATACCTTTACAGCAGGAGACTATTGTATTCCTCAACAATCTTCTGGTACTTCATTTTATCAGCGAGGTATTTGCCAAGAACAGCTCCATTTTCTTCATTCCTGGCAATCTTGTCAAGAATGAAGGAGGCCTTTCGGAACTGATACTTAAGAAGAGTACCCGCCGATTTGTTTTTACTGCCCCTTACAGTGCTGCTATGGCTGACATTGCTGCACGAGAGTTCGGTATTTGTGGTCGGTGCAAACGTGTAGGTAGGTAGGTAGAAATGGTGGTATGAGCGTAACACTCACTCCGTGTCCAATTAGCACCGGATTGCGCCACTTTGATACCATAACTCGTTTGATCTGTGAATTAAAATGGATTCAAAGTGAGGATATGCGGGTCTATCCTCTCAGGGGCTTAGTTCCTCAGTTTCTCACATCCATCCAATTCGTTCCTTGGATTGGATGGATGTGAGATTTCCTTCTGGGCCTCCGTCTGCACACGTGTACTATGGCTGGTACTGCAAGTTCTGCCTGAGTGTGTAGGTTGCCCTACGATAGTCTCCTGACTGGAGGCTTAAAATTCATCCTCTGTCTCGGTGGATAAAAAGTCTGTTCTGTCAAATTCTTCCATATTAAAACTAAAAATAAAAATAAAAATAGAAATAAAAAAAGAAGTCCCCACGAGTAGGTCGGAAGAAATAGTCAGCCCCAGCAGGGCCGATTACAGGGGTAAGGCAGACTAAGGCGGACCCTACGACTGGTTTACCCCCAGCCTTCCATTTCTTCGGCACGGATTTTGAATAATCGCTCACACCACCACTGAAAATTGGTGACTCGCATCTATGGGAGGAGTGAAGGAAACCCTCAAAAATTCGACCTTATCTTAGCTGATCTTCAATCTTGTCAATACACAAGATCAACTGTGGTGATACTTACCGCCCGGTACCCCACAAGGAGGGTTTTATGCGAGCTTTTTGCCAGGCTAAGACTATTACACCTACTTGCGGCCTCTTCTGCTTCTGTTGTCAATGCGTTAATACAGTTACGGTTATAACGTGGCAGGCTATGGTGAACTTGTCTCATCTTCGTGGGATGCGCAGAATCTAGCTTGTTTCTTCCACCTGCTGGAGTATAGCTGCAATGCATGCTTTCATTACTGAATATGATGCAATCAGTAAAAAATACAGAGCCCAAATTGGAATGCTATTTCCAAGAAATAAAATGAGTCTCTACCTGACTAAATGCACTCCTGACCAACCTATCAAATTTATTTTATTTTGTAATTTAATCTCTTTTTTTTCTTCATTTTATCGAATAAAACTTTTTAAGCTGTTCGTTTTAGTGGCAGTTTCAGTTCAGGATTGCAGAAAAACAATTCAAGCTTGCAACAAAATTATTCGTCATGAAAATTAAAACGCACTTTTTGGTATACTTAGTCAAGCTTGTTCCAAGAAGTTGTATCTTTTGTACTACCTACTCTGCTCTAGAGTACCATGCCTACCTCAATGTTTGCTGTGTTCAAATCTAGATGGCTTACACTGCGGCCTCTATAGAAAATGAAAGTTGTCCAACTGGACTTTGGTTTGGTTTACTTAAGTTCGGCTTCCAGTTGCGCTTGTAAGTTGTTGTTGATGATGATGATGGTGTTGATAAACGGAAAAGCGGCTGGCTGTGGTTACTCAATACCTGCATCATATGAACAAGTTTACTGAAAAGAAAAACAGAAAAACCCGATGATTCTTATTATCCCTCGACCTCCTCCCGTGTTATCATCTGACCGTCTTTCTCCACATAGCGCAGTCCATTTTATGATGGGGATCAGATTTATGACGAATCTTTTAGTTTTGAAAATTATTTATTTTGCAGATATGTATGTACCTACAACGATATTACAATTAGTTGCATACCTACTTACATGGTAAATATGTTTTGATGTGTAATTTTTCATATGTGATGAAATCTACTCTGAACTGAAGCCGTGTGTCTGATGGTGAATGGATTCGAAAAGAAGACGATAATAATAATATTTGGACAAAAGAAAACCTTGATGCGGTATTGTTGAGCAATAATCTGAGACTTAACCAACCAACTGCTATTAAATGCTTCAATGAATGTAAAATGAGTTCGGTTGTGTTGAGCTTATATTTTGTATGTTTTGGCTTTTTTGTTTTTAATTCAAGTCCTATGTACAATGGAATGTGGGATTTTTATATTTTTTTATTTTACTGACTCACGACACGTGAATTTGGATTTTTTTTGTTTTGGTTAACGCCATTTAAAGTGATTTAAAAAAGAAAAAACAAAAGATTGCTGAATTCTGGCAAATTTTCAAGAGCTTTTGAAGTTGCACTCAGTCGGTCAAAAACGTGATGTGATTTTTGATTTTTTGATTTTAAAGATATAATATGTGAAATAACTGGTTCTATATTCTTGTGAAATCTTAGTTAGCTTCAGAGCTGCAGACATTTCATATATAAAAAACTGTTAGAATTTGAATAAATGTTTTAAATCAATTTGACCTCATTTTGAACTTAATTTTTTTTTGAAGAATTAATTCATAAATAAAATAAAGATTTTGAATTCATTGCATTAACGAAATTCTAAATTTTGAAAATATTTAAGGATAAACAAGTCACATATCATAACTTCAATAAAAAAAAACTAAAAGATCAAAAATCTGGGAATAACTCCCAAAGCTGAGGCAGGCCAAACTATTGCTTGGGAATTATAACCAAGTGCGTTACAAATCCTGCATAAATCTAAGTAGGAACAACCTTAGAATAATAACGGGTATTCTTACTGGGCACTGCAAGCTAAGAAGACATCTCAGTCTCCTCGGTTTAGCGAGTAGTGCAACTTGCAGATTCTGCAACACCCACGAGGAAACACCGGACCACATATTAGGAAAATGTGATGTACCACGCATCAAAGACACAGGTATCTGGGACATTACCAGATAGACGAAATAGAGTTTCCCTCCCTGAAAATACCCGACATACTTGAGTTCCTAAAAGGAATCAATCTGCAGGGAGAGTTATAGAATGAGCCGTCTCACTCTACTATAAAAGTGGGCACAATAGGTCCTTAGGTCGCAGTGCACTTATCCCCTATTAATTCATTCATTCATTCATTCAACTTCAATATGATCTATTCTATGATTGAAAGGTCAGTAAGACCCAATGTATTGTAGATGTTTGATCTTTTCTTTATTTTATAAAGTTTTATCTCTCTTCCTCATGGCACATAAGGCCACTTCACCTCTGCTGTCTTTTCGGCATGAGAGTGAAGTGAGCGACGGAGTGAACGGTTGTTGAGGGCAGCAAACAAAAGAGGATGTGGAGAGTATTACCACTAAAGCACTTCTCAGATGGAATCAACGGTGGCGTCTAAAGTTCCCGTTAGGTTGGACTACTTAGGGCCAGTTTTTCAGTTCAGGCTTTACTCTGAGTTAAATAAGAGTTAGCTAATCCTAAAAATAAATTAACCCTGAGTTAACTCAGGAACAGTTTTTCAGTTGAGGATTAACTTTATCTTTCAGCTGTCAAAATTCTGAGGCCAGCGATATGCGACATTATGGATATCACCTTTCTACGCCTTTTACGCATAGGCGTCACAACGAATTGCACTGGCAATAACTTTCAATATCGATATCAAGATGGCGCCACAACTACAAAGACCCTCAATTTGGTGCCTGAGTTAACTCACCAAATTAGACGAGTTAACTTAGAGTTAACTTTCGATTTCAATTGCCTGAAAAATACGTTTTTGCAGTTAACTCCGGCTTAACCCTGAGACAAGGATGATCCCACTGAAAAACTGGCCCTTAGTGAACACTTTATACGGGCTACCACGACATATTCGTAGCTCAGGCCTATAATCCCGCTCCCCATACTAAGGATCTGGGTCCTCCAGATTGGTGATCGTGCTGTGGGGGTGGGTGACTTCCCGGCCACGTAAAGTTATTAAATTGCGAAGCAACAACAAGCCTCGAATGCGGACAGATTTACTATTGACAAACCTAACAAACGAAATATGGAAAAGGAGCTTTGGATCTGCACGTGGAATGTTCTATGTATCTCCTTAGACCACGTGGAGGCCCTAGATTACTACAAAGCAGACATCACCCCCATCCAAGAAGTGCGATGGGATGCGCCGGGCAAAAGAAAAATGAAAGAAAGGCAGCGTCATTTTGGTGTGGAATCGTTGTTAGAGGCAGACTTAGGAAGATGTCTTGATCTTCAACCATGTGAACAAGCGCCTTCCGACAATTCACATCAAGGCTAAATTCGCCAACATCACTAATACACACGTATGCCCCCGCACCACAGAGGGGAAAGATGATGATACCAATAATGGGAAAGACATATGAGCAATGCCCTAGCTATGACATTCAAATATCTTGGGTGATTTAGTGCCAAACTGGGGATAGTAGACGTCTTTGGTGGCACAGTGTGAAGAAGAAGGGCGAAACGTTTTGGTAGCTAGTACGCAGTTCCCGCGTCTCGATATAACCAAGGAGACATGGGGAATTCCAGGGCAATCAACCTCCAACCAGATCGACCACATCGCAATGGACGCAAGGCACTCCTCCACTATCAAGGATGTCCGAACGTTCCGAGAAGGAGAAGCCAATGTTGACTCGGACCACTTCTTCGTTGTATAGCCAAGATAATGCTACGGATATCCAGACCAAACCTAAAACAGTGTGAGGAAGTTTTACGTCAGACGGCTACAAATACAAGAAATTACCAGGTCCTTTTCCTATCGAGTCTCTCACGTTGTCTTAAATAGTCCTTTGCCACTTCAAATAGCGAGAACCAGAGGGATGCTACCTCTGACGTGCTGGCCTTCATACGACGACCACAGCGAAGCCCCTGGTTCGATGAAGAATGCTGGCAAGTGAATGCAGCCAAACAACAGGCATACAAGACGGCGCTGCATAGAAGAAACAAAGCTGCTCTCGAGCTCTACGTACAGCAGAGGAGAGAAGAACGCCGACTTCTCAGAAAGAAAAGCTTAAGTCTTACAAAATAGTAAAAAGGACCACGGCTTGAACGCCCAAACTCTGAAGCCTGGAAGGAAAAAAATTGTAAATCATTTCTGCAAATTGAAAATGGCGATGACAAACCAAATTCCGCTGCTATGCAGATTGCACCATTGAACCTGTACGACGCAAGTAGGCCAACAATTCCCTCCACCCAATCTCAACGAAATGAAGATAGTTACATCAAAACTTAAGTCCAAAAAAACTCCTGGAGCTGATGGCCTTTCGTCTGAGCTATTCAAATCACCATTCCTCCATTCCTGACAACAAACACGCACAAAGGAATGGTTGTGAGTTGTAAGTCACTAGGCCCTGGTTCTCCATGAGCTGTTGTGCCACCCAATTTATTTATTTAAATTTATTTTATTCAAATCACCTGGTGAAGAATTATGGTGAGGAGTATGCACCAGCTCATCTGCAAAATATTGTTGGAGGAAAGCATGTCCGATGAATGGAACTTCAGAATTACTTGCCCAATCCTGAAGAAAGGTGATCCTATGAACTGCACCAACTACAGAGGCATCAATGTCCTTCACATCGCATACAAGATTCCTTCTGCCGTACTTTGTAAACTTCTGAAGCCATTTGTCACAGTCAACAACCAGATAGGTCCATACCGGTGTGGGTTTAGGCCAGGAAAATCCACCATCGACCACACTCTGGTAGATCTTGGAAAAAAGCCAGAAGCTTCAAATCGATACCCACCCCATTTTCATCGACTTCAAGGGCGTGTATGACAGCATTAGCATCTATTAAGACGAGCTATATTAAGCAATTTCTAGTTTGTGTGTAAGAATGTGTGTTGCTTCATCAAGGTAAGGAAAGACCTCACCGATACCTTTGATGTCAAAAAAAGGTTTTAAACAAGGCGACTCGCTGTCATGCGACTTCTTCAATATCGTTCTTGAAAGAATAGTGCTAAGCTCTAGAGGCACAATCTTTCTCTTACGCCGACAATATTGACATAGTCGGACGAACAAAGCGTGATGTCAGTGATGTTTTCGTGAGTTTTCAGGATCAAGCCAAGTAAATGGGTTTAACGGTAAATGAAGGCAAGACCAAGTATATGCTGTCAAAAAGAAAGGACACCCAACACCTATATCTGGGACAGAACGTCGCTATAGACTAGACAGCTATAGTTTTGAGGTGGTTAGAGACTTTGTGTACCTGACTCCGGTATCAACTCAGCGAACGATACCAGTGCTTATATCAAACGAAGAGTTACTCTTGCCAATCGCTGTTTCCTTGGACTAAAAAGGCAATTGGGAAGTAAAGCCCTCTCCTGTCCCTGCATATGGATATGATGCTAATCATCATCCTGGTTCTGATATATAGTGGAGAGACATGGATGCTACAAACGGTGGATGAAAACGCTTTAGGCTTTTTTGAGTGGAATATTCTCCGGTGGTTTTTGGTCCCGTCTACATAGATGATGGGGAATGGAGAAGAAGATACAGCAACGAACTGTGCGTTCTGTACAGCGTCACCGACCTAGCCAAAAAAGTGAAAAGTCAACGAATGAGATGGCTGAGTCACCTAGATCGAATAGACATCGCAGAGCTCCCACTCGGAAAGCGTTTGAATCCAACCCCGTGGGACGGCGCAGTAGATGAGGACAGTGAAACAGGTGGCGCACGCAAATGGAATCGGATCTTAACCAACTTGGCGTGCAAAACTGGAGACAGCTTGCTAGAAACCGAGCCAGCTGGAAGAAGCATGTTGGTTGTAGCGCCACCTTAAGTATGTAAGTAAGATCCCAGACATAATTAGATACCATAAGAAGTCTTGTATGACCAGTTGAATATTAATCAAGTTCTTCAAACCTCGAATTATTATTTCAAAATCCGGATGTTTGAATAAAATTATGCTTCGTCACTTTTTATGACACTTCATGCCTTGTTTAACAATGAAAAGTCGACGTCATATGGAATATTTATTGAAGAGTGGAAAGTTTCTATATTAACCCTGTTTCATTTCTAAATGAGAAGAATTTAGTGTTTAAAATTATATATAGACTGGATATCTATAAGCTTTCAGTTATAAAGGGTTTTTTGAGTAAGGACATACAGATTTGTATTTAAATTCAAGATTCAACACAGAATAATTAAGATATTGGACTGAAATTTACTCTAGGTGTTGAACACTTTGTTTAATTCAAGTTATGTAACTCGATTTCACTCATATTACCAGACAATTTATCTTTAAAAAATAAAATTGTTTGTCCAACTGTGTAGCATTTGGCACCCTCTTTGTTGGAACCACAACTCACTGTTGTCAATTCTGGCAGGCCAAAAATAATTTTCCAACATGGTACGATATAGCGAGCTCCATTGACCGTAAAATTGTCATAATTTTCATCGAGGAAAAAATACGAACCTATCACACCTTCTTCGGCTTGGAATACACACTACACATTTTGTCAATTATAGTAATGTTTTGACCCCAGTACCTGTACAGACTCACTCATCGTGAAATGCAAATTTAAAGCTTGTAAAATAAATAACATTACCTAATCTTTAACTGGGTATGAATTTTTCTTTTTTTTTTGATGGGACCGCAAAGGAAAAAGATGAGTAAGATTAATAAGTTTCACATTTTTTAACAATTAATTAACTTTGAGAGTTTTCTATGGACATTTCATTTTAACTCGAATTCTGTACAAAGCCTTAAACATCTTGAATTACATACAAATATTTACACAATGAATTTTTAGAAACAATATGACCTGTCACAATGTTATATTAAACCTTAGGTACATAATGTGTATGTTTTTTTTTGTGTTGATGAAATTGCAAAAAAAAAAAATTAAACAAAATAAAAATGTTAACACCTGTCTTTGTTGTAAAATGTCAACAAAAATAAAAAAAAAACACAAAACACTCATTGACAGTGATTTGACCATAAATCAAAATGAAGACGTATTCGCATTATGCTTTGTACAATAAATTCGTATTATACCTGACTGTGACTTTTTGTTGCATTTTTTAATAATGGAATACTGAATGAAAAAGGTATATTTCAATGCCGTGTATGAACTAAAGGTAAAGTTTTTTTTCTTGACATACACTTTATAAATAAATGCCAGGTCTCAATATCATTGACTTGCAGTGTCATGTGTAAAATGGTTGGTCTCAATTACATATACCTACGACCAAGAACTACAAGTTTTATTCATTGCCCTAACCTTACTTAATTAAATTATTCTTGTAACAGTTTTTACATTGAATTTGATAAATACGTAAATTCGGATACTATTCGTGCCTAGTTTTAAATTTACAATTAATGAGTCAATTTACTTGATTTTTAGTCAAGGACAACAAAAAATTCAGGTTTAAATATTTACTGCACGAAATCTTGAAAGATTTTGAAACTTCGAAAATTTCACATGTAAGTATTATCTACATACCTACCTACTTAGATAAACCAAGAAAAAAAGTCAATTAAAAAAATCACTCGTTTGGCATCAACAAATTCAATTAAATTGAGGTGTGTTCAATTCAAAATCTAAACCTGTCTCTGGGTTAAAAAAAAAATTCAAACGTATTTTTGGTTCAATAATTATTATTTTTAGAACGCAAAGATGATTCATTTGAAAATGATTTTAAGGAAAAAATGTTTAATACTCTTATTACCTGGGCTGCTGCTATTTTCGTATCTAAAAAATTTCTGATTTTGAATTATTTGCATAATTCGAGTTAAGCCATTTTCTCCGATTTATTTGTATTTTGTATCTCCTTTTATAAGTTTGACCTTCAAATACGTCCAAAAATCGCAATTTCCAATTTGTCTTAGTATCCTGTCTGTTCGGAAAAAGCCTAAACGGCAGGATCGGTTTTCTTAAAACTTGTTGCAAAGTGGTGTTTGGAAATTCTGCGCACGGCTTCTTTAACAACAGTACCTGTCATACAATTTTTTTTAGCAATTTTACAAAATTCTTTTTGCTCAAAAACGGCTCTACATTTGTTCTTAAAATCAATTCAATCAATTTCCTTGGTAAAGGCTACCTTTAGATAGGAAACCAATTTTCAAATAATGCTAATTAATGGTACTGCCCAAAGAATCATTGTTTTATTTTCGATTTTTTTCAAAACGGTACTTATGATTTCAATATTTTTTATATACAGCAACTTCTAAGAAATAAAAACAGTTCCTTTAGCTAAATTTACTAAAATTTTTTTTTGGATTTTTAAGAAATGTTCAAAACTTTTTCGTTTGAAAATCAAATATTCTGTAAACTGCATGGTCGATTTTTTGAGACTCGGTATTGCAGGTTTTTCTTACTACTTGAATATTTAAGAAAAAAAATTGTATTTATGAAAAAATAAATGTACCTTACAAATGTTAAAAAAAAACTATTAAAGAAAATATTTTTTTTTTTTTTTTTTTTAAATGGCTACTACGACTTTCATAAAACTTCTTCTGTATGCTTAAATAAGTACGATAAATTACCCAAAATTATAAAAAATTACACTTAGCAACTATTAATAGTACTTTCCATAGAACTTTTTTTATTTTATATTTTCTCATTATCGACCGAACGGATGTAGACTATTTTTACATAAATACAAATTTCAAACAAGTTCAAATATTAAAACATATATCAACCCTTTCAAAAAAAAAATTGGGAATTCTTAAATAAAGTTTTAATTTTTTTTTTGAAAATTCGATATCTCGAAAACGGGCTAAGAATTTTTTTATTTTAGTTTTATATTCACATAATTTATATAGGTACTTAAGTTTTGCATACCAAAACCTTTCCTTAAAAAAGTTTTAAGAATTGGATATACACTGCCCGTCACTTCTTTGACGCCACTATTTTCGCAAACCTTTTTCATCGATAAATACCTGGGACAAATATTTTTCCTGGCCAATAATAAAAGATAGTGTTGAAGGGGTAACGTAGAAAATCAATAAGAATTTTACAAGTTATATAAATGACCTACAAAGATGGTATATAAAAATTGCGTAACTTGATTGAGGCCACTCGAAAAATCTTTTTAAAAATAGCAAAAATACCCAAATGTTAACTTTTTTTATTTTCGAAAATGTATTTATTATATTCTTTATCAATATACATAATAATGAGTATATTCAAACTGTCAACCAGCCTCATAAAATACTTGATATAGCCTGGCCCAAAAGTTTTCGATGATGTTTGAGTCCGTTGAATAGGGTGGCCATGGCAAAAGTTCCACGTTTTGCGACTGAATCCAGCTTCTAGCTACCCTGGATGTGTGGATAGCGGTGTTATCTTATTGTAAAATTCAAGGTACAAGTTGAACAATGTCTGTCATCTTTGAATATGCCCATTCCAATAGATATTTGTAGATTTCCATTAGTTTTTGTAGTTATAAGCCCCAATTTAATTGTTCAATAATAAGTGATAGCGCCCTGATCCATAGAACCTGACATACGTATGTGAATACTTGTCCAAATAAGTTCCTCTTCTCTTAAATCATAAAAATTAAAATTCTTACCATCGGATTCGTCAAGATAGAACCTTTGTTCATCAGAAGACACAACCCATTTCCATTCGTTGCTCAAAGCAACAAGGTCTTGGCGAAATTTACATGAAGTTCCTTGTGTCGTCGCTGTAAAACTGGTTTCTTTTTCGTTTTCTTACGCTGGGTGTTATCACTGGTTTGAATTATCCATCAAAACACTGCCACTTTTAAGCCATATTCTGGGCAATAATAGTGCGAAATTTGAGGTATTCTCCAGAATTTACCACTTTTCTTCAATGTTTTTGCTTTGGTTCTGCGTCTTTTTCATTTTTTGCCATAGTTTTTAGTATCTGCTAGATAATTTTTCACAGCGATATAACCTCCCATCATTCTCCATGGTATTCCACGGCCTGAAAGACCCAGTTCCTTGAAATCATCTATTGTCACTATTTCTTGTACCGTCAAAGTGTTTCCCGAGCCCCTTTGTACTTAAAATTTAAAATAGAATATATTTTTCGACTATTTCTCAAATATTATAAATTTCTGTAAGAAAAAATGCACGATTTTAGCTTTTGCAAATCAATATTTGCAATGGCCTCAAACAAGTGAGTCAAGATTAAGTACCCATTTTTGGCAGTTCATTCATATTACTTGTGAAATTCTTATGGATTTTACAAGTTACCACTCCAATGTTATACATTTTTGCTGGCCAGTATGTATACCTACCCACAGGTACCAAAAATGCCCAGAAAAAATATTTCTCATAGGAATTTATAGAGAAAACAAATGCGAGAATAGTGGCCACAAACAAGTGACGGGCAGTGTATAAATTTGCACATCATCAGCTTAGAGATGTAATAATGAGGCGTTTTGACAAATCATTTATGAAAAATGAAAATAAAAGCAGCTAAAGAATTGATCCTTGTGGAACTCCATATTTAAGAGTCAGAAATTCTGAGCAGCCTCTGGTTGTGTGAACACTTTGGGATCTTCCTGTCAAGTAACTCTTTATAAGTTTAATAGAGAGATAGTCAAAGAAAAAAATATTCAATAATTTTGTACATCAAATTTCAAAGTTAACGCTGTCAAATGTCTTAGAAAATCTAGAAGGTAGAGTATGGATAGTTGATTTTTTATCAAATCCCATTCGTATATTGTCAAGAATTTTGATAGTCACAGTTTGACAACTTACTGTGATATTTTCTAAATCCTGATTGAAATGAACGTAGCAACTTGTGGTCAATTATATGCTTATTGATTTGATCATGAATACAAATTTCAAAAATTTTAGAAAGGCATGCAAGATACTTATTGGTCGAAAATCTTCAGGAATCTTACATAATGACTTGTTAGACAAAGGGGTAACTTTTGCTTTCTTCCAAGATATTTAGAAAGTAGACGTGAATATGTGGTAAAATTATTTAATAAATCTTATAGACACACCATCGACTCCAACTGCTTTGGATCTTATATGTCTTATTGCACCACCTCTGCCTCGGAAACACAAGTAAAACTCAGTGAGGGAAGATGTATGACGGCCTGTTGAAGGTAGTTTCTGAAACCGATATCTGATTGACTGTGCAGCTATGTGACAGGAAATGGTTCTTAAATTGTATTGGTTCAAGCTCACAAATATTTAGGCTAGATTTTGCAGTTATGCCGAAATTTTTAATATTTTTCCACAAAGTACCACTTGGCACTTGGCAAATCTGCATTAAGCTTTGAAGAAAAGTAAACCGTTTTGACTCTTTTGACTTCGCCGACAACTCTATTGTGCAAGCTTTTAAAGATGTTCCAATTTGTCACCCTTTTGAAGCGCCTCCAACGTGAAAAAGAACTATCTCTATTTTTAATAAGTCTCAAAATTGTGCAATTGAACCAAGGAATGCGTGAATTGATGACATTGAAAGTCCTTATTGGAACAGATTCATTGTATAGATTCATGATCATGGATTCAAAGATATCAACTTTTGAATCCACATTTGGTGTGTTCAATTCATACATGAATTCGTACATTCAGAGGAAGAAATACACAATCATGGATCAATTCAGTCAGGTTGATGTTTTTTATAATCTCCGAAAGTAAATTGGTCTGGCACTGGGATATGACTGAAACAAATGTCATATGTAACGAAAAGAAATAAATTTCTTTTGTAAGGGCTTCCTTTGGATAGGAATTCATTTTTCAAAAAATGGTTATTAATCCATTTTTTATTTTCAATTTTCTTCAAAACGGTACCTACTTACTTGCTTTCAAAAATTTTTTGTATACAGAAACTTCTTAGAACTATAAAAAGTTTTTTTTACCAAAATTTTCAAAAAAATATTTTTTGGATTTTTAAGAAATGTTCAAAATTTTTTTTTTTTTGAAAATCAAATATTTTGAAAACTGCATTTTCGAATGTTTTCAAACTCGGTATTTTAGTTTTTTTTTTACATTTTAAAGAATATTTAAGAAAAAATTTAACATTTATGTACCGATACCTTGTAATACGAGACCGAGACGAGACCTTGTTATACGAGACCGAGACGAGACTGATATATACGAGACTGAGACCGATACCGAGACGATACTGGCATTTTTGGATTTTAACGGTACCGAGACGCGATAATTAAGAAAGTATCGTTTGGTTTGTTATTTTTGCCGGCCCTTTCTACTCGGTTGGGCATCGAATTTGGGCTGAACTTAACGTTTATTCTGAAGCAATCGAAATGAACTGAACCGAATAATTAAAAATTCTACAAAAATCTAAGCCTTATTGTAAAAAACCTCAACAGAATCTGAAATTTTCAATTTTGTTTTGTAATGCTCTGGAAAAGGGTGATTTAAGGGCAATATGGGTTACATTTTAATGGGAAACAAAATACATTTTCCGTCAAAAAATAGATTATCTTTATCTGTCAAGCCATGAACTGTCATATTATGTAAACGGATGGCTTAGATAAAGAAGTACAGAGATGCATGGATTAAAAAGACTATACAAACCAGCAATTGTTGAAGCATTTCAGCTGATTTGGAAAAAAATGTGATTTCAGGCAAAAGGGCGATATTCAATCAAAAACAAAATTCCAACATAAAAGTAATGAAACTGGGTCCACATATTTCATTTGACATAACTCATAAGAAACAAGAATCAAAAGAGTCTACAAAAATATTTGTATCGAAAGGGTGTTCTTTTTCAATGAAATGTACATAATTAAAATGTACATACCTACATCCTACGTCAGCAAGGATTTAAATTTAAACCTCAGACTTTGAAATTAAGATAAAGCAATGCAAGCAGCGATATAGTAAGAAAAAGTTTTACATTTTAATAGTTTTTATGCAACTTCAACTATGTGCACAATTTAAACGAAGATTTTTGTTAATTTTTTCAGAGCAAATAAAATATTTATTTATTATTTTTTTTTTCTTTATTTTATATTCCCCAGTGATGAAATTTTTCTGGATAAGAAAAACACAAAAACCGGATAATCTGAGCAAAATCAACTTAAGAAAGTTTCAATCGCAGTTTTTATAAACTTGCGTAAGAAACTTTTGGCTTTTTCAATATATTTTTTTTTTTTTTGAAAATCGCACTTTTGCCCACCGAACCACATAAATCACATAATGTTGATTACGTAAGTAAAAAAATAAAAAATCTGTATTGAGTTTTTTTGTATATTATTGTAAACAGATATGAGTATGAGGATGTAAGTTTTTTTTTTTTGTATTTTCTTAATGACGAAGATAAAATTATTCATTTAAATGAATTAACTTGTTTCATTCAAGAAAAAATTAAATGGAAAATTTACAAGAATTGAATAATTGTGATGACACCTTGGTTGGCATTTCCTTGTTAAGATTTTTTATGAATGAACAATGGAAAGCTTTGAGTGACAACTTTACTTTTTTTAATCAAGTTATTAAGTAACATGTCTACATGGCTATTGGAAAATAAATGAATAATTACTATTTTATAGTATGTACTTAGTTTATGTTTATAAGAACTTGAAATGCAATGGAAGTTTTTAATAACTCATGATGACCAATCTAGAATAAATGCACGTCTACTGTACAACATCGAGATAGAGTCGCAATGGGTGATTCCCCAGAGAAAAAATAGAATTTGGGTGAAAGCGTATCTAGACCGGAAAGCTGCCATAAAATTATTTTTGTTTGGAAATTTTCTTGAAAAGCATCTAATTATTTTGTAAACCTGTTACGTCCTGTGGACCAATGATAAAATGTTTTTGATCTCTTGGTAAAAGTCTTAAAAGTTCAAATATAAGAAGGAATATCAACAAAAATCTCCTTAGGTAAGCAATAAATTAAAATTACGCCTTGTGAGAAAGAAGTCTTATTATCCTGAATTAAAATATCTCTGTTCCGAAATTCAGAACTAGTACCATGCAGCTCTTTCTGATAATTGTAACAATTTTTTCTAATGCCCAATTTTTCAGTTAAGGATTAACTCTGAGTTAAATCAGTGTTAGTTAATCCTGCACATAAATTATCCCCAAGCTATGTCAGGAACGGTTTTTCAGTTGAGGATTAACTTTATCTTTCAGTTGTCAAAAATCAAGTGTCATCGATGTGCCACTCTGCGAAAGAGAGATGTTGCCACAACGGAATTGCACTGGCCCTCAATTTGGTCCCTGAGTCTCTCAGAGTTAATTTATGATTTCAATTGACTGAAAAACATGTTTCTGTTAACTCAGGCTTAACCAAACCAATATGATGATCTCGTATTGAAAACTGACCCTAAGACCAGTTTTTCTGTTTAAGATTAACTCTGAGTTAAATCAGGGTTAGCTTATCCTAAAAATAAATTAATAAATGGCGCCACAACGAAATTGCTCTGACAATAACCCTCACTATCGAAATCGAAATGGCGCCACAGCTGCAAAGGCCTTCAATTTAGCCCTGAGTTAACTCACCAAACTAGGTGAGTTTACTCGGAGTTACCTTATGATTTCTATTGACTGAAAAACACATTTCTGGAGTTAACTCAGGCTTAACCTCGGGAATACGATGATCTCACACTGAAAAACTGACCTTTCAGGACCAGTTTTCATAAAAATAAACTTACCCCGATCAGTCCAGTAAATAGAGGTAAAAATAGGGGGGTTACCCTACAAAAGGTCGGGTAGTTTTAAATTTTTGATATGTTATATGATATGGTTGGTAGATGAAAATTCCAAAATTCCACAACCAATCCCCCTCCACCCCCCTCAAAATCCTGCAAAAACTACAAAAAGTTGGCACTTTTTTCAGTTTTTTTGCTTATAACTTATTTCCGGTACATTTTTATAATTTGTATACAATAAAATTTCCTACAAATATGATCCAAAACGAATTTTTTTACAACCACTACAAACGGTGCTGTGGAGCTCCCAAAATGGGCTAAAATTTCGTATTTTGTAAGATTTTCAATTTCTTCCCTCTTTACAGCACAATAACTCTATAACCGTCAAGTTTAGGGCAAAATTTTTACAATCAATCTTGTAGATTATTCAATTCGCTACCAATTTCATGTGACTACAGTCGACGCCCTCTAAGTTGAACTCCCCCGAAGTTGAATTTCCATCTAACAAGAATTTTTTCACCATGTTTGTTGTTTATTCCAAACTTATTTATTTCTCTCTAAATCGAATTTTTGCAGAACTCTCTCTAATCGAAATAATTTTGATATCCCGTGAGAGTTCGACTTAGAGGGAGTCGATTGTATTTTCATTTTGTGACCAAAACATATCAAAAATTTAGAAGTACCCGACCTTTAGTATATTGTAAAACCTCTCTATTTACTGGACTAGATCTGAATCAGGACCAGTTTTTCATTTGAGGATTTATCTTGCAGTTGTCAAAAATCTAGGGTCATCGATGTGCGGCACTATGAGTACCGCCCTTCTACGCGTTCACGCATTAGAATAAAGATGGCGCCACAACGGAAAGGCAGTGATTCTCACTATAGAGAGCGAGATGATCGATTTAGTCCCTGAGTAACGGACGATTTCATGTTGACTGAAAACACGTCGCAGGTTTGACCCCGATACTAGGGTGATCTCGTATACTGAAAAGCTTTCCTGGTGGGAAAGTAAACATGTGCTTTTTCACGTAATCTGGGATTTTGCTGACACCATACAAAATCTAAATTGCAAAACATCCGACAATCCTTTTTTTTATGAAATCTTGCAGTAAACTTAATTTTGAAAAGCACAACCACTAACTCCATTCATCAAAATTTTTGCATGACTTTTATGACTTTATAGCTCACCTTAATCATAAAATTAATCAAATAGTGTGGAATGCAAAAACGCACCTACTGACAGAGTAGTTAAAATCACTTCTCGTTACCCTATCGCTTCGTCATCGCTATCTCGATCATCGCATCGCCTCTTATGCCTTTGCATTGCTAGCCTCATTCCTCTTAAGTTAAAAGCCTTCCAAAGTCAGTGGTATGGGTACCCCGCAAGCTTAGTTGCTTAGTGACCATAAAAAAGTGAGCTCCAGTCGGACACGCTTGGTGGGCTTTTGATCAGGTTAGTTTTAAAAATTATGTAATTACAAATTGGGTTGTAAGAAAAAAATGTGCGACGCGACGAACTTGTTTGTTGCTAATTTCCTATATATGAGTCTTGTACTGAGTCTTTGAGTCAAGAGGGGCTCGTCGCGTCGGTGGTCGCGCTGGTATGTCAGTAGGCACACAGGGTGGTGGTATAGAAATGAGTGTTCCATAAATGAGCAAATATGATGTAATATTTATCGAGTGGGTACAGTAGTACCGAGAGAGTTATTCCAATGCGAGAGTATCTATTTCTTTTTCTGTTTGTTTATGATTTTTACTAGTGGGAGAGAAGGAAAAACATTTATATGGAAATGAAACTGATAATAATGTAATCTGCATAACAATTTGCATAAATGGACAACAACTGACAACATAGTGTTGGACATAATATTTAAGGTTCCATATCAAAGCTGAGTGATGGAACACATGTGTCATAAGATACATTTGATGTGAAAAATTAGGCAAAGTTGCAATCAATCGATATTGGTGATGATATTTCAAAATATAAATAAAATGTATTTGTTGATTATGGTTTTGTTTGTTTAGGTATTATAGATTTATATTTTGGTATTCAAATTTTAAATGTAGTATTATTTTTGAAACAAAAATGTAAGCTTTGAATCGTTTAGGTTATATGACCAAGTGCGACGAAAGATGAAACACTAATTGATGTGGTCAGCTTAAAACATAAGTTTTGTGGCGAAAGCTCATGGAGAACCATAAGGGCTTAGTGAATTACAACTCACAACTATTCCTGTGAACATTTTGTTTGCAGTAATGGAGGGGAATCTATATGTTTCTTCTAGTACAGGAAAATAACTACAGCGGGAAATAACTTCACATAGGAAAAAAAATCACCACTGTAGTGGGAAATAACTTCACTATTTGAAGTTAAGTATATATTATATGTGTAGGTAATAACTTCGAGCGAATATGTATCAAAAAACAAAACTTAGAAAATAGGTGAGAAAAAACTTCACCAAATTTCAGGTTATTTAACTTCTCACTCAAAGTGGGAAGTAACTTCACTTTAAAAAGTAAGATTATTTCGTACCAGTGGTAAAGTTTTTACCTTTGTGAAGATATTTCCCGGTGAAGTTTTTACCCTTGTGAAGTTATTTCCCGGTGAAATCCGCACGACTAACTGATGGCCAAGTAGCTATAATTAGCTGTAGCTCGTAGCACTGTCAAAGTAGAATGGAACGAAAATACTAGGTTTACAACACTACAATGTGAAGCTGTAGTTAATGGCAATATGTATGGTGTATCAAAAGTTAACAAAAATTCAGCTTTTGAAACAAGTTACAGCCACATTCATTATGTTCAGGGGGCAAGATGAAAAGCACTTCTTCATTGTTTTTTGTCACCTTTTTCAAAATGGAGGCACAAAGCTTAAGACTTTGTTTTGAATTCGATCAAGGAGATGCAAGCCAGTTTGATGGGCTCATGTCCATATGTGAGAGTTGTACCTGAGCTCTGGGTGGGGGTACAGAGAGACATAACGAGAACAGCATCTTTTGGGTTTTGGCTTTAGCGACAGAAAACATCAGCATTTGGCTGGGTAAACATTATTGAACTCCGCTACAGTTCGTCGTGGACCAGGACCTCAACCAAGAAGCGTCTTCCAGCTGGGTTGGTTTTTTTCCAGCTGTCTCATTTGCTTCCGCGACGTGTAACGCTGTCCTTCTCAACCTCGCCATCCCCCGGGATTAGATTCAAAGACTTTCGGGCCGGAGCCATTTCAGTCGTTGGAATTTCACTTTCATGGCTAGGTGGGTGTCATAATACAGCCCGGACTGTTTGTTGTTGTATCTTCTTCTTCATTCCCCATCTATAAATACGGGAGCAAAAATCACCAGGAGAATTTTCCTCTCAAAACATCCTAAGGCGTTCTCATCGCCACCGTTAATAGTGTCCATGCCTCTGCACCGTACATCAGGACAGGGGTGATAAGCATCTTATACACTATACAGGGGCACTTTAGTTGCTCAAAAGAGGGCTTTCCGTCGCAATTGCCTTCTTAGCCCAAAGAAACAGTGATTGGCAAGGGTAATTCTTCGTTTGATTTTAGAACTGGTATCGTTCACCGAGTTGATAGCGAGTCTAGGTAGACAAAGTCTCTGACCAACTCAAAATTATAGCTGTCTATAGTGACGTTCTGTCCGAGACGTCGATGTTGGGTGTTCTTTCTTGTTAACAGCATATATTTCGTTTTGCTTTCATTCATCGTTTACCCCATCTTCTTGGCTTCCTTCTCAATACTCACGAAAGCACCACTGACATCTCTCTTTGTTCGTCCAGGTATGTCAACGTCGTCAACGTAAGCGAGTAATTAGACAGACTTTTGTAAGATTGTGCAGATGAGCTGCTGCAGACTCCTAACCAATTCATCGCCAGCCACTTTGAATAACTCGGCCGCAGACCATCAGCTCCAGCAGCTCGTTTCAGTTCGTCATCGCTGTTATACAGGGGTGGACTGGGCCACCGGGCAGCCGGGATTTTGCCCGGTGGGCCCCCGGGCAAGACAAAAGTTTATTTTTAAGAAAAAATTGTCATAACAAGATTGGACTTAACTAAATATAGACTTTTTGTCGATCAAAATGGATATTTTGAGGCCCCCAAAAACTCGCTTGGTGGCCTCTACGGATCTTTGAAAGCCTCAAAAACTCGGATGGTGGCCTCTACGGATCTCTGGAGGCCTCAAGACCTCGGTTGGTGGCCTCTACAGATCTCTGGAGGCCCCCAGATCTCGTTTGGTGGCCTCTACGGATCCCTAGAGGCCTCGGTTGGTGGCCTCTACAGATCTCTGGAAAGCCTCAAAAACTCGGATGGTGGCCTCTACGGATCTCTGGAGGCCTCAAGACCTCGGTTGGTGGCCTCTACAGATCTCTGGAGGCCCCCATATCTCGTTTGGTGGCCTCTACGGATCCCTAGAGGCCTCGGTTGGTGGCCTCTACAGATCTCTGGAAGCCCCCAGAAATCGGTTGGTGGCTTCTATAAATCTTTGGAAACCCCTAGAACTCGGTTGGTGGCCTCTACAGATCTCTGGAGGCCCCCAGATCTCGTTTGCTGTCCTCTACGGATCCCTAGAGGCCTCGGTTGGTGGCCTCTACAGATCTCTGGAGGCCCCCAGAAATCGGTTGGTGGCCTCTATAAATCTTTGGAAACCCCTAGAACTCGGTTGGTGGCCACTACGGATCTCTGGAGGCCCCAAGAACTCGGTTGGTTGTCTCTTCGGATCGCTGGAGGCCCCAAGAATTTGGTTGGTTAGCTCTATAAATCTTTGGATTCCTCCAAAACTCGGTTGGTGGCCTCTACGGATCTTTAGTTATTCAAAAGTTGATAGAAAAATTTAACAGTTCCAAAAAACTAAATATGCTAAATAAAAATAAATAAAAATGACTCTCAATGATGAGTACTTTAAAATGTCTGAAAGTTAGGTACATAACCTGAATTCAAAAGATGAGAATAAACTGCCGTATTTTATCTGATCTGAATCAGATCATGATAAATAAAACAAACAGGATCATGGTGACAGGAGTGTTAAATACCCGTCTCTTTTTGCCTTATGTTTGTTTATACTTCATGCATCTGTTGTCTCTTTTCTTTTTGGATCACTGAAATAGATCCAGATAAAAAGCAGGATCCCATGTTGCTTTTGCAATTACTTGTTAAAAATTGATCCGGATCAGATCATGTGAATAATAAAATGCGGCTAATGATGAGGCAGAGGACGAACGTCAAGAAGCAGAAAGAAACAAGAACACTGTGGAGATTGCGCAAAATGCTGCTTCAATGTCTTGCGACGATATTATTTTGACGCAAAAAGGAACAAAAAGCTTTTCTTAGCATATAATTTGATGCTGAAATTTTCATGTACACAAGCTGCTTGCAAAAAATTATTTTCAAATTTTAAATACATCAAAAATCGATGGAGAAATATCATGACGCAAGATCAACTTGAAACATTATTTCTCAAAAACTAATAAAAAATAATACTCCTTTTGTTGGTTCACGATTCACGAGATATTTGATAAAACGTGATTTCCAAAATGGTAGCTGACACTCGCCAACTTGGATTAACATTCGGGGGGCACCCCTGAACATTTTCGAACAAAAATCAATTAAGCAGTTGATTGCATTATGAACCTACTGTTTTTGCTCTGGTTCTTGGTCTAGCATAGGGCCAGTTTGTTCACAGTGGGTTAGATCTGCAACTAGATTATCACTAATTCTGTGTAATCCATAGTTATGAATATGTGATCATCATTGAGCGTTTATTCAATCAAATTTCAGTTTGAACATGGTTTTTGAAATATTCATCTTCTCATTTTCCAGTATATCTGCCAAATCAATTGTTAGAAGTAATCAGTCACTCACCATAAACAAAGTTGATGTTTGTTTATGGTGAGTGAGCTTTAGGAAGTAAAATTTTTTGTGTAAAAGAACACGGACATTTGAGGCTGTGAGTGCAAAAGTGGTGTAACCCACTTTTTTTTATCATATTTTTCGTTTTGAATCGGTTTTTAATACTATTTTAACTGAGATTCAAGGATTATACGTCACATTTTTGGAAAAGTTAGATATTTTAAAAACTAAAATGTTTACTCTGATGGCTTTTGATGCATAAATGTAAAAATACGAGACAAAAATATCAAATATGCCAAAAAATGGGTTACACCACTTTTGCACTCACGGTCTCATTTAGAAGTGAGGGTAGTGCTGGCATTTTGAGATACCAAGTGATAAAAATTTGTCCACGTTGTGGTTTATCTATAAATTGTATCTAAGGCCTTTGCAAAAAAGCACATCGTCTTAACCAATGATGAGCAAAAGAAATTTCACGAAATCTTTGATTAAGTTCTACTTATCAAACAGAATCAGCAAATTAGTGATTTGAAAATTTTGCTGAACAAACGCATCCAATGATAATCAACTAGAATAATCATTGATTAAAGTTGAAGGGGTGTGAACATACTTGCCCTAAGATTAGGATTGTTCAATAATTGAAAATTTGCGAATGGATTACTAAAATATTTGTTTGTTATTTTTATTAATCACAGCTACTGTTACTGGAGAAATAGTTCTAAAAGTACCTTATTTAATTTAAATGTTTGAAAGTGCCGAGATATTGTTGATCAAAAGCACCAGCCTTTATTTGTTCATTCAATATCAAACATTTCAATCATGCTACAGTGAAAAATTGTGAAATTAAAGCTAAATAATTTATTTGATTCGGTCAAGAAAAAAAATTTAACAAAATTCGACTTCAATTTATTGGGAAGGGTACAAGTCCCCAGTAGCGGATCCAGGATTTCGCTGTGGGGGGGGCTCGAGGCTCCTATTTTAGACATCTCTCAATCCTAATTTTCCTTTATCAGAATTTAGGCCAGTCGGCAATATATAACTAATGAAAAATGTATCATTGGAAAAGGAGCAGGATCAAAAGTTGTTAAGATAATTCAAATGTCTTCCTTTTTATACTGAATGTTTTTTGAAAAATGTACACATTACAGGCAGTACGCAGATCGTGCTGAAATTTAGCTCCCACATTACTCTCCAAACACCAGTGAACAAGCTAGCTCTATTTTAACATAACATTTTTGTGGAAAATATCACATAAGACAGCTGTTCTCTGAGTACAAATTTTACTCAACGATTTCCAAGAATTTTGTTCAATATTTCAAGTAAATCTGATAAATAAAATGGGGTTTTCTCGAATAGTTCTCTCTTTCGATTTTCATTTTAACAAAGTATAAAGTCTACCTAAATCTCATGAATAAAATAAGCTATACAAATTTAGCCTGAGAATAATGTGGCGAACAACTATTTCATACACTTAATTTTGACAGGCATCTTGGTGATGTACAGTACGAAACGAAAATTAAATTGGATATGTGTACTGCTCAGCCAAAATACTAGTCAAAACTTTGGGGAGAATTTTGTATGGGACAAAATTTACCGCGCGTTCTATAAAGATATTGGCTAAAACATTTTATTGATATTGGCTAAAACAGCCATTTACAGCCATGCCATTTAGTTTGAATGATCCTACCATTTCTTTATATAAATTTGTTAATTATTTAAATTTTATTTATTTATTATCTTAAGGAAATCCAAAAAGGAGAAACTTAGATTAAAAATCGCTTCGTTTTAAGGAAACGTATGAAACCGTCAAAATTTCTTCAAACTACAAATCTTTATTTTCGAGGACACTGATTTGATTTTAATAAACAATAATTGTTTGATTCGGCTGCTCGGAAACACAGTTTTTAGAGTTATAAGCTCTAAAATTTCCGGGGGTCCGCTAAGCCCGAAAGATATCAACAGAAGAGCTGTGGAAAAAAGGTGACATTTGTTCTTGTGGTAAAATTCAATAGGATCCTTAATGATGGATTCTATCGATATCCTTTCTTTCGTTCATTCAGCTTAAAACAATAGCATGCTCTCCTCAAAATTGTATCTGAAAAGGAGTTTTCAAGTCAACTGGTAACATTTGACACTAAATACAGACACCTACATATCTGAATTTCGGTTTTCAATTTCTGAAAAAAACTATTAAATTACAATATCAGGTGTTGTCCTTTAGCTGCTCAATTTTATTGAACATTTAAATTTACTGAACTAACCTTGTTTGTTTCGCCAAATGCTCTTCGGACTTGAACAAAAACGCAGCATTTTTTTCGGCCAATTCCCTAGGGGCTAAAGAAAAACACAACTTGAGAAAACATTAGCTTACATATGTATGTAAAGTTGTAAAGCCCCAACCTCATCGAATTTCTTTAAAACTTGTGAAAAAACACAGCCAACATGCAAATTTGCAAGCCACATTCTTATGTTGTTCCAATTCCCCTACGGATTGGAAAAACACATTTTAGGCGTAAATTGGTTAGCCCCAACTCTGCCTCTTATAAAGGGATTGGAATAAATAGAGCCTACGTTTTTATATTCAAGTTGCTCAGTCTCATCTTCGTTTTTCATCTAATTACTTTAGGGGCTTAGAAAAACATGTTTTCATTCAAATTTTTCAGCCCCAACCTTGTTTAAATAAATATTACAAAAAACACTATTATTATATCTATGATTTTTGGGATCATGCTTTGTTTCATCAAGTGTTTTCAAAAATTTTAAGGTCTGAAAACGAACACAAAATTGAAACATCGTAATGTATTGTATTTTGCTATTAATTTAATTGTACTAATCGACTGTGGGGGGGGGGCTTCAGCCCCTATAGCCCCCCCTCTGGATCCGCCACTGCAAGTCCCGGTAGGCCCTTTGACCCCCAGTCCGCCCCTACTGTTATACAATTTACAAAAATGATTTTTCCATGCCTTCAGTACCGACTGCGATTCTTCCACGATGTTCCCCTGATCTTACTTCGGTTCGGGTCTTCTATCCCTGAGGTTCTTTTAATTTGTTGGCAAAAATTCCAAGCTTCATTCCTGCAATGGCATCTCTCTATTTCCTCGATCGCGCGCTTCTCATGCTCTTTTTTTTCCTTCTGAGAAACCAGACTTCTCTCCTCTTCTGGTCGAAGAGCTCGCGAACAGCTCTGATTCTTCTATGCAGTGCTGCTTCGTATGTCTGTTGTTTGGCTGCATGAACTTGCCGGCATTCTTCTTCGAACCAGGGGCTTCACTGTGGTGGTGGTATGAGGCCCAGCACATCACAGACGGCATCTTTGATGGCTTCCTGGCAATTCTTCCACTGGTTCTCGTTGCTTGAAGTTGAGGGCATAGGACTTCTAAAAAGTTCACGAGAAGCTCAAGCAGTTAAGGACCTGGCGATTTCTGGCCACTGTTGTCATCCGACGTCGAACTTCCTCACACTATTTCCCTGATTTTCGATAAACCGTTTTGTGGCCAAATTTCTGACATTTTTTGTTCTACATTTTGAAAATTAAGCATAGCTTTATGGGCAGAAGAGTGCGGTCACGAAGGAGTAGAACATTTCCCCTTCCTGACAAATTCTGCTTAAGAAATTTCTTCATTGGCAGTTATATTGTTTGGTTTTATCAATGTCAGATAAATCGAAAAATAATGTTGCCAATATTTGCCACCAAACTGTTTCATAATTTTTGACAACTAGCTTCTCTTTGATAGAATCAAAATTTAACAGACTGCATGACTGAAGTGTTTAACTACGAATAAATTATTTTGAGAAATCACACACAGGAATTTATTTTCTCAAAAAAAGCAGCGACAGCAATAATTTTCTGGAGCCTATAACACTGAAGAATTAGTCAACTAGTCTACAATTAACTACTTGGTAAACAATGTTTGTTCAAAAAGTGAAAATCATTACTGTAACTTAATAAAAATCATAACAATTGTAAATTGAAAAAATTTCCTTCAACTCGTTCAGCTATTCAACAAGTTTATTCTATATTTAATTGAACTCTTGCTGTTTCCAGTTAGAGAAACGGTAGATTTATGAAATCTCCCACTGAAAGAAGCTAAGACAATTGTTTAAGTTCTCCTAGACTCGTTTCACAAATTTTTTAAAGATGTTGGATTTAACTGGTTCAACAATCACTTTAGGTATATAGTAATAGGCCCCTGTTTGTAAGATTAGCGTCTCTTTTTCCTTGTGAAAATAGGAGAGTATGTAGATGAGCAAATTATAGTATTGGGGTAGATTTTTTGTCTTTGCTTAAAACGGAGTATATACTGACCATAATTGTAGAAAGGTCCAACGCTTCTTATAAGGCTCTTTCATAACAGGACATTATTTCTGAGTGAGAAAGTGGTTAGATGCCAGAAGAGTTTAACTGCTTTGTTCCATGTTCAGTTTCACGTAAGTAAGGCATGTTTGTAAAGTGATAAAATGGAAAATTGCTGTAAAAACTGAAATGCTAATTTTACTTAGCAATTCACAGCTTCGAAAGTCGGTCATAAATCTTAAAATGTCCTACAATTGAATATTTATTATTCTTTTGAGCAACCGGTCTAAGCTTTTAACTTAAAAAAGATCTATGTTTATGTTGACAAAATACCTATTTTTACTCCTAACAACAACCTTGCTAAAAATTCCGAAGCCTTCGAACTCATAATTACACTAAAATTGATTGATTGATAGATATAACAAGATGATAATTTTATTCGTTATTTTATTTCAATAATATAATGCATGATGTACGAGTAGATACCTATGTATGTACCTCCTATACTTTGTTATGTTTACAAAATAATTATCGTCATCATTGCAGCTATGGGGAGGAGGAGCAGCTTACATTTCGCGTGTTACAAGTTAATCAGCCTCAAACCCCTTGCCTTCCACATTACATAGATTCCGTCCGAATGTGTGTATAGATTTGTTTGTAAAAATGTAATCAAAGAATTTCAAATGCGTTGCAATAAAACTTGTACATAGATAAACAATAATAATATAATCAACGGTCGATATAAAGTTACATTTATACACGTGAGCTTATATTGGAATTTAGATGCACACCGCAGGCGCAGTATGAAAGTATCTTTTGCCTCATAGCTAAATTGTGCAAATCCAAAGTTAATGGGAATAAAAATCGCCGAGGCAAAGATATTATACAAACATTTAATATTTGTTATATTGCACATTGAGTAATTGGTAGTCTTAACGTCTGCTTGCATTGTAGGATAGTAGTTGCAATAGTTAATTTGTTATGAGCACACACAACAAGTAAACCTTTAGATAACAAAATTGCGATGGAAAACAAAAATAAAATTTAATAAATTCCATATATTGCAAAATAATTTCAAAATTTTCCAGTAAAATAATGCTAAGATTAATCATTTAATGTTTTTGATTAATTTTAAGCTTTAACACCTTGTGAAGCTTACTTAAATTATTCAATCATAAAGCCTTGTTATAAATTGATCTTGTTTTTGTTATGAAAAAGTTAAGTCCTTGATGTGAAGCGTTATGAACAATATATAATAAAAACTTGAAAACAATAAATACACTCCTCGTCAACTGAATACGCACAAACATTTTTGAATATATTTTATCCATTTCTTCCAAACAGTGATGGTTATTATGCCATCTGTTGATGGTAAAAATTTTCGTAACATATAAATAACAGAATTTCAAAGTTTTATCCAAAAACAACCGTGAGTTTTTCCTTCAACCACTTCCAAAGTGTAACTTATGCAAAGTAGAAGTTTTTTTTTGAGTCAACTGAATAGGCACAAAAATTAAAATTGCCATTGGAATGGAATGAAACAAGTTTTTGTTTAAGTTTAGTAGTGGGTACTTCCACCTTTATTTTTAATTACTTCGTAAATTCGATCCGGCATGGAATCGTATAGCTTTTTAATGTAATTTAACGAAATTTCGCTCCACACTAATTTGATTGCAGAAATTAAGGTTTCTTTGTCTTCGAACTGACGACCACCCTCATAACTTTGCGTACTAACCATCCCCAGACATTTTCTATGATGTTTAGATCAGGTGAGTACGGCGGCCATTGAAGCAACTGCACTTGTTGCTCCTCTATCCATGTTTTTATTATGCGCGCTGAGTGAATAGGCGCATTATCATGTTGGTAGGTCCAGTTTATGGGTCCAAAGATGTTAGAAAATTTAGGAAAATTTCTTTCCAAAATTACTTTATACCCAGCTGCTGTCATTCTTGATGTTACAACCTCGAGCTCAACTGTTCCATAATAACTGACTGCTCCCCATATCATGACACCTCCTTCACGACTATGATGGCGCTTTAAAAATCTTTTTTCTTTTCTTAAGTCGTGAAAATAGAAGTTGAACCCATCAGGGCCATCGAAATTAAACTTTTTTTCATCTGAAAAAACCACGTGATACCATTCTTTTTTCCAACTCATGTGAAGTCTTGAAAAATCTAATCGCAACATTTTCCGTCTCTCGTCAAGTGGTGGTTTTTTCTTAAGTTTCATTCGTTTGAGATGGCTTGAGATGTTGATTACTCTTAATACTGTTGAGCAACTTGCGTTTACGCCGACTTTTTGTTTTATTTTTGCCACAGAATCAGAAGAATTTGATGCATATCTTAAAATTCTTCGTCTCTCAGCTGCTGTTGTTGCTGTTTTCTTACCTCCCTTCATGTTTTTGCCGTATGCATCTTTATTTTTCAAGTAAGAATAAACTACATTAAAACTTCGGCCAACTTTATCAGCTATTGCACGTCCAGTTAGGCCTTGGTCTCTAAGTAAATCGATTTTAGCTTTTTCAACACTGTTAAGACACGTAGATCTACCCATTTTTCTTAAAATTTGAAATCAAGAATTAAATTTTACTGAAAACACTAAAATCGTTAATTTAAACTGTCAAGCACTCCAAAAAACTTATAAACAACGAAGAAAATGGCGTTGTACCTATTCAGTTGACTAAAAAAAAAACTCCTACTTTGCATATAAAACACTTTGCAAGTGGTTGAAGAAAAACTCACGGTTGTTTTTGGATAATTCTTTCGGAATTATCTGCTTAACATCTTAAGGGAATAGTTAGTATCAACAGATGGCATAATAACCATCACTGTTTGGAAAAAATGGATAAAGTATATTAAAAAATGTTTGTGCGTATTCAGTTGACGAGGAGTGTAGTTAAGACAAATTCTGACAAATTCTGACAAATTCTGACAAAATTAAACGTCACACATACAATAATGTGTTATAGCTTTTCTGAAAGCTTATATTCCATTCTTTTAACTTTTTTTTAAATCAAGTTGCTTAAGTCAATAGTTTTTGAGAAATTCAATTTCAAAATCAAAATATTGAGAAAAAAACTGATTTTTTTTCAAGTTGATAATTTTCAAAATTTTGCGTAATTAAATGCAATAATTGTGTTCGATATTCAATGCCTTATACCAACTATTAGCCAAAAACCAAATGTAAAAATCTTTCTTGGTTTTCGAGAAATTAAGAAAAAACTTAAAGTATTTTTCCCAAAAAAAAAAAAAAACTGGGAAAAGGTACCTTTAGTTTTTTTTATTTCTCAAGAACTAAGAAAGATTTTTAACTTTGGTCTTAGGTATTTGAATAAGGTCATTGAATACCAACCACTTAATTACGCAAAATTAAAAAAATAACAACTTACAAAAAAATCACAATTTTTTCCAAAAATTTTAACTTTGAAATTTAATTTTTCAAAAACTATTGATTTACATTTATATTAGCCCAGTCAAATTAGTCAAAAAAAGGGCATCAAATCGCATTTTTCGATGGACAAAATTTTTTTATGGAATCTGTTTGGCTACGTCTCCTGATCATAAAAACGAGTTTTTGGGATTTTTGAGGTTAGGGAAGACCCGCCATCTTGAAAAAGAGATTGGTTTTGTTTTTATGCAATAACTCGCTTGCATTTTATTTTACAACAAAACGTTCTACTACAATCTTGTAGAAGATAAAATTACCTATAAAATAAGCTATCAACGACCTTTGTAGGTGGTTTCATTTTTGAGATATAACGGGCCAATATTCCCCTATGGGTTGTGTTTTGGGGGTGGTATGACTTTTCTTGAGTTTTCTAGGTAACCGTTGATTTTTTTGGATGATGCTCTCAGAATCATTTTCAGTTCCTGTATCGACCTATAAAATGAGCCGTCGATCGATATCATCGGCCACGAATTGTGCGCGTTATCCAATTCATAGGATCACACTTTTTGAGTAAGGAGGAAAACATAAATATATTTTTTTCTCGAAAATGTTTATCTGGTGAATCGTTCAAAAAAACTAATACTTAAAATGTTGTCCATAGTAATGATAAGAATTTAATATACATGGTACGTGGAGTTGCATCCGCACCACACAGAAGGTTGTAAAGCTGTGCTGTTAAGACACCTACATTTCTTGTTATTGAAAACTGAGTTATCTTTTTTCAATCCAAATGTAAAAGGTATTGCATGCGGTTTCTTAGGTACTACGAAGAAAAACTTGATTGAATTTCAAATTTACTTATTGGTTTTTATTAACAGAATAATTTGAAAAAATGATAAAAAAAGAGGTAAAGTGTATTTCACATTAAGTTTCCCTGTGAAAGTATTTGAAGGGGAGACAGATAATATTTAGGGGAATATTTTGAGATTTTTGAAGGTCCTGGTAGCATTTCATCATCGCATACATCAGCTTCAAAAATCGTTTCGTTTGGTGTCATTTCATCGTTATGAATCTGCAAGAGCAGGGTACTTTCATCTTCGCAATAATCTTCAGCAATTGTATAACATTTGGGGATGTTGCTGCAAGTTTCACCGCTGCAGTGTGCACAGACGGCGGAACATTTTAAACCCGCTTTGCGACATCCACAAGCCGCTCCACATCTTGATGCGCAGGAACAAGAAATAACCTTCATTATTTCGGGAGGAGCTGGTCCTTGGTGGTCATCACAGGAACATCAATTTTTGTATTTTTTTTCTAACCCCACTTTTCCGGATCCTGGTCGTTTCCTAGCCACGTTTGTACCTGGTGATAAGTCCGAAATATATGCTGTCGTAGCGCATCTTTTGTGGGAGGAAGTGAACATAAATTATTTTTTCATTTTTGCCACGGACTTCGTAAAATCTTTATAACGAAATCGTCAATTGAAGTTGTCTTTTCTCCACCATAGAGCGCCATGAAGAACTTTTCCCCTGCCACCATCTGACTGAACTGAACTGCCTGGAGTCACACAACGAATACCACCCATTGCATGAAAAGTACTCCTTCCATTAGTCGTGTTAGTGTTGAAGTCGCTGTTATCGAAGACAAACAGTGAAAAATCCAGTCGAAGAAATGGATCGCTGCGGACGCAAAATACAAGAAGCCTCAAATTTCAGAATTTCGTTGTATGATGCAGAAAAGTCCAACGATGAAAGAACTTCGTTGCTGGTAGTAATCAACATTATAAAATTGCAAGCATATATCGTTGTAGATAAAATTGTCAGCTTCAAAAACTTTTTTCATTTTTGTATCTACATCTTGCTCAAAGTTTGTATTTTCAAAAGATTTTTTAAAAATTGCGCGACTGCGATCAACAAAACATAAAAACGTTTCGCGCCCTTTCTCGGCAAAAATGAAAAGTTTATTACCATATTTTTTCTGCAACCGATCTGTTATTGTGCGCAAATCTGGAATTTGAGGAGTTTGAATTTTTTTCATAAGATCAGAGAGTTTAAACTGGCATTATTCGTTATGTTCTGATAGATAAGAGTATACGCATTCATCTATAGTGCGAAAACTTTGTCTGAGCACTGGTGTTTTGATTTTTTTTTTTTAGGTAACACCTGTGAAATCGCATGCAATACCTTCGGTTTACATTTGGATCGAGAAAAGATAACTCAGTTTTCAACAACAAGAAATGTAGGTGTCTTAAGTTTCCCGGCTGCTTTACAACTTTCTGTGTGGTGCGGATGCAACTCCACGTACCATGTATGTTAAATTGTTATCATTACTATGGACAACATTTTGAGTAATAGTTTTTTTGTACGATTCACCGGATAAACATTTTCGAAAAAAAAATATATTTATGTTTTTCTCCTTACTCAAAAAGTGTGATCCTATGAATTGGATAATGCGCACAATTCGTGGCCGATGATATCGATCGATGGGTCATTTTATAGGTCGATACAAGAACTGAAAATGATTCTGAGAGCATCATCCAAAAAAATCAACGGTTACTTAGAAAACTCAAGAAAAGTCATACCACCCCCAAAATACAACCCATAGGGGAACATTGGCCCGTTATATCTCAAAAATGAAACCACCTACAAAGGTCGTTGATAGCTTATTTTATAGGTAATTTTATCTTCTACAAGATTGTAGTAGAACGTTTTGTTGTAAAATAAAATGCAAGCGAGTTATTGCATAAAAACAAAACCAATCTCTTTTTCAAGATGGCGGGTCTTCCCTAACCTCAAAAATCCCAAAAACTCGTTTTTATGATCAGGAGACGTAGCCAAACATATTCCATAAAAAAAATTTTGTCCATCGAAAAATGCGATTTGATTTCCTAATTTGACTGGGCTATATGGCAAGTTTGCCATATTTATATGATAATGTAATATCGCCTCAAGGATTTTAATTATTGAATATTTTCGTTGGGCCCATAAGCATGCTTAAAACCGAAAATGCTACTAAATTCACTCATGCGTTTCTGAGAGAATGGTCATACTGGCAACTTTTCAATATTTTTTGGTTAACTTGGAAAATAAACCTAATTTGACAATTTTGCACTTAAATTTTTTTGGTTCAAAATTAAATTTTCAATCGAAATGGATATTTTAGAAAACTTTATAAAACAAAATTAAAGCAAGAAAATTTAGCCAAAACCAACATAAGAAAATGAAAAACTAAAGATTTTTAAATTTTTTCTTTGATAGCGCATAACTTTTATCGGAACAAAGATCAACTCAAGGCATACTTCAACAAAAAAAAGTACAGGCTTAAATCTTTAATATGGCATGTTCAAAATTTAGTTTTTATTTAAAATTGACAAAGATATAGGCTTTCAAAACTGTACCAATAATTCTTATCATTCCTTGCAGTTTTTGCCAGAAAGCCCGTTTTTTGGTACTACATGACAAATTAAACTATCTTTGTACCTAGTACAAAGTCTTATAATAATTGGTCCAGCCGTTCAGCTTGTAGGTCTAGAAGCATTTTAAAACAACTGGAAAACCAAAATGTGGGCTCAAACCTAATTCTTAAATGTTCTCAATAATCGTATTGTCATATTTCACCAAAATCTTGAGTTTGAATATTTAAACGATTGTGAAATTTGCCATGAAGAACCGAAAAAGGGGCTTTTGTCCCAAAACTTCAAAAAATTATAACAAATAAAAAACAATTTGTTCAAGAATTTAGAAATCTTAAATTTTTGATTTTTTTTTTTGGCAGATTTTTGTTAATTCTTCCTGCAAAAAACATTTATATTATTTTTAAACCATCCATTCCCATAGGAAATTCAATTTTGAACAAAAAGTTTTAAAAGATAAATGGTCAAATTGGGCTTTGTTTCCTAGTTATACCTAACATATTGAAAAGTGGCCATGCGACCATTCTCTCAGAAACGCATGTTTTAGCAAAGACTACATTTTGGTGGAAAAACGGTTTATAAACAAAAAATGGTTATTAATGGTATACCTCCCAAAGACCCATTTTTTTATTTTAGATTTTCTTCACCTAATAATTCGAAAACGAAATAGTCGCTTTTTTCGAAAGTTGGTACCTAAGGGTTTGTCAACTTTTTGCAGAATATTTCAGGAAAATATTTTATTTTTATGAAAAAATAACGGTAGGTACCTTACCTAACTTTCATATAGAAGTATTAAAAAACCGTGAAGGAAAATATTATTTTAATTTTTACATTTGTACATTTTCTCGTTGTCGGCTGAACGGGTTTAATCAAATACAAATTTCCAATAAGTTGAAACAATACTGCATATGTCATAATTTTCAAGTTTCAATTTTTTTATTTTGAAAATTCGATATCTCAAAAACTGGTTGATATTTTTTGTGTGAAATAATGGTTTCGTATGTAAGTATGTACGTTAATAAACACTGAATTTTTGTAGGGGAACTTTATACCGCTCCATCGATTCTCAACTTTGTTGTCAATGCATTCATATTTGTTGTGCTGATTCCTCTTGAACCGTTCCAAGTACTTCTAGCTTAGCCCACTCGTCTGCCTCGCTGCGAGAGGGTTTCATTGCATCGCTTGACTCGCAATGTCTCGTGTGCTCTATGTAAACGTAAGCTCAATCGATTGTCAATTAGGTTTTCGTTTTAGAGAGTCGATGGTCTCCTGAACTGTTCTCGCATTAAATTCATCATTGGTGATACGGTTAGGCCAGAAAATCCTCAAGATGTTTCGCAGAGATCTATTCTCGAACGTTGTAGCTTTCTCGTGACAGCGGGTATTATTATCAAAGTACTGCACCCATACAGAAACATCATTGGAGCGGAACAGTCGTAGCTTGGTCCTTAGGCTTATTGAGTTGTTTCTCCATATTTTAAACAGCATTCCGAACGCAGATTTTGCTTCCCCGATTCGGCTGATTATATCTATAAAACCAGATTATATCTGGTCCAACCATCAGTAAAGACAATACTCCTAAGATATTAAAGACTCTATCACCTCAGCTGATTGTCCAGAAATATCAACTTGGGTAAATGAGAAAGTTCCAAGGCTGATCCTTTTGGTGTTTGCCATATTTATCTTAAGCCTAATGGTTTCAGCATCTCTCTTCACTCTTGTTGTCATTATTTGATGGAGATCCATGATCCTATGAGAAAGTAAGCATACGTCGTCGTCGTCCGCCTGGCGCGTATTCCAGATGTTTGAGGTTTGATTGCAACTTCCACTGAATTCTTCCATTTGCAGTCGAAAAAGCTTCATGCAGCACTTTACTTAACACCAACAGGAACAGTATTGGAGACAGTATAATACAACTATCACATTTAGCCTTAATAAAAGCAATCAATTTTTCCGGGATGTCCCTCCTCTGCAAAGCAAGCCAGATAAGTTCTCTATTGACACTGTCAAACGCCTTTTCGAATTCGATTATCAGCAGGTGAAATGGTGGTAGATATTTGATATACTGTTCGATGATGAACCGCAAGGTGATGGTGTGGTCCACACAGGGAGATATAGTGCGGAATTCTGCTTGTTCGGTGTCAAGCGTGTCTTTGAGGTGGTCTTTTTTTGCTCCACAACGATTTTGCCTATTACCTTAGCTACAGCAGGCAGCAAGCAAATTCCCCTCCAGTTTTCACACTTTGAAAGGTCTCCTTTCTTTGGGAGCTTGGTAATCATTCCCTTTTTCCACTCCTCAGGAAAAATCTCTGTTTCCCAAGCTCCCTCAATGACTATGTGCAGGAGCTCACTTGACGTTGTTGGCGCTGCTCGTAATAGTTCGACGGGAATACCGTCTCGTCCAACCACTTTGTTGTACTTCATTGCTCTGATTGCAGTTAAGATATCTTCTCTTTTGGGGGATACAATGCGTATTCAGGAATTTGTTACTACGGACGGGTCATTAGGTGTTGCGTTGACTTCACTGATGAAAACGTGGTTTGAAACCGCAAAAAAGTGCTCCATCCACCTTTTGAGCTGGTCCTCATCGGAAACTAGCATGACATCAATTTATTTTACTTTTTAGGTATTGCTTAAGGCTTTAACCGCCTGTAAACTCTTTTGAAATTCTGTAGATGGTTCTACTGACACACCCAATAGTGGTCTCTTCTGCTTCTGTTGCCAATGTTTTAATATAGATACGCTGATCACTCCGAGCTTTGAGCTGTTTTCCTTTCTTCGATTCTAGCCCAAGTTTCTTCGGAAAGCCAGGCACTTTTCCTTACTTGGGACTTTCTGACTACACTTTCAGGCAGAACCGGATATGAAAACATTTTTCACCATTACATCAATGGCACCTTTCAGCTAATAACACTTTTTTGTATCAATGAATGCGAGTGATAACGATTTGAGTAATAAATTAAGAACTAGTACCGGCTCCTAATTAAGGAATCTGTGAATAAATTGGATGTAACTTAGTGTTATTGCAAGAAATAAATAAATTCTTCACTATACCTTCCATATCCATAGACAATTATAACTTAAGTTTTTTGTCATTAAAGCCAAAGTTCTTGACCAAAGATTATTATTTTACTTAATGGCAGAAAAAATTTCATGGCCAACTCAATCTACATAGCAGTCAAATGTCAACAAGAATGTTGCTAATTTTTTTTTTTTTTCTGTAAATGAAAAGTATCAGATCAAAGCTTAATTACCAACTTAAATAAGTTGACTTTTGTCCCTTTATACTTATAATAATTGCCACCAAGGAATACAAATAAATAAACATTAGCACTCTGTCGTTATTATTATTTATAGGTGTGATAGCTTATATGGAAGTTATTAATGTGTTGGTTTTGGATAAAATTAGATAAAAACTTTTAACTAGATGAGAAGGCATTCAATTTCAATCACGTATTTATAATGTGCTATTTAGTTGAAACTATCAAAGTCAAAAAGATATTTTCTATTAATGTTTTAGTTCCTAAGTCATCTATTAAATATGCTTGCAGAATACTCATAACTCAAGCTCCAATACTATTCAACAAAAGAAAATTATTACTCATAGGCTTATACAATGCGTAAGATGCCTTTTGCCACACCCAAAACGTCAGCCAAAATGAAATAGATAATGGCGCTACAGATTTAAACAAAATATTATTAATCTATTAAATAGATAAGCTTTGAAGAAGATAAAAGTATTTAAATAAATTTAGTGTTTTGGGAACCTGGTTTTTGTTTTCTTTGCTGAAAAACTAGTGTTGGTATTTTAATTCATATCAAAACGTCCATGACAACCTTCATGATATTTTAGCCTCAATCGAGAGTCTCTCAATTAATCTATACAAATATAAATATATTGTCTTGCTGCTGCTGCTACTTAGGGGTGTAAACGTGTGACAGGAAAGACGTATTCATAAAACAAAGATCACTATTTGCAATTCCTAAATGCCAGCTGAATGCTAATGGCGTGATTAGTGTTAAAAACATTCCATATAAACTGTTAATAGAGTTGTTTGCATGTGTGTGTGTGTGATTGTTTTTTAGCTAATTTTAATATTGTTTATTTTATTTTTTGATTTTTTGAAACAAATTTAGAAATTTTTATTGCAAAAAATACTTAGAATTATAGTTTAATTGCTTCCTCTTCTATGAATATGGTGCATAATTAGCAAAAGTGTTTTTTTTTTATGAAATTTGTACGCATACGCTTTAAAAATCTTAAAATCAATTAGAATTAAATTAAATAGTGTTATTAGTTTTATTTCTTCCATGCTTTACTTACTGTTTAAGGATTGCTTTTAAATTAATGGAACTTTAAAAGTTTTTAACAAATCTAACTATGTATTTATAAGACAACACAAATGTCTTTTAGATATTAATAGGGTAGTAAAATAACCTTTTAATATTTTTTTATTGAATATGTTTGTTTGAGACATAAAAAATAACCATGCTTAAAACCGAAAATGCTACTAAATTCTGAGGGAATGGTCACACTTGCCACTTTTCAATCAGATTGGTACAACTCATAAACTTAGGCCCCAATTGCGGTTGTTGATTTTCTGATCGATGAACGACTTTTCTCGATTATTGATCATAGTTCATATTGTGATTGTCGATTAAAATCAAAATTTATCGATTTCACAATCGAAATATGTAAATGGTAATTTTCTAATCGATGACCTAAGAACACAATTCGAAATTGAAACGCTAATACAAATGAACTTTCAAATTGGAATTATTTGCAATTATTTTTCACTCGATAACTTTACACAATACCAAACATAAAACCCAATCCATAAATTTGAAAAATGTCAATTCGATTGCAATCAAATCGAGGACTAACCTAACTTTAAAATTTTACAAATTAAATTTAGATTTTCAAAATTTTATAACAATTTTTTAGCAAAATCAAACCAAAAAAAAAAATGAAAAATTGTAAATTTGTTTTTATAAATTGCGAATAATTTTTTGGGGGGCAACGAGACATGACCAAACGAAATAAAGACGCTTAAGCCTTTAATATGGCATGTTCAAAATGTCTGTTTTGTTCAAAACTAACAGAGGTATCCATTCAAACTTAACCATTTCCCATAATTTTTAGCAGTTTGGGCCTAATTTATAGTACTCTTCCTCCATACATGGCCAATTCCACATTCGTAAAAATATTCGCACTCAAGATTTTGATCAAAAATGACATAAATAGGGAATTTTTAAAAAGTAGGTTAACCTGAAAGACCAATAACAGACTGAACGGCTGGGCCGATTAATATAAGACTTTGTACTAGGTACCTACAAGGAATGTTAAATTTGAAAAATCTGCGAAAAATTATTAGAGCAATGGTAAATTTTTTTTAGCTTTTAAAGCTATGAGCTTCTTCTATATTTTATTTAAGCATGCATTAAGGCTGTCTTTGCTCCAAACAAATGTATGCACAATATATTAAAAAATTTTAAAATCTTTGATTTTCAATTCTTTTTTTGGTTTTAATTAACTTTTTCTGCTTAATTGGTTTTGTTTCATAAATGTTCTTAAATTATCCATTTCGATAGGAAATTTAATTTTGAAGAAAAAGTTTCAAGTAAAATTACCAAATTTGGTTTTGTTTTTGAGTTATAACAAACATATCGCACCTTCTCCGGTGGAATCAAGGCGTAAGTGTAAGGACTGAAATTTCTGAGTAAACTATACCAAATAGTCCAGTTAAAGGAGAATAGGACAAAACGATCTACAGGACCAATAACGACGAGACATATATCGTTGGAAAGGTATTTTTATGAACTACAATAGTAACTATGAGGGCTTACTTCAAATTGCTGTGTGAAAAAAGTTATTCGCTAAATAGAATTGTGTTCTGGTGCATTCTAGAATGAATAAAATATATTTAGTATGGGCAAAATTTATGAAAACTGGTCAAACAAATAACAGCAATATATATGTCATTGGAAAGGTATTTCCATTACATACAATACCTTCAATAGCAGTTCAGTTCAAATCACTGTGTGAAAAAAGTTTTTCGAAAACTAATGAATTATTTTGGTTAATTTTAGTGTGAAAAAATGCTTTTTTTTAGTATGGGCACAAAGTGTGAACGCAAGTTCAACCAATAACAACGGGACGTATGTCGTTGGAAAGGAAATTTTATGTACTACAATAGTTAGTAAGACAGCTTATTTCAAATCACTGTGTGAAAAAAGTTATTCGCTACTTGTTATCCATGCTCCATAAATTTTATCTGTACCAAAATTCCCCAAAACAGCGAATAGCGTTTTCCACACAGTGATTTTAAATAAGTTGTTATGGAAACTATTATAGTTCATAAAAATACCTTTTCATCGACATACATCTTATTGGTATTGATAAGACCAGTTTGTATAATTTGTTTGCACACTAAAATGTACCAAAACAAAACCTTGGTTAGTAAATAACTTTTTCCACACAGTGATTTGAAATGAACTGCCATAGTGACTATTGTAGCACATGAAAATACCTTTCCAATGACATACAACTCGTTTTTATTGGTTGCTAGACCCCTTCCATACAGTTTTGCCGATTGTCCTTTGCATTTTATATCTTCAAGAAATACTGCGTCGATATTTTTTATTTCGCAAAGAGTACCTGAGTTTAAATACTCAAAGTTGGAACAAAAAACAAAAATATGCGTTGACCGCCATTTTAAGAAAAGCGTTGAAAGACCTAAATGCGAATATTTTGACTGCTATCGAGTAGAGCAATATTTTTTGTTTAACTTTGAAGGTAAGAATATTTTATAAAACTTTTTCTTACTAATATTTCTTACATCTCTTTCAGATGTAAAGTTATTTTCGTAAAACTGTTGAAATCTGGAAATTATTTGCTGCCGTTGTTTTTTAACAATTTTTTCCATTTTGAGTATTTGTTTTTATGAAATTGCTCCTCCTCCCTAAATGGGTGAAAATAGACCCCCTTGTAAAGATTAAAAATACTTGCATTGTAGCCTTCTAAAAAAATCCATTATTAACTTGTGCCACAGTACGAATCGTATGGAATTATAGAATTATTTGCTGGATACTAGCAACCTTGTTATGTTGTATTTAAGACATACATATTTTGTTTTACTCGAAAAAAAAAGAAAAATTGTTTACAGCAGTTTGACGATTGAAAATGAAAAATATCAATTTCCCAGCAGCTGAGTTGGATGGGTGATTTGGGGGGGTGAAAAAGTAGGGGGAAATTGTATTATTACGTTTTCCAACTTAAATTGACCCCAAAATGAAAAGTGTTCAATAGTTATGTTTTATATCACGCCGCATAAGCCTACAACTTTTATACAGATCACCACCTCAAAATTTTAAGATATTGGCGAAAACCCGTATCTTTTCTTGTTTTTGTTTTTTTATTTTCCCAAAAATAGTTAAATTTTAAATGAAACTTTGTGAAAATGTATCTTGTTGTGTCTTTAATAACCACAATTTTTTTAAATAAAACCATTGAAAATTTTTTGAGATGTTCAATTTATTTTGCAAACAAATACTTTTCTTCAAATGAAACATGTACTTCAGAAAATCAGCGTACAGATCTCATTCAAGAATCATAAGTTTTGTGTTAAAATTAACTTTTATATAAAATAATCAATCATGACGGTCTGATAAATGAAAATCAAGATATAACCGTTTTATGCGGACCTTATCACCTCTTTTTCATAGATATTTCAAACAAAACAAAAGTCAACTAAATAAAGTCTCCAAAAAAAAGCCGATTAGGTTGGCTTAAAAAGCTAATATCATGGGTCCTATTGATTAGATCATCAAGATTAAGGACAAATAAAGAAGTTTAAGTGAGCTCTACTCCATATATTGCGTTTCGCCCAGGTAAAACAGTTGGGCTCATCAGTTAGATGCTGTTGTACCCTTCTAAGACGCAAATTTTGGTCGATGTTTACCGACTCATATAGAAATCACAGCATGAATACACTGTGAATTCTATTTATCCAGGGGAATTTGTTTAAATTCAGACACCTAGAAAACAAATGCCAGTGCTCAGGCTTTTTATAATTATGATTTTAAAGAAAATTAAAAATAATATTCTTCTGGTTTAGTGGAGCGAATAAATTAAGTTCAAATAAAGAAGTTTAAGTGAGAACCCTCAAACTCAGATTCTGGTTAAACATCCACTCCCAAAACTTGGTGTATGTACTGAAATGAATCTTTTTAGAAATATCGTTGCGGCATCGGCAAAACTTTTCTCTCGGGTCAAATAATTAAACACTGTTGTATGTACCTATGTTTTTCCGTAGAATTCAATAGTGTGATTAGTTTTTACATTTTCTAAAATAATCAAAATAATATCAACATTTATTAAAAAAAAATACTTGATGTACGTGGTTACTATAATTATGTTGTCATTATTTTATATAAAATTAAATTTAAAAACAAAACTAATGATCCTGGAATGAGCTCTATACGATTATCTTCTGAAGTACATTTTTCATTTGAAAAAAGTATTTGTTTACAAAATAAATTAAATATCTCAAAAACTGCTCAATGGTTTGACTTGAATTGTGGTTATTAAGGAAACAACAAGGTATATTTTCACAAAGTTTCATTTAAATTGAACAATTTTTTGGGAAAAATAAAAACAAGAAACAAAAACAAAAAACCAAAAAAAATATGGTTTTTCACCAATATCTCGGAAATTTTGAGGTTATGTTAAAAAAATGACATTTATTTAAGTTGTAGACTTTTGCGTGATCTACAACATTTCTATTCAACACTTTTCATTTTGGGGTCAACTTCCACCGGAAAACGCAATAATACATTTTACTCCCTCTTTTTCAACCCCCAAATGCCCCTTCAACTCCGTTGCTGGGAAATAGATTTTTTGTACATTCCTTATAACCCCCTTCACCATTTTTAATCGTTAAACTGATGCCTACAATTTTTTTTATAAATGTCTAAAAAGCCTGCACAATTATACAAAAAAATATTTAAGTAATTTTTCGCTCAGGTGAACAAGGGGCGAGATAAATGTTAACGGCCATTCCAAAAATTTCGAAACCAAGCAACTCAATTTCAAATTAAGGAAAAAAATATATTTAAATATGCCAATATTTACAATACATATTAGAGTTAACGAAAAAATTGTAAATATAAAATTTTACTTGTTGTTGTAAAATAGGCAAGTGATCAAAAAAGCCTATACTTTATCTTTCGTATCTGGGCATTTTTCGGCATTTTTGCCGCTATCAGTTCTCTATAAATTGTGATGCAAATGGCGATAAGCAGTTAGGTTTTTATAAGTGTTTTAAATACACTACTTAAATTCGGAACTATTTTTCTGATAGGAGTGCTGTAAAAATAGTATTACGCCTCAAAATGACTGAACATTTCATGTCTTCTCCGTTACCGAAAAATGACTAAAGTTGGTATAAATGGTGAACTATATTAGTGTTTGTAAAATTATTCCGCATACAAAGCAAGACTTGAAAAAGGATTATGGTGGATTTTTTATAGATTTTTAAATCATGTCTTACTGTCTAAAACAGGGTAACGGAGAAGACAAAATTGCACTTTCTCATCCAAATTTCAACGACTCACAGGCACTTTTTTTTTTAAGTCTGAATTTCTTTGATCCCTTTGCTTAAAATGGATCAAGGTAACTAAAAAAAAATATGTGTTAAATTTCATTGAAATCGGTTGACGTTTACACGTGCTAGCGAGCACTTGAAGTTTTTCATATAAAAAACATGGTGTTTTGACAGTCTTTTACTCAAAGGGCCCGTAAAAGTGTAAACGTTGATGGAAAAACTTTAAACTTGGCAAATATGCTAAATACTATAAGGAGTATACAAATATATTTTTTTTATTTTTGTAATCAATAGTTACTCCATTTAAAATAGCAACAAATGCACAAAAACAACGATTTTTAATTAAATTTTTTGATGGGGTTAATATTATGCAAAACTATTGAAAATATTTTTTTTTGATACTCCTAACAGTAGTTAATTTATGTGCCAAGTTTAAAGATTTTCCATCAACTTTTACAATTTTGCTGATATTTTGAGTAAAAACTGTGAAAACCCCATGTGTTTTGAATGAAAAATTTCAAGTGCTCGCTAGCACGTGTTAACGTTAACCGATTTCAATGAAATTTTACACACAGTTTTTCAATTGCCTGAATCACTTTTATCATTGATGAGAATACTTTAAAAATACGAATTTCAATATAACTGAACAAAAAAGAAATCTTTAATCGTACGTGTCTTCTCCGTTACCATCTTTCATATTTTTTTCTGTTAGTAAAATGAAACTTGGCATTATTAAACCAAGGATGGTTTTTGATAAATGTTGGTATTATGAAAGTGTGCAAAAAAAATCAACTTCATATCTTAATGGACGGCGCAGAATTTTAAACTTCAAGGCAATGGTCGGAAATCTCTCAATCGTACGTGTCTTCTCCGATACCGTCTATTTTTTTTAAATAAACTTACTAAATTTCAAAATTTTTTGGTGAAACTTCTATGTCGTGTACTTTGTGATGAATTCTTAAAAACCACTGAGTTTCATAAAAAAAATATTAATTTCTTAACAAGAAAAACCTTACTACAAGCGTCCGATTGTCTTCTCCGTTACTCTGGAATGGCTGACATGAATAAATAAAGGGTCCGCCAAATAACTTTTTTTTTTTGAAAATGCTATAAAAAAAAACTAATGAATATTTTCTCAAATTTCTTTTTTATTTGAAAGCACAATTCTTCCGGTTAATAATGAAAAATAATTTCATTCAAATGGCTGCTTCGCTAAGTGGGCCTGCGATCGCCTTAGAGAAGATGCCGATTTTGCCAAAAAAATCATCTTTTCAGATGAAGCTCATTTTGATCTTGGCGGGTATGTAAACAAGCTAAATTGTCGCATTTGGGGCACAGAAAACCCGCACGCCATTGAAAAGCCGATACACCCAAATCGAGTCACTGTTTGGTGCGGATTTTGGTCCAGAGGCATAATTGGGCCATTTTTCTTTGAGTGGCCGTTACAGTCAATGGCGATCGTTATCGGGCCATGTTGAACGAATTTTTGTTCACAAAAATTGAAGAGGAGGATATTGGCAACATTTGGTTTCAACAGGATGGCGCTACGTGCCACACAGTCGAAGCTACACTCCATGTAGTAGTAGCATTTTCAAAAAAAAAAAGTTATTTGGCGGACCCTTTACTAAAGTTTTACATACCATACATTTTTTTCCTTACAAATGTTTTAAGAATTTGATATGTGTATATAAAATAATTTTTGTTTTTTAAACCGCTCCAACTAACTTTATTTTTTTCCATACAATTATACTTTATAAAGAACTCAGATAGCACTCCCTCTATTTTCGCCTTGAACTATTAAAGGAGCTGTTTTAGCTAATTTTAATATCGTATTACATGCTTTTAAACATCTGATAACTTCCATGTATTGCAATACAATTTTTATGAACCCTCAGTAACTCCCACAAACAAAATAGAAGTATTCGTTGAAATTCGATTTAAAATTAAAAATATTTTAGTAGCGTGGTATTTCTCAGAGTTGGGCAAGTGCCCTCCCGTAATGATATAATGCACTTTATTTAATATACAATTATTGAACCCATAAAATTCTTCTTTAAACTCTGCTTTCGCTTTTTGTTAATTTATTATTGCATGCAATCTGGCAATGCATTCAAATACATAATGTATTTTTAAACTTATTTGGTTAATCCAAAAAATCAAAATATAAAGTCGTTTCGCTTGTTTCAATGAAAAATTTTCAAAAATAAATTAAAGAAACGTGTCGGTCAAAAATAAAGCAATTAATTTAAATAATTAAGGTTAGTGGACGGTATATTTTAAAATAAATGCAACACGTGTTTGCAATTGTATTTTTTTTTTAATTAATTCCTTTTTTCATTTTAAAAACAAGTTTTTTGTTATCAGTCAACAAAATTTCTGTGATGTTTTGTAGAAACCTGATAACTCCATAAAATAATTTTCTTCTTTATGTCGACTTTACATCGAGCTAGAGCATAAACGGGTGACCCGATTTTCTTCAAACTTGAAATATTTATGAATATGTCCCTTAAAAAATTATGTTTTAAATTTATAGAAAATCGGTCAATCCGTTTAGACTCTAGCTAGAAATAAACTATACAGTGGACGTAAGAACGCAAATTATTTAATGGAGCTATCAGGGCTCTACCAAAGACCATAGATATAGATTTTTGGTTTAGTTTTGAGCTATTTTTTTAAATTCTTGAACCAGACAAGTTGAAGACAAAATAAATAAATTTGATTTGTCAAGTTTATTTACTCAGATAATGCAAACCATTGGTAATATGAATATGAAAAACAAAATGCATTACTGAAGCACATGTCACAATAGACATTAGGCTTGAGCACATGGTTATATCTCATGTGAAATGGCCCCAAGATTTTTACAATTCTTACGAAAATTTCTAAAGCAAATTTAAGCAGAAAAAGTTAGCAAAAATCAACAAAAAAAAAAAATATGTATCAAAGATTAATAATTTTTTACTAATTATTTGCTAATAAGTTCTTTTGGAGCAAATAAAGGCTCAAGGTCTAAACAAAATACAGTAGAGGCATGACATATTCAAAAAGTCATTTTAATTCAAAACTGGCAAAGATATAGCAGCCATTCAAACTAAACCTGTGCTAAACGCGAAATTTGACATCTATTGCACCTATAGTAACCATTCACGTTATAGATCTGGATGGAAGCATTTAAAATATTCTCTTTAATCGAATTCGATCAAAATCTTGGGTTCGAATAGTTTGAAATTTGTCATGTTATACCGATGAAGAGGCTTTTAGGCTAAAACAGGTGGAAATTACAAGGAATTGTAAAGTTTTAATGGGTATTATCTCTGTCAAGTTTTTCTAAGAACTATATTCTTACATAAGAAAAAAATTAGGCTAAAAATACTGCATAGTCCTAGAGCGGTAAAAATTGTTGGTCATTCGTTAAGAATATTAATGATTCAATGTATTCAACGGATCCCACTCTCATCTTCAATTATAATCCTGTCCTTAGTTCTAAAAACAAGGCCAACGCAGTTAGCGAACCACCTGTACTTGGGAACGTCCAATTCTCTTTGGGACCAATACAGTTTCGTGCTCGTAGATGTCAGAGTACTAAAAGATCTCGACATTCGGAAATCCGCTAGCCCTCTTGGTATATCACCTATTGTCTTGAAAATGTGTTCTTCTACTTAAGCAAAACCTCAGCGTAAGCTTTCTGCCTGAGTTGACAAAGCCAATCCCTGAAAAAGGCGTTGGAATTGATCCACTGTGATGGCTTTTCACATCGAAAAGTTGAATCAATGATTGCATAGTTTTGGAGAAAGCCAAATAGTTGCACTCGATATTTCTAAAGCATATGATAGAGTTTGGCACTAAGTTCTTTTATCGAAAATTTATGCTTTTGGCATCAACAAATCATTTCTTCGCTGGATTAGTAATTACCTTTTCAACCGTTCAATCCAAAATGGTTTGTACGGTTTCAAGTCTGAAGTTTACAATATAAATGCTGGTATGCCCCAAGGCTACGTATTGTCTCCAACACTATTTCTTATTTTTATTTATGATCTCTTGTCTTAAACTACTAATCAACTAAACTGTTACGCTGATCCTTAGTTTTTCACACTCTTTTCTAGATTCATCTCCTTGTTCTTCAAACACTAGCGTATAACTCTAACAACTGGTCAGGCACTTCCAACATCTCTGCACCTACTGGATAGAATCCAAAATAAAGCTTTAAAACTGATAGGTGACAGATAAATTTGGGCAACATTTATTTCGTGGCAACACTATCGAAACTATATCGCTACTTTTTCAAACAGTGCTCTGTTAAAGTAGCTAGCTGCATTCCAACATTCAAATAATTTCAGCGTAATACCAGCTCTGCTAGGAATGCTCATCAGTATACCCTTGAACCTAACTTCGAACGTACCGTCAATTATAGAAATTCTTCATTTAGGCTTACCACACGAATGAGGAATTCCTAACCCAACTCTGTTTGTCCTCCCCATCTCAATGTCCAGTCATTTTAGACAAAAGTACATCATTATCTCCTACACTATTCTCTCTCTATTTCCTAAAAGCTCGCACTGTGAAAAAGCATTTTGAGTGTAGTCATAAACCCTTAAACGCGAGCCAATTAAGAAAAAAAAAAACAGCTGCTTGAACCAGAGTATAGGCTATTCGAAATTTTATCTGTCGCATATCACAATCTGAGAAGTTTGTCTTGCAGATAAGTTCCAGATGGATTGGCTATCAGAGATCTTATTCGCTAGTCTTGAAATTAAAAGGTCGCACTCTTGTCGAATACTCTCCTTTATGACTGCAATTTTCTGAGGCTAATTGGCATAAGCCCGCGGTTTCATACTAGAAAAGAAGTCTGGGATGGTTAAATCAGGCGATCGTGCTGACCATGCCAAATCACATCAAAAAAAGAAGTCTAAGATGGTTAAATCGGTCCATCTTGCTGGCCATGCTAAATCGCCAAAACGGGAAACTACACGATCAGGAAAGGCTTGTGGAGTATAGCGCACCATTGCTTAAATGCAGTTGCCTTGTTCACGAATGACTGTTATGATTGAACTACCGCTCGCTGAAATTATAACATCTTCCTATAAGGTGGTTAATTTAGCTCCAAGTTGTATTGTTCAATTTAGAGCTCTTGAAACCCGAGTACCCGAAGACCCACCTGGCTACCCGTGTACCCGAGTTCCTGAACACCCAGGTATTACCCGGGTTGTTATCAAGTACCTTGCTAATACCCACCTGGCTTCCCGGGTACCCAAGTTCCTGAACACCCAGGCATTACCCGGGTTGTCATCAAGTACCTTCCTGATACCCGAGTACCCGGCTACTCGAATTATTTGGGTACTCGAATACCCAAAATACCCGTGTACTTAAATACTAGAAATATCCGGGTATCCGAGTACCCAGGTATCTTCAACTGCTCGGGTACCTGAGAGCACGGGTAGCCAAGACACATGAGTACCTGGGTACCCATAGACTTGCCACTCGGGTATTCGAGTATATCCTACCCAGGTAATTGTGAACCCTGTGATTACACGAGTAAGAGCCCTAATTCAATTGTTATACTTTTCCGTTGCTTTTGAAAAAATTTTAGTTTCAAAAAATAAATAAAATAAAATAATTGAATATGGATGCTTTCAAAAATTAGTTTAAATGCACTCAAAATATTTGTCTCTCATCTCATTTCATCTTAATTTTATTTTGATCAGATCCTACATTTTCCTTGGTTTGTTATTTACAAATACCGATGTTTGTTTTCAATTTGATTTTTAGGTTTTTTTTTCAGTGTAGCATTTTTTCAATTAATCATATAGATGATCGTATTTTTTATGTTTTTTTTTCTATTTTTATTGAAAAAATAATATACGTGATTAAATTACAACGCATTTATATACTCTTTTTTCCGAGGAACAATTTCACTAGAGACGACATGAATGCCACTCCCCTATCCACCAAGCAGTTACTTCCAAACGATGATAAACTCTCCACAAATGTTTTATCACTTGCAATAAATTCAAATAACATTCACATGTGCTTCCCAAAATCTCTACTAAGATATAATTTTATTAATAAAAAAAATATCAACACCTTCACCTTGAAATATTTGTCTGTATATTATAATTTAAGTTATTCAACAAGTATGCCAAAATTTCCAGTTCAGTTAAAAAAAAAAAATGTTTCATAATAAAATAACAACACAAATAAAAACCCACACAATTAAATTAGCAATCGATAACATCCATCGGCCTAATAATAATAACAATATAATTAACCACCTCATGGGCAGATTGTCTTTTATATTTTGCTTATAAATTATTCAAATACCCAGCAGTCACAGCACACACCATCATCAGGCCATATAGTCTGGAATGATGACAAAAAGACTTTTCTGTATTTACCACCGGTCGTCGTTGTTTGTCAATTTTTGACCTTGATGTCTTTTTAGCTTTTAAGACATAGTATTTAAAAAAAAATTAATACTACGCTCGAACCCAACACAATCACATAATTTTACGAAATTCATTCGAATCTGTTATTTTGGTTGATATAATAAATTGTATCAAAACAAACAAAAGAGCTGAACAACGAACTTGAAAATTATTATAATACTTACACTTACATACGTGCGTAGGCTTTTATTGTTGTTTCTATAAACGCATAGACTTGTGTGTCTTGTAAAACTTAAGTAACTTATTATTAATGAATATCTGCATTCCTTCTGAAGCTTTTTGATGCAATATTGAAGCTTTTCTTATGGAATTGCAAATATAGTGATGTGTTTAACTTTAATGGATTTGAATTTGTTTTAAACATAAATATGATTTTTTACAAAAAGAGCTTTTCATCATTTTTATTAATTATCTCCCTCTCTACAAAACTAAATTATACACATTTTGGATCTTGTAAAATTGAACAATAATATTTACCAATTTCGTACATAAATTAAAACTGGTTTTATTAAAATTTGACTGATTTAGTCATGATGTTATTTTATGATGGGGTTAAATAGACACAGTTCAGGTGTACCCAATTTGTTTTAATATCTAATTTTATTATATTGTGAAAAATATGTATGTATAAGAAGTCTGAGGCTTAGGTGAAAATGTTAGGTCTGCAAACTTAAGTATCAGAAAATACGAATTAACAATTATGTTTAAATAAAATCTTCCGCTTGATGATTCAGAATACATTGGTCCCATTCTATACAATTTGTAGACAGAAAGACTCTAATTAAAACCACAGTCATGTTGTGGAGGTAGCCAGGGTGGTACATTCAACTTGTGTGCAGGTCGGTAGAGTCCAATAAAGCTTATAGAGCCAATATAGTAAACAACTTTGTCTTAAGAAATGGCGACTTAGTTAGTTGTTACTGTCGTGGGAATCTGTCGTGTTTGAGGAGTTTATGAATTGAAATCTCCTATAAGAGTTGTTTTGTTTGTTTTATGTTGTGTGAAAATTTGATCGTGTGAAATGTGCGGTATATAATTAATAATAAAAAATAGTTTAAGAAGGAGTTTTATTTTGCAATAATATTGAACTATTTCAAATTTATTAAGTGTGTGGAAAACAGTTAAATTATCTCCTTGAATATATTTGAAGTCTAGTTTATAGGATTTCATTTTATTGTTGAATAATGTGAGTAGTTTTTGAATTTATTAAATTTTAAATAGATGCTGAAGTGCCGGTTAGAAAAGATTACAATTGCAATAAATGATTTGATTTTTTTTTTCATTTACTAAAATACTTAGCGTAATTGTTGAAATTGGAGGTATTAATAATTTAATCTTTGTTTTGATTTTTTTTTTATCATTGGAAATAATTTTTGTGTTTGTTTTTCGAATAAAAAAACTATGTACTCTTCAAAGTGTATCCTTCCTTATTAAATATTTACGTCTTTTTTAATTTGGTTGAAATAATTGGCCTAAAAGCCGGTTTTAAAATACACACAAGGCCTTACCCTGTTTGACTTCTTTCATTAAAATGAAATGTTTACCTTTCTTATATTGTTTGTTTTTAACTATTTTAAAATAAAATTTTAACGAATTTCAATTTTAGATAGACCGGAGTTCTTTTTATATTTTTTTGACATTTATTACATTTTTTTTTTATTAAAATTAAATACAAAAGTATACTTGAGTGTTAAAATTTTGAATGATAAATATACCCAGTCCATAATCAACAAGAAACCGAATTTGAATTTCAATCATTTATGTGCGCGGACATTTTTGGCAACTTTTAATGAATAATTTTAGACAAAATAAGTGATGAATGAACCTTGGAGCTAATTAAATATTTGAGTGTATGGTTCTAATTTGAAACTTTTCAGGCTTTATTTATTTTCTTATAATGGTTCTATTTGAGCGAACACACATGGTATGATCAGCATGGTGTTATCCATTTTAAGTTGGTCTATTTGATCAGTGTTAGTTTCGTGTTGGAAACAGAGGTCGAAAATAAAACTCAACCTTTTGAAAGGTCTTTAAAATTTCGCTTAGTTGCAAAGTTTTTGAAAATGGTCACTTTATAACCTTTTAACTTAAACAACTTTTTTTCGATTTCTCTCAGTTTGAAACTTTTATTTCAATTTTATTTAGGTTTCGGTTAACCACTTAATTTTTATTTTGTCTATTAAAAAGCTCTGCTTTTGCTCTTTTAGCAAAGTTAAGTGAAAATGCAGTGATCGTCCAATAACTCTTATTGGTCTAAGAGCGAACACGCGTCTTTGTGGGTAGTGTTCGAAATCTCAAACATCAAAATCTTGCAAGTCGAAATACCACGTCACCAACGTAACAGCCCCGATGGCGACGGCTATGACGACCATGACTTCACGATGGTGATAATGACGATTTCTTGGCGATATCTTGCCGAGGGCATTAACATGTGGTTTTATCGTTTTTTGGCCATTGTCTTGCCGTATGCATTGGCACGAGGTTTTCTCGTTTCTGATTATAGTTTCATCTCGTTGTGTTTTTATTTGATTTGCTATAAGGGATCTTTTAAGGATAGTTCACAGCATTCTTGAAAGACAGGCCCTTTGGGAGCCCAGCTTTGAGAGTTCTCTTTTGGATTTTTACTCCTATTTTAGATCATCTGTGCCACTCATGCTATTCCATTGGCCCGCTAAGGGTATGTTCAGTCACAGGCAGGTATTAAATTTCAATGTCAACAGTTTTATTGGGGCAGTCCAGGCACCATTGTCAGCAGCTTTGAAAATTTTGTTTCTTAGCTAAAGAAACTCTTTACTATAATATTTGAACCTTAGTGAGATAAAAGCGAGAGCAAAGCGAGGCGATGATAAACGTGCACAGTGACAAAAAAAGCGAGACTATTGAAAACTACGAAACAGATAGCCGTGTAAATGAGAACGGTGAAACTACAGCAAAATGAACACGCCATGACACTGAAAACCATATTTTAAGCTTATTTTAACCTTTTTGAAAAAATAATTTTGAAAAAAAGATCTTTGGCGAGTCCAAAGCGAAATGACAGCAAAACATGCTCAGTGAAAAAAACAAGTGTAAATGACACAGAGTCGTGTAAACGGGCACGGCGAAACCAAAGCGGGATTAACACAATAACCACCATACTGAAAACCAAATTTGGGCTGCCACCGCGAGCAATCAGCGAGATGTCACCAAGACCACGAGCGTGGTAGTAGTCTTGGTCGTCGTCATCATACCTCTACTTATCCAGAACTAAAAATAAATTCTTAAATGTTCATGACGATTTCAGTTAACTGAGTTCTAATTTCTGATTCTGAATTTATGTGGGAAAATTTCTGGTTTTTAATCCAGGAAAGATCCAACTTGGTGGTAGCTGACGAAAATAAGCTTAAGATCAATAAGCGGCTAACACCATGCTGTGGGGAGTTTCGTTGTGAATTTTCTTATGACGATTAGGGGGAATATTCTAAAATGTTATCGAATCACTAGAATCCTTACAAGGAATAGAGCTTGTGACTTTTGACGTGGGAGAATCAGGCTGTAAATCTGCAAGTTTACAAAATAACGTCATCTTTCATACAATTACTTAAAGCACGTAAAACGAAAATTTTAATTTTCAACAATTTTGATTTTGATTTTTGAAAAATTTTCTGTATGCCAAAATATACACTTACGCTCTATTTCTTTTAGTTAAAAATTTGTTTTACCAAAAGAGTAAAGCCGCAGAACATTTTTTCTTAAAATTAGACGTTAACATTTTTACTAACAATTATATATTTTTATAAAAGTTAATTTAGAAATTATATAGAAAGTACCATTATTTTTAGTTCTTGAAAACACTTAGTACACAGCAATATAGTAAAGGGTGTTTTTTTAGACGTGTCGGGTTTTTTTAAGAAGAAATAAAACGCATATAATTTAATGTTATGGCCAAGAATTTAGCTTTATTATGTTTTAAAAATGATTTCAGGCGAGTGACTGCCGCGGCTGGCTCGAATAAATTCCAGTCAAGAGGCCCAAATTTCGACCACTTTTTGCAGCAATTGGGGCCGTATGTCAGAAATAATTCGTTGTTGATTGTTTCGTTGGCTGTATGCCATGTAGTACCATCTTGTTGGAACCAAAGGTCGTCAAAATCAACATTCATCAATTCCGGTACGAAAAATTCAATAATCATTGCTCTATAGCTTCTCCCATTGACTGAACATAATGGCCGGCTTCATTTTTTCCTCGCAGCGGACTAATCGAACCATTATTTTGGTAATAAATTTTTCACGATTTGCAAACGTTGTTCAGGAGTAAGTCTATTCATTATGAAATGGCAAACCAAATAGATCATAAATCAAGTGACAGCTGTCAAAAAGACCAACTCCGCAAAAAGTATTGCCAGATTGAAAACCACACGTCTAAAAAAAACCCTTTACTTTTGACCTTTTTCAAACTTTTCCGTCACAATTCATTAGCATAATTCATTCTACTTTCCAAATATTTCCACATTTAAGCCTTTAACTAAAGGAGCAGGTTTGCGTGTTATCCTGTGATGTGCTTTTTGCTTTCCAGTCAAGATTATGCTCACCGGTCTCACCAGGATCGTCCTGAAGAAAACACGAAATTTCAAATTATATATAATTATTGAAAACACACAATAATCTGTTATTATGGTTAACTGGGTACTTCGGTTAATTCCGGCAACCCTAGGCTTGATGCTTTGTATCGTTGAACTGGTTTCTGATGATTCGAGTTTTGGATTTAAATTCTGGTGCTTGTTTTTGTGTAATCTGGATTCTGGTGGTTTGGCTTTAAAAGCTGGTCCTATTATTCTGACAACATTTGGGAAAAGAATCAGAAGATACTACACTCTTAGCGTTACATAAAAAGCAGGCTTAGACTATCTGGTTCATCAGCACAGCAGATACCTGGCCCCAGCGCTGCAGCTGGAAAAAAAATCGCAGTGCCAACTAATATTTTGTTGGGTGCCAAAGAGTGCCAACTAACTCTATTACAAGAAAAAATTAAATATTCAAACAAAACAGTATAAATATTATTTATTGCTTATTAGAATTATTATAAAACTTAAATTTACTTATGGTTTTTAAATGAGAAATAACAATGATTTTAGTATAATGACATTAATATGACAATTTGTCATTTCTTAACAGTGATTTTGATTGAGTCCAACTAGTCAAACTACCATTTTTAATCATTTGTTTTGTTATTAATAAAGCATTTACTGTGCTTATTTTCAAACAATTTCAATTTTTTGTTTTAATATTGCTTAAATCAGAAAATATTCTTTCTGCAGCTGCACTGCTGTGTGGCAAACTAAGAAGGGCCCCGATAAAATTCTTTAAGTTTGGATATATTAATTCCCCCAAACCATTTTTTAAATCGAAAATGTTTCCCCAAAATTCTACTGTACTTGCAGTATCTGACCGCCATTCCTCTTCAATTTTGTCTTCACATATTTGAGGAAACAAATGAAACAGTGGAACCATACTGTCACCCAAATGTTTAGGATTCAGTTTTTGCAGTTGAATTAATGTTTCATCTTCAAAGTTAAACCGTTTTAAGACTTCACAACATAGCTTTATGTAGTATTTTTTGCAGTAGTGTTTTACATTGCCCATTTCCTCAACAGATATGTCGTTATTTGTTAAAAGTATCCCAGCTTTTGGCCCAATATAAATATTTGCATCATCGATAAAAATACCATTTTTAAAATTCATCTAATTTAATTTGTTCTCAACAATAAATTCTTTTTTGATGAAATTATGCAGAACAACCAACAAAAAACTTTTGACAGTAATTTATAAATTTTTGGTGACTCACTCTGAAATTCCTTATTTAAATTAAAAATATGCCCTATTACAATCATTTAAATTTTCGGATATTTCTGAAGCTAAGTCTGAATTGCTTTCGAATTTTGTAAGCATAAAATAATGCTGAAGTGGCTGCCACTGTTCTAAAATTCGATTCACAACTCCTTCTAACGACAACCATCTAGTAGCTGATGTTTTTAGAATTTTATGCACCGGCACATTAAAATCTGTTTGAAAATCTTTGAAATCATTTAGTCGCTTTGAGCTGTGTGAAAAAAAGAAGTATATGTTCCTTGCAAATCTTTCACATTCAGAGGGAAGCTTTTTACCTGCAGCAGATGCACATAAATGCATTGAGTGGCAAGAACATCCTAGGGCATAAATAAATGGGTTTTTCTCCTTAAATAAAGCTTGTACCCCACTTTTTTTCCCCATCATAACACTAGCGTTATCTGCACCAAAACCAATGCAATTATTAAATGGGATATTATGTTGATCAAAAAGCGTCTTAATGGAGTTAAAAACAGACTGCGCATCTGAGCTTTCTAATTCGAGAAGACCAAGAAATGAATCTTTTGTCATATTCAACCTAAAATCAAAATATCTAGCAACCAATGCCAACGATTTAACTGTACTGACATCAGTAGTTTCGTCTATAATCAAGGAAAAATATTGAGATCGCAAAACATTTGTTATCTCCATGGTACCTTCCTTGCAAAGGACTGAATTTATGGTTTCTGTACGTTTCATCCGACCAATCTTAATTTTTTGACATATCTTTGAATCAGGGTCTACGGATTTAACTAAATCTACAATATCGTCAATTAACGTGAATGGCAAAATGTTTTTGACTAAAAACATTAGAATTTTCAATTCTGCTGTTTTATACTTGTCACTGGCTGGTGTCTCCTCAGTATTTGCAAAAATTTGCGGCTGATTTTTCAAAGTTTTTGTCTTTGAAGTGTGGTGTACTGAGTTCTCATGTCTCTTGATAAGATTGACATTATTTGGAAGAGTTTGATTACAGATTTTACAAACAGCTCTACCTTCTCGATCGATCAACCACGGAAACGTTTCTTTCCATTTTGACTTAAAGCTTCGTAGTGCCGTTGAGGTTGATGCTTTGCTAAAATAAAAATACCTCTTAAAAATAAAAACTTTATAAATACCTAAATATACAGATAAATTGAAAGATACAATTGAAATATTGTCTCTGGCACACTTTCTTTAAGAAATTGTAAATTACAGCATTGAAGACGAATCAAAATATTCACGGAATATTCTGCCACCCACCTTTTGGAGTTCTTAGTATGTGGCAAAAAATCACCCTCGTCACTTTCAGACACGTCATATTCTGATTCGTCTCCGTCGTCAAATGCATTGCTGGGTTTCGGTTTTGATGATGATTGTTGAGAAGATATCCTACAAAAGTATGTACTGGTATTGTAACATATATGTATATAATTATAAAACCAAGAATGTTACCTTTGCGATTTATCAGTAACTTGAGATAAATATTCCGATTCCTGTCCGTCGTCAAATGCCTTGCTGGGTTTTACTTTTGACGAAGATTATCCTAAAACATCCTGGTTTAGTTACATATACGTATATATATAATATTAAAAACAAGCATCTTAAAATAAAGGCCTCAATTAAACTACCTACATTTCTTGCCTTTGCACTTTAGCAGGAACATGAGAAATAATCTCTTTCTTTTTGTAAAAGCTGAAATAAAAACAAAATAGTATCTCAATAATTTACTATACGCTTGTAATGTACTTGTATATTCATGAGTATACTTACTCCAAAATTGTTTTTTTGCTCATTTTGATGGTGAATTTTGTTACCTATAACTCTGAATTTCTAAACTTTTAAATTATAATTTGACGTAACGAATGTGGAAAGTGAAAGCAGAATATAGGTACTTGACAGATCACACATAGCCGTCTCTTTCAATTTTGACATACAAAATTTTTTCTCCACTTTAAGTATCCAACACAATGTCTGAAACGTTGTTAACGTTCATTGTAGTAGATTTTTGTGGAGATTTAAGTTTACACAAAAGAATAACAATTGTAGGTATCAATTTTGTACTTTTTATAGTAAGGGCTTTTATTTTTTAAATATATTCGTAAAGAATTTGTTACTTAATAATTATGATATTTAATTTTAAAAAAAGAGTGCCAAATTTTAAACTTTTGAGTGCCAATGGGTGCCAAAGTGCCAAACTCATTTGAAAGTGCCAGTTTGGCACTTAAGTGCCTGTTTTTGCAGCGCTGCCTGGCCCCTGTGGCACTCAAAATGATTTTGGTATATCAGCAGGTACTATGTCTCTGGTGAAACTCAAAGACAAAGTTTAAAACGCTCTGGTGAAACTCAAAACAACAGGTTAAAATTCTCTAGTACCATGAGCAGGTAATACGCCCTTGGTTTGGTAGTACTCTAAACAGCTGGCTAAAACGCTCTGTTGGAAGTCCCGAAGCCCCCGAAGTCCCTGGGGGCAGTAAGCTTCAGAGGTGAAAAAGTGCTTTATCACATCAGCAGATGGGTATTACACCCCTGGTGATACTAAAAAAAGGAGGCTCTGGTAAGATCAGCAGATACCAATTTAAACGTTTGACCTTAGCTTAAACTAAGGAACCTTACCACTCGTGGGGGAAGCCTAAGTAAGAAATAGCCGGACAATCTATTCTACCAAACTTTGTCTTTCAACGAAACCCCTTACCACTGGTGAGGGAGGAAGCTCCGAAAATAATGCTTCATATATGACCAATCCATCTCGACTTGTCTACGACCAGTCACCAGTGCTAAAATGATCAATAAAATCAAATTTACTTTTACCGTCTGACTTTATGTTTGACCGGAAGGCTTATTTTCATTCATCCAAGCAGGTTCTCAGGTAACATTTTCAGTAAAGACTGGATGTGAACTTTTTAGGTGATGAACGAAAAATAATAATGTATGAGGAAAAAAGTACTTTGACAAAATTAAAAATGGCTCGCAAGTACCGGTTGACTATCTAGTACCGTCAATTAGGATTGCTTGTGAGCATGCTTTTGGATGCCGAATTCAAATCCGCCATCCGCTATTGACTATAAAATCGGGTTTTCAAAAAATTCCCGTTAGGAAATGACTAAAAATTGATTTTTTTGCTAATTTTGAGAATTTGTAATATCGAGAAAATATTTGAACAAGATTTGCTACTTTAGTATCCGGAAGCACTCCAATCTTCTTCCTCAAATATCAATTAAAATCTTTCCAGTATCTCACTTAGGTTAGGTTAGGTTAGGTTAGTATCTCACTTACTTCCATAGAAATTCTTAGATAAATATTAGACTTCACTTCATACATACTTCATACTGTAACCAAATACATTTCAACAAAGGATTGATCAAAGAGGAAAGAAGAGATGTGAAAGATATGATTTGATTTTTAAAGTAGAAGATAAGTGCTTTCAGATAGTTAAGCAAATTTTTGGTGAAACACAAGGTCTCAAATATAGCAAAAAAAAAACTATTTTTGGTGACTTTCTAACGGGAATTTCTTGGAAGCCTTCAAGAGGTTTTATTTCAGGCATTTGATTAAAAACTTAATGATTTATCAATTTTGATATGTTTTATCTATTTCATTATTTTCTAAAAATTATATTTTTTTCCAGGTCAACAAGTGAGCCAGCTATGGCCAACCATACAGAGAGACCCAGTTGGGGATCACCAGATACAGCCGTTGCTATGCGGCATGCGTACAAATCCTATGGCAAAGGAAAAAATGCCAACCAGGTTTTAAATAATCTCAATATGACAGTTCCAAAGGGCACAATGTAAGTATTATTATTAAATTATAAAAATTATTTCTTATTTTAAGTTTTTTCCAACGTAAGTGGGTCTAATTGAATTGTTATATGTGTACATGTAATTGGCTCAGAAGAAGTGTTGAGGGTTGCATAATCCTGAATTCTATGAAATATAATATCCGGTATGTCGTATCGTATAGACCACATTCATAAAGAGGCAAATTGTTTGTTTTCGCAATTTGGTGCCAAGTGGATGGATTGTGTTAATTGATAGAAAAGGGGGGATTTTTTTTTTCTTCAAATTGTCATGTAATTTGTTTGTTTACATTTTCTTTGCAAACATTTCTGCAATGCAGTTAGGTTAAATATTTGCCTTCGATGCATATATATAGTTAGAGTGACTGGTCACTAAAAATGAAATGTCATTTAGTGTGTAAAAACAATTTGTTCTGGGTTGTATAGAAGATAATAGTCAGTACCAGATTCTTATAAGACTTAATAACCTACACACATGTTGACTTTACTTACTGCATTCTCAACCTCGTCATTACATTTTTACTTTGCTATTAACTCTGCCATAGAAAAGGCGATAGTAAATTTTACTCATTAGAAATAACTTTAGGGTATAGGATACAAAAATCAATATTTGTAGAAATATAAATAGAAAAGGCAAATATTCTATAAATTTTCTGAAGTAAAAGCAATTTATATAGTTGGCCTATCCATTATACGGGGAAACATCTACTTTCGAACAGTTCACTTTCAGTAGTAGGAGGCAATGTAGGGTCACTTTTTCATCACAACAGATACCCTGGAGGATTTCTCACTTCCTAACTCTAGGCAGCGGGTACCTCCCAGAAACATTTTTGTTTTTAGGTGGCACAGAAAGACATCTCCAGCGAGATAGATGTTTTCTAAATACCTCAAAATGCAAGGACAAAATTTTCAATAATGGTTTTCAATGATACATACATACATAGCTATATTATGCCTTAAAAATTTGATCTTGTTCATCATCGTATCTAAGGGCACGGTAGTGCCCAGCCAAGTTCGCGGCACTACACCCTTTTTACAGGAACAAACTCAGGCGATTTTAAACCCCCCTCTAACTTCAGTACCAATAAAGTCATAAATTTCAAATTCGTGACTCACCAAATTTCAACTCTTTAGCATTAGTAGTTCCCAAGATATAAGACTTCAAAAATCGCAAAAACCGTAACTGACTGGACTCACTGACAGATCATCAAAATAATGGAGCACTTCCCGACATCGTAGAAACTTGAAAAAAAGGAAAAAATCGAAAACCTGCAATTTTCTATTCAGGGGGCGTGGCATCCACCCACTTTCTTAAATATTCTATAAATTATATGGAGCCTTTCCGATTGTTGTAGAACAATGAAAATTGGTAAGTTGGTAGGGTTTAAGGTACTTAGAAAGAAAAAAATTGAAAAATTGGAATTTTCCATACAGGGGGCGTGGCATCCACCCACATTCTTAAAAATTCTTATAAATTATATGAAGCACTTCCGATTGTTGTAGAACGACGAAAATTGGTAGATCGGTAGGGCTTAAGGTACTTAGAAAGAAAAAGATTGAAAAATTGGAATTTTGCATTCAGGGGGCGTGGTATCCACCCAAATTCTTAAAAAATTCTTAAAAACTATATGGAGCACTTCCGATTGTTGTAGAACGATGAAAATTGGTAGGTCGGTAGGGCTTAAAGTACTTAGAAAGAAAAAATTGGAATTTTGCATTCAGGGGGCGTGACCCACATTCTTAAAAATTCTTATAAATTACACTAGTCAACAAAATTAAAGGAACAAATATTTTTTCAATTTTTGTTAGCGTTTTTTGAAGAGCTGTATCTCTGTGACGAGTAGTCGTATTGAGTTGAAATAAAAAGCATTTTACAGCTTTATGTTTTTTGTTTCGAGATTTGTTTGCAAACAAAATTGTTTGAAGTACCATTATTGCGTAATGGCAAAAAATGAGACGAGACAACAAAATTTTTTTTTTTTTTTTATTTTTCTTGAAGGTCCTCATTTCTATGGATAATTTTTTTGAGTCAATTAAATGTCATGATCTGATACCTTGCTTATTCATCTTCAATTCAATTTTTTTGTTGTTGTCGTACGATTTTTTTTGACATGGTTTATCTGACTTCGAATGAAAAAAGATACTTTTAGCCTTGATTACCAATATCTCAGCAAATAATGATGTTATAAAAAATTCAAAGACAGTTTTGGAAATTTGAGAAAGCGTTTTATAAGATTTTTCTAAGATTTTGTAGAAATTATTTTTTTTTTTACCGTTCACCGTTAGTTTAAAAAAAGTACTAAAAACCGACGTTTTGTGGTCTTTTCGTAAATCTTTTCTTTTCTTTGCAAATATTGATTGCATGGCCTGCGTTGGTATGCAAATTTATAGACTTTTAAATCATCAATACTCTTGTAAATTTTCAAATTGATTCATCGAACCGTTTTTCCTCACCAAAACTTCAAAGTCTTACAAACCAGGTAAAGGAACAAATTGTGGTGTTCCTAAACAATGCGAAGCTGTCATCAAAATGACAAGAAAACCGCAATTCCAGTGGATTTTTTTCACAGTTTTGCATTAGTTAGATACTTTTTTGAATGGAAATGAAAAAAAAATTACATTTTTCAAAAAATTAAAAAGATCAAGTTTTTTTGTTTGAAAATTTTTTGAAATTAATTTTTTTTTTTTTTGGAAAAGTGTACTTTTTATTTCATTTTAATTCAAAAAAGTCTAAAATCTAACTAATGCAAAACTGTGAAAAAAATCCACTGGAATTACGGTTTTCTTGTCATTTTGATGACGACTTCGCATTGTTTAGGAACAACACAGTTTGTTCCTTTACCTGGTTTGTAAGACTTTGAAGTTTTGGTGAGGAAAAACGGTTCGATGAATCAATTTGAAAATTTACGAGAATATTAATGATTTAAAAGTCTATAAATTTGCATTCCAACGCAGGCCATGCAATCAATATTTGCAAAGAAAAGAAAAGATTTACGAAAAGACCACAAAACGTCGGTTTTTAGTACTTTTTTTAAACTAACGGTGAACGGTAAAAAAAAATAATTTCTACAAAATCTTAAAAAAATCTTATAAAACGCTTTCTCAAATTTCCAAAACTGTCTTTGAATTTTTTATAACATCATTATTTGCTGAGATATTGGTAATCAAGGCTAAAAGTATCTTTTTTCATTCAAAGTCAGATAAACCATGTCAAAAAAAATCGTACGACAACAACAAAAAAATTGAATTGAAGATGAATAAGCAAGGTATCAGATCATGACATTTAATTGACTCAAAAAAATTATCCATAGAAATGAGGACCTTCAAGAAAAATAAAAAAAAAAAAATTTTGTTGTCTCGTCTCATTTTTTGGCATTACGCAATAACGGTACTTCAAAAAATTTTGTTTGCAAACAAATCTCGAAACAAAAAACATAAAGCTGTAAAATGCTCTTTAATTCAACTCAATACGACCACTCGTCACAAAGATACAGCTCTTCCAAAAACGCTAACAAAAATTGAAAAAATATTTGTTCCTTTAATTTTGTTGACTAGTGTATATGGAGCACTTCCGATTGTTGTAGAACGATGAAAATTGGTAGGTCGGTAGGACTTGAAGTACTTAGAAAGGAAAAAAATCAAAAATTTGGAATTGTCCATTCAGGGGGGGTGCTATCCACCCACTTTATCAGACTTGCTATTATTTGTATGGAGCACTTTCGGTTGTCGTAGAATTATGAAACTTTGTAGAGCGTAGGGCTTGACTTTCACCTGACAAAATAAATCTTTGCAAAAAGGAGTGAAATCACAACAAAAACATAAATATTAAAAAAGGAGCCAAGTTATTATGTGTATAAGAAACCTGTGCGTAAAAAGTCAGCCAAAAAAAGTAATGAGATCTAAAATATATGCCAAGTCTTAAGTTCATGAAGTTTAATATCAAAAATCTTAAGTAGAGTAATATCGAAACAATTCCAAATCATGACAGAAATTTGGTAATTAATGATAACTGTTTAAAATTTGGTGGATTTACTTGGCAAGTTTTCTCTTAAATACTTACTCAATCACAAATTTAAAATGTATGAAAACTTGACCAGTGAACCCACCAAATTTTAATCAGTAATCATTAATTACCAAATTTCTGTCATGATTTCGAATTGTTTCGATATTACTCTACTTAAGATATTTGATATTAAACTTCATGAACTTAAGACTTGGCATATATTTTAGATCTCATTATTTTTTTTGGCTGACTTTTTACGCACAGGGTTCTTATACACATAGGAACTTGGCTCCTTTTTTAACGTTTATGTTTTTTGTTGTGATATTTTTTAAGATAAATTATACAAAAGGAAACTCAGTAATTCAGTATATTCTATCGCTGAGTAAAAAGAATATTAGAATCTTGATAGGTTAACTAACAGTTCATTGCGCCATTGGTACAATGGCCACCAGACTGGGTGTATTCGCACCCGATTTCTGTAGGCGCTATGAGGGCGTAGAAAAATTAGAAACCATTAAACACCTGCTCTGCGACTGTCCAAACCTTCAAACAAATCGCCTCCGTTACTTTGGAAAAAAAAAATTTGGAGAGCTGGACGATTTAGCGAAGGTCTCAATGGCAAACATGAGAAAATTCGTAGAGAGCACAAGCACAGAGGCTGGTAGCTGGTTCGCAATGGAACCAGTCTATTTGAATCATTAGCCCAGACTCTCTTTTTGTAAGGGGATCACAATGGACCAATAGGCTCCCGTATACGCAACAGCGTCGAATTTTGCACTTATGTTTTTTGGGTAAAACTTATTTCTTTCTAAAAAGGCTGAAATGATTTTCAAAAACAAATTGAAAATTACTGTAAACACGACCTTCCGCACAATTTTTTACCAAGAACTATTTTTAACTATGTAGGTATGTGTAAACCTGCTATATCAGTATTCTTTTATTTCCAACTCAATATTGCAAAAACAAGCTGACAAAATTGTTCAAAATTAGGGTTTTGAATGTTTTTTACTCATAATTGGGATTCCAAATTCTCTGAAGTAGGTACTCCTGCCTGCATACTTGATTTGAGCTCTAAGCTATTTCACGAGTTTATTTCAAAATTGAAAGAACGAGTTTCATGATTTGTTACTTTTTTCTTTAATTACAGGCATATTTTTAATATTTATAAAAATCTCTAAGGTTCCATGCAACTTGAATATTAAGAGCAATTGCGTGCGATCCAGTCGTGTATTTTATTTTTGTATGCTTTAGACTTTGAAGAAAAATAATATGTAGGTACATACATAAGGTCCAGCCTAAAAACAAATTGTTCTCCCTAGTTTGGCTGCTCTAAATATTCGCTGATGGGAAGGATACAAAATCTCGAATGCCGAAATCTTAAATTACAAAAAAAAGAGTATCCCGAATGCCTAAAATCACGAATTTAAGGATTATGAATGGACAAAATCCCGATTGGACGAAATCCCGAATAGACTTAATCCCGAAAGCCGAAAATTCCGAATGCATTAGAGATAAAATCCTAAGTTTTAATACTTTTCTATTACTATTTAAGTACTTTAAAATGAACCAAACAGCAACTGGTTGGCTTGACTTCTGTTCATTTTGGGATCTCTCATCATCATCGTGTCCTGTAACCCCGGCTGGGGCATAGGGCGTCAACAAAACGTCTCCATCCTTCACGGTCTGCTGCAAGGTACTTTAGCTGTGGCCACGTCTTTCTCTGGGATTCTGCTTCCGCTAAGACAGTTGATTTCCATGTTGTTCTTGGTCTTCCAACCCGCCGTGCACCCTGAGGATTCCATTCAAAGGACTGCTTTGCAATTTCATCGTTTGGTTTCCTCAGTGTGTGACCAATCCAACGCCATTTACGCTTTCTTATGTCGACGTCCAGCCGCTCTTGACTTGTCCTGCGCCACAATTCCTCATTTGATATTATTTGTGGCCATCGAATCTTTAGGATGTGGCGAAGACAGCGATTCACAAAAGCCTGCAATTTCTTCGAAATGATAGACGTGACTTTTCAGGTTTCACAAGCATATAACAGCACGGATTTGACATTGGATTCGAAGAATCTCAACTTAGTGCGTAAGGAGATTTGACTTGATTTCCCTCAATTGGGGACAGAGTAACGAAGGCAGCACGAGCTTTATTTATTCTACTTTTAACGTCCAGATCCGTACCACCGTTTGCAGAGACAATACTGCCAAGGTAGTTGAACTGTTCGACTACTTCAACTGGCGTCTCCTGTAGAATAATACGCTGCTGTGTGGAGCGGCCTGTGAGCATTATTTTTGTCTTTTTGCTGTTTATTCTTAGACCACTCGACTCTCCCTTCACTTGCAGTGTTTGGCACATCCCGTTCAGCCCACTGATGTTATTTGCCAGTAGACATATGTCATCGGCATAGTCTAAATGACTGAGCCTTTCGAACGGTCTCCATTGAATGCCCTGTCGCTCAGCTGTACCAACACTGGCCGTCAATACGTCGTCCATCGCCAGCAGGAAGAGAATTGGCGATAGAACATCCCCTTGTCTCACACCCTGTTGCACTACGAAGGAGTCGGATAGCTGCCCATTGTGCAAAACAAAACACCTCGCGTTGTTGTAGGACTCTTTAATAATGGCAACAATTTTTGGTGGAATTCCTCTACCAAGCAACGATCTCCATATACATTCTCGGTTAACTCGATCAAAGGCCTTTTCAAAATCCACGAACATGAGGTAAAGCGGTGATTGATATTCCATCGACTGCTCGAGGACGATACGCAGGGTGTTGATATGGTCGACACACGATCGACCACTGCGGAAGCCAGCTTGATGCCTCTTGAGTGTAGACTCGATTCTATCCTTTATTCGCTCGAGTATGATTGTTGCCATTAGTTTTGGGAAAACGGACAAAACGGTGATACCACGCCAATTGTTGCAATTCTTTAAGTCACCTTTCTTTGGCAACTTAACAATCACACCATCCTTCCAGTCCCTGGGATAGCTTTCGTTTTCCCAAATGTTTTGTATCAGCGGATGTAAAATACTAGCCGCTGCTACGGGATCGGCTTTCAGGAATTCAGCTGGTATTCCGTCCAGTCCAGCTGCCTTGTTGTTTTTGAGGAGATTTATTGATGTACGAATTTCCGATTCTGACGGGGGTTCGATGTCAATACCCCTATAGGACCTGCGCATCTCGTTTAGTTGGGGCACTTCAGCACTCTGCTCAACTGAATCCTCATTTAGCAGGGCACAAAAATGGTCCTTCCATCTACGAAGCTGATCCTCAATTGTTACCAAAAGTGTGCCATCCACATCCATTACAGGATGATTCGTGTTGCTTTTTTTCCCGATAACATCTTTGGCTATTTGGTACAATTCCCGGATATCTCCTCTTCTGGCAGCGCTTTCCGCATTATCTGCGAGTCCATCCAACTTCACCCTCTTGTCACGTCTCACACAGCGGTAGACCATCTTATGTGCAATGCGGTACTCTCTTCGCAAGTCAGCCTTTCGTTGAACATCAGCTTCGGCATTTATTTGGATTTTCAACGATTTGCGAAGTTCGATCTTATCCCAGGTGTCTTGGGATATCCAAGAGTCTCTTCGTCTCGTTCGCTTGGGTACAGTTTCGGATCCAGCCTCCATAAAAACACTTTTAATTTCACCCCACATCTCATCAATTGTTGAATTCTGGATTCCATTTAATGACGAGGCTCTGTCGTTAAGGGTGGTGACATAGTTTCGACATATGTTGGGGTCATTTAAAGCATTAGTAATGAATTTTGTGCTCCTTGCTGCATCCTGCGCTGGTTTTTGTACGGCAGCGGTTCGTAGTTTGAGACTCATCAGAACCAAATGGTGGTCGCTTCCCACATCGGCATTTCTTATACTCCGGACATCACACATAGACTTCCTCCATCGCTGCTGAATCATGATATGATCAATTTGGTTTTCGGTTTGACCATCCGGATGCACCCAGGTAATTTTGTTGCACGTCTTATGCTTAAATACAGTCCCACCTATCACAAGACGATTCGCGTTACAAAAGTCGACAAGCAAGTCACCATTTTCATTCCGTGACCCCACGCCATTTCTTCCCATCACGCGTTCCAGTCCGTAATTGTCTGAACCGACTTGGGCATTAAGGTCTCCCATAACGACTATGATGTCGGCTCTCGGAACACTACTGTAAACCGAGTTCAGATGAGTGTAGAACGCGGTTTTGTCTTCCTCGGTCGCTTCATTTGTGGGGGCGTAGCACTGAATAATTGTGACGTTACGAATTTTTGAACGAAACCTTGCTGTCATTAATCTCGCAGAAATGGGCGCCCATGAGATCAAACTACGCCTCGCTTCTTCGTTCAACATAATTCCGACACCATGCAGTCTTTGGCCACCCTCTCTTTCATCTTCCCCGGAATACAGCATTCTCGTCTGTCCAGTGTCTGATCTGTATTCAGCTCTTCCTCTCCACTTAGTTTCGCTTATGCCCAGGATACTGATCTTTAGGCGAAGCATTTCACGCTCAACCTGCTCGTATCTACCATCGCTGTACAAGGATCGAACGTTCCATGCTCCGATTTTCGTACGTATGCGGTAGCCAAAAGTAACATTTGCGCTTCTTGAAAGACTTCTTCTATTTGTCAACGATTCATTTATTATTATGGCGTCTTGATTGACGCTCGTACATGAAGGATGCCGCACCCCCAAATCCGATGTGCGGTTTACTGCAGGCGAAGCTACAGAAGGATTTTCTATAAAAAGATTACCTCTTGGGGACTCATTTCCATTTGTTGTCATAATTCATGTATTTGCATATATCCTTCCACCATGGTGTTTTCCGAGATATGATTAATAACATACATAAGCTCAGATTTGACAGGCACACCCGCCTTTTGTATGGTCAAACACATAACTGCTCGAGGCCCACTATGGGAAAACAGACGCCTTTTGTAGCCGCCCAATATGGGCTACAGACGCTACCTGCTGCTGCCGTTGGCCTTTTACCAAAAAAAGCTCCTCCGCCACCAGACTATCATGCCGTTGACCGCCACCTGCAGTTCATCCGCCTTAAGGGGGCTTTTAACCATCCCGAGGACAAGTTTGTGCCCTGACCAGCATAGCTGGGTTGTCTGCTTATCCCGGCATCCATTCGGTCCCCCTGCACGTTAGCGTTACCCGCCCTCTACCACGCGGAGGTGTGCATAGGGATTTTCCTATCATTGAGCCTAGGGCCATATGGCGTCCTAGCACTCTCAAGTACTTTAGAGGGCCAACTGCAAAATATCTCTATTGCAAAAAAATTTCTCAACATTTTTGAATACTGAAATCAACAAGTTAGTATCTACAGTGGCGGATTAAAGTTCGATGTGCCGTCATTTTTTCTATGTAAAAGTTACTGGCAAAATAATATTTATATCTATAATTACCAAATTATATTTATATCTAATAAGAGAACAGGTCAAAATTCTAGTTTTAAAAATCAGTTGTTCAAAATTCTGTTTAAAAATAAAAAAAAAAACTTTTTTTATTCATTCAGACAAAATTTAGCTGTTTAAAAATTAATTTTTCTAAATTCTGCCAATTTTAAGGAAAAGGAAAATTCTGCCAATTTTTTTGGAACTGTCAATTTTGTATAGACAAAACTAACCAAAATGTAGAGCGATAGCGGCTGAAAATTCTGGTTTCAAAATTCCGCTTTTCAAAATTCGGTTTTTCACAAAATTTCAGTTTTTCAAAATTCTGTCATTAAAATTTAAAACAATAAAACTCTGCTTACTCTCATTTATAACTCATGTTATTATATAATATAAATTATATATTTACAATGATCACTGATTCACCGACTGACTCATTTACTGATTCTGTAACGCTGGAAAATATTTTGTATATTAAAAAGTTTCGAAAACGCTTCCAGGTTCCAAAGGCGTATTAAGAAAATAACAGTCAATGTCTCAAAGTATAGATGTTGAATAGACGCATCATCGGCTAAAATCTCAATGTCGCCACTTTTCGGGAAAATACTTTTTATATAAAAGAATGGGACTTCCAATTTTGTGTTAGTTTTTAATATTTTGAACTTGAACAGAATTTCGGAAATGCCCGCAGATGCCAAACGCATGTTGGAAAAATAACGGTTGCTTTCTTAAAAGATAGTTGTTATATACAGGTAAGATCTCAGTGTTAGCACTTTTCGAGAAAACGGACCTCCACATTTTTTTGTTTAGCATAAAAAAAGTAAGGGACATGCCTCCATATGTCAAACGCGTGTTAGGAAAATAACCCTTAATGTCTAAGACGATAGGTGTTGTTGTCTGAAAAGATAGGTGTTGAAGAGATGCACTCAGATGCCAAAAGCATTGAGAAAATAAGGTCGTAGAAGATCACCTATCTTCTACGACCTTATCTGAGTAGATGCAGCTTAGGGAAAAATGCAAGTGTTGCCACTTTTGGAGAACATACTTTTCTTGATGTCCAAGGGTGGAACCTCCACTTTTAGGTAGTTTGTAGTAGAACATGAAAAAATTGTAGAAACGCCTCCAGACACCTAATGCGCTTTGGAAAAATAAAGTTTCAAAGGTGTTGAGTAGATACACCATCGATTTAGATAATGTTAGTGCTGTCACTTTTCGGTAACATATGGTTTATGTTGAGCAGACACACCTTCGGGTAAATTTTTGGTGTTGTCACTTTATGGAAGGATACTTTTTACTATGTGAAAGGGTAGGACCTTCTGTTTTTTGGGCAGTTTTTAATAAATAAAGTTGTGGAACCACCTCCCAGACCAACCAATACATATTTAAATAAATTATTTTGTATTAAATATTTCGTGCATTAAAAAAAAAAGCGTTTCATTATATTCATTTATTTTTAAGGGGCGCCTTAGGCGCGTTACAACCAACTAGTTGAAAATAAACAAACAAAAAATTTAAGTATTATTATACTACATACAACAGATTGCTGCACTGTTTACCAAGCAGGAAGAGATTTTATTTTTGATAGCAATTTATGTATGTTGCTGCAAATAGGACTCACGGGCCTAAGCATAGGTAGGTAGGTAAAAATGGTGGCAAGAGCGTAACACTCGCTCTTTGCCCAATTAGCACTGGATTGCGCCGTTTTGATACCATAACTCGTTTGACCTGTGTATGAAAGTAGATAAAAGCGTTCCTTGCTTTGAAATAGGACGGCTGTGAAGTATGGTTAATGTATCTTGTGAGTTGGGTCATAGGACACTCACTCGATCGGATCGCATCTCGCCCGAGCTTGCCACATTATGCCGAGCTCGGCAGGTTGTAGAGTAGCAACGAAGCGATCGATCAGATCATGTGATCATCATTGCCATTGAGCATCATGAAGCTCCTCAGAAACCCGGGTTCCGATTACTCGCGGACTTTGGATCTGGGGGGGAACATGATGCAGAACGCAACAGATTTCTGTCTCAGAACCATTTCGTGGCGTTTAGAAAAGAGATCAAGTCTTTGATCTTCATTTCGGAAAGTTCGTTTAGGTCGTCAAAAAAAGCCATTCCAAATGATTGTGCTCTCATTCTGGCTAGAGCTGGACATTTACAGAGAAAATGTAGGACTGTTTCTTTTTCTTGCTGGTCTCCACAGCTGCGACAGTGAGTATTGTAAGGGATACCCAGCCTCGCCGCATGTTCTCCAATTGGCCAGTGTCCAGTGCAGGTTGCTACGACCCTGGCTATGTCCCGCCTGAGTCTACATATGAGATCAATTGTTCGGGATTTATTTAAGGCGGGCCAGATCGTTCTGGATATTTTGCAGTTGGTTAAACTGCTCCACCTACGATTAGATTCCCTAAGAAAAATTGACAATATATTGCCCTTCACAACTCCAAGGGGAATGTAAACTCTTTCCGCAAGTGAGATATGAAGGGCTGATCCTTGCCTGGCTAGTTCATCTGCCCGTTCATTTCCCTCAATGCCACTGTGACCAGGAACCCAGATAAGAGTGACCTTGAGGTTAATGTTTAGACTTGCGAGCTCATCTCGGCATTGTTGGACCAATTTAGAGGATGATGTAGCCGAATCAATGGCTTTAACAGCCGCCTGACTGTCTGTAAGGATGGCTGTATTACGATTTTGGTTTGGATCTGCTTTTAGCATCTTGCATGCCTCCCTGATTGCCAGTATTTCAGCTTGAAATACACTAGCGAAATTCGGTAGCCGAAATGACTATGAGATGTTGAGAGACTCAGAGAAGACTCCTGAGCCAACACCGCACTCCATCTTTGAGCCATCAGTATAGATAGTTGTGTCGAAGTCTCTCGTCACGGCGTCATCATCCCAGTCCCCTCTGGATGGGAATAAGACTTTAAAATCTTTACTGAGGCTCATTGTAGGAGCGCGGTAGTCAGTGGCAGTCAAAAGTATATCAGCGGGAATCAAATTTGTGATATTGCTATGACCATAAGGTTTAGCAACCCAAGAATTTGATTCTTTAAGTCTTAAGGCACTGCAAGATACTAGATATTTTATGTGTAGATCAAGTGGTAGAAGGTGCAGAAAAACGCTTAAAGCATCCGTTGGGCAAGATCGAAGAGCCCCTGTGGTACCAACACTAGCTGTTCTTTGAACCTTTTTGAGTTTGTCGATGTTATATGTATTATTTAGTGCGGGCCACCAGACAATCGAACCATATGTTAGAATCGGCCGTACCACTGCAGTATACGTCCATAAGATCATCTTTGATTGAAGGCCCCAGTTTTTACCGAAGGTTTTACTACAGGCGTAGAAAGCTATGCAGGCCTTCCTGACCCGTTCTTCGATGTTTATTTTCCAGTTTAACTTAGGGTCTAGGATGACACCTAGATATTTTGCAATGGTTGATAGTGAGAGCGTTTGGCCGTTAAGTCGGGGTGGAGTGAAGGGTTGTATCTTAGTTTTGGTAGTAAAAAGCATCAGTTCAGTTTTGCTCTGGTTGACTCCTAGACCACAACTCGTAGCCCAGTTGCTAACTTTCCTCGAAGCCATCTCTGTGATTTCGCTTATCACAGGAGTAAACTTCCCTGACACTAATAATACCAAGTCGTCCGCATACGCAACCGCCTTCACACCACATCTTTCCAGTTTAACGATGATTTTGTTCATGACTAAAAGCCATAGAAGTGGTGACAAAACACCGCCCTGGGGTGTTCCTCTCCTGACGTGTTTTGTCGAGTTTGCATTACCTAACGTGCCATGAATCTTTCTATCTTTGAGCATGGATATAATCCATTCTCTGATGTAGTCCTCTACACCAAAGTCAACGAGTGCCTCAAGAAAAGATTCGGTTAGCACATTGTTGAAAGCCCCTTCTACATCTAAGAATGTAGCGAGGGTATATTCTTTGAAGTTGATGGTTTTCTCAATTGTACGCACTACCTCATGAAGGGCCGTCTCCGTCGACTTACCTTTGAGATATGCATGTTGAGAGTTTACTAGAGGACATTCCACAAGTGTGTCTCTAATATGTGTGTCTAGAATACGCTCTAGAGTTTTAAGTACAAAAGAGGTTAGGCTAATTGGACGAGAATCCTTCGCGGATTCGTGTCCTCGCTTGCCTACTTTTGGACTAAAAACCACTCTTACATGTCTCCAAGACTCTGGCACATGGTTGAGAAGGAGGCATCCTTTAAAAATCATCTCTAGCCGTGGGATTACCAAATCTTGTAGCTTTTGGAGCATGATTGGCAGAATTCCATCTCGGCCTGGAGATTTATACGGGGAGAAAGTATTAATAGCCCAGGCTATTCTTTCTTTAGTTATAACGGTATTGATATGCTCTACACGAGCTAAAGGTAAATTATAAGTTCTATGCGTTTCGGGGTTGCTATTCTCGCAGCCTAAGCCTAAATCCAGCACTGATTGGAAGGCTAGACCCTCGGATGACTTAAGACTATTTTTGGTATTAAAAATCGCGTGCGAAAAACAGTACTAAGCCATTCGGGATTTTGGCATTTGGCATTCTGTCATTCGGGATTCTGGCATTCGGGAGTTTTTTTCCATTTCGGGATTTTGGCATTCGGGATTTCGTACCCAATCCTCGCTGATAAGAAATCATACCAAATGCTTATGCGCTCAATTATAATAATTTTGTGTCCTTATTTTATAGAATTTTATAATTAAATATAATTTAAATTTTAGATTTAATTTAACCCTCCGCGCCGTCACATTCCCCATAATTGCATCAAAAGTACTTTATTTTCTCAAAACTATTAGACTAAGAGCCCGCAGCAGATTTTGGGTGTGATTGATAGCAAAAAAAAAGTATAGGCGTCGAAAGCTTCAATAAAGGCTATTCAAAAAATCACAGTCCACAACTTGGGCCTTTGCGATAAATAGTGCATTAAACAAAAAAAAATATGAATGCAACTTCGAGGATAATCGTGGTAGCAGAAATTGGTTTTTACCCCTCCCTAGATAAGCTCCGCGGATCCCATATCACGGAATCTGAGATCATTTGGTACTACTGTGGTAAAAAAAAAAACTCTTTAAATTCTCTTTAAATTCTCTAATCCATCATTGTCCAGTCAAAATTTTGTTTACACATAAAAAGTGTGTGTCATCAGAAATCAAACATAGTCAAAAGCTTTCTTTTTGTCCCTTTTTATATTTTTATCTTTGATCACACGATTTGCGTATTTTCTTTGGGTTTTCTCTGATTGTATACTTAATTACTTAACATAACAGTAACCGTTTATCAAATCAATCAAAATATCAAAAAATCTCTTCAATTTTAATATGAAATCTTTATGAAAACAATGATCATGACCCAAATTTAAAGAATAGATTATACACTGAACCAAATTAATAGTTGTCACGTTCACAAATGTAATAACAATAATCACAAAAACTTAAAATTAAAAGTTTAACATAATGTTCATAATGATGGCAAAAATAGCATGTAAGACCTAACGTTTGTTTGAATGCAACCTTCATCAATAGGGGAAGAAGAATAAATTGGTTATTTATCTTATGAAGTTGAAACTGAGAATTTTTAGAAATCCAATCTGTCTAGCGTGACGTTTGAACACACAGAAAATTGCTGTTGAGCCAATCACTTCGGTACATATAGGACCCATACACGACACAGATATGTCGCTGCAGACCAATATATTTTGTTTTTGTGTATACATATCTGCGGAGATCGCCTGTGTCGTGTGTATCCATGTCAACTGTTTGCAGTGACCGTTTGCGTGAATTTAAAATTTGTTGGACTATGTCTTGGTCTGCAACGACTTGTCTGTGTCGTGTTTGGAGGATTGTGTACAGACGAGTGAGAAAATTTTTCATTGTCAAAGCAATGATTAGAGTAGCACAAGCAGTATGCGCCATTTTTCAGGCCCGACGACCACGACGAATTGATACAAACTAATGTCTGTGCAGATTTTCTGCACCGTGTGTGGTGAAGGCATGTTTGCACAAACTTAGATCTGCAGTGACGTGTCTGTGTCGTGTGTGGGCCCTATTAATAAATCTATAGTAAAAGTTGTAAATTGTAGAACATATGTCTATGCTGATAAATCAAAATAAATCGGCAGAGTAAGTCCACGAATAATACAAATTTTTTTTCAGCTGACAGATTGATTAACTTTCGATTTTTCTTTGACACTTCGGAAATATGAGATATCAGGGATCTCAGAAATCGTAACAATACGTACGAGATTCTAGAGCATTCATTTTTTAAAAGATTGTATTCGCTTGCTTTTTTGGACAGAGAAAGATTTTTGAGATAATTTTTTCCTTTTCCCTAGACAATCAATCATGATTTTTTCAATGGACTTTGTCAATTTGACAGCCACGGTTATTGTCATTTTCAGCTTAGTAGTTTTGAATATAAAGTTTATGAAATCATTAATTTCCAACCTTTATAGTACAACCATCATTGATGGGTCAAAATGATAACAGGTTTCATATGTTTTTTTTTTTGTTCAGTGTTGTCTTATAGGGCAACGTACTATAACTTACTATGGCTTTGACATGGTCATGACTTGCATCAACTACTATCAAATTTCATCTTAAGCTGACATGTGTGTACAATGATGTATAATATAAGTAGTCAAGAGTTCGGCGAGTTCAAAACTTTGATGCGTGTTTAAATGTCTGTATGGTTCCGTGTTCAAGGTGAATTTATTGCTTCGAGTACATTATAATTGAAGTAACATAAAAACAGCAATACCACCTGGCTACAAGTACAAGTAGTATGTCTGATGGTTTATAGAGTAAGTTCATTGAACGCTTCGAGGTATGATACTTCCCATTAATGACAACAACTGACATGTATAATTACTTTCCATTTCTTTTGATGCATGAATTAAACGATGCTGTGTGTCATTCATATTATTAGAGTTAAAACCTGCCTAACAACGAAATAGCAATAAAACGAAATAATATTATTTCATAAGAGTTTCAAAGAAACATTGACCTACTTTTGGCATTTAATTTTTTTTCTTTTGTGTTAGTTATGGACTATGAGTGTTAAAGACTTACTAAGGCACACATGGTTTGTTAGTATAGTCTAAGGGGATAGGGTTTCTAATGATAAGAGCAATCTAGGTCGAGCCTTTTTAGGAAAATGAAAAAAGACCTGTTTTTCAGTTTAGGGTTAACTCTGAGTTAAATCAGAGTTAGAGTTACTGAAAATAAATTAACTCAGAGTTAACTCAGGGGTGCCAACAAACACGCACACAGGAATGGTTGTGAGTTGTAAGTCACTAGGCCCTGGTTCTCCATGAGCTGTTGCGCCATCCAATTTATTTGTATTTTTTTTACTCAGGAACAATTTTTCAGTTGAGGATTAACTATATCTTTCATGATTTTCTGCTTTCCAGAACTCTTTTCGCTACCCCAATTTCTTTCACGAAACCATCGTTATGGCGTTATAAAAAGTTTCAAACTAAACAAGGATTTATTTGTTGAATTTACCTGACTGATAAGTCACTATAAATAGATATTTTTTTCTAAGTTCTGCCAATTTAAGGACACAATTTTGGTGACATTTTCCAAAAAATGGCAAAAATAATTTAATTTTGTAAGTCGTGCAGATCCAGTATTAATTGATGTTTGAAGAAAAGTTCGATGACACTTCATTTCCTCACAAAATGAGCACTTGTTAATTGGACACCTAATTTCTGCAGTTGAACGCCCTTAGATTTAATTTCATGAAATTTATTTAAAGTCCAGTAACAAACCGTAAATAATTGGCCACTTCGAAAGATAATTATCGTATCCCAGATTCGTACAAAAAAAGTTTACACAAATTTAGGTTCACCGGCATGAGTGTGTCTGCTAGTTAGCTAGATCTACATAATTCATTGAAAGTTATGTTGTTTGGGAGTTAGTTTTAAGGGTCTTCTGATGCGAAACGAAATGAAAATACATTGGAAAAATATTCATTCAGAGTTTCCCCAAGGCTTAGCAAAATTTTCCGGCGGAGTCCTTGAATTGGAACTATTGATAACGACACTCAACCTCGAAACGCATAGAACTTATAACATACCCTTAGCTCGTGTAGACCTTATCAATACCGTTATATCAAAAGAAATGATAGCCTTCGTTATTAGTACCTTCTCCCAAAACAAGTCACCAGCCCGAAACGGAATGCTTATTTCAAAGGATTCCTCTCGCTCAAGGATTCCATGTCACAAAGTCTTGGAGACATGGTAAGAGTGGTTTTTATCCCGAAAGTAGGAAGGCAAGGGCACGGATCTGCGAAGGATTTTTGACCAATAAGCCTAACTTCTTTTGTATTTACAACTATTCCTATTCTAAACACCCATATTAGAGACATCCTTGTGGAATGTCCCCTCATTTACTCTCAACATGCATATTTCAAAGGTAAGTGCATGGAGACGGCCCTTTAGGATAATGCATACAATTGAGAAAACTATCAACCTCAAAGAATATACCCTCGCAACCTTCTAAGACGCAGAAGGGGACTTCAACCAACTTGCTAACCAAAACCATTCTTGAGTCACTCATTGATTTGGGGGAGAGGACTGCATCAGAGAATGGATAGTATCAAAACACACCAGGGCGGTGTTATATCACCACCTCTATAGCTTTTAGTCTTGAACAAAATCCTCTTTAAACTGGAGAGATGTGGTGTGAAGGCGTATGTGAACGACTCGGTAATATTGGTGTCAGGAAAGTTCACTATCCTGTGCCTGTGATAAGCGAAATCACAGAGATTGCTTTGAGTAAAGTTAGCAACTGGGCTACGATAGCTGTGGTCTAAGAGTCAACCTGAACAAAACGGAACAGATGCTTTTTAATACCAAAACTACGATACAACCCTTCACTCTACCCCGACTTAACGGCCAACTACTCTAACTATAAACCAGTGCAAAATATATAGGTGTCATCCTTTCCTTGGCCCTTACTTACCTACTTACTTAAGGTTGCGCTACAGTCCGGGTTGAACCAGGGCCACAACCAACAAGCTTCTTGCAGCCGGCTTGGTTTCTAGCTTGATGTCGCCAGTTTCACATGCAAAGTTGGTTGAGATCCCCTTTCACTTAAGTGTGCCATCTATTACGCTGTCCACCTCTACTGCACAGTCTCACGGGGTTGGATTCAAAGACTTTCCCGGACAGAGCATTGATGTCAATTCACTCTAGGCTGACTTTTCACTTTTGTGGCTAGGTCGGTGTCGCTGTACAGCCCGTACAGTTCATTTTTCTATCTTCTTCTTCATTCCACATCCATGCAGACGGGGGACCAAAGTTCACCCGGAGAATTAACCTCTCAAAACAGCCTAAAACGTTCTCATCCATCGTTAACAGTCTCCATGCCTCTGCACCATACATCAGGACCGAGATGATAAAAGTGCCTTATAGAGGGACAGCTTAGCTGCTTGAGAGAGAGCTTTGCTTCTCAATTGCCTTCTTTGCCCAAAAAAAAAACAGCGGTTGGCAAGAGTAGTTCTTCATTTGATCTCAGCGTTGACATTTAGAGCGAAATGAACAGGCAGATTAACTTGTCAGGCAAGGATCAGTCTTTCACATCTTACTCGCAGAAAGAGTCAAACTCCTATTACAGAAAGAAAAGGAAACCGTCCTTAATTTTCTTTGTAAATGACCTGCTCAAGCCAAAATAAGAATACAAACTTTTTGAAATGAAGATCAAAAATTTTGACTCTTTTCTTAACGCGACGAAATGAATCTAAGGCGAAAATCGGTTGCTTCTGAATCATGTTCCCTTCCTGACCCAAGGAGCATGAGCAACTGGAATCCGGGTTTCTCCGGGGTTTCATGGTGCTCAATGAGACTGATGATCATACAGTTGGAGCGATCGAGCTTCGGTACAATTCTGATATCTGACGAGCTTGGCATAAGGTAGCTCGCTCGGGCGAGATGCCATCGTGCGTCGTCGTTTGTGCTGGCTCACTATATACCACAACCATACCCCTCATCCGTTCTAATTCAAACCAAAGAACACTTTTCTGGTCAAATGGGAGGATGCTGATCCTCTTGTCCTGCGGAAGGCGTAACTGGATGATCCCTTGAGAGATCGTATTCGTTGATTTGAAAAAAAAATCACCTAGCTGAGCATTTTGCTGTCAATTTCAAGATGTCGAAGATGATCCTTACAGGATATGCTCAAAACCCCTCACTTTTATCCACTTGACACATTTTTGTTGTTAATTTTGTGATTCATATGAATTCAACTTTAACCCTCGGACTATTAAATTTAATAAAAAGACGACAATGAAAACGAAGAACGACCTGTTCGCGGTTAATCGTTTGCTTTATGCAGCCGGCCCTGTGCATATTATTTGTCATCTTGATGGAAACCCATGTCAAACGCATTAAAAAAAAAAATTATCAAGTCAAGGTGAAAAAGACAAACAAAAATAATAAAAATAGGCTTTGAGCTTGAGAAAAATGATAAAACAATATCTAAAATACAAGTTGAAGCTTTTTTCCCTCAACAAGGAAATCAGGTGTTTTTTTTTTCATTTAAACTGGGTTGGTCCATCAGAGATTTATAATAATTGAAGGTCGATTGTATACAACTACCGTGTTGTCCTTGTGAGTTAACTGTCTTTTATGTATGATATGATGAGAACGATAAACAAATCGTTGTAATGAGAGGCCTAGATTATTATCAATGACGGGATTTAAATTGTTTTAATTTCTTTTTTTTATTGAATTCATATTTTCATGAAACTTTTCTGTATATGTTAATGACTTTAGCTGTGCAAAGTAATTTAAATATTTCGTTTTTATTGCTAAATGAGTCTTTTTTCTTTTGGTGTTATCTGTCGTCGTCATCGTAGGGTTCTCCGATAAAACCAGTCTTTACAAAAATAATTAAGTATTTTTTCATTGATAGAGGGAATGGTATTGTAAGTCATACGTAATAGTCTTTTTTCACAAAAACGATGATCAAATATTTGCCTTTTTTTCTGAATGACTATCGATTAACCGGTGAATGGAAATGGCCTTGAGGTTTAGGTACATTTTTTGTTTACATAAATAATTTTGAGATACATATTTTAGTGTTATTGTTTTTTTTTCTTTTTTTTTTTGTAATCCTCTTCTTTGTGGATTGGATAACTGGTTTCAATATGGTTTCGAACTAAAAGAGATGATGCGTTAAGGGAAATAATTTTGTTTGGGTTTTTGGTTAACTTAAATTAAATCAATATTGGTTTTGCCAAAGCTCTAGATTGTCAACATTTTACCATTTTCGAGATAAGAACTCAGTTTCACTATTTAAGAATGTTATATTTAAGTACCTATGTACTTATTTGGCAATTTTGGTGGCATAATAGTTTAGTCATGAGTTGGTGATGGTGACTTCCTTAAACTGACTCTAGACAATTTTGCTGCAACAACTTTACACCTTAGTCCATTGATTCTTAAAACAAATTTAACCTCGAATACGTGCTTGAAAAGTAAATAAATTCGATTATTAGACTTTCTCGTTAATGACTCAATAAATGTAAAATTTCGAATCAAACGAATTATTGCAGTCCTCGAATGACATTTTATACTTATTCCAGATCAACAAATTATAAAAATCACTGCAAAATTAAAATAACAATGTCTTTTAACTGTGTCATGGTTCTTTTAGGTTCTATCCAATCAGCTTTAAATACTTGAAGGATCTTAGAATTTAATTTTATTATTTTTACTTGTTATATATTCATATTAGGGTGGTCGTTAAAAGAAGGTCATCGTGGATGGGATTTAATCAACTCTAAATCACAGAAAAAAAACTTCCCTAATTTTTTAGATTTTTATTTTCTTTCCCAATAGTCACTGTAGGGGTAAATTGAATTCCCCATTTTTTTCCCCACCAAATATTCAAACACATAATGCATTCGTACAAAAAATTGAACTTCAGGTTTTGTTCAAATTTCTTATTACGATGATAGGGAAGGCGAAAAAAGTGGATCTCACAATTCTGTTTGTCTGTCTGTTCGGCTTCAGCCTTATCGGCTGCATCGGTTTTCTTAAATCTTAATACATAGTGGTATTTGGTGATTCTGTCCAAACTTTTTTCTTTAGAACCAAAAATAACGGTAACTGTCAAACAATTGTTTTTAGCAATTTTGCAAAATCTTATTTTTCATTTTTCAACGGCTCCACAACTTTTCTTTTCCAAAAACTCAATAAATTTCTTTTAGGCTACCTTTGGATAGAAAACCATTTTCAAAAAATGGTTATCAATAGAACTTCTCAAAGATCCATTTTTTCGATTTGCTTCTAAACGGCACTTATGATTTCAATAATTTTTTCAAACAGAAGCTTCCAAAAAATATAAACAAAATTTTAATTAAATTATACTCAATTTTTTTTTTGAAAATCAAACAATTTAGTCAATTTTTTTAAATTCCGAATTTAAGAGGTTTTTAATACTAAAAGAATATTTTAAGAACAAAATTTTACATTCATGCAAAAATTAAAATAAGATTTTTTTTAGTTTTAAAAATATTTTGAACCTTTGAACTTACAGTAGGCCCTCGGTAAGAACCAGGCCGGTTCACTCTTTCGAGATTGTTCACTTATTCGAGTGGAAGTATTAATAGACTACTAGAGTAGTGAATTTGATCCAAAATGCACATTTTGTTCGATGTGAATGTTCTTATACTTATTTAAGCGTTAAACAAAGCTTGTTTTTAGGTTTAAAAAAAACAGAAACAATTCCTCAGTGTTTTCAAACACTCTTAAATGCCTGCGAGACATTTTCATAAAATTTTGTGTGTTCACTTTTGGGGATGGTTCACTTTTTTGAGATTCACTAAATCGTCTACTGTATTTAAAATTTGCATATAAAAATTAGTCTAAATCCATTCAGCCGATATGATGAGAAAATTCAAAATAAAAAAAATCATTCTATGAGAGGAACCTACTACTGTAGTTGCTTAGTGTATATTTTTATATACACTAAGCAACTACAGTAGTAGGTTGTAACATTTTTCATAAAATATTTTAGAAAACGTTAAAAAACTCTTTAATTCCTAGTTTCATGAAAACTGATCATGTTGTTTTCGAAATATTTGATTTTCAAAAAAAAAAATGATACATATTTTAAAATCAAAAAAAAATCTTTTTTAAAATCTTTGTACAAAGTACCTATTATTTATTTTTTTAGGAGATTGTACATAAGAAAATCATTAAATCCAGGCATACCGGTTTGAAGAAAATTGATTTTTCGAAAAATGGTTTTCCACCAAAAGTAGCCTTCACTGAAAGTTATTTATTGATTTTTTTAAGTTGTGGACCCGTTTTTGAGAAAAATACGATAGTGTAAGATTGCTAAAGGCCAGTGTCGCAAATTTTGGTTCTAAAAAAATAAAAAAAGGTGTGGGGGAATGACCAAAAACCACTATGTAACAAGTATAAAGATCAAGCTATTTAGTCACTCCTATTACGATTGTCAATTTTCAAATAGATAAGTTGAAAATTCGATGTTTAAAACCCAACTAATAAAACTTTTGATCGTTGAGAATAATGCAGACCGTTGCGATACACAAGAAAATTAAAAATTATAAAAGAATAGTTGATCAGTCTTTTTTTCAATATATTGAGTTTTAAAACCCAAATTTGAAGGTTTATCCAATCTTGCTGGTAGCAAATGTTGCATTGTCCGCCATTTTGAAAAAGTGTTATGAAAAACATAAATGCAATTTTCTCAGCTCCTATTGGGCTTAGTATAAGCATTTTTGTTTGATTTTGTGGTTTAAAATGTCTTTTAAAATTCTTGGAAGCAATTATTTATGACATCTCTTTCCCACGAAAAGTTATTGTCGAAAAATTATTAGATTTTATTTGTTGTAAGCAAATTACTGACAAATACAACTCGTTTGAAAAATATAATCAAAAAACAAACTTCGAGCCTTCAAACGAGATGTGAAAAAGTCTTGTTAGCTTTTCCGTACAATTTTGATGGCAATGGCATCTAAAGTGATTTTTTACTAAAATGCCCCTCTTCCCTTAAGCCTAGTTTACAGTTCCCGTGTGCAAAAAAAACCTACGCAAATACTCTCGCATGTCAAATATAATTGAGGTGAAAGGCAAAATTAATTTTTGCATGATTAGTTTACAGTTTCATGCAAAAAAAAACATTCCTGTCATGGCATGTCATGCAAAACAATGGACCGGCAATTGTTTTGCATGCGAAAAAAGTGTGGTGAATAAAATATATTTTTTTTGGATGGTCGGTTTACACTTCCAAAAAATTTTTTTTTTTCACCTCAAGGCTTTATTAGCATGCAAATAGTTTTTGCATTCAAACATAATTATTTTCCATTTTTAGGCCTATAGTTTATTAATTAAGGGTAAATTAATGCCTCAATGGGTGGCTCAGGCCAAGGCAAACGTTTTTTGGCTTGAATATTATTCAATTTGGTGCACAGAATAGATGGAAAATCGTTTTGAAAATTTTGATATTTTTTTCGCATGGAAACTGTAAACTATGCTTTAACATTGATCCCCCTTTAAAAATAGTAAAACATTTGTCTTGCGTTCCTTTACAAATATTCGTTATTTTTTTGCATAACTGTACAAGAATCGTAGACTCCCTTGTGTATTGGCAACTTTTTTACACTGAATTTAAACCATTTTTTGTTTCACATAAAATCTGATTATACAAAAATGTAGGAAATCAGTTACTCTTCAAAAAACTCTTTAATTATTTTTTCGTTGAGTTGAACAAGAGGCGAGGTAAACGCTAGAAACCATTTTTTACAAACAAAATTTTACAGTTTTTCGACAGTTACTTTTCATGGAAAAGATATCAAAAAAAATTGTGACCAACAATTTTAAAAGATATTTTAACCTACAAAATCAAAAACAAATAAAATGCACGACTGTATCGCACGTACTTGCTCTTATGTTCAAGTTGTGTGGGGCTTAAGAACTTTAAAAAATATTCAAGTAATTATAGAAAAATATAAAAAGCATTTAAATCGTTCTTTTAATTGTATAAACAGCCTGATAAATAACTTACAGCTCAAAAAACGTATGCCATTTGATTACATGAAAAAATATGAATATATGCAAAAAAAAAATTAAAATCGTTGGAGCCGTTTTCTTAAAAATTCATTTTTTATATAAAATTTTTGTAACATTTTTCAAAAAAAAATTTGCTATGCCAATTTTGAGTATATATTATACATTTAAAACTGAAATTTCAAAAAAATTCATCAACCCGTTTTTGAAATATTGAATTTTCAAAAAAAAATTTTGAATCTTTTTTTAAAAATCCAAAATTTCTACTTTCAAAAATTTTGGTATGCAGTATTATTTATATTCTAACAAAGCTTTTTTGCAAAAAATTTCATTGAAATCGAATGAGCGGTTAATGAGAAAATCAAAAATCAAAAAAACCGTTATATGGCAGGTACAATTTTTGGTGATTTTTGTCTTACTAAAAGGTAAATCATACCTACAATAATGCACTGATTTTTTTTATCAAAATCGTTGGAGCCGTTCTTGAGATAAATAAGCCTTTCCTTAACGGTTTTATGGCAAGTACCGTTATTTTTTGAGCTAAAAAAAAAAATTCAATTTCCCCTCTGGAGAGTTACAAAAAAACCTTAAGTTCAAAATTTGAAGAAAATCGCTTCAGTGGCTTAGTAGGTTGAGGTACGGACAGACAGACAGACAGACAGACAGACAGGCAGAACTTTGCCACCCACTTTTTTCGTGTTCTCTATCATCGTAATGTCATGTTTGATTGTTATCTCGATTTTTTTTTTCCACGAATCCAAAACTTGCCCAATAATACCTATATCACAAGTAAAAAAATTACTCTAAGTCCAATAGGAGCGTGGACAACGTATTAGTTTCTACAAGCCAGACTGCCCTTGTGGGATCTACGAGCAGACCCAACTACAGCTTCGCTTCGGTATTTTTCTTTCAGTGGGTACCGTTGAGAAAATGAAACTCCTAGTATTGTTTCGTTTTCGCTGCTTTATTGATCTTGGAAAAAGTCAAAGTTATACAAATCTATTTGAACTTTAGATTATTTTATTGAAGATACTTTATTAAAGTTATTTATTATCAATTACAACCTTAGATTAATTTTAAGAAACTTTTTGAATTATTATGAGCGCAAGTGAAAGGCTGTAGAAAGTGGAATAACGGCAACGACCAAAGACAGGCACATCTGCAGCCGACTTTCGACATTCGGGTTCTTGGGTGCGTTCCACATACAAAGTGCACCAAATGTCGAACTGCTGGGTTACACGCAGCGAGTGCACCAAATGTTGCACTACCGATTTACACGCTACACCCTTATGCAAATCCAAGGAGTTAGAGTGAACATATATAAAAAGCCAGACATACTAAAATGACTTCTCGAAAACGTTGCCAACTCTTAGACTATTGTACCTATTCTACAAGAATCCGTTGTTATTTTTTTGTGGCGTGCGTCGTAATAATTTGCTGGAGATATTGGCAACTTTGTAAACACTGTGAATAAAACATTTTTTGTTTCATATACAATTTAAATAAACAAAAACTTAGAGCTGTTTGATGACACGAACCTTAAATATTTATGTTCAACTTAGACGCTTATGTCCTACTTTTTCCTCAGCGTAAACTGTCACATAAGCTATTATGTTGAACTTAAATATTAAAGTTTCGTATCAGCAAATGGCCCTTACTGCTCTAAAAACAAAACTTTGTCATATTTTCGTTCAGGTGGACAAGAGGCGAGATAAACGCTTAGGTACCATCATTTTTTTACTAAAAAATTTTGACACAGTAAATGTCAAGTTGTTCGTTCTTATCATTTTGTGTTACACAATATCTTGCAAGATTTTGTATTTTAATCGTATTTTGAATTAACTTCTTGTTATATTTCAAAGGAATTTTAATTTCCTGACAAGTGCCGTAGGCCGTTTTCGAAAAAGTCAAATCAAAGTCAATTTAAATGTCAAATGATGTTTTAACGCAGATACTGCGATCGTCAAATATGCAATCGTCCTGCTTGCACAAAATCAATATTTTGTTCGTCAACTGGATTTTTTTTTACTGCACACCGACACCTGCACCGCAGATTATGTTTTCGAATATGTGTCTTTATCAAGCTGCATTATTGAACACAATGTTGAATGCAGTAAAATTTTTATTTGCGATTTCAACAGAAGAGTTTTGCAGTTTGCGTTTAAGAACATTCCACAAATGCATTTTTGACGCAGATGATGTTTTCGAAAATGGCCAATCAAAACTTCCATTTTCTGTTACAGGCCAATAACTGACCTTGACCTTGGCCTTGCCTGTTCTCAGTCAATATATTATAGACTGTGTATATTTGGAGGTTGGAGGATTAAAAAGAGTTTGGTTTACTAATTTAGTGTTACTTTAATTCGTTTAAAAAAGTCGAATGTTATGCTGCCATTTTTAATAAGCATACACACACATAATTGATAAAACTCAAGATATAACCATTTTATGCGAACCTAATTATCCGTTTTTGGAGATTTTTTTATTTAAACAATAATTAAATCATCAAAGTAAAGTCTCCAAAAATAGGCTGATAAAGTTTGCTTAAATCAGCTTAAACCATGAGTCCTATTAATCAGATCATCAGGAAAATGGCAGAGCATCGTTTCCTATTGTTTTAAAGTGAACTTAATAGGAAACATAGTTTATGTTAACCCCCACCTCCTTCAAAGGCTGTTAAAAGAAAACTTCCAGACTTTTGAATTCGATGTCACGATGCATATACATATAAACAAGCACTCATACTCATACTCCCAAAATCTGCTTTCGATTCTAGTACTAAAACAGTGCTTTTTTTATTCGTTTAAAAAGCAAGTTTTTAATTTTAATTATTATCAGAGTACCTACAGAAATTCTTGTTTATTGCAAACAATTAAAAACCCATGCGTATTTTTTTAGACCAGAAAAACCCAGGTTATTTTGACTACTCTCGGTAACGAAAAAAACCTGAGATGACCCTCAGTTTAAAGTTCAATGAACGAAGCTTATCTTTGTAGACTCAGGTTATGCACTTTTAAAAATAATCCTTTTGAAGTTGTCTGCTTCTCTTTTTAGTATTTTCTGTAACATGTTGGTAGATAGATATCTACAACGTCGTTCCAGATTCAGCCAAAGACTTACTGAAGATCAAATGTGAAACTAACTTGTTTTTGTTGGAATTTCATATCAAAATATGATTTAATGTGAAGCATTTCTTAATATTCCTGTTTTTTTTTCAATTATCCTTACAGTTATGGACTTCTAGGAGCATCTGGATGTGGTAAAACAACACTTCTATCCTGCATAGTGGGTCGCCGTCGTTTAGATTCAGGTGATATTGCTGTTTTGGGTGGCAAACCCGGAACCCGAGGATCTGGGGTACCCGGCAAACGTGTTGGCTATATGCCCCAAGAGATTGCTCTTTATGGAGAATTTTCAATTAGAGAAACAATGATGTACTTTGGTTGGATATTTGGCATGGAGTCCAAAGAAATTAGGGAACGCTTACAGTTTCTTTTGGATTTTCTTGATTTACCATCAGAAAACCGATTGGTGAAGAATCTTAGTGGTGGTCAGCAACGACGTGTTTCTTTTGCTGTTGCTCTAATGCACGATCCTGAGTTGCTTATTCTTGACGAACCAACTGTTGGGGTTGATCCATTGTTGCGACAAAGTATATGGAATCATTTGGTTCACATTACAAAGGCTGGACAGAAGACCGTTATTATTACTACACATTACATCGAAGAAGCTAGGCAGGCGCATACGGTAAGTTGTCTTAAAAATATTGTTTATGGATATAATTAGAATTTTCCTCCTCGTGTAGTAGCTATTTAAGTTATTATAAATATACATTGTGTTTGAAGGGTCAGGGGAAAAATGGCTTAAGTCCCCTTAGGTTGATTCCGAGATTTTGTTTGTTTGATACGCTGATGATTCAAAAAGACCTTCGACGTGTTTGAGGCAAAATTGAGAATCTATTTTTTGAAAATTTATTTTTGAAAGAAACGGACATGAAAATTCGAAACGGTTTTTTGCCTTTTATTCAGACATCTTAAGATTTTCAAAATACATATTACAATGTCACGCTTATGAAAAACATGACATTGGACCGTTTTTGAAATTATGAAAGACCTATTCAGGAAAATGAAATCTCTGAGGGCTCAGCAAATTTTATCCGTGAAAAAGTGTACAAGCGAATCCAATATTTTTTGCCCTCAGTATTTTATATGCTGAGGAATCCTGTTCACGCGACTGAGATTGCTGAGAGCTCTGAGATCTCATTTTCCTGAACATGCGGAAGTATTTGGAACCTCTGTTCGTGTACTTCCTAAAACAGACCATTTAAGTCCAAAGTTCTGTCAATTTTATTTTTGTATACCTATGAGTTTTTACCGAACTTTGGACTAAAATCTATCCAAAGTTCTGTCAATTTCATTTTGTATATGAATTTTGACAGAACTTTGGACTAAATTGGGTAGATATTGGCAGTTTTGGGAAGTACACGAACAGACCTAGAATCTCGAACAATGTTTCTTTTTTTATTGTTTAGCTGACATTTCAAGTTTTTTTTTTCAAATATCGTTTAATTTCTCAGCTACATTCAGGTATATTTTCCTCCCAAAAATTAGTATCCAATTGCGGTACTACAAGCTTGACACCGCAATTTAACTGATATTTTTAAATTCGGTATCCGCATAGGATACCTACTTGGAAGAAATAGAATGCTAAAAGATTTATCAAACCAATTAATTACCTAAAAAAAATCAATTCGCACATTTATGCTTCTGGCATAAGGGGGCTGAAGTATATTAAGTTATTGAAAAGCCCATTACGTAGGTAGTTTATATGTGAAATTCCTATTTCAAACAATTTTTTAAAGGTCATGAAAGCCAAAGGACGACACTATTTACTCCCAATCAATCGTTGTGATTATACAGGTATAATGCAGTAATTAGCAATGAATATGATGTGTCTCATGTTTTAGCTGATGACATTTACATGTTTAGTAATTGGTACTTATGTATGTTGTGTGGGGATGTTCTAACAAAATATAATAACGCCAAAGGTTATGGCCTGGCAAAGGTAATTATCTACATTCAGCTTGTAATTAAAATGTTTTAATCATACACTTTCTTTTCGAAAATTACTTATCAATCAAATATGACTGATGTATTCTTTTCTTCCATTAAGTACCTAGGTACATATAGGTACATACCTACATACATACATTATATATCTTCAATAATTTACTGTGGCGTTATTGAACTTGTAAGTTGATTTTCATACATATTTAATTGAATGTTATGTACGTACGAGTATATGACTGTGCGGTACTGAGAAATAACAGGTTTACAATTTTACTGCCAAGCGAAATGGTTTCATCAAAAACTAATAAAATCGTAACAAAATTCTATCCGATTTGTACGAAATGTACGAAGCTTCTATCATATCGTAGCCTTTCCGATATTTAATTTGGAGATCTCTCCGAAAAAAAATTTGATGTATGCAATTTCGTGCAATGCGTCACCATCAGTTCTGTTGTTGCTTACACCTATAGTACACCCAACACTCTATTTTATACTGCATGTTGCATTTTGTACTGCCCAGTAGGAAATTTCCAAAAATTCACTACTGAAGAAGTAGGTTTTTCCTCACGGAAAAGGAGCTGCACCCATGAATTTCCTAGGGAATCCTATCATGAATTTAACATGGGCTTGTCATTGGAAGGAAGTACCTGCACACTCTCTGCATGAATATTTTTGAATGAAATCACTATGCTCATGGCACTTTCGAATTCATAACTTCTTTTTCTTATCAGAAAAAAATGGTTCTCGTTATGTGATGCTTTCTTCAATGCAAATGAATACATGAAAAATGGGTCAACTGTGAGGGGATGTTTTCGTAGAAGAAAAAATGTGACTGAAATCATTATGCATTTCTTCTTTGATTTCATCAAAAGAAGCGAAGTATCTGGAATGAAGCTGGATTTATGACGAATAAAATAAAATAAATTCAACTAGTATAATGTATTTAATAGCCCAGGAAAAATGTACTTTCGCTGCGGAAAAATTCCAAGTGAAGATTTTTGAATGCAATTATCTTTATTTGTGCCTAAGGAATACGCATGCGAAAGTCTACAAACGAAACTGGCTTGCGTTAAAAGTAATTCAAGGTTAAATGTCGAAAATACCGGTTTTCCACGTATAACTTTGAAACGGTACATGGTATTAAAAAGTAATGCATACAAAACTTGTAGATAATATGATTATCTACAAGAAATGTTAAAACACTTTTTTTTCTCTGACTGATGGTTAAGAAGATATCGGCGTTTCAAAAAACGTAAATTGACGAAAATATCCCTTTTTTGCGTATAACTCAGAAATGGTGAGTGTTATTGAAAACATTTATAGGCAAAGTTTATATACTATGTTACCCTCTATTAAAAAAAAAATTTAATTTTTTCTAAGAGTAATAAATTTAAAGATATAATTATTTGAAAAATTTCGTCAAAAACCTGAAATTCCAGACTTTTGCTTTTAAATCTTAAATAACGAAATTTTCATAAAATAATTTATGTTCAGCTTATAGACTATAGTGTAATCTACAAAAAATATTAACACACTTTTTTCCACACGAGTGACCAGTAACAAGAAATTGCTACTTCAAAAAGGTTAAGTATTGAAAATAAGGATTTTTCGCTTACCACTCTTAAACGGTATATGTTAGAAATTTTATTTTTACACAGTTTGTAGGTTATTTACCCTTCTACAAGAAAATAAAAAAAAATTTGTTTTGTTTGCGGTTAATTAAAAGATATAATATTTTATATAAAATGCACAAAAGTCAAAAATAACGGTATTTTGTGGTTTTCTCTTAAATGGTGAAGTTTTTGAAAAATAATTTATACTTTTTGTATAAACAATAATATTCTCTATAAGAATGCTTATGAAGACTTTTTCGATATAAGGCCCCAATAAAAAGATATTGAGACTTCAAAAAGTATCAAATTTCGAAAATGCTGGTTTTTCCGGCCCAAAATGATTCGCCCAGCGACATAAAATAATAATAGAGTTTTTTAGAGAGATATAGTACAAACATTTTTTAATACTGAGGGGGGGGGTCTATCTCCCCCCAATTAACCGGGAGGAGCAATTTTCTGAAAATAGTACTAAAATTAAAAAAAAAAAAAATTAAAACAAATGGCAACACTTAAAATAAAGTACTATATTTTTTTTGAGATTTTCAAGTTTGTTCTTTAATAATTTTTTCAAAATAAGTTATTCCTGCCAATAGTTTTCGAAAAAAATAGCTTCAAACCCAACATTAAAAAAAAACTGAAAACAATTATATAGGTACTGTTCTTTTTTCAAAATATGAAATCAGGAATTATGTTAGTTTATATTATACACTTTTCCTGTAATTTTTAAATGAACACTGAAAACCAGATGGTTTTATGCCATCTAGTTTTCGAGAAAATTGTAAACTTAGAAAACTATTTTTTTATTATATGTTTTTTTGGTAGTATATCTAGGAAAAATGCATTACCACTTCGGGAAAATTCCAAGTTAAAATTTTTAAGCGCAATTATCTTTAAACTACCATAAAGAATACTCGTGCAAAAGTCTACACAGGAATCTGGCTTGCGCTAAAAGTTATTCAAGGTCAAACGCCAGCAGAATCTTCTCTTAGAGCATAACCTTTTTTTTTGGATAGTATCAAGGAAAAAATTCATTTCCACTTGAGGAAAAATCCAAGTTATATTTTTTAAACGCAATTATCTTTAAATTGCCATAAGGAATACTCGTGCAAAAGTCTACACACGAATCTGGCTTGCGCTAAGAGTTATTCAATTTTCCTCAAGTGTACATGAATTTTTTTCTTGATACTGTCCAAAAAAAAGGTTATGTTCTTATAGAAGATTCTGCTGGCGTTTGACCTTGAATAACTCTTAGCGCAAGCCAGATTCGTGTGTAGACTTTTGCACGAGTATTCCTTATGGCAATTTAAAGATAATTGCGTTTAAAAAATATAACTTGGATTTTTCCTCAAGTGGAAATGAATTTTTTCCTTGATACTATCCAAAAAAAAAGGTTATGCTCTAAGAGAAGATTCTGCTGGCGTTTGACCTTGAATAACTTTTAGCGCAAGCCAGATTCCTGTGTAGACTTTTGCACGAGTATTCTTTATGGTAGTTTAAAGATAATTGCGCTTAAAAATTTTAACTTGGAATTTTCCCGAAGTGGTAATGCATTTTTCCTAGATATACTACCAAAAAAACATATAATAAAAAAATAGTTTTCTAAGTTTACAATTTTCTCGAAAACTAGATGGCATAAAACCATCTGGTTTTCAGTGTTCATTTAAAAATTACAGGAAAAGTGTATAATATAAACTAACATAATTCCTGATTTCATATTTTGAAAAAAGAACAGTACCTATATAATTGTTTTCAGTTTTTTTTTAATGTTGGGTTTGAAGCTATTTTTTTCGAAAACTATTGGCAGGAATAACTTATTTTGAAAAAATTATTAAAGAACAAACTTGAAAATCTCAAAAAAAATATAGTACTTTATTTTAAGTGTTGCCATTTGTTTTAATTTTTTTTTTTTTAATTTTAGTACTATTTTCAGAAAATTGCTCCTCCCGGTTAATTGGGGGGAGATAGACCCCCCCCCCTCAGTATTAAAAAATGTTTGTACTATATCTCTCTAAAAAACTCTATTATTATTTTATGTCGCTGGGCGAATCATTTTGGGCCGGAAAAACCAGCATTTTCGAAATTTGATACTTTTTGAAGTCTCAATATCTTTTTATTGGGGCCTTATATCGAAAAAGTCTTCATAAGCATTCTTATAGAGAATGTTATTGTTTATACAAAAAGTATAAATTATTTTTCAAAAACTTCACCATTTAAGAGAAAACCACAAAATACCGTTATTTTTGACTTTTGTGCATTTTATATAAAATATTATATCTTTTAATTAACCGCAAACAAAACAAATTTTTTTTTATTTTCTTGTAGAAGGGTAAATAACCTACAAACTGTGTAAAAATAAAATTTCTAACATATACCGTTTAAGAGTGGTAAGCGAAAAATCCTTATTTTCAATACTTAACCTTTTTGAAGTAGCAATTTCTTGTTACTGGTCACTCGTGTGGAAAAAAGTGTGTTAATATTTTTTGTAGATTACACTATAGTCTATAAGCTGAACATAAATTATTTTATGAAAATTTCGTTATTTAAGATTTAAAAGCAAAAGTCTGGAATTTCAGGTTTTTGACGAAATTTTTCAAATAATTATATCTTTAAATTTATTACTCTTAGAAAAAATTAAATTTTTTTTTTAATAGAGGGTAACATAGTATATAAACTTTGCCTATAAATGTTTTCTATAACACTCACCATTTCTGAGTTATACGCAAAAAAGGGATATTTTCGTCAATTTACGTTTTTTGAAACGCCGATATCTTCTTAACCATCAGTCAGAGAAAAAAAAGTGTTTTAACATTTCTTGTAGATAATCATATTATCTACAAGTTTTGTATGCATTACTTTTTAATACCATGTACCGTTTCAAAGTTATACGTGGAAAACCGGTATTTTCGACATTTAACCTTGAATAACTTTTAACGCAAGCCAGTTTCGTTTGTAGACTTTCGCATGCGTATTCCTTAGGCACAAATAAAGATAATTGCATTCAAAAATCTTCACTTGGAATTTTTCCGCAGATTGGCAATTTATTTGTACATTTTTCCTGGGCTATTAAGAAGTTTATTAAATAATAAAATATTAAAGAGAAAAGTGGATAGTTAGTTTTTTAAAGTAACTAAAATAAATAAGATAAATAGAACAAACAATCTTATTCAAAATTACTATACGTATATACATATTTGTTCGATTTTAGAAAGTAGGTACTTCCTCGTCTTTTTGGCTGCAGTTTTCTTAAAAATGATGATCATCGTCATACTTGTTCAATTTGGAGCTAAGGAATAGAGGAATACAAACTTTAAGAGTTATAGAAAATAATCTAATATAAAATGTAATTACCTAGGTGAAAGTGATTAGTCTCCTGGGTCATGGTTATAATTTTATCAAATAGGAACATGTTTATCAATTTGATTGAAAAACACTTAAAAAATATACGTCTGTTGTCTTTGGTCACAAAATCCATTCTAGAATATTCTAGAACAAAGAAATGTCACGTGACCGATCAAGGAAACCAAGACAAAAAAGGTATACTTTCGCATCGGAATTTTTTGTTTCAGGTCAAATATCAATTCAACAGGCAGAAAAAAGAAATATGTATCTACCTACAGCTACGACCGTAACAATTCAGAGCAGACAAACCACTGAAAGGATGCATAATTTTGTATGCAGGAAATCTTCGTATCACGGTTTATATAGAATTCATTCAACTTTTTGATGCGGAAGAAAAGAAAAGGTTGTTTTCTCTTTCGCATAGCAGGCATAAAACACGCAATGCTGTGTGGATTGCAATAACCACTGAAAAGGTACAGGAACTATCTCTCCCGTTCAGTACTGAATTCATTTGAGTTTATGATGTCAAAAAAGGTTATTGCTTTGTTTCGTATTTTCTTTACCTTTTTTCAAGAGCAAAGCAGAAGATGCAACTGGAATGGCAATCTACTTACCTTTTGCATGACTTTCAATGAATGAAATCAATGCAGAGCTTCTCCTCAATGAATGTGACAGATGATTTCGACGAGGAATGCACCATTATTTTTCATTGGGGAGCATATTTCCTGCTGGGTGCCTTTTTGTATTGTTTACATTTAAATGTATCGAATAGGGGGGGTCACATGGACCAACATTGCTTGACAACATTGCTTGATTTGATCATTTGAACGCAAGAAACAACCGCTTGACAAGCAATGTTGTATGGTTCTTAAAAGATTTTGAATACTGTTCCATTTCCATCAAGCGATGCTGTCATGCCATGTAAACCCCCCTAATAACAATAGCAATGGCATTACACTTCATATTTTTCAATCCTTATTCCATTTTCATTTAGTACAGATTAAATAGTACAGAAGATATTTCGAATTAAAAAAAATTGGTACCACCTTGAAACTTGGTAAGAACGTTTCATGTACCATGAGAATGGAGAATCAAAAGAATTTATAAAAATATTTCATATTAAAGGGTGTTTTTTGAGGGGGGAAAGAGGAGGAAGTTGTGGTGTATCAAACGAAAAAATCTACTTTGGTGCAACCTAAGCTTTTGAGACATGTTTTTAATGTAGCTTTAAATGCTGAAGCAATAAAATGCACGACTGGATCGCACGTACTTGCTCTTATGTTCAAGTTGTGTAGGGCTTAAGAACTTTAAAAAATATTCAAGTAATTATAGAAAAAGAATAAAAAGCATTTAAATCGTTCTTTTAATTGTATAAACAGCCTGATAAATAACTTAGAGCTCAAAAAAAGGTATGCCATTTGATTACTTGAAAAAATATGAATATATGCAAAAAAAAAATTTAAAATCGTTGGAGCCGTTTTCTTAAAAATAAATTTTTTATATATAAAATTTTTGTAACATTTTTCAAAAAAAAATTTGGTATGCCAATTTTGAGTATATATCAATATACATTTAAAACTGAAATTTCAAAACAATTCATCAACCCGTTTTTGAAATATTGAATTTTCAAAAAAAAGTTTGAGTCTTTTTTTAAAAATCCAAAATTTATTTTTTTCAAAAAAAATTTTGGTATGCAGTATTATTTATATTCCAACAAAGCTTTGATGCAAAAAATTTCATTGAAATCGGATGAGCGGTTAATGAGAAAATCAAAAAAACCGTTATATGGCAGGTACCGTTAATAAATGTTTTTGGTAATTTTTTTTTCTAACTAAAAGGTACATCGTATCTACAATAATACACTGATTTTTTTTTATCAAAATCGTTGGAGCCGTTCTTGAGATAAATAAGCTTTTCCTTAGCGGTTGTATGGCAAGTACCGTTATTTTTTGAGCTAAAAAAATAATTTCAATTTCCCCTCTGGAGAGTTACAAAAAAACCTTAAGTTCAAAATTTGAAGAAAATCGCTACAGTGGTTTAGGCTGTAGGTTGAGGTACGGACAGACAGACAGACAGACAGACAGAATTTTGCCATCCACTTTTTTCGTGTTCTCTATCATCATAATGTCATGTTTGATTGTTATCTCGAAATCATTTTTTGCACGAATCCAAACTTGCCCTATACCTAGTACCTATATCGCAAGTAAAAAGTTAGTCATTTTTATGAAATGATGAATGTATTTTCACTACAAAAGTTAAATATTACCGAAACCCAATTGGAAATAATGGTCCATTATTAAAATTCGGCATCTGTGGTTCATTTGTCATTTAAATCAATTATCAGATTTATGGTAGAAGGGTGTATTTTTGCTTTTAGGGTGGAATGATGGAAAAAATGGTACCATGGTGAAACTTGGTAAAATGTTTCCTTAATCTCGGGAATGTAGGTCAAAAGGGTCTACAAAAATATCAAGGTTGGAAGGGTGTTTTTTAAAGGGGGGGGGGAGGCGAACTATGGGATTTTTATCAAAAAATCAAGGATATTTTTTAGCAAGTTTCATGACGCTACCATTTTTATTTCAGGTTTTTTGGTAATTTACCCACCCTTTACCAAACCCCCCAAAAAAACAACCTTTCACCCAAATATTTTTAAATCTTTTGATTATTCATTTACCAAGATTCATGTGGGTACCATTATTTGTCAAAGGTTTTTGGAAAAAATCCCACTTAAAAAACACCCTTCCAACCTTGATATTATTATAGACTTTTGATTCTACTTTCTCGAGGTTAAGGAAACATTTTTACCAAGTTTCAACACAGTACCATTTTTGTCTCAATATTTTTGGTAGATAATCCCATCTTTTTCCCAACCTCCCAAAAACCACTTTTTTAATATAGATATTTTTTAGATTCTTCTGATTTATGATTTGCATGACAAATGAACCACAGATGCCAAATTTTAATAATGGACCATTATTCCCAATTGGATTTCGAAAATATTTAACTTTTATACTGAAAATACATTTCATCCTAACATAAAAATGACAATAATTTTTTTTCACGGAGGTCCTATCCACTTGGATTTGGTGTCATTTGATTCAGCACTTAAAACTACATTAAAAATATGTGTCAAATGCTAAGGTTGTACCAATGTAATTTTTTCCGCTTGATACACCACAGTTCCTCCCCCCTTTCCTACTAAAAAAACAAACACCTTTCCATTTCCATATGCAATATTTGTATAGACTCTTTTGATTATTTATTCTCATGGTGCATGAAACGTTTTAACCAAGTTTCATGGTGGTACCAATTTGTCCTATTTTACCTGTACTAAAATGTCTACGACAGTCAAGTGGTTGCGGAACTTTTACTTTGGCGGAAAAAAACACTGCCAGGAAATTTTAAACGATTTAGTAGGGATTTACGTTTTATTCATAAGAAATTTTGGCGGTGGGTCTGATAGAGAATGTTCTGACCAGGAGGCTCTACAGGTGGGTCTGGAACTGGGACAAGGGAACATTTTTTTTTTTTACTTTTTCATAGATTTCATTGACAAAGGAACTCAAAAATCTAAGAGCGAAAATGTCATAGAAGAAGAAGTAAAGGAAGTGGTGTATATCTACGGTGACCATATTTCTGGGAGCAAAACCCGGGACAAAAAGTGAAAAATTTAAAAAACGTGAAAAATTATTGGATTTTTCTATAATTTGTATAGGTATGTAATTTCTAAAATAAAAATTAAAGAAAAAAATATAGTAACAGAAAACAAAATGAAAATGAAAGGAACCATAACACCCCGACTCCACAGCGCATACAGATGCCCAACATCGCTACCACAATCCAATCAACAATCAGCAGATTTTTTCTCGCTGGGCAATTTATGTCATGTCGTTTCATTTCCCTTTCACAAGTACTTCTATTTTTTGCAATAATACACGCTCTTTAGACTCCAGATAACAGTAGAAAGACCTTTTTCAATATCCAGCTACCTCTAGATATAAAGATACCAGAAAAAAAACTCACACGCAAGTGAAACGTCAAATCTCATGGCAAGCTTTGAACAGCGGTCATATCTTGTTCAAAAGTTGGTTTTCTTCGACATGTCGTCGACAAGATATGGATTTTTCAGACTCCATTGGATTTTTATTAGACATGTTCATAGTCTTGGCATCGTTCATGGCAGGTGGAGCCAGCATGTAACATAAACTATAATGTCTTCACAACATAACTAAAAACTAAAAAAAAAAAAACTTGACACTTCTGATTTCATTATTAAAATAAGGGCCAGTTTTTCAGTGCAGAGTTAAGTCTGAGTTAAATCGGAGCTTGCTAGACCCCGAAAAAAGTCAACTCTGAGTTATTTCAGAAGCAGCTGGAGGGTTTGGTCTCTGAGCCAATTTATCAAACTAGGCGAGTTAATTTGGAGTTATATCCAAACCCCAAAATGTTATTCATACAATTTATGTAACGTTAGGTAGAGTCATTTCAAGCAAAACGCGTTTAGAGGTAGAATAAACCCTGTTCCTTGGTTAGTCGCAAACAGTTTCAAACAGTTTCAGACCGCCAGATTTGGTGCGGGCGAGTACAATTTTTCAAGTGTGGAACGAGTTCGCACTAAATCTGGCGGTTTCAAACTGTTTGAAAGTCGGCAAGGAACAAACCTATAGTGACTACATAAGCATATTTTTGTTTGACATCTTAACGTAATATATTTATTTTTTTCGTACTCTTTTTGACACAAGAGCATTGTAACTGAAATGATCGGAAAATATTTTATGAATAAGGATTTACACAACGTTGAATTGAGAATGTGCAAATACGGGACAAATAATCGACTAATATCTGAATACGGGACACTTGTACGTCCCGGGTTTCTTAAAGAAAAAACCGGGACGGGCTATGGAAATACGGGACAATCCCGGGAAACCCGGGACGGATGGTCACCCTATGTATATCACATATACAGTGTACGTGAGTGAAGCAGCAAGAATTAAAAAAAAAACAAATTGAGATTCATCTGTCATTTTGCCGAGCTGAAAGGAAGTGTTTTGCAATTTCAATTTGTTAAACAAGTGAAAAAGTTTATTTAAACTAAATAAAAAAGTGAAATAAAAGTAAGAATAGTGAATACTGTCAATAATTTATTTAAAAAATATAAAACAGTATGTGGTGGCTACGTTAAATCCTCTAAAAACGCCTATACTAAGGAGTATACAAACATTTTATTTTACAAGTTAGTTTTGTCTGATATTTTCATATAAAGTAACGTGAAGTGATGTTATTTAGGTAAATAAATTATCTTAGAATACTTTAAAATTAAGATTTTATCGCAATTTGCTATAAAAATAACAAATTTGTTAAAAACAAAAATATACTTTAATCCAGTGATTACGTTGAGACTCATCTGTCAAATGAGAAATTCTCGCACAGGGTCGATTTAGTTTTTGTTGGTGGTAGCAAGGCGCTCAAATCCGTTTAGCGCCCGTAGTGCAGAGTTATTTTTTAACGCTTTTATTAAAATATTTTTAAAGGGGTAATAGCAGACCCCTTTTTATCTTGTTGGATTTGTATCTTCGTCAAGAAGTGTTTATTTCGATTTAAAAGTACGCTACCATAAAAAACATCACTTTATTAATTAGATTATGAGAGAAAACTAACCTGTGAAATGAAAATTTTGTGCACCGTATAATAGGCGTTTTTATATGATTTAATGCAGCACCAAATGTTTTTTATATTTCTTATCAATAAAGTTTTTCAAAGTATTCACTATATTAACTTTCATTTCACATTTTTATTCAGTTCAATTGGCTTTTTCACTATTCGTATGATTTAAAATCTCTGTACACTTTTCTACAGCTCGGCAAAATGACGGAAGCATCTCAATTGTTTTTTTCTTTTTTTTTTAAATCTGGCTTCCTTTGGGCGCACCAGCCTTAAGCCGTGTAACTGCACTGCGACCCTGGAGCAATGCATTTGTGTTTATGTAACTCACACTATTTTGAAAAATGCTTCACTGTTTCCACGATATGCCAGTTCCTTTACTTCTTCTTCTTTGGAAAATGTGCAATCGATTTTAACATTTTGTGTAGTGTATTGCTTCATAGATAAGGAGGTACCACAGATGTTTCACTTTCACATTTGAAATTTAGCCGACTTTTAGAGGAAAAATGCAATTAGATTCAGAACTTACAATAAAAAAGGTCCAGTTTTAACTTCGAGGTTAAACCTGAGTTAACTACAAAAAATGTGTTTTTCAATCAATGGAAACCCTAAGGACCCATTGTACAAACGTGGTTCAAATTTTGATCCGTGGTTCAAACCTTGACCCGTGGTTCAAATATTTTTACTGGCTGATTTTGACGGAATTACTGAGGTTCAACGATGGTTTAAGGTTCAAGTATGTTATAGTAGCCAATTTAATGTCCGAACTATCGTTGAACCTTAGTGCATTCTCCAACGTCGGCGAGTTAAAATTGCTGAACCACGAGTTAAATATTTGTACAACTGACCCTTAGGGTAAGTAATTAGGGTGAGTAATTCCCCCAAAATCAGCCAGCAAAAATTGTTGAACCACGGAACAAAATTTGAACCACTTTTGTATACAACTGGACCTAAGTTAACTCCGAGTTAACTCACCTAATTTGGTGGGTTAACTCAAGGACCAAGTTGAGGGCGTTTTCATCTGTGGTGCCATCTCGATTTCGATATCGAAAGTAATTGTCAGTGTCTTCTAAGGTAGCATCTCTTTTTCGATGCATGAAAGGCGTATTCCTAAGGGTAATATCCATAGTGTATCACATCGAATTCAGTAGATTTTTGACAACTGAAAGATAAATTAATCCTCAACTGAAAAACTGTTCTGGAGTTGACTCGGGGTCAATTTATTTTTTAGATTAGCTTAATCTGATTTTGCTCAGAGTTTTCCCTGAACTGAAAAACTGGCCCTTATGTGCTACAAGGACGCAGGTTATATACAATTATGCCCATTCTCCTTTGAAGGAGCTGGATTAGATGTCAAAAATGTCAAAAATGCTGCAGCTGCAGCTGCAAGAGTTGAACAATTTTTAACATTTACTGCAGCATTTTTGACATCTTCTGCAGCATTTTTGATATCTATTTCAGCTGCGTCTTGCATTCTTTTCAGGCAGTTAGAGGGACATTCGACTTATAGAAAGTTGACTGTTACGTTGGGGATTATTTTAGGTACTAAGGAGATAAACAAGGTGATTCATATAAAATGCGACAAAATGCTAGAGCGTGTAGGTTATGTTACATAAGGTATGCTTTTTTGCAAGCCCAAGGGACGAAAAAAATTACATCGGGGCTTAGCGAAGCTATCACAGAAAAAATTTAGTTTCCATATACAAACTATCTATAACAAGTATGAAATTCGTACCGGTAACACAGTTTTTATTGGGCTTAAGTTAAGCCCCAAAAGTTCTCTGGGCTTATCTAAGCCCGAAGAAGCTTAGTTGTTGTTGCATTTAACATGTAAATTACTTATCCCCGACGTCGTTTTTTCGATCAAGCCAAGGAAAAAAACACACCCATAAGGACACAAATTAAGTAGTAAAGAGAGGATTTATTTCCTTCTTTTTAGCCGAAAGTAGAAATTTTCCAACTTTATTTAGAAACTAAATTTTGTGCTGTTGTCTTTGTTTTTTGGAATTACTTTCTATTTAATGTAATTTTATGAGAAAATTGTCCCTAAACAGCTAAAATTTGCTATTTTTTCCATTTTGTTTTAAAAACTGTACAATGATTTGAATAAACATTTAAATTATACATTTAATAATTTTATTTTTTTTCTAGATTGGTCTCATGAGATCGGGAAATCTCCTTGCCGAAGAGTCACCCAGCGTATTACTATCAATGTATAAGTGTTTAAGTCTTGAAGAAGTATTCTTAAAACTATCCCGCATTCAAAGCCAAAAAGGAGAATTAACTCAAGTTAACTTTAGGTAATTAAATTGAATTATTAAATAAACACAGCAGCTATTTGTCTTTTATATTTAAAATAACATCAATTTATCTCAACTATCAATTATTTTACATGTAATATTGAATTTTAATTTTTTATTTTTATTAACATTAGTTTTAAGATTTTTTTTTTTGTTCTTTAATATTAATTTTGTAAAAATTCCAGTAATAATATTTCTCTTCACACAATGGCTTTCGGCAGTAAAAAGGATAATCCAAGTTCGAGTCATGAAGGAGGAGTTGTAGGACTTAACTATTATCCAACACAAAGTAAAGAAGTTCTTATCAACGATACAAATGGATCAATATATACGGTTTGTTTGGTTTCTTTATAACAAAAACAAAAAAAAAAGGTCTCGACCCGAAAGAATTCCAACTAAGTGGAATATTTTTGTTTATTTTATCATACCACCATTTATAGTTTTTTTTAGCTAGAAAAACGTCACTGCTTTTAATGAGATCAAGTTCCATTTCTTTAGTAAAATTTTCATGTCTCAGTTGCAGAGTGTACTGTTGAACTGAATATTTTCCCTCCTTTTGAATTTCTGTCACAAGACTGATTTTGACTTCGGGCTTTGAACAGTTATAACAAAGGTCTGGTGCGTTGTACATACACTCTACGAGTCCCAGCCAACACAGTTGCTGTATTTACAGCTTTTTGACCAGGGCAACGCTGCTGTATAGCCCGTAAAGCTAATCAATGAATCTTCTTCTCCAAACTCCTTCGATACACGCTGGACCAAATATAATAAATTGGGTGGCGCAACAGCTCGTGGAGTGCTTCTCCACGGGCCAAGTGTCTTAAAACCCTCAACCATTCCTGTGTGCGTGTTGTTGACAGGAATGGAATGGACCAAAAATCACTCGAAGAATCTTCCTCTCAAAGTATACCTAAGCAAATTTGTATCCGATTCTTTTAGGGCCCATGCTTCTACCCAATACAGGGGACGATTAAGGTGAACAAATTCTCACTGGTTCTATGAGAGAAGGTTTTACTACTTAAATGCTTTCTTAGCCCAAAGAAACAGCGATTGGAAAGATTAATTCTTCGTTTGATCTTTGCACTGATGTCATTTTGCGCGGTAATAGTGGTCATGGTGGATCCCAGGTTTACAATCGTCGTTGAATTAAATGTCTTTCTTAGCAGCGTAATGTTGGCTTTCTTCGCCGTAAAGCAATCTAGAAAAGTGTCCCTCCCAGCTCGTTTGAACTGACTGCGTATCTACTACAATATTCCCTTTCCCACTTAGACAGACTTCCGTCCTGACCCTGTAGCCTTGGGTAGATCGTTTCACACTTTGATACAACTTACGAACATCACCCCCACCGCAACAATCCTCAAAAGACTCGACCTCCCGCTTTTCTTGCTCTTTCTTTTTCTTTCTGAGAGTTTGGTTGTCCTCCCTCCTTCCTTGCCCGTAGAGTTCCGGGCTGCTCTCACAGCAGCTCTAGTTATTGACTTGGTAGGCCTGATTCTTAGCTGCATGTGCCAGCCGGCACTCTTCATCGAACCAAGAGTGAAACCCAGCACATCCAGTGGTTGAACTTCTAATGGCTTGTCGACAATAGCTGCGTTTTATTATCTCTGGGTCTGGGTCGAGGTTATCTTTTAACATGTATTACAAAAACAACATGGGATCTAGGTTTCTATCGAGGTTAATTTCAATAACCCAGATAGAGGTTTTCACTCTGGCCGGCAGAGGGCTATTTACCATTGTGAATGGATGTCAGCGATTTGTCAGCAGTATAAGGAATAGAGAGGAAAAGAGACAAGTGCTTACATGAAAAACAAATAAATATAAGAAAAAAAGAGACTGATATACAGCACTGCTTTTGCACTAACCCACATCGTTTTATTTTCACGAGGTGAACCATATGGGTTATGAGCGATAATAAAACGCGGCTAATAGCTGCGTTTTATTATCTCTGGGTCTGGGTCGAGGTTATCTTTTAACATGTATTACAAAAACAACATGGGATCTAGGTTTCTATCGAGGTTACTTTCAATAACCCAGATAGAGGTTTTCACTCTGGCCGGCAGAGGGCTATTTACCATTGTGAATGGATGTCAGCGATTTGTCAGCAGTATAAGGAATAGAGAGGAAAAGAGACAAGTGCTTACATGAAAAACAAATAAATATAAGAAAAAAAGAGACTGATATACAGCACTGCTTTTGCACTAGCCCACATCGTTTTATTTTCACGAGGTGAACCATATGGGTTATGAGCGATAATAAAACGCGGCTAATGTCTCCACTGGTCCTCTTTACTCGATCATAGAAGCGGGCTTGCTGATAAGTTATGAGATACGTGGCTGGCAAGAGTTCTGGCGATCTCTTGCAATTTTAGCTTTTCGACACTAAACTTTTTCCCGGCATCTGTTTGGCGTTGTGGAGTCGTGGATATCCACATACGTATTTGGGATACTACTAAGTAATGGTCCGGGTTTTTGTTTGCCCCTCGGAACGTTTGGACATCCAAGACAGTGGAAGCATGCCTGGCATCTATTGCGATGTGATCAATTTGGCTGACTGTTTTTTTTATCATAAGACCGCGAAGTCCCTTTGTGTATATCAAGGTGTGGGAACCGAGTGCTAGCTATGATGACAGTTCGCCTCGTCGCGAAATCCACCATCATATGTCCGTTATTGGAAGATTCATCGTGCAGGCTATGTCCGACTGTCAAACCAAAGATGCCCTCCTTTCTGAATCTGGTCTTAAAATCTCCAAGAATAATCTTGACGTCGTACTTCGGGCACATATCATACGTTTTCTCCAAGAGATCGTAGAAAGCTCCTATGGTTGACTCTTCTCTCTTTTCCATGGATGCAGATCAGCGTGACATTCTTGAATTTGGCTTAGGTGAGGTTAGGTAAAAAGGGATGATAATACGGCAAGCCGCATCGTCTCACTCGGATCTCAGTAGGGAGGGGGTTAATGGGTTGGTTTAGTGGAGGGTGTGAGGGGCCTCCCTGAACCATCCTGAGTTCTGAATTAATTTTAGAATGTTCTTTAGTGGCAAGACAGAGATATCGCCCAGTTCGTGGAAAAGTATTCTCCAAGGGCTGCTTTTCTGGTTCTAAGTTAGATGAGCCCTCCTCCGCCCCTTCATCTTGACACTCTCTACATAAGTCCAATGAGCTGCCCATGTGGGCCCCCATTGAGTTGTGCCCCGTTAGAACACCAACTATGAGTGATAATTGAATTTGGCTTTGATGCGGATTATGACCAGGCGCTTGCATACACTTCTAAAGCCCAAGACTTCTTTCCCAAGTCTCCCTCTTATCACAAACCCATAACCAAATAGCCACTGACCCTGCTCCTTGCAGCACTTTCCATAGTAGATGGCACACGATTTCATCCTTCATATGCCCTCTCCATCTTTTTACACTTTCTGGATAGCTGTTACGTCAGCTATAAGCCTGTCCAGGGTCTCCAGTAATTTTTCGGCTGCATCACGTGGTCTGTAAAAGGACAGTTCATCACACGTGCAGATCCGAAATTTGTTGTCCTTAGTCCCCTTTCACACGAGGAGACTGAGATGCCAGCAACTTTAAGTTCCAAGGTGAGAAGGGCAGGAGGAAAGAGGGGTGAACAAAATCTCCCCGGTCGAGGATTTGAAGAGATTTTTTTAACATTTCCTTTCACATCTAGGTTAAGGTGTGTTCAACCAATATGCTTTCAAAGGAAATTTCAAAAATAGCTTGGAGATTTGTTTCCTCGTGTGAAAGATGCAAGAGACTTTTAAGGAGATTAAAAGAAAACGTCAAAAAATCTCCAGCAACTTGTTTCTTCATGTGAAAGGGGATTTATTGTTGTTTTAGAACCAGTATTTTTTACGGGGAAGGGAGGTTACCCCGACGCACAACCCCCACTCTGGAGTACCTGACTCTTCAATAACTCCATCAGGAGTAGAGAGCCGGTAAAAACCGCTTTTTATAAGCCTGAGCTTCAAATAGTTGGAGTAGACCTAAAAGGTGTTCACCAAGTAGTTCAACCTTTCCTGGAACTGTAGACGCCATTTTTGATTCCATCTTGGGAATTCATCCGCTGCCATCCTTGGTGGGATCACTATTTCGTTGTAGGTAAATAAGTAGCAACAGAGCCTACTCCACTTCAACCTGTCGACCATGGGTGGCCATTGTGCAGAAACTAGTTCCGCGATCACATAGTTCTAAGATTCATCGTAGTAGTCACCGTAAGCGTTTTACTCTCAAGGGCCTCGAGATTTTCAATAGTTACTATTTTTTCCTTGTTTCACTGTAGACCGCTTGTCTATGGGTTTTACGCTTCTTCTTCGTACGTTCCTCAGAAATCATGTCCTGGTTTGGAAATCAATAGTTGGTTAGGCCTATTATGTACAGCTACCATGAGACTAACGTCTTCCGCGCTTTTCCTTGCAAGGGCCTCAGTTATACCACCTCCTCCTTGATTATTATACCTCTCATCTACCCAGATGTTTTAACCGTCCCAGATTCATACAAAATGAGCACGTTTTCTGCTTAATTCCTTGATGTTCCTCATTAATAAATTGTAGTTACTTCATGGCTTCATTTTCATAAATTCTTTTCTTCTTTTGTGTACAAAACAAACAAAAAACAACCTTCTGATTTACCTATTCGAAATAGCTCAACCAGGATAATTTCAATCCTCCGTCACCGTATAAGAAACAAAACGAAACTCCACCAGCCGACTGTTTCGCAGATCTTTGCATGGTAAGTCACCTCTAATCTTCTGATAGTTTACCTTAAAAACAAAATCTTTCTTTTTTTTCCAAAGATAACATCAAAGGGAAAAATAAAAGCCCTTTTAACAAAGAACTTCCTCCGAATGTGGCGTAATGTTGGTGTTATGATGTTCATATTTGTTCTACCCGTGATGCAAGTAATTCTCTTTTGTATGGCCATTGGACGTGAACCACAAGGACTTAAAATTGCTGTTGTTAATGATGAACTTAATAATACTGTAATGTCAAAAATACGCGATTGATTCAAATAATTTCATTGAGAATTTTACTTCTTCCAGGATAATTGCTTTTGGAAAGACGGATGTCATGTTGAAAACGTTGGTTGTCGATATTTAAGCCATTTAAATGATAGTATAGTTAAACGATATTATACGGACCTGGATGTGGCACTTGATGCGGTACGAGCTGGTGATGTTTGGGGTGCTATTCATATAGGGGAAAATTTCACAGATGCTTTTGTTGCTAGAGCTGCCTTAGGTATGATTAAATGAGCACTAACGAAAACTCAAGATTAATTAAAAATATTTTGAAAACAATACTCTTCTCTTTAGGACGTGATTCTGACGAAGAAACAATTGACCAATCGGAGATTAAAGTCTGGCTTGATATGTCTAATCAACAAATCGGTGTTATGCTCAATCGAGATCTTCAGCTTGCATATCGAGATTTTGCTATGAAATTACTCGAACAGTGCGGTAGTAATCCTAAGCTGGGTGATGTGCCAATTCAATTTGACGAACCCATCTATGGAACTATGAATCCGTCATTTACTGATTTCGTTGCACCGGGAGTCATTCTGACGTAAGTACAATGGTTAATGCTTTTACGTACGTAGATAGATAGGTGGAGTTCTATAAATGTCAACTTTTGATGTGATTTGAATTTATAAAATAATGATTGCCCCACCACGAGTCATTAAAATGACCATTGCTATATGTGTTTTCATTGAGTACTAATATTGAATTTTATCTAATTGCAGAATTGTATTCTTTTTGGCGGTTGCACTGACGTCATCGGCTTTAATTATCGAAAGAACTGAGGTAAGTTATAGGTTTTGGTATTAAATATAAATGCATAACATTATGCTAATTTACTTATTCAATTACATATAATTTTTTTTTACTGTGACCAGGAAGTAAAAAGCAGTTGTTTATTTTAAATAAGCCAAGGGCGTGCTCAGGATTTCGATTAGGGGGGTGAGGCAAATAAATAAAAATATAGTTTTGAAATAGAAATCTTGCTTTAAAAAGCATTCAAAAGTAGACAAATTGTCATATGTATGCATGCAATATATTCTGATTAAGGGGAACCAGGTGCCTTTTCCTGTCCCCAAGCGTATACGCCCCTAACTAAGATTACCAACCAATTAAATACAAAATTGATGACGTTGTTTTCATATTGTAAATACTCGGACGCGTTAAGCATATTATTTTTCTTCAATTTGTATCGATTGATGACAATCATCTCCATTTGGCTTATATCTGTCTGAAGTTAGGTATATATAAAGGATGTTTTTTTTAGACGTGTGGTTTTCAATCTGGCAATACTTATTTCGGAGTTGATCTTTTTGACAGCTATCACTTGATTTATGCTCAGTTTGGTTTGCCATTTCATAATGAATAGACTTACTCCTGAACAACGTTTGCAAATCGTCCAAGTTTATTACCAAAATAATGGTTCGGTTCGCGCATCGCGCGCTGCGCTCAATATTCGGTCAACATATAATCGACCAGCAGAGTCGGTTATTCGAGCAACCATGGATCGGTTTTGCACCACTTTTACTCTAGTGGATAATGCGCATCCTCAGAGACGCCGTACAGTGCAATTGCTGCTGTGGAGCAAAGTATCGAAGAAGACCAGAATAAGTCCATCCGCCATGGCGTCGAAAATTGGTGGTCGAAAATTTGGGCCTCTCGACTGGAATTTATTCGAACCAGCCGCGGCGGCCACTTGCACGAAATCATTTTAAGCACATAATGCCCAACCATCGTCTTTACAATAAAGCTAAATTCTTGGCCATAACATTAAATTATATACGATTTATTTCTTCTTGAGAGCCACACGTCTAAAAAAAACACCCTTTAGCTACCTGATGATAGCATCTGTTTTATGGTTTTGGATACTTATTTATTTAAGGTGGTATAACAGTCCGGGGTGGACCAGAGCCTCATCCAATAATCTTCTTCTAGCCGACTCGGTTTCTAGCTAGCTGTCCCCCGTTTCGCACGCCAAGTTGGTTGAAGTACTCTTCCGATTGCGTGCGCCACCCGTTACGCTGTCCTTCTCAAATGCGCGGGCCGTCCCACAGAGTGAGATCCAAAGACTTTCCGGGCTGGGATATTGATGTCCATTCACTCTACGTGACCTACCCATCTCAGTCGTTGGCTTTTCACTGTTGTGGCTAGGTCCGTTTTGCTGTACAGTTCATTGTTGTATCTTCTTCTCCATTCCCCAGCATCTATGCGGACGGGACCAAAAATCACCCGGAAGAATTTTCCTCTGAAAACAGCCTAAAGGGCTCTCATCTACCATTAATAGTGTCCATGCCCCTGCATCAAACATCAGGACCGGGATGATATGTGTCTTATACAGGGAAACTTAAGTTACTCGAGAAAGGGCTTGACTTCTCAATTCTTCTTCGAGTAATTCTTCGTTTGATGTCAAGACTAGTATCATTTGCTGAGTTGATAGCGAAGCCTAGATAGACAAAGTCTCTGACCACCTTAAAATTATAGCTGTCTATAGTGGTGTTCTATCCGAGTAGTGGGTGTCCTTTCTTGTTGACAGTACATATTTGGTCTTGTCTTCATTCACTGTTAAACAAATCTTCTTGGCTTCCTCCTCAATACTCACGAAAGCTTCACCGATATCACGCTTTGTTCGTCCAATTATGTCAATGTCGTCAGCGTAAGAGAGTTATTGGACGGACTTTTGAAAGATTGTGCCTTTATTGTTGACGTGAGAGTTTTGAACAATTCTTTCAAGAACCATGTTTAAGAAGCATGACAGCGCTTTGCCTTGAATAAAACAATCAATGGCAGCATTGAGGTCCCTACTGACCTTGATGGAGCAGCGTGCATTCTCCATCGTCATCCTGTACAAACGGACAAGTTTGGGAGGAATGCCAAAACAAAACAATGCTCTATATAGCTCCGTCTCTATAGATTCTGTCATACACAGCCTTGAAATCGATGAATTTAGTCGATGAACCTATTAGGTTGTTAACGAGGCTTCAGGCTCTGACAAAGTACGGTAGGGAAGATCTTGTACCCATGCCACTTTAAGGGATCTGATGCCTTTGTAGTTGATGCGGTCCAGAAGATCACCTATCTTCAGGATCGGTCAAACAATTATGAGGTTCTATACATCGGACATGCTTGCCTCCGACCATGCTTTGCAGATAGATGGTGCATACTCCTAACCAATTCATCGCTGGCCGCTTTGAATAGCTCGGCTGCAAGGCCATCAGCTCCAGCAGCTTTATTGGACTTAAGTTTAGACAAAGCTTTCTTCACTTTGTCGAGATCGGCTGGATGGAAATGTTTGCCTACGTGTCGTCCAAGTTGAATGGTGCAATCTGCATGGCAACAGAATTCGGTTCGCCATTATAAATAAATAAATTGGTTGGCGCAACAGCTCGTGGGGAACCAGGGTCTAGTGACTTACAACTCACAACCATTCCTGTGTGCGTGTTTGTTGGCAGGAATCGAGGGGACCTACAGTTTTTTGCCGAGTCCGAACGGCTAAATGAGAAGCACTTTTTCATGACAAGTATACTCTTGGAGGATTTGTCAGTTCCTCGCAAGAGGTAGTACCTCGGATAAAACATTTCTGTTTTTAGGTGGCAAGGCTGGGAATTGAACCCACACCTTCGGCATGACAGTCCTACGCACTAACCATCATGCCACGAGGTACTACTTCGGTTCGTCATTGCTGTTATACAATTTGAAGAAATGACTTTTCCATATCCTCAGCAACGAATGCGATTCTGCCACGATGTTCCCTTGGTCGTCTTTGGAGGCTTCGGTTTGGGCATTGTAATCCTGGGAGGTTTATTTTGCTTTTTGGTTAAACTTCCGAACTTTCAAACTTCATTCCTGCAATGGCATATTCCTGTATTTTCACGATCGCGTGCTTCTCATGCTTTTTCTTTTTCCTCCTTAGAAGCAGGTGTTCCTCTCTCCCCTTCTGATTGTAGAGCCCGCGATCAGCTCTGGTAATTATATGTAGTGCCGCTTGTATGCCTGTTGTTTGGCTGCATGTACTTACTAGTATCCATCATCGAACCAGGGGTTTTGCTGACGTCGTCGGGCTTCCTCACAGTATTTCCTTGTTTTGGCTTTGGTCTGGATATTCATAGCATTACCTCGGGTGCAAGCAGGGAGTGTCCCGAGTCTACGATTGACCAGGAATTGTGTATATCAATATGCGGGAACATCCTAGGTACTATAGACACCACAAAATTTCGTCCCGCAGCAAAGTCGATTGATTTGACTCCGTTATAGGAGGTGGTGTAGTGTAGGCTGCATCTTCCCATTGTTCCATCAAAAACGTCTTCTCTTCCTAGTTTGGTATACAAATCACCCAAGACAATCTTACAGCCAATTTCTTCACAGAGTTCTAACGTTAGTACCGGTCCTAGTCCTAAAGTTAATACTCAAATTAATATCTCTCATTTATTCATACTTGTGTGTATGAATAGATACCCAAGGAAGTTGTATCCCATTAAGTAAAAACCTGTGTTCTGTTGGCAATCAAACCATTTAGATGCGTTGATCAAGTTCAGAGAGCTATTAGCCGAAGTTCTTGAAAGTTCTTCTAAGTCATCGAAGAAATAAATCCCTAGGTGTTTTTTTTCTTAAATGACAGAGCGCAGGACAGTGACAAGAAAGTGTAAGGTATCCTCATGTGCTTCTTCATCGCTGCACTCTCTGCAAAAGTCATCAGTACAGTGTACTGAGCCTCATTATCTTTTTGTGGTATCCCAGTAGGTTGTGTCCGATGATTTTACTTGACAAGGGAACGAAGCTGTTTCTTGTTAACTTGCATAATTTTGTCTGTCTTCTGCTTATTGAAATTTAGCCGCATTTTTCGAGGAGGTTCCATCTCTCATTGGTTATTTCTAATATTTTGCTGCATGCCAAGAACTCTAAGCTTTTTGCGACCAGCAAGTTACAAGCTCCGAATGTATCTCGGTGGCAGAAATTGCTTTTATTGCTGCATGGCTATCAATAAAGAGGGTGATATCAGCTATCATTGATATTTGCGTGGCTGGTTTTGTTACTGCCAGGACTTCAGCTTGAAAGAAGCAAAAGTCCGGAAGTCTGAAGGAGATAGCTTCCCAGAGTTAACGAGAAAATTCCTGTGTAGACAGTAGTTATCAATAGGCGTGTTTTTTTTAACATCGGGATCAGGATCTGGATTAAGTTTTACACGTAATACCAAAAACAAAATTATGGGAAATTATCAAAACTCCAACAACAACAAGTTAACTGGACATTTGAACTCCAGTAACTCTATATGTGTGTTCCTTGCCGAGTTTCAAACAGTTTGAAACGAAACCGCCAGATTTAGTGCAAACCCGTTCCACAAGTGAAAAATTGTACTGGTCCGCACAAAATCTGGCGGTCTGAAACTGTTTGGGACTAACCAAGGAACATGGTTTATGGCTGAATGTAGAACGTATCTTAATGTTAACATTAAGGCGGTCAACAAAACACGCCTACTAAATGGTTGGTTGTTTCCCCATTAGGAAAAATAGGTAGTGAAGGGTCTGTTGAAGTTTAAATGAGGTGTTGTGTAGTCTGTGCAAACATTTAAATTTTGCTACCTGTGGGCGCTGGCATTTTTCGATCGACGCATGTGTACCTATATCTAACAGATTAGGATTTAAACTTTAAAGGAAGTCCTTTTTTTTAAGCTCGAAAGTTAAGGTATATTTATAATATAAGTATTTTAGAGTCTCGAAAAAAAAAATTAAACTCAAATCATAAAAAAAACTTTACTAATTTTCAGGGTATGTTGGATCGTTCTTGGGTTGCTGGTGTGTCTCCTGGAGAAATCCTCTTCTCCCACGTGGTCACTCAATTCGTTGTGATGTGCGGCCAGACATCGTTGGTCTTGATCTTCATGTTGGTAGTCTTTGGAGTTACCAATAATGGTGAATTATTCTGGGTGATTGTCATCACTCTGCTGCAGGGTATGTGCGGCATGTGCTTTGGTTTCCTAATTTCTGCCGTTTGTGAGCTGGAACGCAATGCAATTCAACTGGCATTAGGTTCCTTCTATCCGACACTTTTGCTGTCTGGTGTCATTTGGCCCATCGAAGGAATGCCAATTGTGCTGAAGTAAGTTTTTAAAATTTGTATTAAATTGATTTAAATTTTAATTAATTTAATTTTTTCTTTAGATATATTTCACTTGCGCTGCCTCTTACGTTGGCCACCTCATCCCTGCGTTCAATACTCACCCGTGGCTGGACGATAATGGAACCAGCAGTATACAGTGGCTTCCTTAGTACACTGGCATGGATTGTTTTGTTTTTGGTGTTCACACTGATTGTTCTGCGGGCGAAACGGGGATAAGTTAGTATCGTGCTGGCAAAAGGGATACAAATGCAGGATTATAATATTTGACTCTTATTTTTGCTCCTTGGATGATGGTTTTATAAGCTTCAGCACAAACCTATCAACGATGAGGAGCAAGAATAATCCGGAACCTTTCTTTTCATAATCCTTATTTCTGCCTATTTCCTATTTAACTCCTCTCTTTTCGTCATTCAAGCTGCTTGTCGCTCTTTCATTTGTTCAATATTTATTTCTCCGCAGTGCAGTGTATGTGTAGTTTTTAGTTTAATTTAATTAGTTAATTCTAAGGGTTAGGCTGTAATTTATAAATACAAAAAAAAAAAAAAGGGAAGCAAAAACAAAATCAACCATATCACAGAATCCATAGTAATCGAAATTCTGATACGAAAATGTATAAAACGATCACTAAATTGATTTACATGATATTTTTCATTGCGATTGGATCCTGTGATATTGTAGGTAATCGATGACAGAATTTCGACAACGATGAATTCTATGCTGGGGATGAACAAAATATTCTTCTCGAAATGTACATAAATGGACACAGTAATTTCTTGGTTTGTGATCACAAAAAAAAATATGCAAGATTTTTAAGATAATTTGTTTTTTCTTAAAAAATTAAGTTTAAAAAACTTAAATTAAAAAAAAAAATTAAATAGAAAGAAGTTTTGGTCTCCTTGGAACAGAATATAAATGAACAGAATATGAATTTAGAATTAAATAATAATGTGTGTGTGGTCTGTGATTTTCAATACTAGTTAAAAAAAAAAAACAAACAAGAAAAAAGTTAACAAGGAATATTTCCTTTTTTTATATAAAATATTTTGTTGTTGGTTTATAAATAATAAATCAAAAATACCTAGGTGTGTCTTATTTTATTATTATTATTTTTTTTTTTTGTTTAAAGGGTTAAGATGAAATAAATGGGAAGAATATAGTTTTTGCGATATTTTTTTGTATGGGATTTATTTTATGTAAAAATAATTGAAAAAAAAAACAAACGGAAGAACAAAATTTTAACGATTTAAGTGATTTTATTAAAGTAAAATTGCAATTTTAATTAGGTTTTATAATTATTGTTTTTAATTTTAAGTTAAATAATTATGTTTTTAAAAATCGATAGAAATTCAATGAATAAAAATATTATAAAAAATGTAAATAAATATACGAGAAATAAAAATAAAAAAATATCATAAACAAATTATTTATATGTTTACTCAGGAAAAATTAAAACATACAAACCTAAGCAACTTGCTCATCAAACTGGCATGGAATTTAAGCCAGTAGTGAAGCAAGTTAAGGAGAAACTTACTTCTTGCTTGCTTCTCAACTTGCTTCACTATCACAGTTGATGAGCAAGTTGCTTGGGTTTGTATGTGTTAGTGAACAAATGGGTTTTGTAGTGCAACTTGCTTGCCAGTACTTGCCCGTGGGGCTTCGGGGTATGTTTCATAGGAGATTTAAAGGTAAGGCCGCACTCGACGGAACTTCACTTCAGCGGAACTGAATTTTAAACTATTTTTTGTATGAAATTGTACGACGGTGTTCATATCAGCTTCACGTGAAGCGACTCATTTTGACGTCTCTTATTTGTATCTCACTCTGATCTCTTAAAAAGAAAGAGATGGCCAAGTGAGGCTGAAGTTTTTCAATTTTTTGAAAATGTTTGCCTCACCTCACCATCTCTTTCCTTCCAATAAATAGGAATGAGATAAAAAAGAGAGACGTCAAAATGAGTCGCCTCACGTGAAGCTGGGTATGAACTGATTCAAGTTATAAGTTCAGTCACTCCACTCAAACAGAAGAGTTTTCTTTTTAAATTTTCTTCATTTTCTATTATTATGAAATTGTATTTGCTATATCGCACTTAAGCGACAACTGAACTTCAGGGTGTGGCACCATGCGGCAAAGTAAGCAAGTGGATGGAAAGTTGAAAAATTACGAATTTGACATGCAGTGTATTATGCCAACTTGTTGCCAGTATTTGCCCATGTGGCCGAACGCACGAACGCGCGAACCCCATGGCTCAGAGCTTAACGGCCATATTATAATAGGCGTTTTTCTTTTTTAATTCAGAAAAGAGCTCTGAACAGAGTCCGAGCATGTCGAGCATGTTCTGAAAATCTGAACATCATCTGCACAAGTTTGTTCTGAGCACTCTGAACTATTTTTGAAACACACCTGAGCACTAGCTGTCAAATGCCATGTGTTCAGCATTTAGCTCTATCTGCTCAGTCATTTTATTCTGAGCTCATTGACACCAGAGTTGGGTAGTAATCATTACAAAAGAAATCAATTACGATTACATGTAATTTGTAATTGAAAAAGTTCAATTACTGATTACACGTAATTGTAATTGAAAATTTCAATTACAAATTACATGTAATTGAAAAAAAAAACAATTACTTGATTTAATTACATGTAATTGGAAAAAAGTAATTGAACAAAAAAAAGTAATTGAAAAAACCTGTAATGATTACTTTTTTTGTAATCATTACACACAAATGTAATTGATTACAAAAAATATCAATTACATTTAATAATATGTGAGTAAAACCTTTTAGAACAGGGAAAATAGCTCAAATCGTATGGGGAATCTTGAAAAAATGAATTCATGGAATATTAAAATTGGAATCGACGCAGAATTTGCAACCTCTATAACATATCCAAACTCCCCCAAAATCGCATTCGCATTTTGTGTAGATGCGTTTGAAGAGGTGCGGACGGAGAGAATATTTGTGTCGGTACAACTTAATCGTATGATACATACTATAAGGGTAGCTCTTAACGCTGAATCTAATGAAACCAAATTCAAAATGATACAACCACCCAAACAAAAGTTATAGTCCATTGCATAGATGACTTTTTTCAGGTACAACAGGTCAAATTTCACCGAAAACCCTTTCAAAATAAAGGTATGTTAATGAAATTTGGAATAAATGTTTCACTTATCATACGAACTAAGAATCAAGAGACTCCCTAAAAATATCCATGGTGAAAGGGTGTTTTTTTTTAAGGGGAAAGGGGCAAGTGCAGGATCTTTACCATAACACCCACGATAAAACTCTTACACTCATGAAATTCGCCAAAAATATTAAATTTCTCATGGCAACCAAGAATCAAAATAGTCCATACAAATTTCTTTGTTCTAATAGTGTTTTTGTGACGGTTAAATTTTGACGTACTTCAATGGCTATTATACAAGCACGATTTTTAATTTGTTCATATCTTGGGTATAAACCTTTCTAACAATCTTTAATTTATGCCTATTCTCCTAACGATCTTTAATGTATGCCTATTCTCCTAAAATGAACATAATATATGGTACGCAAAGATTTTTCCTTCACATTGTGTTAAATGTAATTGATATTTTGTGTAATCAATTGCATTTGTGTGTAATGATTACAAAAAAAGTAATCATTACAGGTTTTTTCAATTACTTTTTCGTCTTCAATTACTTTTTCCCAATTACATGTAATTAATTGAAAATTTTCAATTACAAATTACATGTCGGTAATTGTAATTGAAAAATTCCAATTACAATTACATGTAATTGTAATTGGAAAAAGTCAATTACCGATTACATGTAATTGTAATTGACCCTGTAATCAATTACAAAATGTAATAATTACTACCCAACTCTGATTGACACCTGGTAAGTTGCTTTTCACACCACCTGCTTTTTAGCACATGAACCCTATAAGGGGGATAAAATTTTTTCAATGTATTTCCCATAAGATAAAAGCAAAAGAGAGTTATATTCATGTTACTTTTTCTAATAACTTTTATATAAGCGGATACACATTGTATGATTGCAATAGAATAACAAAACATGTAAGTTTACAAATCTATCAAAAAATAAATCAAAACTGACGCCTAAAATGCTTTAAATTTAAAATGCAAAATGTAAACAAACTACCTCTACAACGAGAAACAACAACACCAATACTCGTTTGAGAAAAAAGCAACACAGAGACGTAGGCAAGATTATTTAAAACAGTTTTTTTTTTCTTTTTTAGTTATGTTTGTATTGAAAATGAAGATTTTCGAATACATGTCAAAATTTTTGTTTGGAATGAAAATTTCTTGCATATATACTTACCAATTTAATTATAAAAAAAAAACTTTTTCAAGTATTTTTACCTACGTACAGTATTTTTTGGTTTGGAAGTATGTTAATGTTTTAAATGCTTCTTCGTTATACCACAGATAATAAAGTTAACATAGATATTGCATTCAGTGCAAATAAAAATGACAACTTTTTCAATCGACTATTTTATACGATTAGTCGGAGCCAAACCATGCAACCTTATCAAACAGAGCAGAATGTAACCCACAGAACACGATCATCCCCAAAAGACGTCGACCGTGAGTTGGATTCCAAGCTACACATATTTCGAATGCAACCCTTTTGAGCATAACTCGTGTTCGATCTTTCTTATCAGTTCCACACACAGCCACAGGCACACATTTTTGTTTCATAATCCTACTACAGCTACAGCCCTCTTCATCTTCTACACTAAAAATCATTGTCGGTTGAGAGTACCTGCCATCTGTGGGGTGTGATGTCTTCGTTCTGTATTTGTGTGTATATGAGCCTGTTTAGATTGGGAAAATAAAATTGAGTCCGGACTCGTGAGTCTCATCGTGTCTACATTAGAAAGTTTGAAGTGCCTCAAAACACATAGAAACAACAGCAACTTCAATGTTTTGCGCATTGAAACAACAACAAAATGTGACTCATGAGTCGGATGTTTATGTTTTCTTCATGCCTCACGATATCCCTGACCCCCACTTCTCTTGTCCAGAAACTGCCGTGAGACGACCGGTCTCAGCCTTCCTAATCTAAACAGCGTCTATGTATGTAGGTATCTATCTTTTGTTCGGCGCGGTAGCTTCTGTATTGTTTTTTTTTTTTTTTATAGTTTTTGCTCCTTTTTTAAGAAATCTCTTTTTATTTATTACTGTTGGCCTTGGCGGCAAAAAAAAAGCTTAGGAAGAAATGTTCAGCAGCTAGTTAAAAAAACATTTAAGTAGGTTCTGCATATTATTACTTGAAAAATATACGAAATTTTGATCAAACGTCTCTTGCGATGATAGGGAAGATAAAAAACATGGGTCTTGCTTCTCGCAATTGGATGAGAAACCATTTCGCTTTTTTCGATTAGGTATGTTAAAAACTGTTTAGCTGATTTGAATCATATTTTTTCATGGAAAAGCTTACAAAAAGTTAAGGTAATGTAAGTACAGTAGACGTCCGATGTAGTGAAGTAATGAAAACCAGGTCTGTTCACTCTTTCGAGATTGTTCACTTTTTCGAGCGGGAGTTCTTTTAATGTTGAATTTGAGTCAAAATGCACATTTTGCTCGGTGTGAATGTTTTTTCATTTATAATAAAACAAATCGCGAAAATTAACGGATACTAGGAAATTTTGATAGATTGTCTTATCAAAAAACATACAGACAAAATATCGAGACAGAAATATTCTACGTTGTTTTTGCAACACCAAAATCTTACCGAAAAAAATATTCGTGTCGCGATATCTTATGTACCAATCATAACGAATAAATTGAAAACTAATTTTCGGGAATACGGTATGGATATTGTGTACACAAGCCAAAACAAACTTTCAAATTTATTGGGATCAACAAAAGACAAAACTGACAGTTTAAATAAATCCGGGATTTATGCAATAAAATGTAGTGAATGTGAAAGTGTTTATTACGGCCAAACAAAAAGAAATGTCTTATCGCGCTTTAAAGAACATAAAACCTACATTCGCAACAACAAACCCTACAGATCGGCATTAGCTGCACATGCACTTAACAATAATCATTTAGATCTCGATGCAAATAATGTGCAACTTGTGAAAGAAGTGATTGACGACCGAAAGCTCGATGCATACGAGAGTTTTTATATACAAAAAGATCGAAACTCTATGAACCTAGATAACGGCAATATCGAATCGATCTTGTTCTCTCGTTTTGTTTAAAACCACCTACAACAATCTCACAACAGAGCACGCACTTTGCCCCCTTCTCAACTAACTGGCTGAACAGAATAGAGTGCTGCAACTGGAGCCGCAGCTGCAACTGGAATAGCTGTCAAAAAGTGTCGTACGTGATTTTTTTTACGCGCCCACAATGCAGCTGTACAGCTTTCTGACATTCTAGTATCGAAAATAAAAATGAAAACAAAAATAAAATTTAATAATGATGAAAAAGAAGCTAAAATTGCTTTGCGTCTTTATGAGACATTGAAAAGAGTTTAAAAATTACTTTAACCCACATATAAACACTCTGTTTTGCTCACAATTTCGAAACGTCAAAAAAGCTGCAAGCAAAAGTTAAAAGTTGGCTAACTTGTCCAATTGCGTCTGCAGCTCCGTCTGCAGTTGCGTCGTGTTCTGTTCGCATCATTGAATTTGTGGGTATTCAACATTTTGACAGCTATTCCAGTTGCAGCTCCAGTTGCAGCTCCATCTCTATTCTGTTCAGCCAGTAAGTCGTGATGCTGAAGATGGAATGACAACATTCCGAAATGCATTCAAGGTAGGTACTCCTTTTAACTCGTTTTTTATATTTTGTGTTGTACAATTTGTGATTAGTGTTAAAAGTAAAAAATTTGTGAAATCATTTAAGGTGTTTGCTGGAATTTATATAATAATTTGGCACCACACATTCAGCTATTAAACGTTCACCACGACATCTATTGAATTTAACAAATGGCTGCAATCATCTATACTACCTTCATCAGTAGAAGACAAACTATCCTTCTCTTCTTTCTCAAACGTCCACATGGAAGGTTCTATTAACTTCAAATCTTTTATTGTGCCTGCTTACACGTGAAGAACGAAAGTGTTCAGATGTGAAGAAAATTATTCTGCAGATTTTGTTCTCCTCTTTGTGTTTTTCGTATTTTCATAATGAAAGACACGATTTGATTGGTTGGATTGGATAGGAAAAGCAACACAAAAGAGAACGTCAATTTTCTACACCGAATATTTTCAAATATTTTAAAATATTTCATCCCCTTCCCTCTTCTGCAAGTTCCCCCGCTCACCTTCACAAATCGCAGAAAATGCTTCAATTTCTTCACGTGTGATCAGGGACATTAACATTATTAATCCACTTTAATTAAACTTTGTACTTGAATTATAATAAACTTAGGGCCAGTTTGTTCACACCTTGTCAACTTAAATCAATGATTATTCCAGTTGGTTATCATTGAATGCGTTTGTTCAGCAAAATTTTAAACAGAGAATCCATGATTTGAGCACTTAATTGGAGAAATCACTAATTCACCGATTCTGTCTGATTAGCATGATTTAATCAAAGATTTTCTGGAATTTCGTTTGTTCATCATTGGTTATTTCCAGAGCGTAGGTATAAAAAAGAGAAACAAAATCTATTAAATTCCTTCGAACAAAGAACATAAATGAAGAGAAACCAAGCATCGTCCATCTTGCAAGAAAAAAATAAACAATTTGTACAGATTTTACTACAAATTGTAGTTATTTTATTTACTATCGAAAAATAAAGTGCTTTTTTGCAAGGCCTAATATAAAATATGCATAGAAAAACTACAACTGGGAAAAAATCCCATCACTAGGTTTCACAAAATGCCAGCACTACCTACACACTTCAACTATATATTTGGAAAAACAAATCAATTAGCCGCATTAAAATAAATACAAATTTCACGTGTGTAGCTATTCTGTATAGTAATTTAACAGGAAATAATCTTAAATTGAACACAACATTATATTTCAAGCACTGATTTTCCGTGTTTTGTTTGCACAAAAAATGTTTTTTTCGAAAGCTCACTCACACTGAAATAAGTTAATGACGGAATATGTCTGACAATTGATTGACAGATAGACTGGAAAATGGAAAGATTATTGGAAAAACTATGATTTATTAATCAAACTGAAAATTGAGTGAACAAACACTCTCTGATTATCACAGATTCATAACTATGGGTTTAACAGAATCAGTGATAATCTAATTGCTGATTTAACCCACTGTGAACAAACTGGCCCTTAATATTACATATTTGTAACCATATTAGATTGGAGTTCTTTATTTAATTTCTTATATAGAAGACGATTCCTTTATCTGGAAATCTTAACAGTGTTCGGTTCAATTATTTGACTTTATTACGTGTAAAAATTAATCCGGATCCAGATCCCGATGAAACAAAAAACACGCCTAACCCCGAGGCCACACGAGCAAGTACTTGCAAGCAAGTTGCAATACATACACATTTGTTTACTAACACAAACAAACCCAAGCAACCTGCTTATCAACTGGCATGCAAGTTTTGAAGCCAGTAGTGAAGCAAGTTGAGAAGCAAGTTGGGAGACAAACAAGTGGAATGCAAGTGGAAAGCAAGTGGGAGGCAAGTGGAACGCAAATTATGAATTTGACAGGCAGTGTATGTAGCCAACTTGCTTGAAAGTACTTGCTCGTGTGGCCTCAGGGTAATGTAGGACGAAATCAATACAATCATCCCGATTACAGAATCCGACGAATGAGCTGCGGAGGGAATCTAACTCAATTTTGACTTTTGGCTCATAGTAAAAATGTCAAAATTGAGTCTGATTCCCTCCGCAATTCATTCGTCGGATTCTGCAATCGGGGTGAATTTTTAAAATAGAAGGAACCTATTCTTTATTTCACACATTTACCTATCTCACTTCATGCGCCTTTCAGTAAAAAGACAAGGAGATAGGCACAAAAGGCACGTACACGATGATCCTTGGTGTCTGACTGACAGATCGATTTTCTCCTCCCCACTCATGAAAATTGAAAATTCAAAAACAGTCAGACGCAAAGAATCATCGTGTAATAAGGGACTATTCTGATTGTACTTCTTTGTCACACGTGAAGAATAGGCTTGTTTTGTTGACCTTTAAGAGCCTTTCAGATGAGCTGCGAACTGCGAAGTGGGGCAATTCCACGGTAACTTACGTTACATTTGGGAGTTTTTCGTTCTCTTTCATTAAAATTTCCATGCGTATATAAATATAAATAAAACAAAATATAAACTCTTTACATGGTAATAATTTCAACTTCTAGGAAAAAATAAAATTTTTGGGAAAAATAAATTCTTTCTTAGTAAAAAAATGCTAAGACATGTTGGTAATTCATCTGACTATATTCGGACACGAGTTTTGTAGCAGTACCTTCTATGCATATTTTCTAAAAATTAAACAAACCAATAAAGGGTAACTGGTTTGTTGAATTATGTAGATATAAAAATTTATCAGCCTGCTTATCTGAACACAAATTTTGAATTATTGAAAATATGTTATACAAATTTAATGGTAACGTGGCGGTAACTCACGTAACAAAAAGTCGGTAACTAACGTTATTTCACGTTTTTAATATAAAAATTTAGGGCTAAGCCTTTTATAATTTTATTTTATTTAATACTTATTACTTGTAGGATATTTTGTAATTCTAATTTTAAAACTAGCGAATATACACAGAACGCGAGATAAATTTTCCATTTTTCTATCTTCATGTCCACTTTTTCATGGAATCACCCAGTGAATAAACGATCTTATTATACAATTTAAAAAAAAAAAAAACAGGGACTAAGATTCGTTTAAATTAAAAAAAAAATATAAAAATAAAAATTGTATACCTATTTTCTACGTGACCAACGTGCTATTTTCTGCGAACTGTCAAACACTTATTCGCAATCCACAACTTCAGGACGCATTCCATAATTCTGCGAATGAAAAATTCGCTTTAATGTAACCTCAAAATTTGTTAAGTCCCCTCTCACACGAAGAAACAAGTTGCTGGAGGTTTTTTGACGTTTTCCTTTAATCTCCTTAAAAATCTCTTGTACCTTTCATACGAGGAAACAAATCTCCAGGCAATTTTTGAAATTTCCTCTGAAAGTCTATTGGTTGAACATATACCTTAACCTAGATGTGAAAGCAAATGTCAAAAAATCTCTTCAAATCTTCGACCGGGGAGATTTTGTTCACCCCTCTTTCCTCCTGCCCTTCTCACCATGGAACTGAAAGTTGCTGGCAACTCAGTTTTCCCGTGTGATAGGTACGGTGACCATCCGTTCATTATAATAATGAACTGTTCTGTATTTGAAGATGTTGTTCATTATTAATTATTTTGTACACGAAAACATATAAATGTTCTGTATTTTATTAGTTGTTCATTATTTGTTCTGTATTTCTTTAATTTTGTTCAAAAACAATAACGCACACATTGGGAACGTAAAAATTTAATAAAAGAAACTGATGATGCTAACGTGCCTTAAGCTAGTGAACGAAGAAATAATAGGCGTGTTTTTTTATCATCGGGATCTGGATCTGGATCTTCTTTTAACACGTGTTACAAAAACAATTTCAGAAAATTTCCCATTATTTTGTTTTTGTATTACGTGTTAAACTTAATCCAGATCCAGATCCCGATGATAATAAAACACGCCTAATAGCTGTTTTCCTTTGGAGGTGGCAAAGTACTTACGAGCAGATGAAAACCCTAATCTAGTACTTCCAACTGCTCATGCTCTCATGCGCGAGTAGACTTTGTATATGAAAACCACTGATCTCTATAAAACACTGGATAGTGTATCGATACAAAAATATTGCTTCCATTTGAAGAATTGTTATATTATGAAGCTGACCACTTTTTTGTATACCAGTATAACTGTATAACATGTAATACAAAGATAATCCATTAAACAGACATCAATTCTCCGTTCGTTTCACCCCCCGAGATCTGTTTGCTAACTTTTGTTGTGTTCGTAATTTAAATTCATTCACTAATTAGTAAATGAAACGGAATAACAAACGTAAAGAGTGTAACAAGGAGGTCCAATCATTAAAAAAAAGGCAGAATATGCAATCGCATCCTCCTCATCATAATTATTCATTAGCTATTTTGCTCAACTTGTTCGCAAACTGCAATGATTTATCTCATTCCACTATGTAATTATACTAAAAAAAATATACCAAATGCACACAGTGAATAACTTAAAGATAATAAATAATAAAACAAACTTCCACAAAAGTTTATGTTTTCATATCATGGTCTGTTTCCCTTTCTTCAGATAGACATCTGGAAATAGGGATGAGCGATTTTAATCGATATTTGCAAAATATCGATAATAAAGATTTCGATGTATTGCAACATCGATATTAACATCCAAAACATCGGACTAAAAAACAAACAAAAAGTTAGTACGAAAATGATTGATTCTGCTAGTAGAATCTAGATGGAGTGACTTTCATAGTTTTTAAGTCATCTGTAACATTCGGAATTTTTTGAAAAAGGAAATCATCAAAGGATCTCCCAAACCAAACTTGAAAATTCAGAACCACAACGAAACTTTCGATGTGCAAAAAGGCACAGATATAAGTTTACACATGAAGTGCCTATCAATTTTGCTTCCATCAAATTTGTTTTGTGTTAATTTGTGCAAAAGAAATATTTTTACATCGATATTCAAGCATTAATATCATCGATGCTCAGCAAGACGCATTTTAAATTATACAAGTTTTTGTACACACTTTTGCAAGTAAAAATATCTTGCAATATTGTTAGATAACAGTGTATACACATGAAATACTTGCAATATTGCTTCTATAAAATCTGTGGACGATATATTTTGCAAAATACAAATTTTAGCATCGATTTCCACGCATAGAAATAATAGATGCTCAGAAAGACCCAATTTACACCAATGCAAGTTTTTGCACACAACTTCGTGTTTTGCAATATCGATATATTCCAAAATGCCACAGAAAACAGTTTACACAAAGTTCCTTGAAATATTACTGCAAAATACATATTTAATATCGATTTTCACGAATTTAAATTATCGATGGTCAGAAAAACGCAGTTTACACCATGCAAGTTCTTTCGCACACCTTCGTGTGAAACAAGATTTTGAAATATCGGATTTCAAAAAGGGCACACATAACAGCTTAACACCATGAATTACCTTGCAATATTGATTTTATTAAATTTGTTGATATTCATTGTGCAAAATACATATTTTAACATCGATTTTCACCCATTAAAATCATTGATGCCTGAAAAGATACCACTTACACGCGGTTTTAGCACACAAGCTTCTGTGCATCATTATTTTGCAATATCGATGTTTAAAGTTGAAATACCTTGCTTATGACTTCATATTTTTCATTTGTATGAAAACTTAAATCGATTTTAAGAAACTTAAGAAAAAATAACCGGCACCAGAAATTTTGAAAGCTAGAATACATTGATTGGAGCATAGCATGACGCATTTTTTGCTTTGGTCAAAGAAAAAACTTAAACAAAAACACCTGAAAAAAACATCGATGTTAAGTAGCATCGATATTTTCGGTTCGATGTTGGAATCGATTTTGTTTCAATATCGCACATCCCTATCTGGAAAATACTTTTTTTTTTTTGTAATTCAGACGTCAAATTATGAAGCCGACCACCTAATTGTCATCTTCAAATGGAAGCAAAGAAACTGTTATACATTATAAGGAATACACTATCCAGTGTATTATAGAGATCAGTGATGAAAACCATAGTACTATCTTTGTATATAATACAGTTTTTATATACAAAGGTACTATCATGGTGGCACTCGAAGAGGGCGACATCTCAAGTCTCCAAGGGGTACCTTGACGTGGAGAATTGTGGAATAAGTGGAAGTGTGGACGTGAAGAATAGTATAAGCATGGGAAAGACGTATACTGAATTTATGAGAGTTAGAGTGAATCAGGTAGAAGGCATTTTGGAGAAAATATTCAATTTTGTTTTGGTTATCGGTTTTGTTTACATTTTTTTTACTATGCAGATAAAGCTGAAAGACACAAAAAGAACAATTTCGGATATTCTTTTTGGCTTATGGGGTTTTTATGGTGCAAGGGAAAGGGGTAGGTATACATGTGAAGGTGTATTTGTTTTTTCACAGCTGTAGGCGTATCGTCTTCAATATATTTGGGTTTCTATGGTGCAAGAGGAAGATGTTGTTATACATTGGAATATAGGTAGATAGGTATGTGGGTTAGTTTTTATAACTGAGTGGGTAGTTGAGAACCAAAACTCGTCATATCCAAAATTTTCATTTTGTGCAAATGAAAAAAAAAACTAATTAAGGTGAAATGGTAGATGTTATAAAAGATTTTATTTTATACCTACCTATAATGTTTTTATGGGAACATTTTTCATATACAAAGCTATAATAGAAGATTTTTAAATCTATGTTATGATTGAGAGCAAACAAATATTGGAAGTTCCGTTTAAAAGATATTTTACAATTAAATTTGGCTATGAAGAGTTTTGTTTCAAATGATTGGATATGGCCAGTTTCCCCACCATTCCCCCCTCTCACAATTGCACCCTCTAATATAAAAGCACTCCCCTACTTTCCAATCTTCAATGACCCATTTAAAATTGTTTACAATAAAAACTTGTGAACGTTTTAGATCCTTCTTATATAACATACCCAAGTAACAATTTTAGCTCTTCAAATGCTTTAACAGCGTTTTTAGAGCAAATCTTAAAGCTCTTTGATTTCAAAAGAAGCTCCAGATGCGCTTCTAAAGCAAGTGTAAAGCATGCTTACAGCGAATTCATTGAGTTTGAGAGCTAATTTTTGCTCGAAGCCAGCTCTTTGTCAGTGGCTAGTATGGCTTTGAAGCTCTTTGGTTCATGATTCAGATATCTTTAACTGCCTGAACAGAATGCAAGACGGAGCTGGAATAGATGTCAAAAATGCTGCAGCCGGAGCTGCAAGAGTTGAACAATTTTTAACTTTTACTGCAGCATTTTTGACATCTACTGCAGCATTTTTGACATCTATTCCAGCTGCGTCTTGCATTCTGGTCAGGCAGTAAAGCAGCATTTTTGACAGCACTTTGTTTGTATTAGTTTAGATAATAAAAATGATAAATTAAAATAATATTAGGGAGATGTATTTCATGTGTGTGATAGTAGCAATCGAAAAGGTCATGTGATGTCGTGGAAATTAATTAAATATTCGCAGAGAAAATGTCGTAGTGAGAAATAAAATTAATATTTGTGCGTGCCATGTAAGTGATTTTTTAGTGCGCGTTTAGTTTTATCACAATTATACTGAAGGTACCTCGAAAAATAACAACGCGCCTTCGAAATTATTTATTTTACGCTGTGAAATATTTAAAAAAGTTTACCTAAACAATGTAAAAAATTGATAAATAAATTAAATAAATCATGAAACTAAATATTTTTGTTTTCATTGCAATATTTTATTGTGTTTTTGTTGAAAGGAAAGATTTTGCATTCGTTTAAATAAATAAAGAAAAATTATTCAATGATTTTTTTTCCGTCGCCATAGTTTTTATTATGAACATAGTTTGTCTTCAACCGAGCTCTTCTAGAGCTAGTTTCCACAAAATGAGAGTTTTGCGTTCAGTACTTAAAAAGTAGGGTGTTCGGAAATTGAAAGTCATTGGCTAATTCTAATTTCTGGAAAAAAAATTCTTGTTTATTTAAATTCTATTCAACATTGAAGTGCATTATGATTTCTTAGCACGTAAGCAAGTACTTTTGCGACTCAGCCATAGATTTAATATTATTTAAAAAAAATTTTTTAGTAAACTGTTTAATTGATTTTAATAAAAAAAATGTGAATTTAGCATCTAATTTGATATTTGTGGTGCATACTCGGTATTCACCAGAAAGTGAAAGGAATACATTTATTTTCTAGTTTTGGTTTAATTTTTCCCGTTGAAGTCATGGCTAATATATTTTATTGTGGAACACCCTAATATTGAGTAGAAGTATTTTATTTGAGAGAGGTTTAGTATTGAGCTCTATAGTCGATTTGCTGTAGCTCTATCGAGTCTTCACATTTCCCAATGCTCAGAGAGAGATTTTATAATGCTCAGAGAGATTTCAAGCGCATGCGCTAGTGTTAACTTCACAAGAGTTTGTGTGAAAGTATTAGTAACACAGTTGCAAAAAGGCTTACTATTGTACTGAATTCGGTACTATTGGACTTCCCTGAGTACGCAAGTACCACTTTTCAATTTTCAGTACTATTTGTACTATTTTTAATTTTTGAAAAGGTCAACTTTCATAAATCTCTAAAATCAAACAAATATGTTCAGTCAGACTTCACGTCAGACACGTAAAGAAGCTTTTAATGAATTGTCAATAAACTTACTAGAAACACACCTTCCTGACGAGGAAATCTATTGCGGGACTGAAATAGAAATTTTTTACACTTCTAAAAATTTAACTGAAAGCGAAATTTATAGCTTTAAAAGTCATGCACGGATGTTCTTTATAGCTTTCCTCGAAGATGTGAAAAAAAGATTTAATTCTGAAGACATTTTTTTTGAACTCGTTGCAACATTTTTCACAAATTTCAATTTTAGATACCCAAGTAAATTCAATAGATTTTTTCCAAGCGAACAAAAAAACATTGAACTCATTAATAAAGAATATCGAGCTGTAGCTGATAGACCGAGAGCCGACAGCAGATTTTGGGTGTGAGTGATAGCCAAAAAAGAAGTATAGGCGTCGAAAGCTTCATTAAAGGCTAGTCAAAAAATCAAAGTCTTGCAGTCCACAACTGGAGCCTTTGCGAGAAACAGTGCATCAAAAAAAAAATATGAATGTAACTTCGAGGATAATCGTGTTAGTCGAAATTAGTTTTCACTCCTCCCTAGATAAGCTCCTCCGATCACATATCACGGAATCTGAGACCATTTGAGTGTATAGTTCGCTCTACCGGACCGTCTGAAAAATTCAAAATTCTAAGTGAAAAACGGTTTTTTTAAATAGTCTGGCGGGGCGAAATTAAACACTCAAATTATCTCAGATTCCCTGATATGGGATCCGCGCAGCTTATCTAGGGAGGGGTGAAAACCAATTTCGGCTAACACGATTACCCTCGAAGTTGCATTCATACTTTTTTTTCGATGCACTTTTTTTCGAAAATGCCCCAGTTGTGGACTGCAAGACTTTGATTTTTAGAATAGTCTTTAATGAAGCTTTCGATGCCCATACCTCTTTTTTTGCTATCAATCACACCCAAAATCTGCTGTGGGCTCTTAGTCTATGACTGCCAATACTTAAAAAAATTTAGAAATGCTTCTATTTCTGAGTTCTGGGCTGTATATTTATATAGACCGAATCGTCCAGGGTGCTTTTTCTATTCCTCATTCTTCCGCAAACGTCGAAAAAAATTTTTCTTATCAAAATATTATTACAACAAAACTAAGAAACCGAATGCAGGAGGACCCGTGTTCTGCACTAATAGAAACTAAAAACCTAATTAAAAATGAATGCTGTCACAGCTTTCAAAAAAGTCTATTGAATAGACATTTAACGAGTAAACCACTTGCCGATGAAGAAATTTTAGAGTAAGAAAAACATATGAATGTAATGTATGTACATTTGAATGTAAATACAAAGAAAAGACTTGTGCCAAAGTTGCTATCCGTCCATAAGACTTATTTTAGAATAAAGTTATATCAATGAAATGTAGGTATATTTAATTTATGTATTTTTATTTTAATAAAATATTTATTTTAATTGTTTGCGTTATTTTATAATTTAAAAAAGTTCAGTACTATTTGGTCTTTTTCAGTAGGATTTTTTTTCAGTTTTCAGTACAATCGACAAAAGTCAATTTTCATCACTGATTAGTAATTAAACTCTACAGCCGTTTTTTGTGTAGCTTTTGAAGTGCTATTTTTTGATATTTCTATAAAGTCATGCGTTAGTATTTTGAACATGAAATTAAGCAGCTCTACAATGCTTCTTTATGTGCTGATATCAATAGTTAGCTCGTTTAAAAAACGTTGAACGTTATTAAAGAGCTATTTTTAAATCATGAGTCGTTATAAAATTAATAGAGCTAAAAGTGTTCTGAAACTTCGATTATAGAACATCATTTTTATATGAAATGTAGGGAGCTGTGCAATAATCTATTTAAGAGCTTAAGCTTTGGATTTCACTGCTAACAAGCTGCTAAAGAACAGTTTTGCTTCTATTAGCTCCAACGATGTTACTTGGGTAATTAATAGCCTATGATGGATAAGAAGAGTTTTGAAAGCAAACCCACTGCTTAAAATGGATATGAAAAGCTTTGATGTAAATTGCACTGTGGATATCGAGAGTTTTGGAAACAATAACGATGTTCGACATCAATATTAAAGGGGCTTAGAGGGGTAAGGGTGTCAAATTTTCTTTAAAAACTATTCAATATGCCCAGCTTAACAAATCTGGATCAAAATCTCAATTTTTGATAAAAGTGGATAGGTATGATGAGTTTTCGTTCTCATCTACTCAAATGTAGGTGTTTTGTGTGCAGGATTTTTTACAAATAATGTACCTACATGCAAACTTTTCGCACTTTTCAAACTTTTCTTTCGCTTCTTTCCTTAATATATATACATATATTTTAGTAAAGGCTACATTGGGGTGGAATACCATTTTCAAAAAATGGTTATTAAGGTGCAGTGCAATAACACCCGCGGTAATAAAGCCCTTGGGCCGTGGGCGTTATTTCCCAAAATAAAAGGAAAAAATACCCACGGGTTTATTTTCCATTTTAAAATGACAATAACCCACGAAAGAAAAGAAATAAGAACCGCGGGTGCTATTGCTTCTTGGATTTGGCATTTAAGCCCACACTTAAAGTATAATCTATACTCTGCTTTTAAATACTCTTCTATTTAAAGATCTCAAAATGATAAAGTTGGATATCTTAATATATACAACAGAGTCGGGTTAGTTGCATCATTTATAAGTTATAACTGAAGAACGGCTGAACGAATTTTAATTATCTATGGTTTGTTGGATTTGTCTCCGCCTCAAATAGGAGAATAACTATTAAAATATTAGAAAAGTTCACGGATAAAAATTATATGCACTTTGGGTAGGTAGGTACCTGTTTTATTATATAAAAAAGAAATCAGAAAATGAGTTTGAAAACGAATCATTAATTTATGAAATTTTGTTTTGACAAAATTAAATTAAAAAAATATAATATAGTCGAATCTCCACATTTCGTTCTGACAAAATAAAATTACAAAATTATAATCAATTTATGTATTTAAAATAACAATTAAATCTTCCATTGATCCATTTAATCAAAATAGCTTTTTGTTTTCCTTGATGTTTAGTAAAACTTTTAAAGGAATTAAAAGATCTGTTCGCGTACTTGCCAAAACTATGAATTTCTACGAATTTTATTTTTTTCATATGAGCTTTGAAAGAACTTTGGGCAAAATTCGTAGAAATTCGTAGTTTTAGGAGGTATGCGAATAGACATACAATAGTTTGATGAGAATTTTGTTTAAAATAAAATGTCTGTTCGCGTACCTCCCAAAACTACGAATTTCTACAAATTTAGCCCAAAGTTATGTATGTCAAAGCTCATATGAAAAAAATAATAGAAATTCGTAGTTTTGGGAAGTACGCAAACAGACATATAAGTATACAAAACTGTTTATAGATTTTTTTAAATTTAAACATTTTACTATTGTTTTTGTCTTAAAAAATATTAATATATCGCGCATTGAAAACAAAAGTGGCACTAAACGAAAAACCTAGTTTTCAAATACGGCCGTTTAAAGTTTTGGACGACTTACGTAAATAGTCGAAAGCTCTTTGAAAAAAGATTTAGGGCCTTATTACGGTTCGCGAATCGAACGTTCACTTGAAGTCGAACGATTTGGCGAATGTTATGTACGTTAGGGCTAGCGAATGAATTCATTCGCTAAAAATTCATCGCTGTCACAGGAAAAATTCATTATAATCAATTTTTCTTGCGACAAATTTCAAATAGAAAAAATGAAAATCAGAAAATATATCTTAAAGTGCGGAATTTTTGTAGTTTTCTTCATTTTATTCTTGACTTAATTATTTAATTGGTCATCAATAACTTATTTAATAATGGTCCAAAAAAAAACTGACTTTAAATGCAAACAAAAATATTTTAATATGTCAACGAAAAAACATACAATAACCTGTTATAGCTATTTTGAAAGTCAATATTCTATTTATTTTTTTTTGTAATGGAGATGTTTAAAAGAATGGTTTTTAGAAATTAAATTTCAAAGTCAAAATTTTTGAAAAAAAAAATGTATATTGTTTAAGTTAATTTATTTCAAATTTTGCGTAGTTAAGTGCCATGTTGTTCTTGATATCCAATGCTTTTATCAATTTTCAGTTAAAAATCAACAACCAAATGCAAAAATCTTTCTTAATTTTTGAGAAATTAATAAATTAAAGGTACTTTCCTAAAAAACCCGAAAAAGGGTTATAATTATAATTAGTAATTTTTTTGCTTCATGAGCATAAAACAAACAAGCAATGGAAAAAAAGTTCCTTTAATTTTTTTTAAATAGCTTAAAATCTATAAGAAATTTATTCACATCCGGGTTTCAGAACTTGACTAAAAAATAATAAAGGCTTTGAATGTTACATATAAAAAATATCACCTAATTGCCAAAAATTTTGAAAAAAAATCAACTTGATAGGTACAAAAATTCACAATTTTATTTGGCACAATTTACAAAGAAGAACTTTAAGCACGGTTAAAAATTTTGGGGTAGGTACTTTTTAATATTTTCTGGCTTACATATATGACAACACCAAAAATATGTTGAAATTTAATACTTGGCAAATATTAAAATTTGGAAGTTAATTCAAAATAGGTATATTAAAACTTAATAATATCAGATATTACAAAGGAATACGAGATCTGTATGAGTTTTTATAATAATACAAAGGTATTATAATATAATACTTAATTACCTGCTTAAAATTTAATTTGTAGATTCTTTTCATGAAAATTAATACAAAATATATTACAAAATAATAGTTATGAAAGACATTTTTTGTAAGAGTATTTATCTTCAATTAATAGTGGCACTATTATATTTATTGTATTTCACATACATATATCGTCCCCTGATTGCAAGAACTAGGTAACTCAATTTTATATTTAAATAATATATCGGCAAAAACGGTATTATTTTGTATAGTTTTAAAGACTTTTTGTCTAATATTTTTCTATCACAGACAAATATAGGATATTTGTGAAGTTTCAGGATCACATAAATTAAACTTTTCATCGTTCTCCAGTAGCTACATATATTTCTATAAAGGCCGCTATCTCCAAAATTTATGAAAATGAGTTACCTAGTTCTTGCAATCAGGTGACGATATGAGAACTAAAATCTTACTGCGATTGAAATTTTATCTACTAATTTGTATATTTTATCTCGAAATATTTCAACGCGCCTTCAAAATAATGCATATTTAAATTGTTTATTTTAAATTATTAGGCAGAAAAATGGTTGCTATATACCTACCTAGGTACATACCTACCAACTTATACAAAATAAATCTGTAAAAAGTTCATTAGATAAAAAGTTTATTAGGTACCTACATACATACCTACCTACCTATGCTTACCTAATATACATAAAATTAGTTTTAAATTCAAGGTCAAATAGGTACTCAAAGAAATAGGTACCTACGTACCTACCTACCCTTGAATTTTGCAACAAAAACCTTTAAATAAACTACTCACCGATGAGTCGAAATGAACTTCGACGTTGGAGCCAATAAAGCTAGGAATGAATTTTTTGAAAATCACTAGTAAGAAATTTGAAATTAAATTTGTTTTGACAGTATTTGGAACTGGCATAGGGATTCCCACTTACAGACTAGTGAATAATATTAGGTTATCTTCTTACAAAATTCGAAGAAATTTCAGGTCAAATAAGTAGGTATCAACCTACCTACTCAAAGAAATACATACCTACCCTCGAATTTTGCCAAAAAAAAAAAAAACAAATACCTAGGTACCTATGAAAAGATAAACCTACCTAGGTATGAAGGTACCTATACCTAAAACCTACCCCCGAATTTAGCAATAAAAACTTTAGATAAAATACATGTAGGTACGTATACCTATCTATCAAAAATATCTATGCCTTAACCCACCCCCGAATTTTGCATACAAAATTTAATTAAAATACCTACAAATACCTATTAAACATAACTACTCGAAATAATTTTTGTAGGTACCTACCTATGTTATATACAAATTAATTTTTTTAAAAACCGCTCCAACGATTTTAAGTTTTTTTTTCATACAATCATATATGTATGAGGCTGTGAGTGCAAAAGCGGTTTAACCCACTTTTTTTTTGATCATGGTTTTCGTTTTGAATCGATTTTTAATAATCTTTTATATGAGATTCAAATAGTATACGTCACATTTTTGGAAAGCTTTTAGAAATTAAAATTTTACGTTTGATGACTTTTGATGCATAAATGTAAAAATACGAGGCAAATATATCAACAATGCCAAAAATCGGGTAACACCACTTTTGCACTCACGGCCTCATATTGCTTTGAATTAAATCTGAGAAACTCGACGCTCCACAGCAAAAAACCACTTAGAAAGCGATAAAAAAATAAAAAACCTGTTTCCACCTACATACAAGAAAATAAGAACGAACCAACTTTATTCATTCACGATTAAAAACAAACTGTGTCGCTGCCGTTAAAACATGTGCCTTTTATACTTCTTTTCCAAACTCTGGAAATAAGGAGAACGTTCTGGTCTCTGCTTCCAGAGCTTTCCGTAGGGGAAATTTCCCAATAATTTCCCTTCCAAAAGCTTTTATTTGACAGCTGGTAAATCTGCTATAATCCGGCAGGTGGCGCTTCCTTCGTTTGAGAGTTGCTATAATTATAGCTAATAAGGGTATGTTTGCACTGCGACCGTAAGCTTTATTGTGTCCGTTTGTTTGCATTTCGGAGTCGTTATAGTTCAAATATGGAAAGTTATTACACTGCTCCCCTCTTAGGATTGATCGTCCCGAGCAAATCCATCACTTCCATCACCATTATAATGATGTAAACGGTCGCTGTGAACTACTTTTAGTTTGCCTCTTAATCCTCTCTGAATGCGGTAGACGACATCGTTTATTCGTGCTACGACAGTATAAGGGCCTTCCCAATTTTGTTGAAGCTTCGGTGAGAGTCCCTTCCGACGGTGGGGATTATAAAACCACACAAGGTCTCCCACTTGGAATCCAGTCGTTGTGGCTTTTGCGTCGTATCTTGTTTTCATCCGATCACTCGATAGCTTTATATTTGCCCTCGTCCTTTCGTGAATGTCAACTAGCTTTTCTTTGAGGTTGTCCACGTAGTCGTCAATTCCTTGTGGCTCACTTGTATAACATCCAAATTTGATTTCGCTTGGTAGTCGTATTGTGGTCCCGAGCAGGATTTCTGATGGTGTATGTCCTGTTGAGCTATGTACCGCACTTCGATAGGCCATCAAGAATAATGGAATATGCCGATCCCAGTCTCGTTGGTTGTCGCTTACAACTTTGGAAAGGTGTTCTTTAAGGGTCCGGTTGAATCGTTCAACCATCCCATCAGATTGTGGGTGAAGCGGTGTTGTCCTCGTCTTTTTAATGCCAAGGAGTGTACAAACTTCCTGAAAAATTTTGGACTCGAAGTTCCTACCTTGATCTGAATGGAGTTCCATAGGTACACCAAACCTGCTTACCCAGTTGAAAACAATCTGATCCACGACTGTTTTGGTTTCCTGGTTTGGGATGGCAAATGCCTCAGGCCACTTGCTGAAGTAGTCCATTACTACCAGAATGTATCGGTTTCCGTTTTCGGTTTCTGGAAAAGGGCCTGCAACGTCTATTGCAATCCTCTCAAAAGGCGTGCCCACATTATACTGCTGCATTCTACTCTGGACTTTTCTGCCTGGTCCCTTGCTTGCAGCACAAGTATCACATTTTCGGCACCATTTTTCGACATCTTGTTAAAAATGAATTATTATATAATCAACATGCTTTAACAAATACATTTAATACATAATGTTTATATACTTAACTTACATGCTTACATACAACTAATACTACTTTAACATACATGCATTACATTTTCTATAAATACCCTAACTACATTTTTATATTCATGCTGTTTATAAATTACACTCTTGAATTAAACTACTTATACTTAAATTGAAATCGGCTCCGTGTTTTTCTTTCTATAAAGTTTTAACTTTTCAGAACATAATTTTAATAGGTTATGGGCCCAGCACGCTTCCACTGCGCATGCGGAGTGTTCTTGTATGTAACGACCTATGGGGACATGTTGATGGCACCGAGATAAGGCCTGAAGAAAGTGAAGTTAAGAAACTTAATTCGTGGGAGGTGAAGAACTCCAAAGCATTGGCGATTATTTTCTTGGGTGTAAAAGAAAATCAATTGGTGTATATAAAGAAGTGCACGTCAGCTGCAGAAGCATGGACACTCTTGGAAGAAAAACATATTTCGAAAGGTCCGGCTAGAAAAGTTGTTCTGTATCGTCGTCTATTTCAGATGAAAAAGAAAAAAGAAGAATCCATGACTCAACACTTGAGAAACTTCCAAAGTGCTAGCGATGCGTTGGAAGAAGCAGGCATTTCATTGCCTAAAGAATTGATAAGTATAATGTTGCTAAATTCATTACCCGAAGATTTTGAAAATTTTTGTATAGCAATCGAGACTCGTGACCAACTTCCAGAATTAGAAGCCCTGAAAACAAAATTGCTTGAAGAAGAAGAGCGAAGAGGACACCAAGTAACGGAGGAAGCATCTTCAGAAAATGCTCTTCTAATAGATGAGAAAAACAGAGGAAAGAAAAAGACATATAACGGAGGAAACAGTAAAAATTTTAGGCGAAGGACAAGAACAGTACCAAGATTTGATGGAAGTTGTTACAAATGTGGTAAATATGGACACAGAGCAAACGATTGTAGAACAAAAAGGTATGGAAATAACTGGTCCAAGAGTGAAACAGCATCTGAGGCCGCAATGTTGACATGTAAATCCACAAAAGAAGAAACGCTATATAACTATGAGTGGTGTTTGGATAGTGGGGCAAGTGCACATTATGTGCAGTGACCCAAACAAGTTTGTGCAGTGGTGTAATAGAGATAAACAGATAATCAAGACAGCAGGGAACGAAACAATCATTGCACATGGGTCTGGAACAGTGATGCTACACATAAACAGAGATTCAACAGTAAAATTGATGGATGTATTGTATATACCAGATCTTCGACATAATTTGATATCTGTCCCAAAAGTTACCGATAATGGGTTTACAGTAAGTTTTGTTCAAAATACAGCTATTGTTATGAACAGTAAGCAACAATGCATTTTTAAAGCATATAAGAAAAATAAGCTGTATGTATTAACCACATATAAAATGAAAGAAGAAACTAATGTGTGCGAAATTCAAACAAAACCCGAAAGTGCTCTCGTTAAATGGCATCAGAGATTTGGCCATCTTAATTTCAGTGATTTAAAGAGACTTAAGAGCAACAACTTGGTTATCGGATTAAACGACAATTTGGGTAATAGTGATTTTCAGTGCATTGTGTGTAGCAAGGGAAAAATTTCGCAGTCCCCCTTCCAGAAATCTGAGACAACTGAAAACGAAATTCTAGGAACTGTGCATTCTGACGTTTGTGGTCCTTTTAGTGTACAGTCGTTCAGCGGTGCCAAATATTTTGTCACGTTCATTGACGGAAAATCACGTTTTATTGAAGTTGATTTTATGAAATCCAAAAGTGAAGTCTTTGAAAAGTTTAAAAAATACAAAATGCGCATGGAAAATGAAAGTGGTAGTAAAATAAAACGACTTAGGTCGGACAATGGGACAGAATATATGTCAAAAGAGTTTTCTGAATTTCTAGATTCACATGGAATTAAACGGCAACTGACCACGGCCTACACACCTCAACAAAATGGTGTCGCCGAAAGGGCAAATCGAACGCTGGTCGAAATGGTTCGTTGCATGCTTATGAACCCAAATTTGCCAAGAAGTTTATGGGCAGAAGCAATCAACACCGCAGTTTTTATTCGAAATCGATGCCCCACCAGTGTTTTAGGAAATAAAACTCCGTTTGAAGTGTGGATGGGTAGGAAGCCGAACGTGAACTTCATGAGATCATTTGGATGCAAGGCTGTCGCGTTGGAAAAGGGACCAGGAAAAACGAAACTAGATCCTAAAGGTAAAGAGTATATTCTTGTAGGTTATTGTCAGGAGTCCAAAGCATATCGGCTTTGGGACTCAAAGACCAAAGGTGTAGTAAAACGACGTGATGTAAGATTTTTTGAGAATATTAATCCAGACAACTATACTTGCAAGCTAGGTTCGAATAACATCATGCAGTTAAATATGGACGCTGTTGAAGATGCTGCGGATACAAGTGCTGATGCGATTGCTGATATGAAGTACAAGGATGATGATGAATTGGAAATTGACGTTGACTGCGATTGGACTTGTGGTGGAATAGGAGACACAAAGGGGACGACTGAAATTGTTAAAGAGCCATTAAAGACAAGTTATGAAGATGAGAGATCCGATATAGCCTCAAATGATATAGACAGTGATGCCAATGAGAAATCAAGCCAAAAGAAAACCAAAACAACGTTCCAAAGGCCAAAAATTCCAAGAACTTGCAAGCCCAATACAAATGAGGTAAATTTATCAATGAATTCCATATCTAACGATCCTTTATCTTTTGAAGAGGCTATGAAGAGTCCAGATAGAAAAAAGTGGATGGATGCAATGGAAGTTGAGCTAGCAGCACTTCAAAAGAACAACACATGGACTTTGATTGATCGTCCGAAAAATAAGAAAATTTTGTCCAACCGATGGGTTTTTTGCGTAAAGAAGACGGATGATGGCATTAACGAGCGGTACAAAGCTAGAGTCGTTGCTAGAGGGTGTGAACAGACCGCAGGTGTTGACTACGGTGAGATTTTTGCACCGGTCGCACGTTATGAAACTATCAGAACACTATTTGCAATATGTGCTGAGGACAAAATGCACTTGCATCAGATGGATGTTACAACTGCTTATGTCCAAGGAGAATTACATGATGAAGTTTATATGGAACAGCCGAAACAACCTGGAATTGAGCATGGACAGAATAAGGTATGCAAACTTAATAAACCTTTATATGGACTTAAACAGTCGGGCCGTGAGTGGCACCTCAAGTTAGATGCATATTTAAAGGAAATTGGACTTACGCAATCAACTGCAGACGCCTGTTTATATACCAAAATTGAAAGTAATACCAAAGTTGTTGTCGTTGTGTATGTAGATGATTTGATGGTTGCATCTGATAATTTACCACTATTAACTGAAACTAAAATTTTGCTTGCGAAAAAGTTCGAAATGAAGGATTTAGGTGAAATTAATAATATTTTGGGCATCCAAGTAATAAGAAAAAATCCAACAGGAAGTGTTTACATTCACCAGAGGTATCATATTGAAAAGCTTATTGACAAGTTTGGAATGAAGGAAGCGAAATCATCACCTACACCAATAGACTCTAATCACTTACTAACTAAAGAATTATCTCCAAAATGTTTTTCAGATGAAGTTGAAATGGCAAAATATCCATATAGAGAGCTTGTAGGAAGTCTCATATATTTGGCAAACGCAACCAGGCCAGATATTGCTTTTGCCGCTAGTACCCTGAGCAAGTTTTGTGCGAATCCAGGAAAAGATCATTGGACTGCAGCGAAGCGTGTGGTGCGCTACTTAAAAGGCACTCTGGACTACAAAATCATATATGAAAAGTCAGATCAACCGCTTTATGGATATGTGGATTCAGACTGGGGTAGCGACCGCGATGATCGGAAGTCTTGTACCGGATATGTCACCATTCTAGCCAACGGTCCAATTAGTTGGAAATCCAGAAAGCAGAAATCCGTCGCCCTTTCTACAATGGAAGCGGAATACATGGCGCTTTCAGAGGTTACGAAGGAAATTGTGCACAGAAGGCTGATGCTGAAAGAATTAGAAGTTTATCATCTCATTAATGGTCCTACAACTATTCATTGTGATAATCAGAGTGCAATCAAGCTATCTAAGGACACAGTTCATCATGAGAGATCAAAGCACGTAGATATAAGGTACCATTATACTCGAGACATGCAGAAAGAAGGAAGAATTGAAATCAAATACGTGTCCACCAACAATATGGCTGCAGACTTTTTAACGAAAGGTTTATCTAAAGTAAAACATGAAAATTGTATAAATATTTTGAAATTTAATAATATTTGAGAAATTTGTAAATCAAGTTGATAAGGAGCGTGTTAAAAATGAATTATTATATAATCAACATGCTTTAACAAATACATTTAATACATAATGTTTATATACTTAACTTACATGCTTACATACAACTAATACAGTCAAACTTCTTTATAACGAACCCTCAAGGGGCCAAAAAATTGGTTCGTTATAGAGAAGTTTAAGGGAAAATTCGCTATAAGGAAAATTTCTTAAATTATTGAAAATATTATTTTTTTCACATAAGATAATAAGGCAATGTATGTTTATGTAAATGATGAACAAAAAACAGTTTTTTATTTTTATAAATATACATTTTTTTTTTAGTACAATTTTAATGAAATTGAAAGATATAATGCATAACGCAGGAACTATTCATTCTTGTTTCACAGTTATGGAAGCAGAACTTGGGCTGTTATTATAAGTGTTTTGTTTACGATTACAATAATCTTTCTTAGCCAAATATTTCGTTAACAGTTCACAACGAGAAATTTCGTTCTGATAGGTAATTAAGATTTTTAACATCAAAACTATTTTTCTCGATGATCGATTTCGACAAAAATCGTTTATTGAAAGCAATTCAATTTTTGAATTGTCGCCACACATTTCCTATTCTATCTTAATAGGTAGAGCGGCGCACTTACCAGCGAAGATCTTGTACAAAATCGGGAATTCCCTAATACCGAAATGATTTTATTTGCAGAAAGTTGTAAGAAAAACTTTGTTTCGTTCCATTTTTTTTAGGAGCGAGAAATTTCATACAAATTTTTAAAGAAATTTCGTTATAAAGAAACAGACATGAATATAGGTTCCAAGAATTATTTCTTTATAAAGAGAATTTCGTTATAGAGAAATTCGTTATATGGAGACACATTTGTATAAAATATTTTTTTAAGGGGACGGGGACAGAGTGGCAATTCGCAATATAAAGATATTCGTTATAGGGAAGTTCGTTATAAGGAAGTTTGACTGTACTACTTTAACATACATGCATTACATTTTCTATAAATACCCTAACTACATTTTTATATTCATGCTGTTTATAAATTACACTCTTGAATTAAACTACTTATACTTAAATTGAAATCGGCTCCGTGTTTTTCTTTCTATAAAGTTTTAACTTTTCAGAACATAATTTTAATACATCTTCTCTTGCATGTAGCCAGTAAAATCGCTGCCTTACCTTTTCCAGTGTCTTATTCACCCCCAAATGTCCTCCGGAAGCTCCCTCATGCATCTCTTGAAGAGCATTATTAACCTTGGAACGAGGTACGACTAGCTGCATCACATAAGATTTGCCGTCTGTGGATTACCACTTTCGTCTTAGTACTCCTTCTTGTACATGAAGTGAGTCCCATTGTGCCCAATACGCTTTAAGAGTTGGACTTCTATCGGAGATGTCACCCCATTCTGGTCCACGCAAGAATGGGTTCAATATCCAAGTCTTCTTGTTGGGCAGTCCTCAGTTCTTCGTTACTCCAACCGTAAATGGGATCAGCTCTTAGTCGGTGGATAGCAGCAACTTCCTTCTCTTCCTGACGTGTGCAGTGCTTGCAGTCCGGTTTGCATGGTCTCCGAGATAAGGCATCTGCATTTGAGTGCAACCTTCCTCTTCGATGTTGGATCTGGTAGTCGTATGTCTGCAATCTCTCGATCCACCTCGCCACTTGACCTTCTGGATTTTTGAAGTTCAGAGGCCAATTAAGTGCGCCATGGTCTGTTCGAAGAAGGAACTTCTGTCCATAGATGTACTTATGGAAGTGTTTTGTAGCCGATATTAGAGCTAGAAGTTCTCTTCTGGTCACACAGTAGTTTCTTTCTGGCTTTGAGAGTACCTTGCTGTAGTAGGCGACAACCTTCTCTTCTCCTTCGTGAACTTGTGAGAGTACGGCACCAATTCCCACGTTACTAGCGTCAGCGTCAATGATGAAAGGTTTCCCTGGTGTCGGATAGGCCAAAACTGGTGTATTGCATAGGCGCTGCTTAAGTTCCCGGAAGCTTTTCTCGCACTCGCTTGACCATTTGAACGGTTTGCCTTTCTCTGTTAACTGGTGCAAACTTTTCGCGATTCCAGCAAAATCCTTCACAAATCGTCGATAGTACGTGGCTAGACCAAGAAAGCTTCGGAGTTGATGTTTATCCTGTGGTGTTGGCCAATTCTTTACAGTGTCAACTTTTTCAGGATCAGTCTTCACTCCTTGGGAAGAGATGATATGTCCCAAGTATTTTACCTCAGACTTGAAAAATTCGCACTTGTCTGGATTCAATTTCAAGTTTGCTTCTCGAAGCCTCTGGAACATGGCCTTAAGGTTTCCACAATGCTCATCAAATGTCTTACCATATACGATGACATCGTCCAAATAGACTAGGCAAGATTTCCAAGTAAGTCCTTGTAAAACGCACTCCATCAAACGCTCAAATGTTGCCGGAGCGTTGCATAGTCCGAAAGGCATCACATTAAATTGCCACAGACCATTTCCTGTGGAGAAAGCCGTCTTCTCTCGATCTTCTGGATGGATTTCTACCTGCCAGTAGCCACTCTTCAAATCCAATGTTGAGAACCATTCAGCTCCTTCCATCGCATCCAGAGTATCACTGATTCTTGGCAGAGGGTAGCTGTCTTTCTTTGTCACATCGTTCAGCCTCCGATAGTCCACACAAAATCGAGTACTTCCGTCCTTCTTTTTGACGAGAACAACAGGGGATACCCAAGGACTTTTAGAGTTTTCGATTAGCCCATCTTTCTTCATGGTCGATATCATCTCTTCAACTTCGGCTTGTTTGGCTAATGGGAGACGTCTTGCTGGTTGTCGAATAGGTCTTGCGTCTCCTGTATCGATTCGATGCTGCACCAGTTGTGTTCGACCATACTGCCCACTGGGTGAAGAGAGTATATCACCGTACTCGTGAAGGAGGCTTCCAGCAACACTTAGCTGACGTTCAGTTAATTTGGATGACTTCAGAATTTTTGCCTTCATAGAGTTCACTTTCCCGGGGTCCACAGATTTGTGTGTGTCAGCTTCTGTGATAGTAGTTATTGCGGAAACAGATTCACACTTTCCAACTATTTCTCCTTTTCTTAGCTTAACTTCGTACGGTTTGATGTTAAGTATCCGTACGGGTACCATGTTGTTCTTTGGTGCCACAAGGGTCTTCCCTAGGATGATGTTTTGGGAAGACTGTTCAGAGTCTGGTTCCACCATTAGGTATCGATGGCTACCCAAATCACCTTTTATTTTCGTCCAAACGAACACTTCTGAGGAAGGTGGCAGGCATATATCTTCTTTTATGACAGTCCTGAGAGTTGATGAGTTTTCATTGCCGTAAACCATAGGAATCTCCACATTTCGGTACTTGAGAACTTGCTTCCCGATGTCGAGAATTACTCCATGCTCTTTCATAAAGTCGATTCCAACTATGCACTCGTCACATATATCTGCTACCAGAAATAGATGTGAAAACTCCAGTTCTGCCAAACGGATTGTAAGACGAACCTCCCCATACACTCTGGCTGCCTCTCCTGTTGCTGTTTTCAGATGGTAAGTGTTTGTGTTATGCAGCCATGTCATCTTCACCAAGTCCTTTCGAACAATGGAGGCAGTGGCACCGGTGTCGATCGTAGCCACTTGCTTCTTGCCATTTAGTGTTGCCTCCACAGTCAGACTTTTGTTGTTTCGTTTCATCTGTGAGACCTGGATGGTGGTTCTGGGGCCATCGATACCAGAAACCAGCTTCTGCCCCTCGAACTCGTTTCCCTGTTGAGAAACGGGGCGAGTAGGAGTTTTGACATTGTTGTTGTTAAAATTTCTGCTTCCACAATGTTGACATGCAGATCTTCTAGGTGGCAATCTGCACTGGCGTTGGAGATGTCCGGTTTTGTTGCAATTCCAGCATCGAGCAGGTCCATCGCGTTGGTTCCTTTGGAATGCTGTTCTCTGGCAAGAGCACTCTTCAATTTCTATTTCTCTTACCCGATGGACTCCTTGAGAAGCCTGTTCTGCTGCTTCCATAGTGAGGGCGAATGCTAGTGCTTCAGGAAGCGTGCGTTTGCCAGCAGTTCGAATTGCTCGCTGAAGGTTGATGTCAGATACAGCACGAACAAAGGCTTCTGTTGCGAATTGGTTGATGATTTCATCTCCTGCAGCTGGATATGCTAGGTGTGCCAACCGTTCGATGTCTGCTTGGAGTTGTTGCAGAGTTTCTCCTCTTTTCTGGACTCTGGAATTGAGTTGGACGCGGAAGACTTCTTGCATATGGCCATCTCCAAAACGTTTGTCAATGGCCTGAACGAGAGCACTGAAGTTGCCATTTTTATCTGCTGGTATGCTTTGTAACAGCTCAGCAGCAGGTCCTCTGAGGGCAAGCGTTAGAGCTATGCATTTGTCTTCCTCATCCCAGCCATTTGTTGCTGCGGCTGCCTCAAACTGCTTCTTGTAAATTGACCAAGAAGTTTGCCCATCGAAGGTTGGTGGATGCATCTCTTTTTTCTTTGGACAGTCGCCAGAACTTTCTCGAACCTTCATTTTCTTTACTTTATCTAATTCCTTTGTAATGGATTCGATTTTATCTTCGAACTTTGCTTCTATTGTCGATAATTGTTTATCTACAGTCGAAAATTGCTTATCGACACGCTCGTCAAGAGTAATAATTCTGTTGTCAAAAGCATCCAACTTACTTTCGAGCAGATTTGTCTGTTCTTGGAATTGTTGAAGAAGATTCCTCTCTTGTTTTTCTAGAAGATTCTTTTGTTCTTGGCTTTGTTGCTCTAAAAGATTCTTCTGCTCTTGACTTTGTTGTTCGAAACTTTCGAGAAGATTCTTTTCCTGACTATCAAATTTGGCAAGCAGCTGAGACAGCATGTTGGTCATGCCCGATGTACTTAATTGCTCTTGCTGTTCTTCCATTTCAATGTCGAATATAAACGTGTCCGGGTTTTTTCCACATCTTCTTAAATCTTCTTGCAGACGAATTATAAGATCATTCTTTGTTCCAGCAGTAGGAAGATCTCGCTTATTCAGTTCTGCCTTAAGTTCCACTAAATTTAAATCATTCAAAGATTTACCCATTGTCTCTTTTTTTTTCACTTTTCACACAATAACTGAGTGCACAGATAAAACAAGTTTTATTCCACTTCTAACACCAGTGTAATATTTTCTCAGGTTCGTTAATAAAACTTATTCACTTTATTCAAAACGTCCACTTATTTATTTTCGCAAAATAAAACACTTTACTTTTCTTACTACAAACAAAACGATTTATTATTCACCACTGAATTAATTCACAAACTTTACTTTTCACTTTTATTACAACCAACTTTATTCATTCACGATTAAAAACAAACTGTGTCGCTGCCGTTAAAACATGTGCCTTTTATACTTCTTTTCCAAACTCTGGAAATAAGGAGAACGTTCTGGTCTCTGCTTCCAGAGCTTTCCGTAGGGGAAATTTCCCAATAATTTCCCTTCCAAAAGCTTTTATTTGACAGCTGGTAAATCTGCTATAATCCGGCAGGTGGCGCTTCCTTCGTTTGAGAGTTGCTATAATTATAGCTAATAAGGGTATGTTTGCACTGCGACCGTAAGCTTTATTGTGTCCGTTTGTTTGCATTTCGGAGTCGTTATAGTTCAAATATGGAAAGTTATTACACTATTTTAAAGGCTCCCGACACGGAAAGCATTTTGGGTGCCTTATCTTGGCAAAGAACAGTCATCGAGAACAAAAGAATTTGTTTCTGTTTAGAAAATATGCGATGTGTATTGAACCTTTATGTAACGATAAAAACTTGTTTTGATCCTCTTTTTTTGTTTCCTCTTCTCCTCAATGACTGTACCTACGTATGTATGTATGTACATACATACATACCAATTCATTCTTTATTTTTTTCGGCAGTTTGTTTTTGTTCCCTTCTCACTCTCGTATATTGGCACTGCTGTGACGTGAGGAGAAGGAAGATAATTGCCTTCTCTCATGTAGTGAGGAAATAATGTATTTTTTTATCTTTCATCTGCTGTGAGTTGGGTGTGAAGCTATGATGAGGGAATAATACACTTCTTGCTTCAGTCGTCTGTAGCGCTAGTATCTTTTTCCTCAAGTAATACTACTATTAGATTTATATACAATGATACTATGCATATTCTCTAAAAATTAAACAAACCAAAAAAGAGTAACTGGTTTGTTAAATTAGATATAAGAGTTTATCAGCCTGTTTATATCTCGCACACTGAAAACAAAAGTGGCACTAAACAAAAAACCTAGTTTTCGAATACGGCCGTTTAAAGTTTTGGACTTACTTCAATGGTCGATAGCACTTTGAAAAAAGGTTTAAATATTATGTTACTTTGCCAAAACATAGTAACCCTGTTCCATGGTTTAGTCCCAAACAGTTTCAAACAGTTTCAGACCGCCAGATTTGGTGCGGACCAGTACAATTTTTCAAGTGTGGAACGACTTCGGACTAAATCTGGCGGTTTCAAACTGTTTGAAAGTCGGCAAGGAACAGACCTAGTTTCACTATCTTTTAATAAATTGGCATCTTAAGATGACAACAAAAATTAAGGGTACTTAAGAAATAAAGGGTTTTTTTAAAAAGTTCGGTATAGTGCTGGTTTTTTATTTTATTACCTTAAAGTGTTTTCTAATTTTATTATTATAATAATGACACTAATAAAAAAAAACAATGTTATGGATTTATTTATTTTTTCGATTAAGAAAAAGAAAGTATTGAAAGAGTGACTTTATACAAAAAGTGCCTATGTTAATTAATTTCACTGAACATAAAATCACTGTTATTTTGAGGAGAAAACCGACATTATAAAAAAAAGTGCCATTTTATCGATTCCCCATTGAGTGATTTACGTCAAACTTAAAAGTGACACTAGCAATCTCTTGTGGAAACTAGAAGAGGTATCAGAACGGGGATCTTCGCAAAAGATGCGTGGTATATATCTGAACCTGGATGTAGCTCTAACTCAAAAGTGAACATTTTTGTAGTGCCACTTTTGTTTTCAGTGTGCGATCTGTACACAAATTTTAAATTATTGAAAATATTTTATACAAATTTAATGGTAACATGGTAACTCACGTTACAAAAAGTCGGCAACTCACGTTATTTCACGTTTTTAATATAAAAATTTAGGGCTAAGCCTATTATAATCTTATTTTATTTAATGCTTATTACTTGTAGGATATTTTTCAATTCTAACTATAAAACTAGCGAACAATAGACAGAACGCGAGAAAAATTTTCCATTTTTCTATCTTCATGTCCACCTTCTCATGGAATCACCCAACGATCTTATTATACAATAAAAAAAAACACGGACCAGGATTCGTTTAAATTAAAAAAAAATATAAAAATAAAAATTGTATATTTTCTACGTGACCAACGTGCTATTTTCTGGGAACTGTCAAACACTTATTCGCAATCCACAACTTCAGGACGCATTCCACAAATCTGCGAATGAAAAATTCGCTTGAATTTAACCTCAAAATTTGTTAAGTCCCCTCTCACACGAAGAGACAAGTTGCTGGAGGTTTTTTGACGTTTTCTTTTAATCTCCTTAAAAATCTCTTGCACCTTTCATACGAGGAAACAAATCTCCAGGCAATTTTTGAAATTTCCTCTGAAAGTCTACTGGTTGAACATATACCTTAACCTAGATGTGAAAGGAAATGTCAAAAAATCTCTTCAAATCTTCGACCGGGGAGATTTTGTTCACCCCTTTTTCATCCTGCCCTTCTCACCATGGAACTGAAAGTTGCTGGCAACTCAGTTTTCTCGTGTGAGTACTTAGCACCCATTTTAATTGGTGACAATTCACGTTTGTTGGCGACCACTCATGTGAAAGAAATGTCAAAACTCGCGACCATTCGTAATTCGCAGTTCACTATTCGCAGCTCATATGAAAGGCAGTTTTCACAGGAGTGCGTCGTGAACTGTCATAAAAAATAATCCAGTAAAATTGGTGCTGAGCAAATTTTGTGGTTAAATTCGAATGAATTTTTCATTGGCAGATTTGTGGAATGTGTCCTGATTATGGATTTTGTGGATTGCGAACAAGTGTTTGACAGTTCGAACTCGTTGTGTAAACGATTATCTATAGGCGTGTTTTATTATCATTGGGATCTGGATCTGGATTAAGTTTTACACGTAATACAGAAACAAAATAATGGGAAATTTTATAAAAATGTTTTTGTAACTCGTGTTAAAAGAAGATCCAGATCCAGATCCCGATGATAAAAAAACACGCCTTATGTACGCAGAAAAAACTCACACTTCCGGAATTGGGTGCCAGCTATGTTTACAGAATACAGATACCGAAACCCCCCCATAACTAATTAAGCTTACGTTCCGTTTGATTTTAATTTATTCCAAATGGGACTTTTAATTTTGGTTCATGCCTTGAATAATACTGGTAGTAAATATGGTTCGGATATGAACTAGTTAGAATAAAATCCCATGAAGCCTGATTCACAATGCGACGAGGAAACGAGACGTGAGCGTGACGAGATCCCGTCGGTGCTGTCAAACGAATTTCAAACAATGAAAGTATATGAGTATATACACAATGAAGCGTTTTTCGTCTTCACGTCACGCCAAGAATTCGAAAAATTGAAAAAAAGACGCGACGAGACGACGATTTTATTTTTTGACAATTTATTTACATAATGGAAGTATTTTTTTAAAGAAAAAATACGATATTTTGAAATTAAAAGATTAAGTAATTCCTAATCTGTTGTCTTTAAAGCTTTTTTGGATAATTTTTATTATTTTTTATTTTTAACAAAAGAGTTTTCGTTGTAAAGAATCTCGCCGGATTGTGAATTGGGAAACGATTTTATAACTAGAAAAAGATGACAGCGAATCACGTCACGCTCTCGTCTCGTTTTCCCGTCGCATTGTGAATCAGGCTTGTGGATTCCATTAAAAAAAAACCCTCTGCTAAATATTTGACATTTATCTTTGTTTATTTACGTTTTCTTTTGTTTTTAGCATCCACTTGTCAGCATTCCGTTGACAGCTGAGCTCAAGGAAAACGTCAACATCACCAAAATCGAAAAATTACCAAACAAAAGTTCTGAACTACTCAAGGAAAAACAAGAAAATTATGAGTTTTTCACCGTGAAAAAACAACAAATTAATAAAAACTATCCACGGAAAATGGATAAATCAAGTGTTGTCAATCAATTCACAAACTATGTAGACCAACTTCGGACGCAGGAATGCAGGTAATACTTTTCTTTTGGGTTGAAAATTAAATAAGGCTGGTGCTTCCGGTGTGATGCTGCACAAAATTATTTCGTCATTGGATTTTGATTCTTTCTAATGATGAAGATTTTGTATCAACTCAACTTATCAAATTCCACTGTTTTATTTAGCCAAAAAGAGAAAATCAACTGCTTCCAACACATTGCCGAGTGCATCTTGTCACCGGCAATGATGGCCCACATCAACTACGCCACACATTGCAGCAATGCCACTAGTGTGTTGCTGCTGTTCTGCGAAGACCTGGATTCGGTCGTTCGGATGAGTGCCGAAGAAAATCTCTATCGCATATTTAGATCATTGGAAAAGACTCGAGTCAAACGCATTTCCATGGATTTGTATGGAGAAATAAAGAAGAACGGAAATCAGAGGTGAGTTTGTCTCAAAACAAATGTGCGATGTTAACAAAAATGTTTTGATTTCTAGATCGCTTCGAATTTGCTTGAAACTGTTTGCATACTATTCACCGCACATCAAGGAAAAGTACATTCCCTCGTATGCCTTGCGATTGCTTCCGTGCTTGCAAACAATTGCTCAACGGAAAGAGACACAACTTTGCGAGACGTTGTGCGAGTTTATAAAAAGCTTTGCCAAGAACATGCAGATGGGATTGAATGATAGCCAAACTTGTAAACTAATTGATGTGAGTATTACATTTTGTAGGTAGGTTAATTCTAAAGCATTTAGAACCACGATTTGGTTCACCCTAAAATGTCTAATTTTAATCACGCAACAATCTGAATCCGCACGTGGGATCCAACCAACTCTCGAATTCCTCTAGTAATGTCTAGAAAAACATGTTTTTTTGCCCTTTCTGTGGGTGATTTTGAAATTAGATTTTTCCTTATAGATAGATAGATAGATAGATAGATAGATAGATTGTGATTTTTTATTAGTTCTTTTCTTGTATGTTACATAATTTTTTTTTAACAAAATCAGTTTTGCATGGCATTGCCGTCTGCCTGATTTTTCCTTATAGCTGCTTTGTCTTCTATCGAACAAAAGATTTCCTCTGCCACATACCTTATTGATACCATATATCGGGACTATTCAATTCGATTTAAGTTTGCACCCAAGATTAACTGGTATAAAAGAGTCAGTAAAGCTTAAACATTTCAAAAGTAGGGACATGTTTTTTTTTTAAACTCAATAATACTTTCTTTTCTTATCCACACCAAAAACATTATAGATCCAAAATACCCTTTGAAAATATTTTAAAATACAAGCCGACCCTCAAGAACTAGGTACATCGCCGCGGAATGCACTTCATGCAATGTCATTTAAATTTCAATAACCTCCAAATGTATTCGAGGTTAAAAAAAGATAGATAATCGTTTCAATAATATAAAAATATAACTACGTTTTACTTTTCAACACAAAAACAAAGGTTGGTGGCTCAACTCTGGCTGCTACAATAGCGTGTATCTTTGGAGGGTAGAGTAGAAACTTTATAAGATATTACGGACAACAACGAACCATGTCCCCTTGTGGATATAAAGATGTGAGAACTGCGTACTGCGCCGCATCATCTCACTCGGATCACCGTGGATCCACTGCGCTCCCCAGGGTGTGGGTAGGTAGGTGAGGAAAGATATGGGGGGCCTCCTTGAACCATCCTGAATTCTGGATAAATCTAAAGATGTTCTTAAGTGTAAAGACAGAGACGTCGCTCAGTTCGTCGAAGAAGTATTCTCCTAGGGCTGCTTTCCTGTTTTTAGCTAGTCTTTTCTCTTGTTCCAGTGGCATAAGCACCGAGAAATCGGTTTGGTTCGGATCAAGAGAGGATCTGTTTTTGGCCAGCTCATCCGCCATTTTATTCCCATATTATATATCACAATATCCTAGGACCTATCTAAGGGTGACTTTTTTCGTTGCACCCAGTAAAGTTAACATATACCGGCAACGTTCTATCAGCTTTGACTGTATAGTGATTGAGGAAATGGCTTTGATTGCCGCCTGGCTGTCTATAAAGATGTCAATATATTTTCTTATTACTTCGCGTGGGGAGAGATGTTTTGCGGCTTCACAAACTGCAAGTACTTCCGCCTGGAATACGCTACAAAAATCTGGAAGCTTTATAAATCTACTAATAGGTAAGTTATCTGAGTAGATACCTGACCCAACCCCCTCTAAAGTCTTGGAACCGTCAGTAAGGACCAAAACATGGTTTTCATTTATGACCCGGTTTTCATTCCTGAGTTCCCTGGTTGGGATATCTGTTATGGCAACTGGGTTGAAATCAATGTGCGGTGTAACGTAGTGTGTCTGAATGTCTATGTCTGTGAGCTTCACAAAAGTTCTATGACCGTAGTAGCTCCTTTTCCAATTATTGCACTGCTGAAGTCTTAAAGCACTTTTGGCCCCCAGCTCTTTCGTAAACAGATCGAGCGGGGCTAGTGAAAGGAATGTTTCTAGGGCTGCCGTTGGTGTGGTTCTAATCGGACTGGTAGTGCCAATACATGCAAGTCTTTGAATTTTAGTCATGGTTTTTAGATTGGTTTCCTTCTCCAAGACTGGCCACCAGACCAAGCATGCGTACGTTGAAATTGGCCTCATTATGGCTGTGTACATCCAAGCATGCGTACGTTGAAATTGGCCTCATTATGGCTGTGTACATCCAATGAATGGTTCCAAAAATTCGACTACAAGTGTTAAATGCAATTGATGCTTTTTTCTCTCTTTCTTTAATATTTTCTTTCCAGTTCAGTTTACGGTCAAGTACAACACCAAGATATTTGGCGGTACCCGAGACATGAAGCGGAGTTCCGTTAATTGTTGGCGGGTTTGAAAAATAAAATAAATAAATTGGGTGGCGCAACAGTGACTTACAACTCTCAACCATTCCTGTGTGCGTGTTGTTGGCAGGAATGAAAGGGACCTACAGTTTTTTGCCGAGTCCGAACGGCTAAGTGAGAAGCACTTTTTCATGACAGATATACTCTTGGAGGATTTGTCAGTTGGCGGGTTTATGTTGGGAATATTATTTTTCCTTGTTAACAACACCATTTCTGTCTTAAGTGCGTTAACGTTAAGTCTACAACTATTGGAACAATTACTGAGCTTGTCGAGGGCTGTTTGAAGGTGATCGCATAGAGTTGGGAAAAATTTGCCCGAGGCAATTAACACAATGTCATGGGCGTACTAGCTACCACAAAGTTTCGCCCCCTAGCCAAGTCGACTAACCTGAGTCCGTTATTGGAAGTGGTGTCGTTCAGGCTTTATCTTCTTGTGCCACCAAAGATGTGTTCTCTTCCTAGTTTGGCATTAAAATCACCCAAGAGAATCTTAATGTCCTAGCTAGCTAGGGCATTGTTAATATGTCTTGTCCAGGAGCACGTTCAACTCGTTTTTGGTGTCATCATTTTTCTTCTCTGCGCATTTGAGATTGATTTTGCCGAATATAGCCTTGATGCGAATTGTCGTGAGGCGCTCGTTCACATAGTTGAAGCTCAAAACTTCTGGCCTAAGTCTGCCTCTTACGACGAATCCAAGCCCAATGCCTTTGTTGTCGATTACAGTCGCCGTAGTAGATATAACATTTCTTTCATTTCTCTTTTGCGCGGCCTATTTAGCCTCCGCTAAATGTTCGGATGCAGAGAGACAAAACATTCCACGTGCAGATCCGAAGTTCGTTGTGCTAATTTCGTTTGCTAGGTTCGTCAACAGTCAATCCGCCCGTATCCGAGTTTATTCGCAACTAAATATCTTTACGTGGTCGGAAATTCACCCCGATGCACAGTAGTGAATCAAATTCAAATCTGAAAAAAAAATTGACAATTGCGATAGGCAGTACCACTGAATTCAGCAAATCATTACACCCCGACTCCACAGGAGATAATTTCTATCAGGGTGCTTCACCTCTTGTTAGGATGTCAGAGATCTCTTTGCAATTATATCATGAGATCCTTGACATGAATTTTAACAGATGAAGATGTTTTGCTTGGTGTCTAACTTGTTGTCTCGTATTTCTATTCATTTCCAGTGGTAGCAGTTTCTTCTTCGGCAAACGGAAATATATAGGTATTTTGTATTTTTGGAAACTAAAATTTAAGTGTTGTGCCTGCACTGGTTATTATCTGTAATAAAAAAAAGGTCCGATCTAAAATAAACACTATTTTAAGTTAATTCATAAATATAAATTCATGGCTCTTTATTGAAGAAAAAAAAGGTCTTTATTCGATGAGAGCGAAAAATGGACTGTGTCAAGACAAATGTCAAAATTTATTTTGTGCAGAGTTTAAACTGGTAGGGTTGCCGCCTGAACATTCCGCCCACCAAATTATTGGTAAATTAATTTTCAGGATACTGCTGCAATGGAAGTTTGCACAGCTTGTGTACCGCTCTATTGATATGGCCAGTTGTAGTTTTGACTCTCACAGTTCGTACAAGTTGATCAGATCCGAGGAAAACTTCAGAAACTCTACCCAAATTCCAATGTAGTGGTGGACGATTTTCATCTCTTATAAGCACCATGTCCCCAATTTGCAAGGATTCCTGGGGTGATTGCCATTTAGATCGTAAATAAAGTGTTGATAAATACTCCTGCGACCAACGCTTCCAAAAATGTTGAATGCATTGTTGAATTAGTTGCCATCTTGAGAGCCGGTTGAGATTTGTTTCAATATAGTCTGGTTCGGGTATAGCCATTAACGATTCACCTATTAAAAAATGTGCTGGAGTTAATGGCTGTAGGTCATTGGGATCAGAAGATTGTGGTGTAAGCGGTCGAGAATTTAAACAAGCCTCAATCTGAACGAGTAGTGTGTTAAACTCTTCGAATGTAAAAGTGTGCGTTTTGAGTACACGACGTAAGTGATGTTTAGTAGATTTGATTCCAGCTTCCCATAAGCCACCTTGATGAGGGGAGCCTGCAGCAATAAATCTCCATTCCATCCCTTCGTTTTTGAAAAATGTTTGTATTTCATCTTTGGTTTTTGTAGTTAAAAGTAATTTAAACAGGTCTTTGAGTTCTCCTTTTGCGCCAACGAAATTGGTGGCATTGTCACTGTATATGCGTGAGCAGCGTCCACGTCGTGAGATAAAGCGCCGAAGTGCAGCTAAAAATGCTGAGGTTGTAAGCTCACTCACAAGCTCAAGATGTACCGCCTTTGTTGTGAGGCATACAAACAAAGCAATATATGCCTTCGTTGTTCTAGCACCTCTTCCCTTTGATCGTAGAATGGTAAATGGACCACCGTAGTCGATTCCGCAAATCTTAAATGCTCTGTTTTGCCGTATTCGATCCTCCGGTAAGTCTGCCATCAGTTGGTACGCTTTAGGAGGTTTTACATGAAAACAGTCAATACACGTGCGCGTTATTTTTCGGGCTAAATTTCTCCCATTTAGAGGCCAAAATTTTAGTCTAATCGATGCAAGAAGAGATTGAGGTCCGGCGTGAAGTAATCTTTTATGCTCTGCATCAAAAAGTAATAACGTAAACCGATCGTTTGATGGTAGTAATATGGGATGTCGACCGGGTACTCTACCGCCCACCCTGAGGACATCATGGTCATTCAAATATAAACTTAGTGATTTGAATTTTTTACTGACGCTGCGATTTGCTTTCAACTGTTCGAATTCAGATGCAAAATGTTTAGCCTGGACATATTTTACGAGAACGGTACGCGATGACTCCAGCTCTGCCTGCGATAAGTTTAAGGACGAATAGGGTTTTTTGAAAATTCTTCGATCGATATACCGCCGGATATATGCGAGAACGTAAATGATGCGTGAGTAGTCCGAGAATTTATTAATTAGCAAATCGAGAATCGAGAAATGATCCACTGCTACATGAACGAGAAATTGTTTCGTCGATCGGAGTTCTTCATTAACTATGTGATGGTTATCGAAATCTGAACAATTATTTACATAGGCCGAGTAGTCAAAGGTCGAGTCGAGAAGAAACTTGGGCCCATGCCACCATAATGAATTTGTCGCGAGGTTAGTTGAATCATTTGGACGAGTAAGTAAATCGGATGGGTTCTGGTCAGTTGAGATGTGGTGCCAAGTTGATGGACTGCAAGTAGCTACGAGTTCGTTAACTCTATTTGAAACGAATGTTTTCCAACGACTAGTATCACCAGATATCCACGCGATTGTAGAATCAGACCAGCAAATAATGTCATCAATAGCCAAGTTCAAACACCCCTTTACATTTTTTATTAACAACGCGAGTAAATGTGCACCACAAAGTTCGAGACGTGGTAATGAGGGACGTTTGATTGGTGCCACACGAGATTTAGAACAAAGCAAATGAGACGAGACGAGTCCATTATGGTTAAAAGCCCGGACATAGACACAGGCACCGTAAGCTTGTTCACTGGCATCACTAAAGCCATGTATTTCGAGTCGAGACAAAATTGAAAAGTCTTTAACGTGACGAGGAATAACACAATTCGAAGAATATGAAAGCATCTGTTGGTATGAGGTCCATTGATTTGACAAATCCTCGGATAAGGGCTCATCCCATGAGCATTTCTCTTTCCAAAGTTTTTGCATAAGTAATTTGGCATTTATAACTGTAGGACCAAGCAAACCTAACGGGTCGAAGAGCTTCGAGATTTCTGATAACACGATTCGTTTCGATGGATTACGTGACGATTGAGAAGTGAAATGTGTCTCTTGAAGGATGCCATCTAAGACCCAGAGTTTTAATCTCCTCATCCAAATTGAACTCCACATCTGATAATTCACGATCTTCTGGTGGTATAACATTCAACACCTTATGAGAATTAGAGACCCATTTCCGAAGATTAAAACCACCCTGCGCAAGAAGATCCTTTAGCTCTCGATGTATGAGAACTGCCTGTTCTATTGTTGTACACCCAGTTAACACATCATCTATATAAAAATCATTTAGCAATACGCGTTTAGCCAAAGGAAATGAGGTTGAGTCTTCAGCTAGCTTAACGAGACATCGAGTAGATAAATGGGGAGAACAACTAAGACCGTATGTTATTGTATTCATCTCATAAACATCCACGGGTTCAGATGAATTCACTCTCCAAAGAATCCTCTGATAAGGGCGATCCTCTGGTCTCACTAGAACCTGGCGAAACATTTTTTCAATGTCAGCCATTAAAACGATATTGTGAGTACGAAAACGAAGTATGATATTGAATAAAGGATCTTGACATGGACGTCCTACCATCAAGGTGTCGTTTAAGGATAACCCTGTTGTTGTCTTTGACGACCCGTCAAATACCACCCTAAGCTTAGTTGTAGTACTTGATAATTTCCAAACCCCGTGATGTGGTAGGTAGAAAGCGTCTTTTAAATTATTATCATCGAGCTTTCCGATTCGAGTCATGTGTCCGAGAGATATATATTCTTGCATAAATTTATTGTATTCAAATTGTAAGTTCGAGTCGTGATTAAGTTTTCTTTCTAAATAAGATAGTCGTTTGAGTGCTTGCTCCTTGGAGCTGCCAAGTTTTGCAGACTTATCATTAAAAGGAAGAGCTACTATGAACCTGCCATCCAAGTTACGAGTCGTGTTTTCGAGAAAATGTTGTTCGCAAGAGCTCTCTTCTAATGATAAGGATTTTCTAGTTTCGAGATTGAAATCTTCTTCCCAAAATTTTAACAGTCGATTGTCGAGATCTTCATTAGAAACGGTCAAAAAACAACTGGGAGTAACATTTCGAGTCTGATTAATGCTGCATCTTCCGGTTACAAGCCAGCCAAATGAAGAATTTTGTAAAACCAGCCTACCAACCCCTAGGTCTAATCGCTCTGGTTTAAGGACATCGTAGAAGAACTCAGCTCCAAGCAACAAATCTATCGAATCGGGAACATTGAAATAGGGGTCAGCTAGTACACAATGGTTTGGGATGATAAGATGGTCGATATCTATTTTAATTTGTGGAACTTCACTAGTGATACGATCTATTACTAGGAATTCGATATTATTAATAAATAGTAGGGTCGCTTAGCAAGAAAATCTGTTTTTGCCGGACAAAAGCACCAAATTTTTTGTAGGTACTACTTAGGTCCATAGCTTGAGATTTAGGGTAGGACCCATCTCGGCGGTCAGCCATCTTGGATTTTATAGCCGCCATTTTGAAATTTAGGTATATTATCAATATCTCGGCTTCTAAATCACTTAGGATCCCAAACTTGGTGTCTAGTTATATATTTTTGGGGTCAGGGAATACGACCACATACTTTTCAAATGTTAAAGTTTGCAAATATACGAAGGGGGCATGGGGGTCATGACCCCCTTGCTCGAAGACAATCATAATATTATACTTAGGGTCGGATAATGTATATACACAAGTTTAAAATGTATCTGACTAAACTTATCCAAGGAGGGAAATGGGGGGTCATGACACCCCCCCCCCCCCTCAGAGCCCAGGAAAAAGTATAAATAAAAAACAAATTTCATTTAAACACAGAAGTGCAAAAACTGACGCGACCTATGGCTAGCCCAAATTATTTCATAACCGTAATGTTACCTTTTATGAGACCATGGTAATATTATTTATTCGCGAAGACTGTATGTTTTGTCGTATCGAGTTTTTTTGAAAGGAAAATGAATAAGTTAAATGCAAATACAATTTAAAATATCATATAGATGAACATAAATCAAATTTAAAATTTAATTTCTTTGTCAGCTGTTTTAAGCAATATCTATGTTTTGGTTAGTTGTCTAAGTGCGACCATTTACGCAAGATATTTCTAAGTCCTCTATTACACGATGATTCTTTCCCTCTTACTCTTTTCAAACATAATGAAGAATGGCTGTAGTAGGTGTATGGTTGGTACTGTTGACGCGGACGTGGTGGTAATCCTCATTGGCAAGTTCCATCACCTGATGAACTTGTGCACAAATTTAAAGATTTCTGTTGCCTTTGGTACGGGCAGATCATTTAATTATATAGACATCAATGCTATTAAAAACTGGGCGTACAAAAATCCTTGGCCTCCCCGTATTTCACAGTTTTACGGGTTGCGATACAACACCTTCATTTTTCGGACGAGGCAAGAAATCTGCGTGGAATTGTTATCATGAGGTGACATTTACCTTAACATGCAAAGCATTACATCCCTACACAGAGCTTGATGGTGAACATTTAAAAGGCTAGAACGCTTCACGGTAATATTATATGATAAATACAGTAATTCGGACAGTGTGAATGATGTCAGCAACGAGCTGTTTTGTCAGAAGACTAAGACAATGGAGAAACTTCCACCAACAAAAGATGCACTACTTCAACACTCAAAGCGGGCTGTATAAATCAGGCAGGAGTATGGTGTACCAGTGAACACATTCAACAGTGTGCTCCTAGTCCGGAAGGCTGGGGCTGGACTCAGAAAGAAGAAGGTGGATCATGGGTTCCTGTATGGAACACATTACTTATAGCTTCAAAGGCTTGTACTGAATTGGTGAAATGTAATTGTAAGAGTCAAAAAGGATACACTGGTAGATATGCTTGCAAAGCTGCTCGTTGGAATTGTACTGATCTTTGTAAATGTCAATGCTTGAAGACGACATAAGCAATCCATATATGTACCTAGATATATGCAATTCAACATATTTCATATGTGATTTCTCTTGTATTTAAATTTTATATATTAATATGTATGTACATGTAATAAATAAATAAACACAACAGCTCGTGGAGAACCAGGGCCTAGTGACTTACAACTCACAACCATTCCTGTGTGCGTGTAGTTGGCAGGAATAGAGGGAACCTACAGGTTTTTGCCGAGTCCGAACGGCTAAATGGGAAGCACTTTTTCATGACAAGTATACTCTTGGAGGTTTTGTCAGTTCCTCGCAAGAGGCAGAACCTCGGATAAAACATTTCTGTTTTTAGGTGGCAGGGCTGGAAATCGAACCCACACCTTCGGCATGACAGTCCTACGCACTAACCATCATGCCACGAGGTACTACATGTACATGTATGTATGTACATGTACATATATCTTATTTCATTTTCAACCTTATATCTTAGAAGTTAATATTTTTGTCCCTCGATTTAATAATTGGATAGTCTGTTATTAATATATACTTATACAACCTAACTTAAATGTATTTGCATTTAACTTATTCATTTTTCTTCCAGAAAAACTCGATACGACAAAACATACAGTCTTCGCGAATAATATTACCATGGTCACATAAAAGGTAACATTTCGGTTATGAAATAATTTGGGCTAGCCATACGTCGCGTCAGTTTTTGCACTTCTGTGTGTTTAAATGAAATTTGTTTTTTATTTATACTTTTTCCTGGGCTTTGAAAGGGGGGGGGACGTCATGACCCCCCATTTCCCTCCTTGGATAAGTTTAGTCACATACATTTTAAACTTATGTATATACATTATCCGACCCTAAGTACACGGAAAGAATTCTTGGATCATATCACGAAAAATGAGCTGCAAATTACGAAAAATGAATCCCGATTTATACCTTGGCTCCGGATTTCGTAATTTACGACTATTTGTTTGCAATTTGCAAAACTGAGCAAAATGAAGATATTGATACTCAAAAATCGTAAATCAACCCTCTTTAAGTATCAATTATGCTATCGAGAGAAAAAAAATTGCGAACAACAAATCGCAGATCCAAATATTCCTCAATTGCACTATTTGTAAATTTGCAAAAAAGATTTGTGATCACCACTTTTATTTCGTGATATTGCCACTTGGCCCTTGCTCTACCCTTCATTTTGCAGGTATACACATTTAATTTAATTTATTTGAAATAAATACTTTACGCTTGACTCTACTTGGATTTGAACTCGCAACCCTCCAGTTGCGGAACGAGCATGCAACCACCAGGCCAATTTGCATTACAGATCGTTGGTGTCACACATTGATGATGAGATACCTGCCATATTGTGGTGCTCTATCTCTTCGAGAAGTAAATTGCGACAAGAAAGTCGTGATTTAGGATTTTTTTGTTGGTGATTTGCGACTATTCTCATGTAGTTGCAAATTGCGACAGAAAAAACGTAAATCAGTGATTGTGCATAATGTAGGTTACTAAATTTTTATCGCAAATCAATATTTTCAAATGCTGTTTGTGAAATTATGCTTTTGGAGAGTAAATTATGCCAAAAAAGTTGTATTTTGCTATGAAAAGTACAAGCTTAAATCATGGATTTTAATTGCAAATCACGAAGAAACAAATTTTGTAAATTGCTACGTTTTGAATGTTAAATTAGCAGTTTTTGTATTAATTTGGGAATAAAATGCCTTGATTTATGAATAAAACATGATTCGTAAATTGCAACTGCAAATTTTTCAATTGTTGATTTTTCAATTCTCTCCGTGTATAAATATGATTGTCTTCGAGCAAGGGGATCATGACCCCCATGCCCCCTTCGTATATTTGCAAACTTTAACATTTGAAAAGTTTGTGGTTGTATTCCCTGACCCCAAAAATGTATACCTAGACACCAAGTTTGGGATCCTAAGTGATTTAGAAGCCGACATATTGATAATATACCTAAATTTCAAAATGGCGGCTATAAAATCCAAGATGGCTGACCGCCGAGATGGGTCCTACCCTAAATCTCAAGCTATTGACCTAAGTAGTACCTACAAAAAATTTGGTGCTTTTGTCCGGCAAAAACACATCATCTCGAAATTTGACGCTAAGCGACCCCACTAAAAGTCGAGCGCACGGGAACGTACAATCAGGTTTGATTTTTTGTTAATAGGCTTGGCAGACTGCCCAATGCCTTCAATCGAGAACGTGACATTTTGGGTGGGTAAACCTAGTTTCGTGATGAGTGATTTTGAAGCGAAATTGCTTTGCGAACCCGAGTCTAATAATGCACGATGAGCGTGAGGTGTACCCTGACTGTCATATACTAAAACGATAGCCGTAGATAAAAATACGTAATCTCGAGACGCTACAGTCAATGTGCTTGTGGCTGTAATGGTTTTTGATTCCTCAACATTCACTTTTTTAGTTTCATCAATTGGTGGGGTCGAATTTGATGGTAAGGGCGCTTGCGAAAAACATAACAGGCTGCTGTGTCGTTTGCCGCAATGTTTGCAATTTCTTGACCTACATATGTTTGCGCTGTGTGATGCCCTAAGGCAATTAAAGCAGAGGTTCAGTTTCTTAACGTGCAAAGTTCGTTCATCGATCGAGCATGATAGGAATTTAGGACAAAAGTAAATTGCGTGAAATTCATTGCAACCTATTTTGCATTTCTCTGATTGGGCGACTAATGTTTTGGTTACCGCTTGCTTTTGATTGTAACCACGAAAGGACGAACTCGATGGAACAGAAGAGAGGTTTTTTCGGATGATAGGCTCCTGACATGATTCCAAAGTAATGCAGTGTTTTTCCAAGAAAGTTAAGAATACGTTCCAATCATAGTCTTTATCCCCATTTTCGTGAGCCCACAAACGCTTTGTATCAGAATCTAATTTTTGCAATACTATGTGAACTAACCAGGCATCACGGCCATCAACCTTCAGTGATTTTAAAGCTCTAACAACTTCATCAGATGTATCATACAAGCGACGAATAGCAACCGCGTTTCCTGTCTCTTTAATAATAGGCTGATCTAGGAAACGTTGAATATGTTTTGACACGATTGGAATTTTCTTACTATAACGTTGCTTAAGCTTTTCCCAAGCCTCATCATAGTTTGCCTCCGTAACTGTTGTATGTTTTAAAATACCTGCTGCGTCTTCCCTAACCAAACTCATTAAATACTGGAACTTCTTAACCTTTGAGAGTCTTTCATTTTGGTGTACTAGGCTTACGTATAAGTCATGAAAGGATATCCAATCTTCGTATTTTCCAGTAAAAAAAGGAATATGTAATGCAGGAAGTTTATGTTCTCTATCGTGCTGAGTTGTATTTGTCAATTGTAAGACCGATTCATTAAAATGTTCAAGAATTCTATTTTGTTGTTCTACAACTCTTGAGAATTGACCGTTCGAGTCGAGAATAGTATTGTTCGGCGCGGAAGTGTTGTTGGGTGAGGATGACGTGAACTGAACCGAGTTCAGAGTGTTTTGACGAGTCAATAAATTTGTTTTAAGCTCAAATAGCTTTGCCTCAAAATTCTCTTCGTGATTAAAGTCATCCGAGATAGTAGGATTGCCATCTGTAAGGACAATTTTCGATTGAATATCTTCGTACTTTCTTTTGTTATCGGCTACTTGTTCTAAATGAACATCAATTTCTTCTTTAGAAATTATTCGCGAATCTTTATCTGCTTGCGCGAGTGTATTTAATAAAAGGGTAACCTTTCGCAAGATCTGCCCTCTTTGTTGACGTAGGTTAGGTAGCGCCTCCATCGAAAGTATAAATATATATAATTTGATTTCAACGATATGTATTTACATGAACCAAACGTATTGCTTACGTTTCATGTGATAGGTATGCATATATTGTATATCCAATATATTTATGGTACAGTGGTGGTCCAGTATAACGAATGCCGATATAACGAATGCTCGATATTACGAACACTTTTTTCCAGCCCATTAGGTATTCTATATAACGAACAAATAACGAATTTCATAAAATAAAACCAAAAATGTTTTAAAATAATTAATTTTTCTGTTACGGACATGAATTCAAAGAAGGAATTTGAGTAAATTAACTCTTAATTTTGGATGAATTAATGTTATGTCTCCTTAAAATGTGAGCTTTGGTTTGCAGTGCTCAATTTATTCTTTCATCTTTTCTTATTTGAACCACTAAATTGCTCAAATTTTAATTTTTGTTACGGATTTGGGGATAAAACTCGGTTGTATTAGAAAATGATACCAGATAAAGTGTTAAAAAACAAAAAAAAAGCTACTTTTTTGTTAAATAAACGTATTCAATATAACAAATTTTCGATATAACGAATGGACCTTGGACACTATATCATTCGTTATACTGGACCACCACTGTATTTTAAAGTGCTACAACACTCACTTACGCACAAGAGATAAATACACTTGTCTCTTTTATATTCTCTTAATTTTTTTAAAATTTATTTTCATGTAAAGAGAGCACAACAACTGTTAACACATTTGTATATAATGAAACTGTTCACTGTAATTTGCACCCGTTAGTTTTTATTTTATGATTCCAATTTTACACAGTTATTTCAAGAAATATTTTTCCTCTTTTTTGTTTCTATGAAATGACTCACAATGCGACACCAAATTAAAGTTTTCTGTTTTTTTTTTTTAATATTTGTATCTGTACCGATTAAATCCTCACCACCAAACGAATAACACCACCGAGACCGAGGAGCGACTTATATTGTTCTTCCGTTGCGTTTTAGGTACCACGAGCGACCGCGACGATGACGAGACGAGATGAATTATTGTTTTTTTTTTTTATTACAGAGATCCGCGAGAAGTGACCAAAAATGTGCCTGCACTGGTTATTATCTGTAATAAAAAAAGGTCCGATCTAAAATAAACACTATTTTAAGTTAATTCATAAATATAAATTCATGGCTCTTTATTGAAGTTCAAAAAAAAAGGTCTTTATTCGATGAGAGCGAAAAATGGACTGTGTCAAGACAAATGTCAAAATTTATTTTGTGCAGAGTTTAAACTGGTAGGGTTGCCGCCTGAACAAGTGTCATAATTGTCCCAGTGCGTTTTTATTAAAAAAAAATAAAAAAGGGCATTGCCCTGTTCCCTAGGTAGTTTCTGAAACTGTTTGAAACTCAGTAGGGAAAACAACTAATGTAAGATATGTACTTATAAATATCTGAAATTTAGCTGGAGAGAAATTATTTCCTGTGGAGTCGGGGTGTTAAGTGTTCCTAATTTCATTAATTAGCATCAATAATTGGCGTGGGGAATGATTTTTGTCGCTAAAATTCAACAAACAGACCATTATGAGGTTGCAGGACCCCCAACCTGGGAGACCAGGCCCTTAGTATGAATCCGAGGGCGGGGAGCCAGATTAATCCCTCCTTATAGGCCCCAGCTCCGAGTATGTCGTTATAGCCCGTATAAGGTGTTTACTAAGTAGTTTGACCTTACTGGAAGTATAGACCCAAAGCTGCCGCCATGATGAAAGAAGACAGAAGTGCCTTAGTGGTAACACTCCTCCCCCCTCTCTCGATTCTTTTCTCATGTTATAGATTTTTTAATAAGTGCATTCGAGCTATACAATTAAATCATAAAAATAACAACTATCAGCCCTCTTACATCAAAAACTGTTGTTGTCAGCAAATTCATCTCTTAAATTCCGCCAACCATAAACCTTTCATTTTGAGGTTGAGCTCAGTTTGGATTGAGTTTTTTTTTTAATCAGTAACAAACTAACATTTATGCATCAACTTTCTTTGTTTTCATATTTTAAACTGGCTCTAGGAGTATTGGAACAAAAAATTGTATACATACATAACTCTTAGCCTGTCTATCAACAGCCAACATTGAACTTTGTATTCCTTTTTAGAGTCAACCTGAGCTGACATGACAGCATTTCCATCAACATCCATGTTTCCTATATGCATACATTTTTCAATTTATTAAAACACTCTAACGCATCGCTGACTTGCCCCAGCCATCATCATAGCCATTGATATGCCATTCCTGATGAACTAATCCGTGATCTAAACAGAATTGTTTAAAATATACCCAGAGTTAGTGACGTCTACCCTTTTTCATTTTTTCCCTCAAAAGTAGATGGTATTGGGTATTAGCCAAGTTAAAAATAAAAATAAGCCCTCTTGTATTTTTATTCAAAGCAAAAGAAAAAAAACCCTTTTACCTTTACACGTTGTTGATTTTGATTTTTTATTTTTATATGCTTTTGCAGGTTTTCATAGCTAACTTTGGATCGGAATGTGCTGTAAAGCGTCGCTGCTCCTCGCAAAATTGCATCAGCTTAATTGAGAACTCTCGGAATAGGAGCCTGATGGCGAAACACGCCCTAAATAAAGCAATCGGTGAGTTGTTTCTTCTAAACAAAATGCCTCCCTCCTGTAGAATATTTTATTTATGTTGTTTTATTTATTATTCAATGCCTCGTGATAATTTCAAATGCAAATCAACAATTCATATCCAACTGGTGATGTTCTGAATATATTTTGTATGCCTTTATAAAAAACATAAATGCAACAAAAAAAAAAAATTACACTGCGCCAGGGAAATTAGAGTAGGAAGCTCCAGCTCCTGGATGACAACAGGCAGCCTACATTTTTATCAGAAGCGTTGGTGTTGTTGTTTATTTTTTGTTTTTTTTTTTCAAACATTCGTGTTGGGTAAACATGGGATTTTATTTAAAGGCTGCTGTTTTGTTACTTTAATTAACAAACTGTCAGAAAAAAAGTGGGATAGCTGATCTATGATGGCGACGACGATGCCAATGACAACGACGACGGTAGAGTTGACTAAAATTTTAGTATAGGTATGAGTAAAGGGAGTTCAATTATTCATTGGAAATAAAGCTTTCAAAGCAACAATTCAATGTTGATTGCATTTATTTCACAAGGCTGGATATACAATTTGATTTAAATTTAGAGGCGAAAATTGGAGGTTTTCAACAATAAAAAACATTTTTTGGATGGTTATGACTCACGAGTATAAAAAATGCAGTTAAATTTTTATTAAATTATGTTTTATTCTGATACTATGCAGGTATTTTATTTTCATTTAGTTTTAAATAAAAGGGGGTCATTCATACTTATTCTTGTGGTTTATTTTCAATCTATAAAAAAGTTAATCATTAAAAAGTGTTCGGTAATGTTATGTTACTATCTCCGATCAAGTCATAAATTAATAGGGACATAAGCTGTAAGATATTACTGTCAAACATTTTAGAACTCAGGAAAACAGTGCTACATTTAATGCAAAAATATTCGAACTCATTATTGAGAATATTTAAAAAGGAGGTAATAAGCCCGAAATTTAGTTTTCCGGCTGTTTTTAAATGCTTCCAGACAAACTGAATGGTTTAGCCGATTAATATAAGATTTGGCACTAAGTGAGAGGTTAACAATCCTTGTCATGTAACACAAAAAAAAAATGGGGTTTGGGGCAAAAACTTCTAAATATGATAAGAAATAGTTAAGTTTGAATTACTGTATTTATCTCTGTTAATTTTAAATAAAATCTACCTTTTGAACATACGCCATATTTAAGATTCAGCCTCTCTTTTTACTTGCAATATAGGTACTTAGGGCAAGTTTTGGATTCGTGCAAAAAAAAATTTCGACATAACAATCAAACATGACATTACGATGATAGATAACACGAAAAAAGTGGGTGGCACAATTCTGTCTGTCTGTCTGTCTGTCCGTACCTCAACCTACAGCCTAAACCACTGAAGCGATTTTCTTCAGATTTTGAACTTAAGGTTTTTTTTGTAACTCTCCAGATGGGAAATTGAAATTTTTGTTTTAGCTCAAAAAATAACGGTACTTGCCATGCAACCGTTAAGGAAAAGCTTATTTATCTCAAGAACGGCTCCAACGATTTTGATAAAAAAAAAATCAGTGTATTATTGTAAATATGATATACCTTTTAGTAAGAAAAAAAAAATCACCAAAAACATTTATTAACGGTACCTGCCTTATAACGGTTTTTTCTCATTAACCGCTCATCCGATTTCAATGAAATTTTTTGCACAAAAGCTTTGTTAGAATATAAATAATACTGTATACCAAAATTTTTGAGAAAATAAATTTTGGATTTTTAAAAAAGATTAAATTTTTTTTTTGAAAATTCAATAGTTAAAAAAACGGGTTGATGAATTGTTTTGAAATTTTAGTTTTAAATGTATATTAATATATACTCAAAATTGGCATACCAAATTTTTTTTTGAAAAATGTTACAAAAATTTTTTATATACAAAATTAATTTTTAAGAAAACGGCTCCAACGTTTTTAAATTTTTTTTTTGCATATATTCATATTTTTTCAAGTAATCAAATGGCATACTTTTTTTGAGCTCTAAGTTATTTATCAGGCTGTTTATACAATTAAAAGAAGGATTTAAATGCTTTTTATACTTTTTCTATAATTACTTGAATATTTTTTAAAGTCCTTAAGCCCCACACAACTTGAAAATAAGAGCAAGTACGTGCGATCCAGTCGTGCATTTTATTTACTTGCGATTTATAATACACAGGTAAAAATATACCTAAACAATTTTGTTTACTAAAATTTTCAAAAAAATATTTTTTGGTTCTTTAAAAAATGTTAAATTTTTTTTTGTTTTGGAAATCAAATATTTTGAAAACTAAAAGGTCAATTTTTTGATACTCGGTAGTTTCTTTTAACACTTTAAAGAATATTTTAAGAAAAACATTTTACATTTTTGAAAAAATAACGGTACCTTCCATACAAATGTTAAAAAACCGTCATGGAAAATATTATTTTTTTTTGAAAAACGGCACTTACGATTTTTATAACTTATCTACGCGAAATGTTCTGTCGACTGGCATATTGGGGGCAGTTTTGAACAAAACGGATGGGGCCCTTTTGAACGGTTAAAACTAAGCTGTCAATACCAATCAACGCTCCGGTAACATTAGGGACAAATGCGATGGTGGCTTAAGCCACGTCTGTGAAGTTAGCAGGGCAACTTTCACCAACGCAAATGGGACCTTGACAGGAATTTGCAGTTTTTTTGCATTTTCATTTCCGATTTTGCAGTTCGCCAAATAACGTTGTAATCGAGTGATTTGCTAACTTCACTGTAAAGTTAGTAGGTCACATCATGAATCTCAGGAACCAAGCATGCTAGGAACTTAAAATAAGTCCTGTTTTTGAAAAAAAATTCATACTGACCTGCTAACTTCACAGTGAAGTCTGCAGGTCGCATCATGTATCTCAGGAACCATGCATGCTAGAACTTGAAATAGGGCTCCAAATTTGCAGTTTTTTGCATGTCAACGATAGGCTAGGTTCAAAATTTGAAGTCCTCAACTTGAAAAATTTCCCAAAATTGACTTCAATATGAAGTTAGTAGGTCATATCCTGGAACTTGAAATAAGGCTCATTTTCCTTAAACACTTTAGGTCTGTTTCTTAACTTTTGGGGTAAAGTTTGGGTTCGAGCTTTCTGATGTTGCTGTTGTTATTTTTAATCAGAAATGAAAAGTAAAGGAAAGCATTTGTGATGTTTCTGTTTCGGGGTAAATATGGGATATTGACCTCGTTGCTTATAGTTTCAACGCATACAATACAAAGTCATGCAATTTCAATTTTATTTTCAAGAAGAAGCAAATAGTAAAGGTATTCATGCAACAGCGTAAAGTCGTCGTAAACGGAGTAAAGTTTTAAACTGCGTAAATCTGTCAATTTTTCCATACAAATTATGACAGAATTACCAGGTTTTAAAACCTTACTTGGTCTTGGGCTAACGTCGCATAGTGGGCAGAGATCCTTAATTTGGTGACCAAAAATCTATAACTTTTAAACCAGTTAATATTTTTTTATGTTTTTTTGTATTAATAACTTCATTTAAGTACCAATTGATTTACATTGCCTTATTTTAAAAATGATTGTTACTTTTATTTTAAAATTAATAACAAAATGAGTTTGTGTTTTTTTGTTTAAGAAAAAGATTAGAAAAGTTTGAAAAATTATTTTTGAATATTTTAAGAAAAACTCGTTTTGGACAGGGGGTCTTTATCCCCTCGTTTATGTGTGAGAGGTAATTTTCAAAAAAATTGACTTTAAATGTGCAGAACATTATTAAAAAAAAACAAAAATACACTTACAATACTGGGATGTAATGCCAAAAACTTATTGTTCTATTTTATAATTAAATAACATTAATTCAATAAATAGCTTTTGAAACAAAAAAAATATTTTCAAACTAAACATTTTGAAAAAAAAAATAAATTCCCGTTTGATGGAACGCCATTTTTTTTTTGCCTGACTTATCGAGGAACAAGGAGGGAGAACATTAATTTTTGTTTTTGGTCAGGTGTCGTTTTAATGTTAAATTTGTATCTTCTGAAATTCCTAAGTCCAAAAAATTGCAAAAGTCCAGTCAATTTGTGCTCAACAAGGCTCTTTGCGAGCAAACTGTGGGGTAGTTTTGATTTGTTCACTCCTTGTTTGTTTTCGGGGGTGCTGAATCCGAATTTGAGGTTTGCAAACAAAATTTCGTGACGCAACATGGAGAAAAATGCAAAAATGCATTTTTTTTTGGAGTTTTTCACTAATGGCTCGAAAACTAACAACTATTCGAAAATTACATCACAGTACCATTGAAAGTATACACAATTTCCAATAAATCCCCATTCAAGGTTTTTTTCTGCGACAACCCATTTAGACTCAAGCGCTAGTCGAAAATTGACGTATTTTTACTGTTTTCGAAAATCCACTCCACACTTTTGTGTGACAAAATTTGTATTTTCGTCTATAACATGAACCAAGATATTTGAGATATTCGAATCTAAATATAAAAAAAAAAATGCATTTTGTATGCAAATTTGAAGTTATAATTTTTTGTCGAGGTAATTTTTTTCGAAAAAATGTTTATAGTCATTCTGAAGTATGAGCATTTTACTTAAAAATCCTTTTTTTTTAATCTTTAGATTCGAATATCTCAAAAACGTAACGTGCAAGAGAAATACCAAGGCCAGATTTGAACTCAGCGCATCAAAGACCATCAGAAAAGTATACCTTAGTTCATATTATAGACAAAAATTAAAATTTTGTCACACAAAGTAGGTAATTTCTTAGTAGACTAAGAGCCCACAACAGATTTTGGGTGTGATTGATAACAAAAAAAGAAGTAAAGGCGCCGAAAGCTTAATTAAAGGCTATTCAAAAAATTAAAGTCTTGCAGTCCAGAACTGGGGCCTTTGCGAGAAATAGTGCATAGAAAAAAAATATGAATGCAACTTCGAGGATAATCGTGTTAGCCGAAATTGGTTTTCACCCCTCTATAGATAAGCTCCGCGGATCCCATATCACGGAATTTTTTTCGGTAGTACCACTAGGGTGGTCGTTAAAAAAAGGTAATCCCGGATAGGCCCAAATCGGCTCTAAATGAAGAAAAAAAATTCCCTAATTTTTTCAGATTTTTATTTTCATCCCCTATAGTCGCTGTAGGGATGAATTAAATTTCCCCTTTTTTTGGCATTCTAGAAAATTCGCGTAAAATCTGCCAAAAAAATTCTGAGTATGTAGGTGGGAACCAGACAAGAAAAAAATCCTATAGGAGGGGGGTAATATCTCTCCCCGCTTGGACGGGAGGGGCAATTTAATAAAATATTTGCACAAAATAGACACAAATTAATTAAAAAACAACGGCAATACTTACAGTAATGTTTTGTAGCTTTTTGGAAAGCCAGAAGTCCATTCTTACGGCTTGTTTTTAAATTAAGTTATTTTGCTGAACAGTTTTGGCAAAAAATTGTTTCAAACTCAAAATTTTGAAGAAAAATGATTTTGTTTGTTTTTTAATTATAGGTTTGAAAACAAATATAGCTGAAATTGTTTGTTCAGAGAATTTTATTTTATAATCAACTATTAAAATGGACTTCTGGCTTTCCAAAAATGTACAACACATTACTGCAAGTGCTGCTGTTGTTTTTAATAATTTTTTTTTCTATTTTATGCAATTATTTCATTAAATTTCCCCTCCCGTCCAAGCAGTGGGATATATTACCCCCCTCTAATAGAATTTTTTTACGTGAATTTCCAAAAAAAAGGGGAAATTTAATTTACCCCTACAGCGACTATAGGGGATGAAAATAAAAATCTGAAAAAATTAGGGAATTTTGTATTCCTCATTTAGAGCTGATTTAGGCCCATCCAAATATTAAAACTCAAAAAAACCCATTATAACGACCACCCTAATATACACTCTTTAGTATTCTCATGCAACACGATTTTGTAGGCTTACATGTGGTCGATAGGTTCGTTGTGATCGCCTTACCGAGATCTCTTAACAAAAATTAGGATTACATTTGGCCACTAGATGGCAACGAGATTTTTGGCTTCATGAGAATATTACAGAGTTTATATATGTACAATGGTATACCTACTCCAATGCAAAGTACAGTTACAAACTTTAAATGCAAAAGAAACTTTGCATACACCTACCTCGCACCCACCCCAAGTCCTATAGTCTGCCCAAGCTAAATACCCCCCGATACATAACTCACTGTTTATTCGCCGTAATGCTGGGTGCTAGCACTGATCTTATTTACACTCGCCTTGCCTTACATAAATACAGTACTGGCACCCGGCATTATGGCGAATAAGCAGTAAGGTATGTATGCAAACCACTTGCTTGGGCATACTATGGGATTTCGGGTTGGGTTAATGCAAAGTCCCTTTTGCATTTTAAGGATCTTGATTTAGAGAAACTTTGAATTTATCCTATATACCTATCCACAAAATTGTTTTTGTTTCGTTCGAGACTTATGTCCCATTTTCGACTAAAAAATTCAGAACTTATGTCTCAGTAGGGTGGGATATAAGTCCCGAATCGAATTCGGGACTTATATCGCCGTCGCCCTCATAAGCAGACCTCGTAACTCCACCTTGTACTCAAAATGACTTTTGAATGCCATTTTATAGACAATTTGTCAGCGAAGCAACCCACAAAATTTCGTTTTTCTTTTAAAACTCTAAATAAACTTAAATTCAAATTTTAAATAGCACGTTGTAACGAAGCGTTACAAGGGGGATTTAATCCTACCTTGTACTTATTATTAGTAAGATTATATGAAATACCGTGTTAGAATAAATCATAAGCATTATCATTGTAGTATACGAAATACCGTGTTAATTAGTTAAGCTATACAACTTTTGTATTTAACCTTGTGAACTTAATTTTTGAATAAATACAAATATTTAAATCGGAGTTTGAAACTCTTAACCCAAGTTTTGTGCTTTCTTTGGGACAAACCCTGGACACCGACGAGTCTACCTCAGCCTCGACTAAAAAGCATCACAAATTGGCGCCCGAGCAGGGACCTTTAGAAGTTTCAACCGAACTCCGACCGCCGACCGACCAGGAAGCTTCGAAAGGTACCACCGACCGCCGTATACCGTACACCAGCCTCCAGTAACCAAACTTTGCCGTAACTACCTTTTAAGGTATATCCATCCAGCAATCACCAGAAAATCAATTCTTCCGTCCAAACTTCACACCGACCGCCACACTATGTCCGACTCCGAAGATCAAGACGACCAACACTTGAACCCGTATAAGAACCTGGGTTTTATTTACTTCTTGAAAAAGTTCGAATTGGTCGACATGCTTAACGCTCGGAATTTAGACGCAACGGGAAATATGCAAGTCTTACGACAACGCTTAAGCCGACACCTAAAGAAAGTTCGAGATCACGGTTCAACTCAAAACCTGTGCGAACATTGGGAAAGCGTAGTCGAAGAGCGAAATAATGACGACCCCGCAACTGAGAACCAGCTTGATAAGGATATACCTTCCGCACCCGTTCCTCTACACCGTACCGAAATTCAAATGCCTGCACCGATAAATTTTGGGACAGAGGTTAAATTCCCGCTCTACGTGCAAACTACGTTGCCTGTCCCCCAGCTCCAGAAACCTTCGACCAGCCAAGATACTTTAAGGCCTCCTGCCAAACATAGCCCTACTAGAGTAGAATCAAGACCACCACAACCCACCCGACTAACCCTAAGCTATGAAGCAGAGGTAATGAATACCGTCCGTAAGTGGGGTTTGAGGTTCGACGGTTCTGGAAACCCGTTGGAGTTCTTTGAAAGAGTAGTTGAGCTGACACGCTGCTACAATATACCGCAGACCGATATTTTACGAGCCTTGCCGGAACTATTTCGAGGAACCGCTTTGGAATGGTTACGTATAAAGAGTACTAGCTTTACCACCTGGGATAATTTTCATCAAGCGTTCGTCCAACAGTTTCTACCACCGCGATATATCAATAGACTGGAAGACGAGATATTTCGTAGACGACAAGGACCACGTGAGAAAGCTAAGGATTACATTTTAGCTACACAGTATCTTATCCGTCAGCATCCCCGAATTACCATTACCGACAACATTGACCGGATCTTCGATAGTCTACGACCGGAATATAGATACTATATACGGCGTCAGGACTTTACGACGATTGAAGAATTAGCTGCTATGGCCGAAGAATATGAAGCTATTAAGAATGACGAACGGAACGTTCGTCCTTTGCCAGTAACTGGCCCATCAAATTTTCCGATAAACCGCACCCCACCCGCCAACGTCCCATATGACAGCAAGACCCATTGCTGGAATTGCAAGCAAAGAGGTCATCGTAAGGAAACCTGTCACAGACCTTTTAGGCTCTTCTGTTCCTCCTGTGGAGAAGACGGAAGGTTATCCAAGGATTGCCCATGTCACCGAAACACAGTAGCCCTAGTCCATTCACCGCCTTCTAACGATCTACGATATTTCGTTCCGATAAAATTGGGCAATGAGGTTTACCAGGCTCTTCTTGACACCGGATCAACAAAATCATTTGTGGGTCAGAATTTAAGGCAAAAGTTTATAGAGTTGAATTTTCCAATACGAACGAACCATCAATCTATACATTTAGCTAATGGTGAACCCGTTGAAACTTCAGAGCATTACATGGTCACACTCAGCCTCGGAGATGTTCCTCTTACGGGAGAAATAACCTACATGCCTGCTCTTGACAGTGATGTGATCCTTGGGATGGATCTGCTTTGTCAAGCCGGAATCCAAATGTCAGTGGGAGGCAGAGTAGTCAAAAGAGCGAAACCTAACCAGAGTGACCAGAGGGACGTAAGTGACCTCCATTGTGCTGTTGCATCGCACCATTCCGAAACCGACCGACCGAACCGAACCGAATTACCGAATTTTTGTTTGCAGACCACCGACGAGAACAGTCATTTTTTGTTGGACTATCGCCATCGCCTCGTACCAGATTCCAACCAGAAAATAAATGTCTTTGATGTCTCAGCACCCCGCCGCATTCCAAAACATAAGCCCCCGACTTGCACGCCGAATACCGACCGACCTTCGTCTCCTGAACGCACTTGTGCTACCGTTACGAAGCCGGTAACTACAACCACTGCAAAGAAGCAACGGTCCGGAAGACCACCCAGAGGCAGCCGTCGAAAGATACCGCCAGTAACGAATCCTTTGGACCCCTACACTAATCCTTCATCGTTACCAATAAAAGTCTCAGCACCACCTCAAGGCAAGAGCCCCTCGAGCCTCAAAGTTAAGGCTAAGGGCCATTTATGTCAGACCGTACTAAATCAAGTGCATATACCGACTGAGCCCTCCAGCCTCAGATTCGTACCGAAATTATCCGACATAGTCCGCTCCGACGCCACACCGTTCCAGCTTCGAAGTCCAATCAAGGCTCCTGCTACCGTTAACCAGTCACCCAGAAAGATCCAAGCCTCCACCCCAACCTTGCCCCGTGACCCCTTCGAGGGTATAACATTACGGAAGGGCACTCATCAAAGGACATTTTACATTAACAGGCCTTGGGGTAACATTGCAGTCAGAATGAATAAATCAGGCACTAAGGCTGATTTAAAATTCCGCAAACATCGAAGAAAAATAGACCTTTATTAACCGCCAACTACACTTTATATTTTTTATAAACAAAATTAATAATTTACTATTTTAAGAAAAAAAAAAAAATAATAAAAAAAAAGAAAAAAAAAGAAAAAAAAATAACAAAAAAATATATATATACAAAAAAATACAAAAAATATATAAAAAGTACAAAAAAAATAAAGGAAAAAAATATATATGAAAAAAAAATGTATAAATGAAATATAAATATAAGAAAAAAAATAATAACAATAATAAGTAGGAAAAAAAAATATATACATACATGTATACCTTAAGACGAGAAGGTTCTCGTCTTCCGAAGTAAGGGGGGAATGTAACGAAGCGTTACAAATTTCACCTCCTCAATGCACATTTGCAACACCAACCTGAACTATCCGGCAAAAATTCATTTACATTTTGCATTTACCGCACCGCTTTAATTACCGAAACTCACAATTTCAATTAAATCTTCGAAATATGCAACACAGAAAGTTCGCATACCAACCCCCGAAATTATGCAACGGTTTATACTTGTCAGTTACTATCACTGAAAGTAAACGATGGAATACCCAAAAGTCGTCATCAAATAAAAATATATTTTTATTGTGGTATTTTGCCATTCGCCTTTACCAGTTCACACTGTCTTTTGTCAGGAAACTTAATATGGGGAAGTGTAATTTCCGAACAAAATTGTCTTCTGCCTTTGTTGTGTGTGTACCAATTTAGTGTACATAAGGAAGAAAACCGACCGTGAGTTAAATTAATTTATTCTGGAACGGATTAAATTAATTAACTCAACCGAGACACGCTGTTGGGTACGAAGTGTACCATCAGAAGTTTCACTGATTTTTTGAGTTTATCTCGTACCGTTTTTTTGAGGCTTCTCCTCCGTTTTTATTATTGATATTATTTATTATTTACCGCGATTGTATTTCCTTTGGCCTTTGCCTTAGGCGGGGAACGTTTCCCATTGACTTTTCTACTCTATACTCCTTCTGAGTATACGGTAGACGTTATCTGTTGGCCGGGCGCAGATTAGACTTTCTTTCAGCTTGCCGCTGGAAGCGGGGATCGAATCCTAAACGACTTTTCTGCTCTGCACTCCCTCTGAGTGCATAGTAGACGTTGTCTGCCAGCCGGGATCAGACTTGACTTTCTTTCAGCTTGCCGCTGGAAGCGGGGACCGAATCCCAACCTGCCTTTTCTGCTCTGTACTCCGTCTGAGTGCATAGTAGACGCCGTCTGTCAGCCGGGACCAGACTTGTCTTTCTTTCAGCCTGCCGCTGGAAGCGGGGACCGAATCCCAACCTGTCTTTTCTGCTCTGTACTCCTTCTGAGTGCATAGTAGACGCCGTCTGTCAGCCGGGACCAGACTTGTCTTTCTTTCAGCCTGCCGCTGGAAGCGGGGACCGAATCCCAACCGCCTTTTCTGCTCTGTACTCCATCTGAGTGCATAGTAGACGCTGTCTGCTAGCCGGGACCAGACTTGACTTTCTTTCAGCCTGCAGCTGAAAGCGGGGATCTAATCCTAACCGCCTTTTCTGCTCTGCACTCCTTTCGAGTGTATAGTAGACGCTATCTGTGAGCCGGGAGCAGATTTGACTTTCCTTCAACTTGCCGTTGGAGGGGGGGATTTAATCCTACCTTGTACTTATTATTAGTAAGATTATATGAAATACCGTGTTAGAATAAATCATAAGCATTATCATTGTAGTATACGAAATACCGTGTTAATTAGTTAAGCTATACAACTTTTGTATTTAACCTTGTGAACTTAATTTTTGAATAAATACAAATATTTAAATCGGAGTTTGAAACTCTTAACCCAAGTTTTGTGCTTTCTTTGGGACAAACCCTGGACACCGACGAGTCTACCTCAGCCTCGACTAAAATTGTGATGCTTTTTTGTCGAGGCTGAGGTAGACTCGTCGGTGTCCAGGGTTTGTCCCAAAGAAAGCACAAAACTTGGGTTAAGAGTTTCAAACTCCGATTTAAATATTTGTATTTATTCAAAAATAAAGTTCACAAGGTTAAATACAAAAGTTGTATAGCTTAACTAACTAACACGGTATTTCATATACTACAATGATAATGCTTATGATTTATTCTAACACGGTATTTCATATAAGCTTACTAATAATAAGTACAAGGTAGGATTAAATCCCCGCCTCCAACGGCAAGTTGAAGGAAAGTCAAATCTGTTCCCGGCTCACAGATAGCGTCTACTATACACTCGAAAGGAGTGCAGAGCAGAAAAGGCGGTTAGGATTAGATCCCCGCTTTCAGCTGCAGGCTGAAAGAAAGTCAAGTCTGGTCCCGGCTAGCAGACAGCGTCTACTATGCACTCAGATGGAGTACAGAGCAGAAAAGGCGGTTGGGATTCGGTCCCCGCTTCCAGCGGCAGGCTGAAAGAAAGACAAGTCTGGTCCCGGCTGACAGACGGCGTCTACTATGCACTCAGAAGGAGTACAGAGCAGAAAAGACAGGTTGGGATTCGGTCCCCGCTTCCAGCGGCAGGCTGAAAGAAAGTCAAGTCTGGTCCCGGCTGGCAGACAACGTCTACTATGCACTCAGACGGAGTACAGAGCAGAAAAGGCAGGTTGGGATTCGGTCCCCGCTTCCAGCGGCAAGCTGAAAGAAAGTCAAGTCTGGCCCCGGCTGACAGACAACGTCTACTATGCACTCAGACGGAGTGCAGAGCAGAAAAGGCGGTTGGGATTCGGTCCCCGCTTCCAGCGGCAGGCTGAAAGAAAGACAAGTCTGGTCCCGGCTGACAGACGGCGTCTACTATGCACTCAGACGGAGTACAGAGCAGAAAAGGCAGGTTGGGATTCGGTCCCTGCTTCCAGCGGCAAGCTGAAAGAAAGTCAAGTCTGATCCCGGCTGGCAGACAACGTCTACTATGCACTCAGAGGGAGTGCAGAGCAGAAAAGTCGTTTAGGATTCGATCCCCGCTTCCAGCGGCAAGCTGAAAGAAAGTCTAATCTGCGCCCGGCCAACAGATAACGTCTACCGTATACTCAGAAGGAGTATAGAGTAGAAAAGTCAATGGGAAACGTTCCCCGCCTAAGGCAAAGGCCAAAGGAAATACAATCGCGGTAAATAATAAATAATATCAATAATAAAAACGGAGGAGAAGCCTCAAAAAAACGGTACGAGATAAACTCAAAAAATCAGTGAAACTTCTGATGGTACACTTCGTACCCAACAGCGTGTCTCGGTTGAGTTAATTAATTTAATCCGTTCCAGAATAAATTAATTTAACTCACGGTCGGTTTTCTTCCTTATGTACACTAAATTGGTACACACACAACAAAGGCAGAAGACAATTTTGTTCGGAAATTACACTTCCCCATATTAAGTTTCCTGACAAAAGACAGTGTGAACTGGTAAAGGCGAATGGCAAAATACCACAATAAAAATATATTTTTATTTGATGACGACTTTTGGGTATTCCATCGTTTACTTTCAGTGATAGTAACTGACAAGTATAAACCGTTGCATAATTTCGGGGGTTGGTATGCGAACTTTCTGTGTTGCATATTTCGAAGATTTAATTGTAATTGTGAGTTTTGGTAATTAAAGCGGTGCGGTAAATGCAAAATGTAAATGAATTTTTGCCGGATAGTTCAGGTTGGTGTTGCAAATGTGCATTGAGGAGGTGAAATTTGTAACGCTTCGTTACAACGTAACTCCATTTTTATTCTGTTTCCGGGAAAAACTCGTAACTTCAACGAGAAGACTACTCAGCAAACCTCGTAACTATTATTTATGTTAAGTAAAACTCGTAACTCCATTAAATGCAGATTAATTTGCACCGCATTAGTTTAATTTATAAACGAAGGCTGACAATTTCTTCAGAAAACCTCGTAACTTCAAGTAACTTCCTATGAAACTGGTAAGAATACCTCATAACTCCTATAAATCAGAAAAATATTGCTTTTTTGTTTAAAACATTGTATTTATTTTAAAAACATTATTTTTTTAAATATATTTGTGCAAAAAAAATTGAGATATGTGGAAAATAAGCGCCGTGAGACATTTTCGTCTCTCCTGTAAAATTTTGAATTTGTGAGTTACGAGGTCTGCTTATGAGGCCGACGTATTCATTATGAGTATTTTTCTATTGACTTATAATGAAACTTGAGTATTTTGAAGACATAAAAAATTTGATTTTTGGCCACCAAATCGACTATTTTTGCCCATTGTGCGCCGTTGTATTAATACCCTCAAGTATTTTTATATTTGTTTCCATTGTTTCTATAAGCTGGAGTTACGTTGGTCTATACTGATTGGATCAAACTATAGAGAAAACAAAACTGACTTAAAACCGATAAAAATCCGAAAAGTTAATTTTTTGACTCAACCCTTTTCTACGGAAACCAGAGAAATATGAATGATTTTTCGCGAGATTGATCTGTGATATTATCGTTTAAGATTTAAGTACATATTTGATATTTGATGCCAGGAACGCTTGAAAACTGTATGTGTATTCTGCTGAATAAGTAAAAGCAAAATCATGTTCAGTTTTATTTGTTTTAATTCCACCAACTACATAAATGTAAATCAAGATTTTTAATTATTTCCAGAGTTTTGTATTTGCAATAAAGCTTAAAATATTTAATTTTTTTTTACTTCAGTTTAAACTACATTTTAAATTTAAACCACTCACATTCACTATTTTGCATTCATGCATATTATACTATCAAAATATCCACTGAACGCTTTACAGCTTACACAAAGTAAATTAATTATTGAAAATCCTATAAAACATATTTCATCAGGTTTATGCCGTTCAAATGTTTCAGAATATCTAATTACACATGTTTTAGTCATTTTATACAAAACGCCAAAGGCAATGTAATCTAAATTGAATTTAACATTCACATTCTGCATAACCTACGCCTATGTACGTCCAATCACACATAAACCGGAATAAATGCAAGTGTTTGTATGAAATTTACAGCAAAATATGTCTGGATTAACAGGAACCGGAAAACCAACCATTACGCTTCATCAAAGTTAGACAGCCATAACTAAAAAAAAAAAAAAAAAAAACAACAAGTTCAACTATATTATTTGAAATATCAAAAATGCCACGTTGTTGCCTTCGAACAATTATAATCGCACAATTCGCAACTGAAACTGAAACTAAATTTATTTCACGCAAAATACCCGTGTTAGACACAATGATTAATTAAAAATTGATTTTGATTGCTAGGTTGTGTGTTTTTGTGTAGCTAACAATTCCGTTTTAATATGTGAATTCGTGCAAAATTGTATACGATGGATTAATTTACAATCACAAGGGGTTTAAACTAAAACAACATTTTCAAGTTCGATAAATGCTCAGGAAATTGCATTGCCCATGTTTCCGTGCAATGAGCCTAAATGATGTAGAAAATTGTTTGCAAAATATTTTGAAGGTTGCAAATAGTTTTGTATATTGTAATTTGGACAAGCGTTTGTGGGTTGTGCTGGATGCGCTTTATGCGTACGAATAGTCCTTTGTCTGAAAAAAAATCCATATTACTTCATTAAATCCTTAAAAAAGTTAAGAATGAAATAAATTTATATTCTAGAAATTTAAATTCAATACATCTTGAAGGCTTTGGATTAAATTTTCTAAAATGCAAAGGAGGTGCTACAACAAAGCGAGACGTGTGGGAGATTTAACTGACGGGGCCCCTGGGCAAACGAAGGATTGATAGACAAAAAAAATATTCACATACAAAATCTTGATAATATTAACATAAATTATATTTTATTTTTATATAAGAAGGTTTTATAATACAAATTCTATATACTACTGGAATAAATCAGCCAAGTAGAAAGCTTAGCATTAAGGATTGGACTTGTTGAATTATTGATTCAAAATAGCTTTTTATGGCTCCCAGCCTTTTTTATTTTCTTGGAAAGATTTTTAAGCTGGTAAGCTTTGTGGTGTGTATGGGTCACTAAATACTACGTTTTTGCATATTTTTTTTTCCAAAATATTATAAATTACCAAAGAAGTGAATGTCCCACCCTTTGACATTAAATGTATGTTCCCGAAAAGTGGCAACACTGTCATTTTGACCGAAGGTGCTTCCACTCAACACCTATTTTTTAAGATAACAACTATTATTTCTCAACACGCGTTTGGCAATTTTAATGTTTAGAATATTTTAAACTATAAAAAAGTGGAGATAAAGCCCGTTGACATAGAAAGAAGTATATGTTCCCGAAAAGTGGGAACACTGAAATTCTTCTTTAAGGTGCGTCTACGTCTTTAAAGACATCAGTCGTTATTTTGATTATGAAAATGTTCCAAGTAATTTACGAGTTTTTTTTATTTTACAATTTTCAACGGATTGAGCGCCATTTTCGAAAGTGGCTTTTGAAATGACTGGAACAAACCTCACATATTCTCATTAGTAGTAGGTATCCCTAAGGGTAGTGCTTATATTGCATCACACCAGGAGTCTGGTGGGTTGCTGGTCCCAGCCTATGCCACTCAAAAACACATACGAAAAAATTACATAAATAAACGTAAAAGTATAAAAAATATATTTCTGGCTTTCAAAAAAGTTTTGGCATTATATTGTAAACGTTGCCGTTTAATAAATAAATTGGGTGGCGCAACAGCTCGTGGAGAACCAGGGCCTAGTGACTTACAACTCGCAACCATTCCTGTGTGCGTGTTGTTGGCAGGAATGGAGGGGACCTACAGTTTTTTTCCGAGTCCGAACGGCTAAGTGAGAAGCACTTTTTCATGACAAGAATACTGTTGGAGGATTTGTCAGTTCCTCGCAAGAGGCAGTACCTCGGATAAAACATTTCTGTTTTTAGGTGGCATGGCTGGGAATCGAACCCACAACTTCGGCATGACAGTCCTACGCATTAACCATCATGCCACGAGGTACTACAGCGTTGCCGTTTACCTATATTTAAAATTAAAGGAGACGAAAGGGACAGCTTTCTATGGGGCAAATAGAACCCCCTTAACATTGTTATTCCTTCTTGTATCTATTTCAAATGGTTCTTAACGGGATGGCAACTAAGAGTCTCCGTGAACCTGACGGTCTATACTTTTTTACTTAAGGTGGCGCTACAGTCAGGGGTGGACCAAGGCTTCAACCAACAAGCTTCTTCCAACTGGCTCAGTTTCTAGCTAGCTGACTGCAGCTTCGCATGGCAAGTTGGTTGAGGTCGTGGTGCCGTGACATAAGGCCAAGTGACATAAGGCCAAATTTAAAAGTTTGGCCTTAAGTCACTTTCCAAATGCGACTTAATGCCAAGTTTTAAGAGTTGGCCTTATGTCGCTTTTACAAAGTGACATAAGGCCAAATTTGTTTGTGACTTAAGGCCAAACGTAAAATGTTTTGTAAAAAAAAAACAGTAATTTTTGGGAAAGAAACTTTGCATACACCCAACCTCGTACCCACCCCAAATCCTATAGTGAGCCCAAGCAGGGGGTTGCAGGGGGGCAGCATGCCCCCCCACACATACCTCACTGTTTATTGCGATTTTTGAATTTTACAAACCTAATAAAACCTCTCCTTTATTTGGTTTGTGAAATACAAAAAATTTCAAATAAACAGTGAGGTATGGATGGGGGGGCATGCTGCCCCCCTGCAACCCCCCTGCTTAAGCTCACGATAGGATTTGGGGTGGGTTTAAATTTGGGTGTATGCAAAGTTTCTTATGCATTTAAAGAAACTGGATTTAATGAAATTTTTCAAAGAAAAATGAAAAAATTAACAGGTACCCTAGTATTAATAGTGACACAAGGCCAAATTGGCCTTATGTCACTATGTAAAAGCGACACTAGGCCAACTCTTATAATTTGGCTTTATATCACTTTTGTTAAGTGACATAAGGCCAAATACTCAAATTTGGCCTTATGTCACTTGGCCTTATGTCACGGCACCAATCGCCCGGAGAATTTTCCTCTCAGAACAGCCTAAAGCATCATCCATCGTTAATAGTGTCCATGCCTCTGCACCATACATCAGGACCAGGATGATAAGCGTCTTATATGAGGGACAGCTTGGATGCTCAAGAGACGGCTTTTGCTTCTGAATTTCTTTCTTAGCTCAAAGAAACAGCGATTGGCAAGAGTAATTCTTCGTTTGATTTCAGCTCTGGTATTGTTCGCTGAGCTGATAGCGGACCCTATGTAGACAAAGTGTCTGACCATCTCAAAATTATAGCTGACTGCAGTGACGCTCTGTCCGAGACGTCACTGTTGGGTGTCCTTTCTTGTTGACGCAGCATATATTTCGTTTTGCTTTCATTCACCGTTTAACCCATCTTCTTGGCTTTCTCCTCAATACCCACGAAAGCACCACTGACATCACGCTTTGTTCATCCGATTATGTCATTATCGTTGGCGTACGCTAGTAATTAAACGGACTTTTTAAAGATTTTTTATCTAGTTTTTACTCTCGCACTATTCTTTCAAGTCGATGCTGAAGAAGTCGCATGACAGTGAGTCGTCTGTCTTAAACTTTTTCTGACATTAAATGTATCGTTGACGTCTTTGCTGACCTTGATGGAGCAGCGTGGATTCTCCATTGTCATCCTGCACAGCCGGACGAGCTTGCGAGGGATGCCAAAACTAGACGTTGCTCATTATAGCCCGTCTCTATAGATGCTGTTATACGCGGCCTTGAAATCGATGAAAAGGTGCTGTGTATCGATATGAAAGTCCTGGCTTTTTCCAAGATCTGCCGAAGTGCGTATTTTTGGTCAGCGATGGACTTTCCTGTTCTAAATCCGCACTGATAGGGACCTATCACATTGTTGATGATTGGCTTGAGGGGTTCACAAAGTACCGCAGAAAAGATCTTGTATGCGATGTTAAAGAGACTGATGCCTCTGTAGTTGGTGCAGTGGAGAGTATCACCTTTCTTCAGGATCGGGCAAACAATGCTGAGGTCCATTCATCGGGCGTATTTTCCTTCGACCATATCTTTCAGATGACCTGGTGCATACTTCTAACTAATTCATCCCAGCCGCTTTGAATAGCTTGGCGGCAAGGCCATCAACTCAAGCAGCTTTATAGGACTTAAGTTTAGGTATAGCTTTCTTCACTGTCGAGATCGGATTTACGGAATTGTTGGCTTAAGTCGCATCGTTCAGGTCGAATCGTGCAATCTGCATTATAGCGGAATTCGGTTCGTCATCGCCGTAATACAATTTGCAGAAATGATTTTCCCATATTCTCAGTACCGACTGCGATTCTACCATGATGTTCCTCAGATCGTCCTTGCAGGTTTCGGTTCGGGCCTTGTAACCGTGGGAGTTTCTTTTTATTTTTCGGTAAAACTTCTCGATCGCGCGCTTCTCGCTCTCTTTCTTTTTACTTCGGTATTCCTCTCTCCTCTTCTGCTCGTGCAGCTCGAGAGCATCTTTTGTCCTACTATGCAGGGCCGCTCTGTATGCTCTTTTTACTTCGGTATTCCTCTCTCCTCTTCTGCTCGTGCAGCTCGAGAGCATCTTTTGTCCTACTATGCAGGGCCGCTCTGTATGCTTGTTGCTTGGCTGCATATACTTGCCGCTATTCTTCGTCGAACCAGGGGTTTCGCTGTCGTGGTCGTGCGAGGCTCAGCACGTCAGAGGCGGCATCTCTGAAGGCATTCTGCCAATTCCACTGGTTATCGATGCTTGACGTTGGCGGCAGAGGACTTTTTAAAAAGGGAGATAATCGATCGGAAATGGACCTGGCTATTTCTTGCGACTGTAGCCGTCCGAGGGCGAAGTTCCTCGCAGTATTTACCTGACCTCCGAATTTGTTGCAGTTTCCGTATGCTCATGCTCACTAAGTAGCTCAGTCTAACTGGAACTGTAGACGCTACCGTTGATTCCACCTGTGGAACGTTTCCGCTGCCGCCTTGATGAAAGGTTTTCTATCGCAAACTGCAGCTGCCTTATAGATTAATGAATAATTAGAAACGAAAAACGTATTTATCATCCTACGAAAATTTCAAACATTAATCAGTTTCAAAAGTCTTTTATAAACCACATCACAACACACTGCTGCCGTATTTTCTTCAAAACATAATAATTTATGCAACCACCTCCGAATCAACCTCTTCTAACTTAAAGAAGACGTGTAAATTCAACCCCCGTATATAAATACCTCAAATTAAGAGATTCTTTTTATATATAAACTATAGGTATCCTAGAAATTTCTTTACGTGACTGAAGCTCTAGTATAATTGAGAAGCTCTGCACACTCAAAAGTATAGTCAAGATTCACGAAACACTTTGTGCACCTAACTATGTTACTCAATTAATTTCAGTTCAGAAATTCTTTTTCCACTTTGTAACCATCATCCCTCTGTATAAAATACGTTTGGGTCTAAAATGCATTCTGTTAGCTATATATACAGTTCATCATTCAACCCCCTGATGTAAAAGACCCCTTGCTTCTCAGGCTCTTCTAAGTAACTTTTTAGTGTATCAATTAATTTGAAAAGCCGCCACAAAACTTTCATGTTTGGCTTTAAGTTAGAAAAGAAAAACTTAAACAAACTGCAATAACTTGCTGACTTCGTCCTTTCTCTCTCTGAATATTGAAGCTTAATTTTTAGTATATGACGGTATGCACATACATACAGATGAGGTACACTCCGTTTATATGAGATAGGTATTTTTTCATTTATATAATAAATTGTCATCCATGCATTTTCAAGAATATTGATTAATAACACCGGCGCGGCGGCGGCGGTTTAAATGTAGCATGTTAGTAAACCTTATTTTTGGCATTTTAAAAAACAGTTTAAGATAGGCCATCTCTTAGTTTTCTTTAAAAGAAACACTGTTCAATAGTTTTTCACGACGCACGATCTGCAGGAAGGTATTTTAACTGTGCCCACGTCTTTTTTTTAGGATTCTGCTTCTGCTAAGACAGTTGATTTCTGTTTTGCTTGGTCTTCCAACCCGCCGCACTATGGGCCCAAATGATGGTTGGCGTCTCAAAAATGGTTTTGTCAAAACTATTTTTAAGATTAATTTCTTGGCAGAAATGAACTAAGGAATACTTAAAGTACAGATTGCAATAAAAATATTATGTTTCCATCCAGTCTTTCTAGTATTTAACCCTTTCTAAAGTGCTCCTTAGAAAAAACACTGTTTGCGTGACATAGTGAAGCTACTTCTGAAACCACTTTCTTTTAATTATTTATAATGATAAGGTATAAGTGTTATATGTTTTTGAAAAGCTTATTATTAATACTATTCGAATTTGCAAAAATATGTTTTGGAAAATATATATTTTAGATAAATTTATTTTTTTCAATAACACATGTTTTTTTAGCTTTTGCCAAATTTCGATTGGAGTTTTAAGTACTTCCACCGTCATCCACCGTTTAGTTCTAGGGCGCAAATTATTCCTTAGTTCATAAACTAAAACATATAAAAAATCTGTATGCTTTTAATTGCTTTTCTTTGATTAAGAACCATAAACCTATTATAAGAATCACAGATTTTACATGATTTTGCAATATCTTTTTTCGCATGAAATCTTAAACGTTTAAAATTGGTTCCCAACCATTGTAGACTTAAAATCGATTCCAAGAACATACTAAGAAATTATTTTTAAAGTCTACTCTCATTTTAAAATTAATAAAAGAAGGGTTTGAAAGTCCTAAATTGTCCACCAGTTTGGATCGACCATCTTGCATCTTTTTTATTACAGCAGCGCACTCACATTATACTTTGATATCATAGGTTTGCATAATGCTTGTGTGACATTTATATGTTTATCAGGGTTGTCAGATGTGGCGATTTGTTGTCAAACAGGCGATATGAAATTTGATTTGGCGACACGAAAATCGGTTTGGCGATGTACCTTAAAAAAGGCGATATTTTTAGGTTTTGGCGATTTTATTTTTTGTAATCAAAGTCGTAATATCTTCGGTCAAAAGGTAAAACTCACGGAGTACAGAAAATATATTAAAGTAAATGAGAATGCAATTAATTTTTTAATCCAAGAGGTCTCATTTTGCAAGACCAACACATTGAAATATATGCCCAGGAACTTTATTTCAAAATTTGCGGAACGTGACTTCAGCTTCAAAAAATTCTTTTCAACCTAATTTCAAAAGTATATTTAAATAAATTGTGAGTAGTTTTACCTTTTAAACGAAGACGACATTGTTTCTTTTTTTCTGATCTTCACTTAACGCTGTGGCTCCATTGGCAATTTTTGAGACAATTGCAATTGGAATAGGAATGGCAATTATTTGCTTGGGTGGGCATTTTCATTGCCAGGCAATTTCAATTGAAAAATGTGTGTATAGAAATATTCGACTGCAAATGCAGTCAAATACTGTTTAAATCCCCTGTTTTTAATGAAATTTAATTTTAATTCACTATATTTTGTCATGTGCGTTGTCATATTCTACGATTTAATTAATTAAACCTCGCATCTTTTTTATTGGTCTGCTAAAATTTAGGCATCAAAATACTAAATCTCATCGCACTCAAAACTGAACATCGATTCTTTCCCATCACTTAAATAATTTTATAACATTTTTGTGATTTATGAATTTGGTCATTTATAAAGTGGAAAATTTTAAATTTGGCGATTTTTTGGCGATCTATATTTTACCTTTGGCGATTCCGCTTTTTTAAACCTGACAACCCTGATGTTTATACAAAACTGGTATCAGTTATTTAAGAGCGAGTGAGGGGTGAGTGTCAGTTATATGGTTTTAGTGATGTATGAAGATCTATATATCTCAGGAACAACTAATTCTTAGAGATTGAAATTTATTGCCACGTCTGCACTTGATTAGTTAAGTAAATGCTTCAAATTTGAAGTATCTGACTTTATTGGTACTGGAGTAAGAGGGGGTCAATAATTGCTTAGGTTGGATTTGTAAATAAGATGTAGAGCAAGAACTTTATTTACCGTTACCGTGCCCTTTTATTTGTACTACTTTTTTAATTTAAATTGTATTTATTATAAATTTAAAGAAAAAAAAGCTTCATTTTCAAATAACATGACGCATACAAATAACGGTGTTATGTGTTTATTCCGTAATTTGTGTGTATGCAAATGTTTGGGGAGAGTACGATAACTCAGGCGCCAAGAAATTATAACGGTTTTTTGTAGAACAGTTTAATACAAGAATTTTGTACTATGGGAGGGGGGTCTATCTTACCCCGTTTGGGCGGGAGGGGTAATTTCATAAAAACAGCCCCAAAAATGTAAAAAAAATATTAAAAAATAACGGTAGTACTTAGAACAAAGTATTATACCTTTATTTTAAGCCAATACTCTGTTCTATTAGCTAGTTTTCGAATCAAGTGAAATCTATGCATGGTTTTTGAAAAAATGAATTTTAAACTCAAAATTTGCGATAAAAAAGCATAAAAAAAGGTTAAAGTGTAATTTCTCAAAACTGTAAAGTTATGTATCATTTTTTTCCTGAAATTTGTTGCTCTAATTAATTCTTAATCAAAAACTGAAAACAAGATGATTCTATGTCTTCTAGTTTTTGAGAAAATTGAAAATTACTAAAACTACTACCGTACAAAACTCGAATGGTTGCTCGTTTTTTTTGTATGATCTAAGTGGGTATGCATACTTTGAACATTACAACTGCTTTGTATATGTTTCCTTAATCCAGATTCTTTAAATGCAAAAGAAACTTTGCATACACCCAACCTCGCACCTACCCCAAATCCTATAATGTGCCCAAGCAGGGGGGTTGCATACCACACTGTTTACACGCCAGCCGTAATACGTAAGCAAGCAAAGAACAAACATCCCATACAAAAGTAGTTATAGCAATTATCGATTTTTTCAAAAACTAGAAGACATAGAATCATCTAGTTTTCAGTTTTTGATTAAGAATTAATTAGAGCAACGAATTTCAGAAAAAAAAAATGATATATAATTTTAAAGTTTTGAGAAATTACACTTTAAACCTTTTTTTATGCTTTTTTCTCGCAAATTTTGAGTTTTAAATAAATTTTTTCAAAAACCATGCATAGATTTCACTTGATTCAAAAACTGGCTGATAGAACAGAGTATTGGCTTTAAAAGAAGGTATAATACTTTGTTATAAGTATTACCGTTATTTTTAAATATTTTTTTTACATTTTTGGTACTGTTTTTATGAAATTGCCCCTCCCGCCCAAACGGGGTAAGATAGACCCCCCCTCCTATAATAAAAAATGCTTGTATTGAATTGTTCTTGGCGCCTGAGTTATCGTACTCGTGCCAATTGTTTGAATAATTTTTAAATAAAAATGGCATACATCTACCCTTTAGAAACTTACATTATTTTGTTGGCCATATATTCAAGAAGATATGTGCGAAATTTCAGCGTATTATCTCACAAGACAAAAAAGTTACAGATTTTTGAGACGCAAAACGTCACTTGGGCCCATAGTGCGCCGGCCGTGTACCCTGAGGACTACCTTCAAAAGACTGCTTTGCAAATTCATCGTTTGGTTTCCTCAGTGTGTGACCAATCCATTGCCATTTACGTTTTCTTATGTCGACGCCGTGACACTAAGATGGGTCCAAGAACATAGGAATATTCACGGGAACGAAATGGCGGATGAACTGGCCAAAAGCGGTTCATCTCTTGATCCGAGCCAAATCGAAGCCTCGGTGCTCATGCCACTGGAGCAAGAAAAAAGTAGAATACACCAGAGTTTCTTAGAGGCTGCAAATGTCAGATGATCATCCATCGACACTTGTCGGGTTTCTAGGAATCTATGGCCAAATATTTCAAAGGAAAAAACTGACTACTTACTCAAGCTAAGCAGGCCTCAATTGTCTCTCATGGTTGGTGTCCACAACTCAATGGGAACCCACTTGAACAGAATGAGCATCAGCTCATCGGACTTATTTATAACTTGTCAAGATGAAGAGGCGGAGGAGGGCTCACCTTACTTCCTGTGTGAATGCCCCAGCCTATCGTGAACCAGAAAAGCAGCCCTAGGAGAATACATACTTTTTCGACGATGGGTGACATCTCTACCTTGCCACTAAAGAATATGCTAAAATTCATTCAGAATGATTCAGAGAAGTCAAGTGGAGAGAGCCTTCAACTAAAACTTCCCCTTAACCCTCTCCCCACCCCTCTTCACTGCCTACCAACACCCTGGGGAGCTCAATGGATCCGAGTTAGATGATGCGGCTTGCCCTTCTAACCGAACCTATGTCGACGTCCAGCCACTCTTGAATTGTCCTGTGCCACAATTATTCGTTTGACATAATTTGTGGCTGTGGCCAGCGAATCTTTTGATTCAATCTCAACTTAGTGCGTAAGGAGATTTGACTAGATTTCCCAATCAGGGACAGAGTAACGAAGGCAGCATGGGCTTTATTTATTCTACTTTTAACGTCCAGATCCGTACCTCCGTTTGCAGAAACAATACAGCCAAGGTCTCCTGTAGAATAATATCTACGCCGTGTGGAGCAGCCTGTGACCATTATTTTTGTCGTTTTGCTATTTCTTTTTAGAACAATCGACTCTCCCTTCACTTGCAGTGTTTGCCACTTCCTGTTCAGCCCTCATCGGCATGGTCTACATTGCTAAGCCTTGAAACTGTCCCCATTGAATGCCCTGTCTCTCCGCTGTATACAACTCTGGCTGTTGTTGTATAATATTTTTTTTCCAGTTTGGTTACCTGACTTCTCGGGTTCAAACTTCTAGGATCAACCAATAGAACAGACTTCCCTTGTTTGAATGGAGTTGAATCCGTCGACCAGAAAGCAAAACAAAAAGCGAAACACCACCCACTGCGGGAAAGGAGAATAAAAACACACCCCTATTACGGTTGTCAATTATCAATTTGATAGTTGATAAAACCTTGAAAATTGGTTTTTTAAACTCAATTTATTTATAAACTGGTCAACAATTCTTTTATATTTTTTAATTTTCTTGTTATTAGTAACTGTCTGCATCATTCTCAATGATCAAAACTTTTATAAGATGAATTTTTAAACATTGAATTTAAAATGTATCAACTATCAAATTGATAATTGACAATCGTAATAGGGGTGACTATCTTTCGGGAGAAGTTATTATTGCACTTTGATTTTGATTCATTTTCTCAGGACTACAGGTCCGCAAAACAGCTTGAAAGACCCAATCTTCTTGCTTTTACCGTTCCGTTCGTTTCAGGGCATTGGCCTCTTGTAGAAACCTCCGCATCATCGCTCTACTGCTAAACCCGAACAACCAGTACAAGTTTCGCAGCCGTTGGCGGGTCTTCACTCTTGGAACGGGGGTGATTTCGTGGGAGGTTTCCACGGGATTTGACTTGTTCTCCGTTGACTGGATGCGATGGTGGCCTGTTCGTTGCTTCGACCCTTGGCTTAAGTCCTCCTTTTGGGTTCCGGGCTAAAGCTTCCTGGAGTGAAACAACCGTTCTGCTGCGGTACTCTTCCAGTATTATATTCCTCGCCAAAGGGAAGGGTTGGCTACGAAATCTCGCAAATCAAAATCTCGCATTCGAAATCTCGCATAACGAAATCTCGCAATTACAAAATCTCGCTTTTCATAATCCCGCAATTACAAAATCCCGCTTTTCATAATCTCGCATTAACGAAATCCCGCAAACTAAAATCTCGCATATCAAAATCTCGCATATCAAAATCTCGCAAAATTGAATTGACTTGCAACAAATACATTTTTTTAATCAAAATCTCGCAAATTAAAATCTCGCGCGAGATTTAAATTTGCGAGATTTTGATTAAAAAATGTATTTGTTGCAATGCAATTCAATTTTGCGAGATATCCTACCTACTGCAAAATATATAATCCAGTGTCTGGGTACTTTAAGACCACACTGTTATTTATTAATTTGAACTTTTGATTTTCAATATTATTGCTTCCAAAAGAACAAGAAGGAGAGAGAACATAGAGATGGTACATCCAGTTGTAAGGTGTCATGTGCAAATCGCATTACTCGTATTTGGCCTTGAACAAGAAAATACTTTTAGTTCCATTATGAACGCGTAAATGACTATAGAGGTTATTAACAGTAATAAAGGATGTACACATTTTTTTTATTGACAGGTATACAGTTATTAGTTGGAAGGAAAATTATCCAAAGTGCTCTTGGGTAGGTATATTCTCAAAAAAAAAAAAAAATTTCTAAAAGTCGTGTGTGATTCGTTGCTGTGAAATTTGAAGTTGCGAGATTTTGATTTGCGAGATTTTTTTGGTTGAAATTTGCGAGATTTTTAGGTTCAAACTGTAAATGCGAGATTGTGAAAAGCGAGATTTTGTAATTGCGAGATTATGAAAAACAAGATTTTTAATTTGCGAGATTTCGTTATTCGAGATTTTTAAAAAAATGCGGGATTTCGTTATTCGAGATTTTGGTTTGCGGGATATCGTAGCGCTCCCCAAAGGGAAAGGGCATTCTTCGGCCAGCTGCGAAACCTTTTTGGAAAATTAGATGTGAGAGGGAGAGAGGGAGAAGTCCTATACCAAGTAAAGGAATTCCATCATGCTTAAACGGCTGCTGGTGGCCAAATTTTCGAACCTGGTCTTGGCCTAGTGTAGGTTCAAAAGAACCAAAGGATTATTTCCTGGAAAGAAATGTAAGATAGTCCTGATATTGCTTCGGTGGTACGGATGACTATAGAACTCGTTCCTTGGATACGTCGTTTATCTCCAGCAACAAGATAATTTCTGAAAGAACAGCCCTTTTTCTCACACCCAGTTGCACTACAAAGGAGTCGGATAGCTGCCCATTGTGTAAAACAAAAACCTTGCTCTGTTCTAGGAATTTTTAATAATGGCAACATTTTTTTGGGGAATGCCTCTACCAAGCAGTGATCTCCATAAACATTCTCGGTTTACTCGATCAAAGGCATTCTCAAAATCCACGAACATGAGGTAAACCGGTAATTAATATTCCTTATACTGCTCAAGGAGGATGCGCAGAGTGTTGATATGGTTGTCACACGATTGACCACTGTGAAATCCAGCTTGATGCCTCTTGAGTAATGACTCGATCCCATTCTTTATCCACTCGAGAATAATGGTTGCCATTAGTTTTGGGAAAACAAAACGGTGATACCACGCCAATTGTTGCAATTCTTAACTTCACCTTTCTTTGGGAGCTTAACAATCACACCATCCTTCCAGCCCTTGAGATAGCTTTCATTTTCCCAAATGATTTGTATCAACGGATGTAAAATACTAGTCGGTGTTACGATATCGGCTTTCAGGAATTCAGCTGGTATTCCGTCAAGTCCAGCTGCTTTGTTGTTTTTGCGGAGATTTATTGATGTTTGGATTTCCGATTCTGACGGGGGTTGGATGTCAATACCACTATAGGACCTGTGCATTTCGTTAAGGTGGGGGCACTTCAGCACTCTGCTTAATTGAATCCTAATTTAGCAAAGCACAAAAATGGTCCTTCCATCTGTGTAGCTGATCCTCAATTGATACCAAAAGTATGTTATCCACATCCATTACAGAATGATTGGTGTTGCTTTTCTTCCCCAATAACATCTTTTCCCATTTGGTACAATTCCCGGATATCTCTTCTTGCAGCGTTTCCCGCATTATCCGCGAGTCGATCTAACCTCACCCTCTTGTCATGTCTCACACAGCGGTAGATCATGTTATGTGCAAGGCGGTACTCGCTTCGCAATTCAGCCTTTCGTTGAACATCTGCATTTATATGCATTTTCAACGATTTGCGAAGTTCGATTTTACCCCAGGTTTCTTGGAATATCCAAGAGTCTCTAACTCTCATTCGCTTGGATGCAGCTTCGGATCCAGCCTCCAAATAAAACACTTTTTATCTAACTCCACATATCATCAATTGTTGAATGTTGAATTCCGTTTAATGACGAAGCTCTGTCGTTGAAGATGGTGACATAGTTGCGACATATGTTGAAGTTATTTAAAGCATTCGTATAGAATTTTAAACTCCTTGCTGCATCCTGCACTTGTCTTCGTACGGCTGCAGTGCGTAGCTTGACCCTCATGACTCAATTTTTAATTCAGTTTGACCATCTGGGTGCTCCTGCCATTTTCGTTTAGTTTAAACTAATTCAGCAAAGCAGGATCCTTTTGAATGACACTTTGTGCTTTTAAATTACCCATTTCATTTGTATCTTTTTTTCGGAAGTTGAATATGTCTTCCTCGGCTATAAGCAACCGACATCGAGTGTATACCTACATGTGCATACGTATGTATGTGTCTAAACAGACAGGGTTACTCAACTCAAATCTGCAACCATAAAGCCTGACAGTCTTCGTTCCCGTCAAGAATCCGTTTGAATACACAAAAACTTTAAATCATCCCCCTCCTCCGTTCTCTTGATGTAATGATAGGTATTAGAAAAAAAACGAATTTCGTTTAGGCAGACGCAAAAAAAAGAAGGTTAAAGTGATGTAGGTACTTAAATACTTTCAGTTCGAAGTCCTGATTCGGACTCCCGGGCGGCCAGGTCTGCGTTCAATTGCACACATCGTTAAAAGTTTGGAGAGTTTCTGTTTCAATTTTATTTTTTCTTCAGATCGTAGACAGAACTCTAAATTGAGGAAAATTGATGGTCTTCTCTTGGGCGTTTATTCATGTCATCGAAGTCGAAGAAGTTCAGTGAGTGTTCAAGTTTTGATTCATTTAGTATTAATGCGAGTAAGTATACCTATTCTATAAAAAAAGATAAGGTGATACTTTTTTGTTACTTTAAACTTAATTTATACTTACGATTCGACATAAGGATAGATACTTAATTGGTGTACTATGGTGTTTCAAACAAAAAAAGTAGCTTTCAAAAAGGTCCAAAAGTTTGGGTTAAGTTTGAAGAAGACTCATTGCGATTTTCAATTGTTGAACATAAGACTGTCTATCAGCTCCTACTCATACTTCCCCGTGGTGAACATCGGGTGCCTTTAGTATCTCAAACGAAGATGGGGTTTCAATCTCTGTGGACGGTTGTTGGGAGTAGCAAACGAGCAACTTTCATCAAGGCGGCAGCGTTAGAATTCCCCAGATGGAATCGACGGTAGCGTCAACAGTTCCAGTTAGGTTGAACTACGTAGTGAGCACTTTATACGGGCTACTACGACATATGCGGACCTCAGGCCTATAAGGAGCGGTTCATCGGGCTCCACGCCCTTGGAGTCATACTAAGGGTCTGGTCATCAAGGTTGGGGGTCGTGTCATCGGGGTTACTTCCCAGCCACGTTAAACAACAAGCCTATGATACTCCGTATCAGAAAACGAAGTAAGGACAATGAACTTTGGATCTGCACGTGGTATGTTCTGTCTCTCCTTAGACCACGTGCAGCCGAGCATTTGACGGAGGCCCTAGACTGCTACAAAGCAGACATCACCGCCATTCAAGAAGTGCAATGGGATGGGATGGGCAACAGAAAAATGAAAAACTGCGATATCTACTACGGCGACTATTACCGACAACAATGGCGTGGGATTCGTCGCTAGCGAGGCAGACGTAGGCAAGAATTCTTAAGTATCAACTCTGTAGCGCCTCACGACAATTTGCATCAAAATTAAATTCGCCTGCTCCTACAGAGGAAAAAAACGATGAAACTAAAGACGATTTCTACGAGCTTCTGGACATGACATATGAATAAATGCCTTAGCTATGGCATAAAGATTGTCTTGTGTGATTTTAATGCCAAACTAAGAGTGAAGACGTCTTTGGTGGAAAAATCGGAAGAAGCCTGCACGGCCTCCGGTAACGGACTCAGGTTAACTGACTTTGCTGTGGGGTGAAGCGTTGTGATAGCTTGTACGCAGTTCCCACAGCTCGATATACACAACATAGTCAACCAGTTTCACTCCTCCAGTATCAAGGATTTCCGAACGTTCCGAGGACTTTGACTCGGACTACGACCTTAGTGTAGCCAAAGTCATGCTACGGATATCCAGACCAAATCCAAAACAGGGAAATACTGTGAGGAAGTTCGTCGTCAGACGGCTACAGCCGCAAAAAATTGACTGGTCCTTTTACGATCGAGTCTCTCGCGCCCTCTAAGCCACCAACTTCAAGCATCCAGAACCAGTGAAAGAATTGCTGCAGGAAGCCATCAGAGATGCCACCTCTGACGTGCTGAGCCTCGCACGACCATCACAGCGAAACCCCTGGTTCGACGAAGAATGCTGGCAAGTACCTACATGCAGACCAGAGCTGCTTGCGAGCTCTACGAGCAGAAGAGTAGAGAGGAACACCGGCTTCTCAGAATGGAAAAGAGAGAGCATTAGAAGCGTGCGATCGAGGAATAGAGGGAAACCATTTGCAGGAAAGTTCGGAAGTTTAACCTAAAAGTAAATAGAACCTCCCGGGGTTACAAGACCCGACCCGAAGCCAGCAAGGATGATCCGGGGAACATGATAGTAGAATCGCAGTCGGTGTAGAGGATATGGAGACATCGTTTCTGCAAATTGTATAACGGCGATGACGAACTGACGCTGTCATGCAGATTGCACCAAGGGTTGCAAAAGCTTAAGCTAATTGTTAGCTTTTGTGATTTGTGATTTGTCAAATATTTAATTCATAAGCCCTTTGGGATTTAAGAATCGTGGATTTAGGTATTCAATTCATAAGCTCTTGTTGGCTTGTTCTTCGCAGTGGATTCGGTTTGTATAATAGCACGAGAGCTGGGAACGTAAAAAAAAGTAATTTTAGTATGACTAGTTTTTTTTATATTATGTCCTCTTTAAGTCCCTAGATACGCGTGAGGTCAGTCTGGCTGGTGAGAAATGTTGTTTTGTCCGCCATTTTGAAAAAAGGCGTTGAAAATCGTTAAAGCAATTTTCTCGACTTCTATTGGACGTAGAGTAAAATTTTTTGTTAGGTTTTGTAGGTTAGAAGATTTTATAAAACTTACGCCTCAAACATTTTTATTATCACTTTCCAATGAAAAGTTATTAACGAAAAACTGTCACTATTTTTTAGAAAAAAAATGGTTTTAAGCGTTTATCTCACCTCCTGTTCATCTGACAGAAAAAATTATATTATCCTTTTTTGTAGAGCTCTAAATTTCCATCATTTTCGTATATTTAGATTGTATGTGGACCAAAAAATGAAAAGAATACAGTAATACAAAATTGGCAATATCTAGCAAATAATTCCTTAATGAACAATACGATTCGTATGGCCGGCACGGCGGCGGGCGGCGGCACTGCACTGCTGCTGCAAAATAATGATGGATTCATGTAGAGGGACACACACACAATAGCTGCGTTTTATTATCTCTGGGTCTGGGTCGAGGTTATCTTTTAACATGTATTACAAAAACAACATGGGATCTAGGTTTCTATCGAGGTAAATTTCAATAACCCAGATAGAGGTTTTCACTCTGGCCGGCAGAGGACTATTTACCATTGTGAATGGATGTCAGCGATTTGTCAGCAGTATAAGGAATAGAGAGGAAAAGAGACAAGTGCTTACATGAAAAACAAATAAACATAAGAAAAAAAGAGACTGATATACAGCACTGCTTTTGCACTAACCCACATCGTTTTATTTTCACGAGGTGAACAATATGGGTTATGAGCGATAATAAAACGCGGCTTATAGGTGCAAGTGTTTTACTACTTTAGAAGAGGGCTCTTTCTCATGGCGCACAGTGGGACCGAGGTGGAAAAAACCGCATATATAAAAGTTTTTAATTTGGTATTGTGATACACTATTCTTAAGGTATTTTTCATGCGGAATACGGCTGTTGTAATAATTTTCTGGTAAAAATTTACTTTCAGCCGAAATAAGGGGTTAAAACGGACCATTGAAATTTTGAGCCCTTTTAACTGATGTTTTGGATAATTCCTCCATCTCTTGGATTATTATTTTAATATTTTCTTTCAATGTACCATGTATATCTACCTGAAGGTATCTGATGAGAAAATAATTTACCCCATGTTTTTCGACTACACCGAAAAATCTAACCAAAATTTGGACTTCGGGTGTACTTCCAGACTAGAGTAGCCTTACAAAAAAAGCTCCACCTTCCTAAGGTCTGTCGCAGGTCTTTTCTGGTAGTCCTGGTGGTAGTAAAGATCCTGTTAAAATTTCATCACCAGATTCTACCAGTTTTGGGATCAGTGAATACAAATTAAATTTAAAAAATAAGAACATTTCTGATTGAATATAACCGGTTCAATATGGACGTGATTTTTTTCGCATCAAATTCGTAACGGATTCTGGGAATTCTAGTTTTTTTCTTTAAACAAAATTTTCAATCACTCCAATCCGCCTTTTCTTCTTTGAGAAATCGTTATTTACTTTATAGTTTTCACCTGACTATACTTGATATACAATATCCCACTGTTATAAAAATTAAAAACTTAACTCTGATCATAAAACGAATGATGTGATTCAATTTAGCGGGTGCAAATACACACAAAATGATACCACTTATAGGTATTTTCCCTAAATCGCTGGTTTGGCCCCACTGTGCGGCGCTTAAAGACCCGGTAGGTTTCACTAAAATGGATCCTAAAAATAATGATGCAGATTTGTTGGCAATGACCTCTGAATTCTAAATATCTTAACCTCAAAGCGGTACCTGATACCTTTTTTGAGTAATAAACGTATAAGAGAGATTTTACTATTTATCTCTAAAATTGTGATTTTGAAACTAAGTTTCTCATGAACTATTCACTCAATCAACTTGGACCAAACATAATACCTTAAGAAGAGTGTATCACAATACCAAACTAAAAACTTTTATATATGAGGTTTTTTCCACCTCGGTCCCACTGTGCGCCATGAGAAAGAGCCCTCTTCTAAAGTAGTAAAACACTTGCACCTATTGTGTGTGTGTCCCACTGATCTCTATAAAACACTGGATAGCGTATCGATACACAAATATTGCTTCCATTTGAAGAATTGTTATATTATGAAGCTGACCACTTTTTTGTATACCAGTATAACTGTATAACATGTAATACAAAGATAATTCATTAAACAGAAATCAATTCTCCGTTCGTTTCACCCCCCGAGATCTGTTTGCTAACATTTGTTGTGTTCATAATTTAAATTCATTCACTAATTAGTAAATGAAACGGAATAACAAACGTAAAGAGTGTGACAAGGAGGTACAATCATTTAAAAAAAAGGCAGAATATGCAATCGCATCCTCCTCATCATAATTATTCATTAGCTATTTTGCTCAACTTGTTCGCAAACTGCAATGATTTATCTCATTCCACTATGTAATTATACTAAAAAAATATACCAAATGCACACAGTGAATAACTTAAAGATAATAAATAATAAAACAAACTTCCACAAAAGTTTATATTTTCATATCATGGTCTGTTTCCCTTTCTTCAGATAGACATCTGGAAATAGGGATGAGCGATTTTAATCGATATTTGCAAAATATTTATAATATTTTTACATCGATATTCAAAAAATATTTTTACATCGATATTCAAGCATTAATATCATCGATGCTCAACAAGACGCATTTTAAACCATACATGTTTTTGTACACACTTTTGCAAGCAAAAATATCTTGCAATATCGTTAGATAACAGTGTACACATGAAATACTTGCAATATATTGCTTCTATAAAATCTGTGGACGATATATTTTGCAAAATTCAAATTTTAGCATCGATTTCCACGCATAGAAATAATAGATGCTCAGAAAGACCCAATTTACACCAATGCAAGTTTTTGCACACAACTTCGTGTTTTGCAATATCGATATATTCCTAAAAGCCACAGAAAACAGTTTACACAAAATTCCTTGAAATATTACTGCAAAATACATATTTAATATCGATTTTCACGAATTTAATAGCCCGATTTTCCCCCTTGTGATGAGTCACAAGTCACAAGCTCTTGTGACTACTCCTTGTGAGGATTGTTGTGACTCGATAACATTTTGGTATTCTCCCCCTAATAGTCACAAGAAAACTCACAACGAAACTCACCACAGCATTTTGTTGGTAGCTTTTTGACCGATGAGCGCACACAACTCTACAAGCAATCGCAACGAACGAAACCAACACACCCAAAATTTGTATTCAGTTTTTCTGTCCCATAAATACCAAGCAAAATGATATCGCGCATTTGTACTATTCTTTTGCTTAAGAAATGAAAGAATACATATCTGTGGTGTTTGGTAGAAACATGATAACTCCATTTTAAAATTTGCGTCTTTGCGTCCACTTTACATCGACCTACAACCTAAACGGGTGAACCCATTTTCTTCAAATTTGAAACATAATTTTTCAAATGTTATGTTCATAAGTATTCCAAATTTGAAGAAAATCTGTAGCCTCGTTTACAATCTAGCTTGATTTAAAGTGGGCGTAAAGACGCTAATTTTAAAATGGAGTTATCAGGTTTCTACCAAACACCACAGATATATTTTGTTCTCTTTCGCACAGAGAACATTAAGGCCTCCGTAGAAAGAATATAATTCAATGATTTGAAGAAACTCAAATAAATTGTGAGTTGTGACCTGCTCTGGAGGAGATCACAGTTTCGGTTGTTTTTATGACTCTCACAAATTGTGACTTTAGGGGGAAAATACGAAAAAGTCACAAAATCAGTTTCACCACTTCTTGTGACTTGTGAGGTATTAGTGATGATAGGGAGAATAGGGCTATAAATTATCGATGGTCAGAAACACGCAGTTTACACCATGCAATTTCTTGCGCACACCTTTGTGTGAAACAAGATTTTGAAATATCGGATTTCAAAAAGGGCAGCTTAAGACCATGAATTGCCTTGCAATATTGATTTTATTAAATTTGTTGATATTAATTGTGCAAAATACATATTTTAACATCGATTTTCACCCATTAATTCAATCAATGATTATTGATGCCTAGAAAGATACCACTTACACGCGGTTTTAGCACACAAGCTTCTGTGCATCATTATTTTGCAATATCGATGTTTAAAGTTGAAATACCTTGCTTATGACTTCATATTTTTCATTTGTATGAAAACTTAAATCGATTTTAAAAACTAAAGAAAGAATAGCCGGCACCAGAAATTTTTAAAGCTTAAATACATTAGAGCATTGCATGACGCATTTTTTGCTTTGGTCAAAGAAAAAACTTAAACAAAAACACCTGAAAAAAACATCGATATTAAGTAGCATGGATATTTTCGGTTCGATGTTGAAATCGATGTTGTTTCAATATCGCACATCCCTATCTGGAAAAAATTTTTTTTTGTGTAATTCAGACGTCAAATTATGAAGCCGACCACCTAATTGTCATTTTCAAATGGAAGCAAAAAAACTGTTATAACGGGTGATTTTTTAAGAGGTTTAGAACTTAAAAAAAAAAAAAACACAAAAAATTCGAAAAAATGAATGAAATATTTTTTTGAATCGATAGTTTGAACCTTGCAATTTAATGTTTAAAGATAATTTCATGCAAATGTTGACCGCGGCTGCGTCTCAGGTAGCCCATCCGCTGAGTCCAATTTTGGCATACTCTTTCACACATATCGGCCGCTATCTCACGAATGAATGCATGAATATTGGCTTCCAGTGTGTCAATCGAAGCGGGCTTGTCCCTATAGACATTAGCCTTGACATACCCCCACAAAAAATAATCTAATGGTGTCAAATCGCACGATCTAGGCGGCCAATTGACCGGCCCGAAACGTGAAATTAACTGTTCACCAAACTCGCCTCGCAATTGCGCCATTGTTTCGCGTGCTGTGTGGCATGTGGCACCGTCTTGTTGAAACCACATATCATGCAAGTCAAGAACTTCCATTTCGGGCAAAAAAAAGTTTGTTATCATCGCTCGGTAGCGTTCACCATTGACAGTAACGCTGCGATTCGCATCATCTTTGAAGAAATATGGCCCAATAATGCCGCCGGCCCATAAACCGCACCAAACAGTGGCTTTTTCGGGATGCATTGGTAGCTGTTGCAATGCTTCTGGCTGATCTTCACTCCAAATGCGGCAATTATGCTTATTTACGTACCCATTCAACCAAAAATGAGCCGACCATAAAATGGAAGCAGCGCGCGATGAACATTTCGAACCGAGCACGAATTTTGATAGTAAAATTCAATAATTTGCAAGCGTTGTTCATTTGTAAGACGATCCATGGTTAAATTGCAAACCAAACTGAAGCAGTTTGACAGTGACACAAGGTACTAAACACACGTCAGCTTTCAAAACCAGTGTTGCCAAAACCAAACCAGCTAAAAAATCACCCGTTACATTATAAGGAATACACTATCCAGTGTATTAAAGAGATCAGTGGTGTGTCCCTCTACATGAATCCATCATTATATTGCAGCAGCAGTGCAGCGCCGCCGCCCGCCGCCGCACAGTGGGCTCAAAAGCAAATCTAGCGGGTCAAAAATCCAAATCTTTGTAAACGAGTGGTGTGTGTGTCCATATCTTACTTAAACACCTAAATAGTATAGCAGGTGCCAAATAGAGAGAATAGTTATTTCATGGTTATGTGGACAATTAAATATTTTTAAAAGACAAGAAAGACACAGAAATAATGATGAAATGATGCCTCAATGCCAGTTTTTGGACTAAATTATGGTTTGAACATAGGTAAAACTATATTAGCTAATATTATGTTGACCTCTGAGATATTTTCCACTGATAATTTTTCACTTTTAGCCGAAGAATTTGGACCACTGTCGTCAAATAGCCTGTAAGATGTTATGTTTTACTTTTTCGAAAACGGGCAAAAACGGGCAGATGAAATATAAAAATATGTTATCTAAATTAATCCTGGAACTTAGTTTAAGTTCAATCTTTTTGTACAGGTTTGTACAGAAAAAGTTGCAGCCTACAGAATAAATGCTTTATCAATTTTTTCTTACTAATAAAGTAAATGAAATCGTTCGTTTAGTTAAAATACCATAAATCATAAATAAACAAAATTACTAACCTTCTTAAATATAGTACATTTGGGAATAATAACAAAAAAGTTCATAACTTTTCAAACAAATAAGAGGTAAACAAAGTCCTACCATCATTAAATATTGAACGAGCAATGACTAAATGATGTGTCTGCAATTAACTGTATTATTGCTTGAAAACTAAGGTCTTCTGTCTAATAATTTGACTCTATTCATTGTTTCTGACATGTGTACAATCAACCTATGTACTACCTGCCCTGATATAAAATTCATATTTTTTGGACTTTTGACCCGCTAGATTCGCTTTTGAGACCACTGTGCGCCGTGCCGGCCATACGAATCGTATTATTCATTAAGGAATTATTTGCTAGATATTGCCAATTTTGTATTACTGTATTCTTTTCATTTTTTGGTCCACATACAATCTAAATATACGAAAATGTTGGAAATTTAGAGCTCTACAAAAAAGGATAATATAATTTTTTCTGTCAGATGAACAGGAGGTGAGATAAACGCTTAAAACCATTTTTTTCTAAAAAATGCTGACAGTTTTTCGTTAATAGCTTTTCATTGGAAAGTGATGATAAAAATGTTTGAGGCGTAAGTTTTATAAAATCTTCCAACCTACAAAACCTAACAAAAAATTTTACTCTACGTCCAATAGAAGCCGAGAAAATTGCTTTAACGATTTTCAACGCCTTTTTTCAAAATGGCGGACAAAACAACATTTCTCACCAGCCAGACTGACCTCTCGCGAATTTAGGGACTTAAAGAGGACATAATATAAAAAAAAACTAGTCATACTAAGATTACTTTTTTTTACGTTCCCAGCTGTCGTGCTATTATACAAACCGAATCCACTGCGAAGAACAAGCCAACAAGAGCTTATGAATTGAATACCTAAATCCACAATTCTTAAATCCCAAAGGGCTTATGAATTAAATATTTGACAAATCACAAATCACAAAAAGCTTATGAATTGAATATTTTTCAATTCACAAATCCCAAAGGGCTTATGAATTGAATACTTTTCAAATCACAAATCCCAAAGAGCTTATGAATTGAATATTTTTCAGTTCACAAATCGCAAAGGGCTTATGAATTAAATATTTTCCAATTCACAAATCCCAAAGAGCTTATGAATTGAATATTTTTCAATTCACAAATCCCAAAGAGCTTATGAATTGAATATTTTTCAATTCACAAGTCCCAAAGAGCTTGTGAATTAAATATTTTTCAATTCACAAATCACAAAGAGCTTATGAATTGAATATTTTTCAATTCACAAATCACAAAGAGCTTATGAACTGAATATTTTTCAATTCATAAATCAAAAATAGCTTGCGAATTAAATCTTTTTTAATTCACAAGTCCCAAAATAGCTTATGGCTTATAGATTTTTTAATTCATAAACTCGCAACCCTGCACCATTCAACCTGGTTTACGTATAAGCCAACAATTCCAACATTCGATATCGACAAAGTGAAGACAGCTATATCTAAACCTAAGTCCAATAAAGCTTTTAGAGGTGATGGCCTTGCGGCTGAGTTATTCAAAGTGGCTGGAGATGAAAGAAATGTTATGAGTATGCACCATATGGTCGGAAAAAAGCATGCCCGATGAATGGAACCTCGGTATTGTTTACCCGATCCTGAACAAATGTGAAGCTCTGGACTGCATCACCCTCTTTGACATCACATATACAAAATCCTCTCTGTCATACTTTGTGAACGCCTGAAGACATTCTTCAACAACCTTTTAAGTCCATATCAGTGAAACTTTAGACCAGGAAAGTCCACCATTCGCAGCATGACAGAAGTTTCAAATCGATACCCATCTCACCCTTTCATCGATTTCAAGGCCGTGTATGACAGCATCTATAGAGACCTGCTATATAGAATAATGTCTAGTTTTGGCATCCTTACCAAACTCGTGCAGGATGACGATGGAGAATGCACGCTGCTCCATCATGGTCATTTGATGTCAAAAAAGGTTTTAGACAAGGCAACGCGTCATGGAAAGTGCAAAACTCTCACGTCAACACTACTGGCACAATTTTTCAAAAGTTCGTCCAATGACACTAACGCCGATGATATTGACAAAATCTGACGAACAAAGCGCGATGTCAGTGATGCTTTCGTGAGTATTGCAGAGGGTGCCAAGAAAATGGATTTAACGGTGAATGAAGGCAAAACCAAATATATGCTTTCCACAAGAAATGCCACCAAATACCGACGCACGTCTCGGACAGAACGTCACGATATACGGCTATAATTTTGAGGTGGTCAGAGACTTTGTCTACCTAGGCTCCGCTATCAACTCAGCGAATGATACCAGCCCTGAGATCAAACGAAAAATTACTCTAGCCAATTGCTCCTCCCTTGGGCTTAACAGGCAATAGAAAAGTAAAGCTCTCTCGCATATCAAACCGTTCCTTATGTATGGTGCAGAGGCATGGACACTATTAACGTTGGCGATGAGAACGCTTTCGGCTGTTTTGAGAGGAATATTCTCGGGGTGATTTTTGGTCCTGTCTTCATAGATGGGAATTGGAGAACGGAGCCACAAAAGTGAAAAACCAACGACTGAGATGGCTGGGTCCGTGAAGTGTTTCAATCAAACCCCGTGGGACAGTGCTGTTGAGGGGGACAGTGTAACAGGTGGCGCACGCAAGTGGAAGAAGACCTCATCCAACTTGGCGTGCGAAACTGGGGACAGCTTGCTAGAAACCGAGCCGGCTTGGCTGGAAGAAGCTTGTTGGTTGAGACCCTTGCTCACCCCGGACTGTAGCGCCACCTTAAGTAAGTAAGTAAGTACTGTGTGCACTTTGTTGCCCAATCTCTCACTCAGAAGGAGCAAGAAGGGACTTTACGGTAAGAGTCTGATTCCAGCCCAAGGCTAACCCAAACGAGAATTACCTTTTTTGCCACAGCTCTCACTCAGAAGGAGCGAGAAGAGAGTTTACGGAAGAAATCTGATTCCAGCTCAAGGCTAACCCAAGGGAGAATTACTTTTTTAGTCCAAGCTCTCAATCAGAAGGAGCAAAAAGGGAGTTTCCGATAGGAATCTGATTACAGCCCAAGGCTAACACAATGGAAATTACTTCGGAAGCCAAAAAGATTATCTTTAAATGGTTCACGAGTACACCATGAAAAGTAACCTGAGCTTATCCAGAGTTGCTACAAACTGAGATTAGCTGGAACCTTTATGGAGACATAATTCGGATTAAATGAAATTCGGAATTAACACGAGTCAATAAGCTTCGACTTTTTCGGAATTTTGTACCTCCTCATCATGATTTTCCAGCCACAAGACAATGTGAACTATAAGGAGGGCGAATGCAAAAGTCGCATGACGTTGACTCCACGTAATGCGGTGCGCTATTGTTGTTGATCATTAGTTGTGTGGTGGCGGGTGTATGTTGATACGGTGGAGGTAGGTAGATATTTGGTGGTTCGGGTAGGCCAGAGGTGATGGTGTATATCAATGACTGGTGGTTTAATGGTGATAGGGTGCTGGTAGTTGATGTTGATGGTGGTTGGAGCATTTTATTATAGATAGACGGTGACGGATCGGTGATTAATTGGCGATTGGTCGGTGTGAGGTAGTGGAAAGTGTAACAATTCTTTACATCATCAATGATCTACTTTCCTGCTCTCGCTTACAAAATATCCAATAACTACCAGTTGGCACTGACTACCATGAAAATGGATAAAAAAGTCCTTAAAATATATCTGGAAAATAAAAGTGTTGCCACAAATCATAGAGGAAAATAAATTCCCACACAAATTGATTTTCCCATAACTGTATTTATTTGGTCTAAAAATGAAAGTTTAAAATAGAATCTTAAGGATGTGAATTTTGTTTGTTTGAAATTTAAATAAATTAAGCTTGAAAATATTTTCCTTCTGCTATGTGTATAGGAGGTAAAAAGTCGTTCAATCCTTTTGAAAGCAAATAAGTGAGCAAACAAAAGTCCTCACATACCCCCAGCTGGCGATGGTGGTGATTGGCGATGGGCGTAGCTCCATTACTCTCACTCCCTGCCGCCAAATGACACTTTAAGTCCTTTGAAACCAACTAAAATCAAACATTTCCTAATTTGAGTCAACATAATCAATTGCATATTCCTGCTTCAAAGAATTTCATGCTAGTATTAACTTTCCCCCGACAAATCAGTTTTATCTGTTCACTTAAGGTCCAGTTGTTCCGCATTTCATTCCTTTCAATCAAGGAGCATTTCCTCTGAATAACCATCAACCGTCTTTTTATTTACATTTAACTTCTAATTTTATTTTATCATTCATAATTTTTGTTATTATTATTTCTTGCAGATTCTCTTCTAAATGGCGACCATCAAAATACAAATAATATACTCCTTGGAACTTTGGGATTCCTAAGAAGTGTCTTACCCTTAATTATTCGTGCCGAAAGCAATGGCACTCATCATATTTACCGCAGGAAAAGTACCACTGCTACCACCAATGCTAGCGGCAACAGCAGCAGCACGACGACGAGGACGAACTCCAATATTAACAACAACAACAGCAATAAAAATAATTATAACAAAACCGATGACAATAATTGTAGCAGCAGCAGCAGCATCCAGGACGCCAAGCAAATTGTTGAAATCTACGATTTTTGTTTGCACTTACTCAACACAAACCACACTTCGAGTCATTCCATTATAAATGCCTCTCTTGAGGTTATCAATTCAATTTTGCAGTCCTTTGACGGGACAGGCACATCCGCCGCTGGAAAAACACTTGAGCACCTCCTATGCAATCACCAGCTGCAGCACAATGAATACCTAAGAAAGAGGAAATCATTAAAAAATCAAATATTCCAATTGAAAAATTTCCAAATGACGTGCAATGTGAGTGCTGGTTGTGGTGCTAGTAGTGTTGAGGGGGTGTCCGAGGCGGTGCGAGTGGCAGCGGCTTCTTCTTCTTCGGCGTCAACAGTGGCATCGCCATTCAAGTCATACTCGTCGATAGCGGGCGCAATGAAGAAAGAAAGATGTTGGTTGCCTGATGCTGTTCGCCATGAGGTTTCAAGCCCCGCCAGTAGCAGTCAAAGTTTGTTTGGTGCTGGTGATGAAGATGCATCCGAATTGAATAAACATGGATCGTTGAAGACGACGACGAGGACGACAACGACAACGTCAATGATGCCAGTGACAGCCGCATTGGCTGCGACAACGTCGTCGTCGAAAGTAAAATCAACGGAGGAAGAATCTATTAGAGATGCATTCAAATTAGGAATGGAAAAAATGTCGTCGTCCCTGGAAACACCCACACATCCGACGCCGCCCCCACGAAGACATCACCAACAGCAGGATATTCATCGGCCCAGTGCTGCAAGTAGAACCATCAGCAGTGGCTCGATTTCTGATACGAAATGCGATGACAAGATGAGGCATGGGAATGAGAATGCCAAAGTAAATATTCTGAAGAACAGTAGTAACTCGGGAATATCAGTTGACGAGGTAGCTGCATGCACCGTCAATCAAACAAGCACTTCAACTAACGATGAGTTACAACTTAGGAATCATAAGGATGATCAACATCATCACCGTAATATTGATGACGATGATGATGATAATGATGATGACGATGATGACGACGATGACGGTTTTACTACCCTGTTGGAAGTAAATGAACCGCTTCAAGATCCCCATTTATTGTTGTCATCGATGTCGTCGGTTGGTATGGTTGAACCCCCGTCGAAATCGAGGGTGGATTCAGTTCCACCATCAGCTGCACCAGCAGTGTCGGTAAATGTCGACCTGCTGATTGAAGGCGAAGGTGATTCCGCTGAGGGGTTCGGTGGTGGCTCTAGCGATGACAAATCACAGTTCTTGAGTGACATCGACAATGAATCATTCAACAGCATTGATTTCGAATCTGAAATCACAATTGGTGGTAGCGGTGGCATTGGCAGCGGTGAGCACGACAATAATAATTCCTCCGACAACAAAGATTCAGAATCGACAACGACATCGACGACGTTAACGTCGACGTCGAGGTTAATTCCGCCCTTAACTGGAGGAGCATCATCATCATCCTTGCCGAGAAGAACGACAACGACGATGAGTGTCAACAGTGGAAACGACAGCGGTGGTGGCGTCAAGTCGAGTGATACAATTGGTTCTTTCTTTAACAATTTACTCTCGCATTCGAGTGCAGGTAAGCTTTCGCTTTTTGTTTCCCCAGAAATCACTAAAGGATCAATTTAAGTTGGTTGCTTGAGCAATAGAGTGGAAGGAATCGACCGGGAGGGCGCGGCGGGCGTTTGAGGGCGGGTATAGAAGGTATAGTTATTCCTGTTAAACCGACAGTTTTTCTTTGGCTCGAGTGGAAAATTTTGTTCGATGAGCCCCATCATCAACAATCCACTTCATCTTTGTAGTGAGATTGATTGTGTGTCTTTGTGCATCTATATGCCAGTTGACTTGGTGTTTTTTTTTTTTGTTGCTGCCTCCTGAATCCTTATAGAAGTAACGAGAACAGGAACATATTTACATAATTGTGTCATCGTGCATCCATGTTATGACTATGAGAAGATAAATGAACCGTACAAATGATTATACCCAATGCCAAGCATAAAGAAAAAGGTTAATGTCAATACACATATTATTACAAGTGCAGAGAAGTGATTATATATAGGACTCGGTTAAGACAGGATAATTCGTAATGATGACGTTGGAGGTGGAGACATCCCTGACAAAGTTTAGGCAAACAATTTGTTGTAATGTAATAATTGATGAAGATAGTATTGAGGTCTTGGGGTGCAACGCCGTTTTAATGAGTGATTGTGATGTGACCCCCCTCACCCCCTTAGCGTGCATTATGTATATACTTGTCATCAATTCAAAACAGATAAGGCTTTAAGCTCTTTGATGGAAAGTTTTGGGATAGTTTGTATCTATTTGTTTGTGTATTGCTTTTGCATTACTGTAATTATGACTAGAGATTAAATTATGTTAATCAACCCTCCCGCTATAGAAATTTACCTGAAAATGTCTTGGTATTTCGAGGCATTATCGGAATACAAAGTAACATAACAGTTCATCAATGTACTATTGGCCGCTGTCAAAGTGTGTTTTTGGAATTTCAATTTGGATCTTCCAAGTATATACGCTCGGAGATAGAGGGTAGACAATATGGCATTTGCCCTCCCCCGGCTCTGGCAAATACGACGCTACCATCATATTCTTAATTTTTACCATGGATTATTGACAAATACTTGTCTTTTTAAGGACGTGAAGTTAGCAACGCCATTTTGGATTTTCAAAAAAAAAAGTTGTGCTGTAATGTGTCCAACTTGTGCTGCTATGTGCCGTTAAAAAAAAATCGTACTAAAGGTTTGATTTTTAGAGGGTACCCATTTTTTTTTAGCGTGAAGTTAGCACCGCCACTTTCGATTTTCGAAAAAAAAGTTGTGCTGTATTGTGCTCAACTTGTGCCGTAAATATTTTTGAAAAATTCGCAAATTTGCAAATTTGCAAATTTTACCAATGAAATTTTTGCGAAATTTCAAAATTTCTTAAAAGAGAAAGTTGTTATGTTTTGTGCTAAGCAAATGCTTCTAAGAAAAAAAAAATCGCATAATTGCAATTATTATGGCCAAGACTAAACTTTGCGAAGGGCTGTAGCGTGAAGTTAGCACCACCATTTTCGATTTTCAAAAAAAAGTTGTGCTGCATTGTGCTGGCTTGTGCCGTAAATACTTTTGAAAAATTCGCAAATTTGCAATTTTTTTTTTGAAAATCGAAAATGGCGGTGCTAACTTCACGCTTCGCAAAACTGTTTTTTGGTCGTAAAAGTTACAAATATGCAAATTTTTTTGTTTTCTCTTCGGAATATGGCAGCAAAAAATGAACAAAAAACAGCACAACTTAAATTTTTTATAAAATTGCAAAATTTAAAAAAATTTCATTCGTAGATACAATTTGCCAATTTGCAATTTTCTTTAAAATATCAACGGCACAAGGCAGCACAAGTTGAGCACAACTTTTTTTTTTGAAAATCGATGATGGTGGTGCTAACTTCACGAATCGCAAAACTGTTTTTTGGCCGTAAAAGTAACAAATCTGCCATTTTTTTTTGTTTTCTCTTCGGAATATAGCAGCTTAAATTGAGCAAAAAACAGCAGAACTTTAAGTTTTTACAAAATTGTAAAATTTGAAAAATGCTCATCCGTAAAATTTGCAAATTTGCAAATTTCTTAAAAATATTTACGACACAAGGTAGCACAATGCAGCACAACTTTTTTTTTTAAATCGAAAATGGCGGTGCCAACTTCACGCTACAGCCCTTCGCAAAGTTAAGTCTTGGCCATAGTAGATGCAATTATGCAAAATTTTTTCTTTTTGGTTCCTAGTAGCATTTTTTGAGCACAATGCAGCACAACTTTTTTTTTTAAGAAATTTTGAAATTTCGCAAAAATTTCATTCGTAAAATTTGCAAATTTTCGAATTTTTCAAAAATATTTATTGCTCAAGCCAGCACCAGTTGAGCACAATACAGCACAACTTCACGCTAAAAAATGGGTATCCTCTAAAACCACACCCTTAGTTCGACTTTTTTTTTAATTTTTGAGCATAATACACAGCAGCACAAGTTGGGCACATTACAGCACAACCTTTTTTTTTTTGAAAATCCAAAATGGTGGTGCTAAGTTCACGCCAATTGTCTCTTTTTATATCAGAGTCAATGATTTGCCTAATTGGAAAATTTGTTTCCCCCTGAAAAAAAAATCCTGTGGGTGCCCTATGCTTCCAAGTTATTAATTTTGTGATAAAAACTATTAAAGTAGAGCTGACTGGTATTTTACAGATTGGGTTTGTTCGTTGAACCCTGAAGTCACCCTGGGGTCGCACAGTGGTCCGTTTGTTGAATTTTAAGACACACATAATTTCCCCCGCCAATTATTCATACAAATTAATGAAATTTAGTACACTTAATGATTTGGGGATGCTGAATTCAGTGGCAGTGCCTATTTTTTTTTCTACGTAAAACAGGAGCATAAAAATTTAGGTGAGAACATGGTCCTAAATTTAAAAATTACAAAAAAGTACTGTCTAAGTCAGGAACTGAGTCAAGTTTACCTTTGAAATGTCCTAAAATATGTGTCTGAATGTATTCTTTCATATTAAAATGATTCCAACACTGATTTGCTCAAAAATTTAAAAAGATAGGCCAAAATGTTGAGAAATGTTCCTAGGGGATTAGAACAAATTTTAGTGCTAGTTTTTTTTAAAATTGTTTGTACTGGAAATTATTTTTAGACATAATCTGATCAAATTTATAAGAAATTTGACAATTTTGACGGCTGGAAGTTGCCAATCAATGTTTAGGTCAAATACTCAAAAACTCGAAAAAGAAATCAAAAATAATCTAAAGCAAAAGATTTAAAAATGTTAATAATTTATCTGGTTGCATCATTTAAATCTGACATAAAACTAAGAATTCTAATAGTTGACAGTTGGAAAAACTAGTCCTATACCTATTAAAAAATAATTGGAATTTTACGTTTTTTCCGACTGTCAACTATCAGAATTTTTAGCCTGATGTCAGATTTAAATAAATTTCTTTAGATTATTTTTGATTTTTTCGAGTTTTTAAGTATAGGTAGTTGATCTAAAATTTGATTGGTAACTTCCAGCCGTCAAAATTGTCAAATTTCTAACAAATTTGATCAGATTAGGTATGGGCTTTGTATATAAAATCTATAGTACTATCATCAGCCAATTTTTTTATTTTCATAAGCCTTCACCAGGCGGCGCTAATATGGAAATGTATTTGATATTTGAGAGTTGAAATAGAAGAAAAATGTAAAAGCAAAATGAAAAAGTCGTAAGAGAGGGTTATATTACATTGATTCTCGCAACAATAAAGGGAGCAAGGGAGACAAATGAATCAGTTGCTTGTGCCATACTAACGACAAGAATAAATGAAAGGAAATGAAAATAAAACAAATTGCTTTCTATTACTCGTCTGTGTTTGTATGTGAGCTTGAGGTATAAAGTTACATATATGTTTGTTTATAGATTTATACGTACATACATAATGTAGGTAGGCATGTAGATTATATTTTCGTTTATTATTTTAATTTTATTTTTCAAATCTTGGGTATTTGACTTGAAATTTTTAATCTTTGTAGCAATGTTGCAACTTTTCACCACATCTATGAAGGAATTATTTAAGGACATGTTGCGATATTTTAATTTTTTGTATTTACCTTATGTAGGTAGGTATTTCCCCCCGCTTGGACAGAAGGGGCAGTCTTATATAAAAAAAAATAGTTAGGTACCTAGGTACTTAGAATGGAAAAAGTATACCTATCAACAAACAACCACTTACAGTATTTTTTTGTACCTTTTTGGAAAACCAGAAGTCCATTCTCATTGTTTATTTTTAAATAAAGTTCTTTTCGTAAACAGCTTCGACAAAAATTGTTTTCAAACTTAAAATTGTGGAAAAAGTAGTTTTTTTAATATATGTACATTATGTATGTTTTTCCATTTTAAGTATTTTTTTTATAAAATTGTCGCCTGTCCAAGCCGGTTAAATATACTTTTTTTCTTGTTTACTTTTAACCTAAGTACATGCCCTTGGCAGATTTTACGCGAATCACCTAGTATGCGCAAAAAATATGCCATTAAATTAACCCCTACAGCGACTAAAGGGATGATAATAAAAATCCGAAAAAATTAGGGAATATTTTTTTTTCTTTTAGAATCGGTTTAGGCCCATACAACCTGATCTTTTTCTTACGACCACCCTAATGCACTTACATACCTACATATCTTCCTAGCTATCAACATTTCAAGACGCTTAGAATTTTTGAAATTGTGTGCATAAAAACTAGATGAAATACATAAAATAACAATGTTCGAAAGCATGAAATTGATTTAAGAAAAACGAATGTCATCTATGTACAATGTACATAAATACGAAAATATTAATTTTATACCAACAAAAAACTTGAAATCATTGGAGCTATTTATTAGAAAAATTTAAATACAAATTTGGTTTTCTGGTTTTGAAATTCAACACTTTTGTGAGACAAATATTCTAGAAAGATATAAGTACTATTACCATTTTATTATTTTTTTTGACCCTTCACCGTTAGTTTAAAAAAGTACTAAGCAACGACTTTTTATGGTCTTTTCGTAAATCTTTTGTTTCCTTGCAAATATTGATTGCATGGCTTGCGTTGGTATGCATAATTTTAGACTTTTAAATCATCAATATTCCTGTAAATATTCAAATAGATTCATGGAACCGTTTTTCCACACCAAATTTTCAAAGTCTTACAAACCAGTTAAAGGAACAAATTGTGTTGTTCCTAAGCAATGCGTAGTCGTTATCAAAATGACAAGAAATTCATCAACCCGTTTTTGAAATATTGAATTTTCAAAAAATAAATTTAACATTTTTTTAAAAATCCAAAAAAAAAATTTTTTTATTCAAAAAGCTTTTCCTCAAAGGTTGTATGGCAATTACCTTTATTTTTAGAGCCAACAAAAATTTTAATTTCCCCTCTGGAGAGTTACATAAAAACCTTAAGTTCAAAATTTGAAGCAAATCGCATCATTTGTTCAGGCTGTAGATCCAGATACAAACAGACAGACATACAGACATACAGACATACAGACATACAGACATACAGACAGACAGACAGATAGACAGACAGACAGACATACAGACAGACAGACAGATAGACAGACAGAGAGACAGGCAGACAGAATTGTGCCACCCTTTTTTTTCGTGTTCTCTATCATCGTAATGTCATGTTTGATTTTTGTCTCAAAATTTTCGTTTGCACGAATCCAAAACTTGCCCTATAGTATCTTTATCGCAAGTTAAAAAGAGGCTGGGTTCGACCCACACTGGTAGTTTCCCATTGGTGCCCTCAAAAGCTAGAGGCCCAATGTAATTTTTTGTATTAATTTTTATTTTTCATGGTGTTCAATATGCAGTCAAGTGAATACCAAAGATTGGTTTGCTTTCGAGATATAAGAGACAAGAACATTGTTGAATAATATGTTTTTAGCTTTTTCTTAAAAAAAAACTGTTTGTAGACCAGAAAAAAGAAGTCAAATCGTATAGGGAGCCTTGAAATAATTAATTCATGAAATATTAAAATTGGTATCGACGCAGAAATTCACCCCTTATGGCATATCCAAAGTCCCTTAAAATCCGAAATATTACCGAAAACCCTTATAATGGGATGTCAGTGAAACTTTGAATAAATGTTTCATTAGTCAATAGAACCAAGAGTCCAGAGTCCCTAAAAATATCTATAACCATCTAGTCTTCAGTATTCGATTAAAAACTTATAAAAGCAAAAAAATAGTAAGAACAAAACTAGTATTTAGTCTCAAAATTTGGAATAAAGACAGTATAAGCTTGTTTTTTGTCATTTTTTGTTCTGAAATTTTTGTTTTAAATTAGTTTTCATGGAAATCACTTGATTTAAAATCAAGATGATAGAACAGACTTTTAGCTTTAAAAAAATGTGTAATCCTTAATTGAAAGTATTACCATTATTTCTAGATATTTTTTTTTTATCTTAAGTGTTTTTTTTAGAAAATTGCACCTCCCGTCCAAATGGGGTGAGATAGACCCCCCTCTTTCATAGTAAAAAATGCTTTTAAATAACTGTTCTATACAAATCTGTCAATAAACTTTGTCGCCCGAGTTATCGTAATCTCCCCTTATGGGTATTGTTTAATTATCGATAGATGTTTTAAATTTCACTGATTGTTCAGGGCTGTTATTTTGCACTCCTTTTTCATTCCAACTGTGTCAAACAGCAAAAGTGCTGCAAAAGCAATGCTAAGAACATCCAAACGAAAACAGACCTAAAGCAACCAACCAGGGTTGCCAGCTCAAGAAGCACGTGTGTAGCCCAATTTCAGAATTCTTGTAGCCCAAATCGCTACCCAAAATCTAGCCCAAAAACGAGCTCAATCTCATCTTAAAAATATAGGATTACTTATACATACATTCCACTTTTTTTTTGTTTTTTGGAATAATTTCCAGGGACAAATATCGTTGAACTTATGTAACGAATTTTCTTAAAAGTTATATAAATAATATGAAATTGGGCTACTTTTTCATATTCTTGTCGCAAATTAAGGAAAAAGATAGCCCAATTTATGATAAATAGCCCAATCTGATAACCCTGCAACCAACCACCCCAAACAAAAATTCGTTTTTTTACCCACCCCGAACAAAAATATTCCGATCGTATGCTGAGCGGCAGCAGCAGCAGCCGAGCATGAGCAACAGCAGCCGTCAATGACAACCACCTACGTTCTTACCATATTCCAACAACAATCAACAAAAATAACAAAAAACCAAAGTAAACAAAACAACCCAAAAATATACACACTAAATGACAACGAAAATTACACCTAACAGCAGCAGCAGCAACCTTCCCCCACCAAAGCATTTTTACGACTGAAATCTGATAAAAACAAAACACGAAAGAAAACACAAAAGTAAAATAAACAAATAAAAAAATTTAAAGTAACCATGGTTACAAATACAATCTTACAATAAAACTTGCAAGCATATATTTTGTTGTTTGTTTCCAAATAAAAATTTTTCGTTCCCAACGATAGAAAGAAAAACAATCATACTTTCATTTCAGCTCACATCAGAGCCAAATACGCATACGCACCCAACTCTCAACCTATTATTCATTGACAAAACCAATACCTTTGAAAAAAACAAAATTGCTTGATTTCTTGCCTCCCTCCAACTCTTATAAAAAAGTATACAGCTCTCTCATTATTTTATTATTACACTTTATTCTTCATTTGCCATATTCTTAAGTTTACAATTCAGCTGTACACACTTAGTTAGGCTCAGCACCAGTAATTTCATAAGCCGTCACTTGGTTCGTGCCAGTCGTTCGTCACCCATGATAGTACTATAGATTTTATATACAAAGGTATAACTTTAAGTACAAACATTTCTAAAAACTAGCACTAAAATTAGTTCTAATCCCTTGGGAACAATTCTCAACATTTTGGACTATCTTCTCTAAATTTGAACACATTCGTATTGGAGTCATTTTTATAATGGACATTTCAAACGTGAACTTGACTCAGTTCCTGACTTCGACAAAACTTTTATTTTAAATTTTGAAATTTTTGAAAATGTTTTGACCAAAATTTTGAAGCCTCTGTTTGAAGTAGAACATCATTAAGTGTACCAAATTTCATTAATTTGTATTAAGAATTGGCGTTGGAAATCATTTTTTGTCCACAAAATTCAACAAACGCACCACTGTGGGTCGCCTCGAAGCGTTTTTTTGATAATTGTAAACTCACCCTTATTTAATTACTTACATACATACCTACTTACTTTAGGTGGCGCTACGGGTGTCGACCAGGAGGTGGACCAAGGCCTCAACTACCAAGCTTCGTTCAGCACGCTCGGTTTCTAGCTAGCTGTTTCCAGAATTGCCCGCCAAATTTGTTGAGGTCCTCTTTCACTTACTTGTGCTATCTCTTACTCTGTCAATTCGCCCTAGAGGAGAGTTCTTAGCTTAGAGTCTACGTTGGCTTCTCGGAACGTTAGGACATCCCTGATAACGGAGGAGTGCCTTCGTCGATTGCAATATTTCCAATCTGGTTGGCGGTTGATTGACCAAGAATTCGTCATGTCCCCTTGTGTATATTGAGATGCGGGAACTGCGTACCAGCTACTACGACGTTTTGCCCCGCAGCAAATTCGATTTACCTGAGTCCGTTATCGTAGGTGGTGTCGTGCAGGCTATGTCTTCCAAGAGGATGATTTATTTGGAACAGACTTAAGAGCCTAGTTGTGTTGCTTAGCATAAGCTCACAGAGGAAACATTATGTTCTTTCGAGAGTTTTACAATGAAAAAAAAAATATAAGAAGTATAGACGAAAGTGCAAAGATATCAAAATTTCGCATTTCAACGGAGCCGTATACGTTTATACGCAGATTAACTAGTTGAAGTGCGAAAACTTGCTCATTGAAGTAAAATTTCGCACTTTAACGGGTCGAACCAGTTAATTCGCGAATTAACCAGTTAATGTGCACATTAACGTATTTCGCACTTTAAACCCGGGTCCACACGCAACAGCAAACTGGACAAGTATATTTGTTGTACCTTGGTGAGAACACTACTCGGTTTCTGGTTTCTGTCCCTAAGACTGTTAGGGGCATCGTTGATTCTTTATGCTGAATTCATTCGCCGCAAACCATCCTTCTGATAGGCACGCTTAAAGACTTCAGCCGAATTATATAGCCAGTCATTTCCTACAGAAGATTATATTGTTGCTATTTTTGTCTTTTGTTCAACACTCGCGCTTATCACTGCAGCAAGTCAAGTTCGTATGAACGAGACCAGTATCCGATGACTACCACTTGAAATTAAAATAAGCACAATTGACGTGTAGAATTCGTTGCATCACTGGACGTCGCCATGTTGACGCAAAGCAGTGACTACCCGCGCCCTACAACGCCCAACTATCATATTATGTGAACTCACCCCTTTTAGCAAATTCTTTTTTAGACCTGGGCTGCATGCCTTCCTAAGAAAAAAGGGCGTATCTCCATTTTAGTAGTTTAGAGATAAATGCATTTTAAAGATTTTGCTTTTCTCGCCTTCAAATTGAATAAAATTGAATATTTTAAATAATGATTTCTTATTAGAAAAAATGATGTTGTTTTTCTATGCGTATAAAGCCAGCCATTCACGTTGAGACGGTCGCAAGAACTGCCGTAAGAATCGTAGAGATTTTCTATGAAAACTTGACAGGTTCTATTGTGAATCTACCTCGTATGTACTGAAGTTCGTTGAAAATCTCTACGAACCTTGCGACCGTCCCTACGACTGCCTCAAAGTGAATGCCCAGCTTAAGCAGCCCCGGATCTATGGGGGGGCAAACCGGGGCCTGCGCACCGGGCGGCAGCTTACAGGGGCGCCAAATCTGACTGAAAAAACTTAGAATTTTGACGCTAAATGAAATGAAATGAATTGAGATGCGGCAATGGAATATCAAATTTTATTTCTCTGTCAACCATTAACAGATTTTCTATTATTATTTCTCCATTTAATTGTTAAAAGTTTTTCTGATGTTTTTTAACAATAGTTTTTTGCATTGTATGTAAGTGTATTTTTACAAAACTTCCCCTCCTCCCTTAACTGTAGGAGATAGATCCTACTTCTTCAATAATAAAACATTTGAACTGTGTCCCTCGACAAGCGTCGCACCACGCCGCCGTACAAATCCTAGTCTTGCCTAAAGAATTATTTGCTGGATACTGACAACTTTATTACACTGTATTTTAGATCTTTTTTAATTCACAAAAAATCTAAATACCACCAAAAATGTAGGAATTCAGGTGCTCTAAGAAAAAACTGCTTAGTAAAAATGTTTTCGTTCAGATGAACAAAAAGTAAGATAAACGCTGAAAACCATTTTTACAATTTTCGACCACAATTTATCATGATGTAGATAATTTTTGAAAACAAAAAATGGAAACGATATTTTAACTTACAAAATCAAATAAACAACAACCTTTTTCAAAATGGCGGATAACACAAAAGTTCCCACCAGCTAGAGACTGCTCTGACACGTATCGAAGAACCAGCCAATCTGAAATTACTTGCATTTTGACGTTGCCTAGCTCTCGTTCTATTAAGGTTTGAAATTGTATGTTTCAAGTGCATTGAAATCGTTCAAGGAAAAAAGTTATAATATGTTAACATTTCTTGAAAAATCCTGTTGTGAAATATTTTTTTTGTATTACAATTTTTCCACTGAGTAAAATTCATTGCAATCTCTCAAGAAAGAACGAAGTTGCGAAACGTTGAAATATTTTAGAAAAATACTATATATTTTGAAAATATTTTATTCTGCTATAACTCTGTCTCAGCTATCACTTCTGTTAATTTCATTGAAATCGCTCAAGGAACAACAAAGTCTCGAGGATTTAAAAGCTTTTTTCGGAACTGTGCTTCGATACTATATTTTGCTTAACATTGGCTTTTCGAAATTGTGTCCTGTAGTAAATTTACATTTTTCTTCCTTCGGTTCAGGGAATGGATCTTCAATAGTTCTCCCATGATAAATTCGGGAACGAACCATATTTTACAGATCCTTGCAGATTTGATTCGAATGAAAACGAATTTTATTTTATTAAAAAAATTAATTGAATTGTTCACGACAGAAAGAATCATATTTTATCGTTCTACCATTGAATAAATATAAATAGAAGGTGACACCGGGCAAAATGGCCGCATGATTTTATAGTAGCTCTGCCTTCGCTTTAAATATTATGATGAGGTTGGTGTATAACATAAAATTAATTTCCTTAATTATAAAAAGTTGGTGTATTCGAAAGGGAATTTTTCAATAATAGCATTGTTTGTTATTTTTGTTTATTATGAATTGCTATGGAAACGATGGGTGTCAGGACGATTGTAGTGTCTGCTTTGGATGTTAGTTGTGTTCTAATATGAAACTTAAATTTTCTTTAGAATTTGTAGTTTTGAATGATTTTCGTTGCCTTTTCAAATTAATTTTTTTTTTTCAAAGCTTAGTATATAAATAATATACATAATATGTACTGATTTTCTTGATACAAAAGCTGCATAGCATTGCTGAGGTATCCAAGTTGAGTTCAATTGATCTGAACATTTGGATAAAGTTTTTAATATACATCAGGAGATAAAATAAGCTACATACATATATTCTAGTACCACTTTTTTGAGATAGGCATGGGAGAAAAATATATGTTGGTAAGCAGAATTTCCAAACGCCAAAAACTTTTTATTAATGTTTAGAAAATCGTTCGATTTTATGATGAATATTTTAAAGATAAGAAGGTTTTTGTATACATAATACAAATTCTATATAATACTGAAAAAAATAATTCAACAAGTCCAATCCTTAATGCTTAGTCTTCTTCTTGGCTGATTTATTTCAGTAGTACTATATAGAATTTGTATAGTAAAAAACCTTATAGGAGCTATGCCCGGCCCCGGACAAAGAAACTTCCAGCTTAATGATTAGGAACTCTAATCTTGTTAGATATAGTTTACAGTGGTTTTTTGCCAAAAAGTTAAACTGAACTTAATACAAATTGCGTATGACAAAGGCCCGCACTATGCCACTGATGAGCCCAAGTGAGTAAGCCGGCCGAAGCGCCATTTTTTGAACTATAGGCCATAAAAAGCTATTTTAAATATTCATATTCAAGTTTAAGGTCTATCAAGGCTTTTGAATAAATAATTAAGTAGATGTTAAGATGTAAGTATAAGAACTAAAAATAAAAATATTACCATCATTTACTTTGAGCGCTTATAGTAACAGCTAGTTTGGATGTGGATGCATCACCTAAATATGAATATAGGGGTCTGGTATGTGCGTTTTGATATCGAATTAATCGAAAATCGAGGAATTGAAAAAAAAGAGGTATAACAGACTAAGTTCTTGTACTACTTATATTACAATTTTGTTTATGACATCAGTGACGGTACAGACGTGTTGTTTACACAAAATAATCAAATAGGTACCGGCACGCGGTTGAAAACGAAATTAAAAACTTATTGGGGCATATTCATAGATGTAGTTTACGCATTATTACTAGACAAACCTGATGGAGATTATCTTATAGAGTTATAAGGTTTTGATTAGCAACAACTTATAATTTTTAGAAAACTTTTACTTTGTTTGAGACTGACATAATTTTTTTGATTGACTAAATAATAATTGAAATAATGTGATTCTAAGATGTTATGGCCATAAAAAGAGAGGAGATCTCAAAATTAATACAACAACTACTGAGCAAGTAAAATCGTTTCGAACTTTGTATTAAGTTAATTAATTTCAACAAAATGTCGGAACTGTTACTAGCTCACTAATTTATATCAGGATAATTCTAATTTTAACTATAACTCTTTCAGAACCATTACCATTTTTAATAAATTTGGCTGAACTTCGAATAATTTTGAATGAAAAACAACAACCTGTGTGTGTTACCACCAAGCATGGAGTTATAGCTATTTAACGAGTATTTCGTTTTGCTCATATTTATTGAAAAGCCCTTTGCCGTAATCTGGGAGAGATCCATGAATCAAGTGATTCAAAAGCCGATACACAACACACCGTGGCACTGAGGCCAGATGATCCATCCCAATGCAGGGCCCGTATAACGAATTACGATTATCATTCAAAATCCATCGTTTTCGTTACATTGCGATTTAGTCCAGTCATATTGTGTTTTTAGCATTTATTTTATTTATTTAAATAGTGGAGAAGTTTTGATTTGTTCCCTGCTTTATGGTTTCGGGGGTGCTGAATCGGAATCTGAGGTTTTCGAATAAAATTTCGTGACGCAACGTGGACAAAAATGCAAAAAATGATGCAAAAGTGGATTTTTTTGGGAGGTTTTTACTTATGGCTTGAAAACTATCCATTATTCGTGAATTACATCAGAGAGCAATTGAAAGTGTTATGCCGCGAAATAAAAGATTTGTCGAGCTTCGTTTTATTAAATAAAGAGGTATCTTTAGTTTGGAGTTTTACTTAAGACTAAATTACAAAAATTAAATGTGGAAATATCAACCACAGATTTACTCTTATACATATGTACGTATAGATAAACAAATGCATCAAATATGAAATTCATATTGGATGCTTAAACGAGATAAAAAAGTGATGTGGTATGCATAAACATTCTGTCTTAAATCAAAATGAATTTAATGATGAGACGTTTTGGTCTCTACTTGAAATATAAACAAAATTGAAAAAACACTTGAAAAGTATAGTGTTACTATGCAACATATACCAATCGAAGTACGAAGTCAACAGACAAGAAACTTTTAGACAATGGCTCTATAGCGATGATTTGAACAAAGAAACTTTATGATGAAGAATAAACATTCAAAATGCAGACTAATTAAAAACGAAATTTACTATCATGCTTATGCATAACAAAAGCATACACAATTTCCAAAAAATCTCTGTTTTAGGTTTTTGTTCTGCGGCAACCCATTTGGACTCAAGCGCTAGTTGAAAATTGACGTGTTTTTACTGTTTCCGAAAATCCACTAGAAAACACTAATTTACTACTTTGCGTGACAACATTTGAATTTTTGTCTTTAACATGAACCAAGATATACTTTTTTGGTGGTTTTTGATGCGCTGATTTCGAATCTGGCCTAGAAATTGCTCTAGCACGTCACGTTTTTAAGATATTCAAATCTAAACATAAAAAAGGAATGCGTTTTGATGCAAATTGTTTAAAAAAAACTCGCGGTAATTTCTTTTTTCGAATTAATGTTTATGGTCATTCTAAAGTATGAACATTTTGCTTCGAAATTCTTTTTGAATCTTCCAAATACCTTCATTCATCTTTGAGAAAATCATTAATTAGTTGTTAGCTTTCGTCTTAAACAAGATAGTATGAAAGTACGCTAAATTCATACATTTTAATTAAGGATTTCTTAGAGAGAAAAGGAATATCCTAGGAAAATAAGACAAACAAATGGCAAAACTTCGAAAAAATTCCGTCAAAGCTGAAATTCGGTGGAGAGCTTTGTTTTGACGTCTTCAGCATTTCCTTAAAAGTTCCGTAGATTTGGGCGGGGTTTAATTTTTTAGGAGGGGGGGTAAAATTCTAATGTTTCTTTATTTCACGAAAATTAGCAGTTTTTTTTTGAAAGAATGTGTAGCTTATGTAATCTTACACGAAAAAGATGAACATATTTTGTTCATACAATTAATAGATTCAGAGAAAATCGTGCAAGAACTTCATGGTGAAGCAAATTTTGTCAAAAAATGTGTTAAAATTTCATTAATGGATGGGCAAATTTTTTTGTACGAATTGTGTTTGGCTATATCTTCTCAATATAAAACCAAGTTTGTGGATTGCCTGCCCGGGGTTAGGAGAAGGCCGTCATCTTGGAAAAGAAAGTGATTTGGTTTTTATTCAACAGCTCGATCGAATTTTATTTTACGACAAAATAATGACAGAATAACATTTAAGCATTTATCAAAGACTGATTTTTGAACACAGTGTATCGACTGTTATTAAGACCAAAACCAACGTCTATCTAGGTGTGGATCTGTCGATGCTTCATGACAAATCGCTTCAGGTCTGAATTCACCAACTAAAGCTTCATATGCGTGGATACTCCTACAGAGGAGAAACATTATGACATTAAGACATCAATAATAGCTTCTGAGCAAGATGTTATAAGTAATGTTCTAGCAATGGACCTGTTGCACTTCTCATGGCTGAAGCCACGCACTTTAGCTTCCGAAAGGGGACAAAACGATTTCAAAAACAAAGTGTTTATCTTGTTTAAAATATGACTTACTCTACTGAGCCAGTACATGCGTATGTACAGTACATATGTCACTACATCCCTTATCAAAATCTAAGAGCAAAAACTATTTTTCGCAGAAATAATACAAGAAACTAAACGAAAATGAACCCTCCACCCTGCATAAATAATCAAAATCAATAACTCTCTAAGCTTCCCACATATATTTTTTTTTATCTAAACACATTATGAAATAAAAATAAGACTATCCTCAAATAATTTTGTTCTCTATTTCAATAAGAAAAATAAAATCTTCTGCTTAGCTTGAAAAATCATAGTCATGGCAACAAAAAAAAACAAAAACAACCAATACCAACATACCTTATAACACAAATTGTAAACAAAATTTAAATACAAAATAATAAATTGACCCATAATCGTCATGGAAACCAGTAATAAAGGAAATATTAAATAAATAAATATCCCTTTGAGAATTGGTTTGCGTACGCAAAAGTTTCATAATTTCTATTTATTTGTTTCTATTGGCCATACACCTTCTAGTAGCGCTTTGAGTAATGCGGTGTCACTTCTATTTATATTTATTCAATGGTTCTACGAACCTTGGTTGTGTATCGTCTTTGTTTAGGCATTGTTAATTTTCGTATCTATAGTAATAAGTTGCTGAATAGGTATGGGCTGCACATCCATTCAAAAATTTTATTCTCCCAATGACAAAAAATCCAACCAAGCAGATATGTGTTTTTTTTTAAGTTTTTTTCAAAAACGGCAAGGGCGCCAAAATCAAGTTTTGCCCTGGTTCAGAAAAATCGTAGATCCGGGGCTGAGCTTAAGTTATAGTAATTTTGGTGATGCCTTAGAAAAATAAACTTGCGACTTTTACGCCTAGTATAGGCATATAAGCAACTTGCTTAAAATCTGAATTGAAATTTGCGTTCGTGATTTTTAGCCATTTGCAGTTGGAAATATGAATTTTTAGCTTAACACGAATATAATATACTATTTACGGTTACAATTATGCTAATAACTCAATTTTGGCGTTTTCGCCCTTTTTTCTAAGGACGGCAGTGGCAGTGGGATCGCTCTGAAATCGCCCTGAGGTTGGTCTAGAAATAAACTGTAAAAGTTTATTAAATTATTAAATCCTCATGCAAAGCTATAGTCGCGATGGTTGTGCAAATCACAAAATTAAACACTCTGGGTCCATTTTAGCTACATAAGTACTGCCGATCACTGTGCACAATCAAAAAATTAAATAAAAAAAATAAAAAAACTTGTTTTTTCCTTCAAATTTCAAAAATTGTATACATAGCTAGCTTTCATTTATCAAATTTCAACGACACGGGTGTGGAGCAGGGAGCAGGCTAGTTTTATTTAATGCCAAAATTCAAAACCACTCTCCAGCCGCTAAACATGGTTTTAACTCACGTAATCTTCCTTCCATCTGTGTATCCGTTGTTCTTTTAAAATTGTGTATCCAGGTCATTTGTTTAATAGTGCACATGAATTGAGGCTGAAAATAATTCCTTTTTCTTATTTGCTCAATGCACGCAATTCCTTAATGTTATCCATTAGTTTTATCTCGTTTTTAAAATAGAAAATAAAAAAAACATAAAACTACAAATATAAATAAAACATTTTGTTTCCTTTCACTTGCAGAATCCATGACAAAACTATTTCGTTCAACCCCCAAGCCGACAACATTACCGACTCTAGCAGATACCTCACAAGTTCCGGCCGCAATAAATCCTCAACAGCAGAAATTGCAGCAGCAGCAACAACAACAAGATGTAGACAATCTCTCGTTAGAATCCATAAATAGCCATATATCTCTGAGCAGTCACGTATCACTTCCGACCAATAGCTCGAGCTCCAGAAATGAGCAAGATTTAGTAATGGTACTACCACATCACAATGCTGGTCCTGATGGTAGTGGCAACACCACCACCACAAGTGCTGGGGTCAATGATGATGCATTATCTAGTGCGTCAGCAACGGCATCAACAGCTCTGCTAATGGACAACACGAACACTCGCAGTAGCACAGATGATGAGGAGGAGTCCTCCCCTGTCACAAAGTCACAACTGCTGGACGAGCTTGATGGCTGTGACGACCTACAGCTGCAGTCAATGCAACTTAACATAGGAACGATTTATGAACAAGCCATCATCTATTATACGACACGTTCCATTGCGCTGAAGTTTTTATTGACTGGCCAGCGAGGTTATCTGCAATCAGATAACTCGGTGCGGGTCTCCATTAAGCATCTTTCATTGAATGTTATCGCCAACTGCGCTCGTCTCTTGCCGGAGGTGATGCAAATTCCTTTGGAAATAAGTTGTGCAGAGATAAGGCGCACTCAACTTGCCCTCCAGATTCCGGAGGAGGATGAGCAACTGGCGGCGGGCAACCACAGTTCCAACCATAGTAGCGACACCAGCAGTAGTTCGAATGTGGGCAAAGACTTTGACCACCTCACTGATGATTGTAGACTGATCGAATTTACACCATTGGGTGAGCTGAGTGCTGGGAGTTTGATGCCTTTGGAAATTAAGGACGACCACTTTGGTGAGAGCACCACAAATGATTTCCTCAATCAACCGCTGAGTAAAAGTGCCGACCCCTTGTTGTTGTTCGCAGAATTAGGTGGGCCATCGTCATCGTCATCGTCACAGCAGAAATCCCCAAAACCGAAACGTAATCACAAACGATCGGAACAAATGCTCTCAAAATCGGAAATAATTGAATCTAAAACAAGTCGCAACAGCGTTAAGGGTCGAACAGCAGTGGTATCGGTGGTGGATGCAGCTCAACCAATAACATCGCAATTAAGAGATACATCGATTGGAAAATCCGCTGCGGAAAAATTCAATTTGGTCAACAAGCAGCAGCCGCCCACTGACGATTTCTCTATCGGTGGTGGCAGTGGTAGCGGCAGAGCCTTCTATGACATCCAACACCACCAAGCCCATCGACGGCGGCAACTGCGAGAGGGGCATCAACAGATCCTTTCCGATGTGTTGCTCTTTTACAATCATTCGGATCCAATTTTGCGTGGTGATGTGCAAATAATTATTGGCAATTTCATGCAGTCCACACTTGGCTTGTACCACAATTGCAATGAGTTGTTCGATATCGATTCCGGGCACAATGTCAATGAAAACAACGACGACGGTGTCGGTGCCGGTAAAGTTGGTGGTAATTGGGAACCAAATTGTCCCACCCATCACTCACCGCTGCATATCAATAGGCTGTTGGCAATTTTAATCAAGGTACGTATTTAAATTAGAAGTGCTCTGGGTATTTTTTTTTTTTTTATTTTATAACGTTGAATGCGACATTTAATCGAAAATTTAACTCGCTCTTTTGAGATGAGGGGCTGTGACATGGCACAAGGCTTAGCTTAGGTTAGATGATTTGCTTTGGATTGTATTTTGACATTTTTGGTTGTCATTAAATTGACGAGGGTTTCATGGGTGAAGAGATACGTATAATATGCGGTTTTCACAAAGAACGATGAACGACGACACCAACCTGAGCCTACAGTGGCTGGCAAATTTATTTAAATGCGGAAGTATTCAAATTTACGTTCTGGCAAATAAGTGGATGGTTGATGGCTGATGGGGGTACATACCTATACCTATAAGCGTTATTTGTGTAGGCTTGTCTGATTAGGTTTGTGGTGTTTGATTGACACTCAAATGGTATTAACATTATAACCTTGATGCTTTCGAATTTGAATAATGTTTTTTATGTTTTCTTTTTTTTTTTTATTAACAAAAAAGATTTAACTTTTTTACAAGAGAAACGTCCTTCAATGTATAAGAGTTCTGACATTATTACAATTTTGATGATTTTATACGAAAGTTGTTTACTTTCAAGTAAAGTAATAACCATTGGAAAAAAGATTCCTATGAAACATGCCCTCAATCCTTATTTCCCATATCCAAGTATTCACAATGTTTTCCAAACTTTCACTCGTTATCATTACCCAGAGTCCGTGAAGTAATTACTTTTCCTTGTGGTATCTAATCTCTTCCCAGAAAATCTGTTTAAAATATTCTCAACTAAAGCTGTTGTGTTGAGAAATGCATTGAATAAAAAGAAATATGTACGAGTATGTACCTTCTAGCATGCGTCTGAGAGTTCATTACTTCAACAAAGTAAACTTTATTGTTAACGTATAGAATCCAAAGTGGTTTGGCGTGGGTGCAAAAACAGGAGTAGAATCAGGATGGCATACAAAGTTTGTGTGTTTCAGTTTATATTCGACAACAATAATAATAAAGCATCAAAGTTTATAAAAATTAGTCAACGATGCAGAACACAATCTTAATCTAGATGACTGACTGACAATCCTTCAACGACGCTCGTTGTCGTCAGTTTTTATTTTAAATGAATTCTTTTCTTTGAGTCTGGAGTAGAAGAAAAAACAAGTCCTTGGATTTAACTGCTTCGTTTATCTTTTTATCAGTTTCGTGGTTACTTAAAAAGGAAACATATTGGAATTGCTATTAAATGCCATGCCAAATAAAGGGTGTTTAAGGTTTGTCGAATTTATAGCTGTCAAGAATAAAAGCTTATAATGTCAGAGTTAAATAAAAGCTGAAGCAAATCAATTTCTTGCATTAGCCAATTTACAGTGAAAGCTCTAATAAGCGGATACTCATCGTCATCGTCCCCTAGCTTCAATAATCTGCAAAATTTGAAAATTCAGACATTTATAAGGTGGGGTGAAGTGGTACCTCGTGGCTTGATGGTTAGTGCGTAGGACTGTCATGCCGAAGGTGTGGGTTCGATTCCCAGCCGTGCCACCTAAAAACAGAAATGTTTTATTCGAGGTACTGCCTCTTGCGAGGAACTGACAAATCCTCCAAGAGTATACTTGTCATGAAAAAGTGCTTCTCATTTAGCCGTTCGGACTCGGCAAAAAACTGTAGGTCCCCTCCATTCCTGCCCAACAAACACGCACACTGGAATGGTTGTGAGTTGTAAGTCACTAGGCCCTGGTTCTCCTCGAGCTGTTGCGCCACCCAATTTATTTTTTTTTTATTAAGGTGGGGTGAAAAAATGGGGTAATTAAAATATGGAACCTGATTTTAAACGTTCTTTTTGTTTTTGAAAGGTTATATCTCAAGAATGGTCTTCTAGGACCATTGGCTGGATGTTCTCAAAATAAAGCTGTTAAAAGGTGAAATGAGGTAAAAACAAAAAAATAGGGAAGCGTGGGACGGATTCGACACATTCTCTGAAGATAGCGTATAACTTTTTTAAAAATTGATATCTGGTCGATGTTTTTTGCCATTTTACTGCATAAAAAAGTAGAAATACATATCAATCAATCTTTTTTAAATTGTTGAAGCGTTTTTTTTCTTAACTAATTTCTTATATATACAATTTTAGTAATATGTATTTAAAAAAAAAAATTTGGGATTCCAATTTGGAGTATTTATTATTAATTACATTTACAAATTTATTTTCAAAAAAATTCATCAACCCGTTTTTGAAATATTGAATTTTCAAAAAAATATTGTTAAATAGTTTTTTAAAAAATCCAAAACTTAATTTTTTCAAAATTTTGATATGTAGTTTTATTAAAATTTTAAAAGAGCTTTTACATAAAATTTTTACTAAAATACTTTGAGCCGTTAAAGAGAAAACAGAAAATAAAAAAACCGTTATATGGCAGGTGCCGTTAATAACAGTTTTTGATTTTTTTTTCATACCAAAAAGTACACCATATATACAATAACACACTGATTTATTTTAATCAAAATCGTTGGAGCCGATTTTGAGATAAATAAGCCTTTTCTTTACGGTTGTATGACAAGTACCGTTGTTTTTGGAGCTAAAAACAAAATTTCAATTTCCCCTCTAGAGAGTTACAAAAAAAAACTTAAGTTCAACATTTGAAGAAAATCGCTTCAGTCGTTTAAGCTGTAGGTTGAGGTACAGAAAGACAGACAAAATTGTCCCACCCACTTTTTTCGTGTTCTCCATCATCGCAATGTCATTGGATACCGTAAAAGTATTGAAAATATATATCAGCTAAAATTTATAAATATTCAAAATACAGATTTTTTGAGAGGACGTTTGTCTGAGTCATTCTTAAATCTAATACCAATTTATTTAAATTGTAACCATTGGGCTAGAGATTTTGAAACTTTAAAAACTTTCTTCGATGAATTTGATTCAAACAATTTCATTCTTTTGGGTGATCTTAACGTCAGACCGGGAACGAAAGGATCGTTTGATGTACAGACAAATTCACCTTCTATTAGTGATGTGCGATACTCAAAAGATAATGTTATCGACAGTAGGTAATTGCAACAAGTTTAACGAGTTTTTGGAAGACATTGGCGCTTTTATTCTGAACGGGCGAGGTTTCAGCGACAAAACCGGTGAGTACACGTTCGTGTCAACGAGAGGATCATCGGTTGTAGACTATTGCTGTCCCTCATACACTGCATTGGAGACGATTGGTAATTTTTCGGTTGACTGCGCAACATTTTCAGACCATATGCCCATAGTTTTGGATATAAAAGGACTAGAAGATACGCCACGATACCCTGCAACAACTCTACTTCCAAGACTTAAATGGTCAGACAAAAGACGCGTTGAATATACCGACAAAATCACTCTAGCAACTGCTGAGAAAATACGATCAAATGTGTCAATTGAGACACGATGCCTTGCCCTAAAAGATTGTATTTATACAGCCCACGGGATTCCTGCTTCTTTCAATATTAAGTTTGAGCGTAAGAAACCATGGTTTGATATGAATTGTCACCTAAATAGGAAAAAATCACTTAAACTACTCCAAATTTTTAGGAGATACAACTTGGATGCTAGTAGGAAGAATTATTGTGAAGCAAACAAAAGCTATAAGGCCTTATGCAAAAGCAAACAACGTTTATACTATCAACGCATTTCAAGTCAACTTTCTGTCGTCTAATCTGCAAAAGACTGGTGGAAAATTGCAAAAGAAATACGTGGTAGCCCTTTAAATAGTGGAACTCAAATCGCAGCTTCTGAGTAAATGTTCCACTTTGAAAGTGCGCTCAACTCGGATATTTCACCGAATAATGTATACATTGAAAGAATTCTGTCAGTTTCCATCACGTTAATTTACCTGCAGGAACTTGAAATAGCTATAAATTCGGCAAAAGAAAATAAAGCTCCATCAGGCATAGATGGCATACCTTATGAATTTTATAAAAATGCAAACGATTGTTTTATTGGAGAGTTACACGCCTTTTTCAACGAAATTTTTGAGACCGAAACAATACCATCTTCTTTCAAAAAATCAATCATCTTTCCGCTTTTTAAAAAGGGCGATGTCAGTGTTGTATCTAACTATCGTGGACTCTCGTTTTTGGATACCCTATACAAGGTATTTACCACTGTACTTTTGAACCGCTTTACAACCTGGATTGAGAACAATAATATACTCAATGAATACCAAGCTGCTTATTGAACCGGCTATAGCACTATTGATCAGATCTACAACCCTTCTTGTATAATACAACTCCAAATTAGCCAGAAAAAAAGCTATATGCTTGGTTTGTAGATCTTAAAGCCGCGTTCGACAACATAAATAGGCAAGCTCTAATTCATAAGCTGGTAACTTTGGGTATATCGGCTAAGATGATAAGAATTATCAAATTACTGTACCAAGATACAATTGCTGCTGTCTGGGACGGGAACAGTGCATCCGATTTTTTCCGCACGAACAAAGGTGTTAAACAAGGTTGCGTTTTAGGTGCCTTACTATCCGTTTTATTTTTAAATGACCTGCACTCCGAACTTCCAATTGGACTATACTTGGATGCGCTAGAGATAAACGTTCTCTTGTATTCCGATAACATCGTGCTTTTGGCTGATAGTCCCGCCGCACTTCAAACTATCATCGATAAGTTCAGCATCTACTGCGAGAAATGGAACATTGAAGTAAACCTCGAGAAATCTGAAATTGTTATTTTTAGGAATGGTGGTCGAAGAGCTGCAACCGAAAAATGGTATTTCCATGAAGCAGAAATTAAAATAAAAAACCAATACTAGTATCTTGGCGTCATATTTACCTATAATATGTCATGGTCTGAGCATCTAACAAAAAGGCTGACAACATCAAAAAAAGCAATTAACGCAACATGGTCAAGATTCGTTATGAGCCAGCATGTTCCTCACTCAGCCAAGTTTAAAGTACACGACGCAGCTGCTAGGTCAATAATGTATTATTGTGCACAGGTATGGGGGTATAAAGAGTATACACAAGTCGAAAAGCTTCAACGGTTTTTTGTTAAAAGATGCTTCAACCTGCCCGAAAACACACCAAACTACGTAGTACGCATTGAAACTGGTCTCTCAAAAGCATTTCTAACGACACTCAACGTTCATTTTACATATATATGCGCAAAGTTTTCAGTCTACCAAGCGAAAGATTGCCTTGCATTCTTTCAGAAGCAGTATTGCAAAAAAATATTTATTGGGCCCACGAATAGTCAGGCCTTTACCAAGAGACTGGAATTGCTTTCAGTCTCGAAATAAACCATATAGATTGGAAACAAGCTCATCATACGCTTTTGAATAAACTAAAGGACGTCTTTTACCGACCGTGCTCTGCAATCGCAATTTCATGATGAATATAGTAACCTATCCTGCATAGATGTACCCAACTATTTCGATGACTCAAATTCAAGGGATATGATAAGTCTTATTTTAAAAGCAAGATGCGGACTACTCGATTTGAATGAAAGGGCTTTACGAAATGACACTGTTGGTTTGTGCATATCATGCAACCTGGATGCAACAGAGAATACCTACCACTTCGTTGGCATTTGTCCTATCTTCAAAACTTACCGGCGAATATTTCTTGGAGCTGAAACGATTGATCGCACAGAGTTTCTCAAGATTAAAATTTGGTGGCGCAACAGCTCGTGGAGAACCAGGGCCTAGTGACTTACAACTCACAAACATTCCTGTGTGCGTATTTGTTGGCAGGAATGGAAGGGACCTAAGGTTTTTTGCCGAGTGCGAACGGCTAGATGAGAAGCACTTATTCATGACAAGTATACTCTTGGAGGATTTGTCAGTTCCTCGCAAGAGGCAGTACCTCGAATAAAACATTTCTGTTTTTAGGTGGCACGGCTGGGAATTGAACTCAGACCTTCGGCATGACAGTCCTACGCACTAACCATCATGCCACGAGGTACTAGTTTCTCAAGATACTGAATGGCGAATGCTACTTAAAACTGTATAAATTCTTAAAAAATGCTATTAATTACCGAAACCTAGTTGTAAATTAATATAACTAACTTAAATTCAAGCTAAGCTAATATTTAATTTGTAAAACTCTTAGCCTGAGAGATAACTTTAACAAGTTATTGTCCTAATTAGTTTTATAAACCAACATAATCTTGTTTTTATAACTACTGTTTCAAGAAAATAAAATTATTTTATCTATCTATATCTATCTATCTCATAATAATAACTAGTCCGCCATCTTGGGCCCTCTTCCATATTAGATTATGAGTGAAGTCCCCAGGGTGTGTGGTAGGTCACAATGGAAGTGAGGTGAGCCCACTTCCGCCTCTTAAACCTGACACCCTCTACATAAGTCCAATGAGCTAATGCCCATTCTGCTCATATGGGTTCCCATTGAGTTGCGACTCATCATTAGGATTTCAACTAGGAGTGATAATTGAGACTTGGTTATCTTGAGTAAGTGAAATATTCAGCCATAGATTACCTGAAACTCTACAAGTGTCAATTGACGACCATCTTCAAGGAAACTCTGGTGAATTTTCCTTTTTTTCTTGTTCCAGTGGCACAAGCACCGAAAAATCGGTTTGGTTCGGATCAAGAGATGACCATTTTTGCCCAGCTTATCTGCATTTTGGTTTTGATTGCATATATAACGATGTCCTGGGACCCATCTAAGGGTATCTGTATTCGTTGAGCTGAAAATCCTCAGCTCATTTCGGCAACTGTCTACCAGTTAAGACTTTGTAGTGATTGATGAAATGGCTTTTATTACCACCTGTCTGTCTATGGAGATTACGATATTTACTACTTCAGTTGACGCATGATGTTTTGCGACTTCGTAGACTGCAAGTAGGTACTTCCGCTTGGAATACGCTTCAGAAATTTGAAAGCTTTATTGATCTGTTAATTGAAGGCTTACCTGCAGATACGTGACCCTACCCCCTCACCGTCCGTAAACACCTAAACATGATTAGCGTTAATTATCCGGTTTTCATCTGTTATGGCGACTGGGGTTAAAATCTATGTGCTGTGTGACGTAGTCGGTTTGAATGCCTGTCTGTGAAATTCATAATAGTTCTATGGCCGTAATAACTCTCTTCCAGTTATTACACTGTTTAAGTCTTAAAGTACTTTTGGCCACCAGCTCTTTTGTAAACAGATTGAAAGAGACAAATGGAAGAAAAGTTTTAAGGGCTGCCGTTGTTGTGGTTCTAATAGCACTGGTTGTGCCAATAGACGCTAGTCTCTGAATTTTTGTCGTGGCTTTTACGTCAACTTTAATATGATTTAGCAAATTCTTGAGGAGTAAAAGTTGTAGCACGGTCACCTATTATTCTGCGGGGGCTGCTAAAATAATGAAAATAGAAAAAAAAAAACTGCATTTACTGGATATAGAGTTTAACAAACTTTATAAACCTGTAAAGTATATAATATTTCATGACTGAAAAAGTAGCAGTGCTTTCCTTGCATAGTTTTTTTTTTGTTTTTATAAGCCCTGTTTCCACAGATACAATTTTTGTGAAGCTATCAAGATAATCCATTAAAATGTAGAAAAGACAGAAAATCGTCTGCTACTTTTTTTTCCAAGCAACCAATACTAATCCTATACAGCAATATACCACTCAAGGAATCAAATAACAAAAAGTCGTACAGCCAAGAACTAGACCCTTTTTTGTATTCCTATAAAACATGGTTAATGCGTTTTGTCTGAAACGCAAATGAGTTTAAAATTGTCAATAGCAACGCGAGTTGCTTCTACGGAGGGCTCTTCAAACAGAAGACGCTTCACTTAATAAATGAAACAACAATATCCGCCTCAGAAAATAAGGATCCTTAATGATTCTGGTTTTGTTTTCAGGACTTCTCCTCCTTCCTCAAACAGTTTTAAGTGAAATAAAAAAGTTGTAATATAGCATTTTCAATCTTATTGAAGCATCACATATGGCTTAAAATAAAATTTAATTGCTTCGAAACGATGACGTTAATTTGACATCGATGAAGGCAGCAATACGAAGACAATTCTTGCATATAGAGAAAGTCAATGCTAAAGAGACTATATAATCGAATTGATAGTTAAAAAGTGCTTAACTGCACAGCATTCCATTGAAAAAGCTCGACTTAGCTCAGCCAGTATCATCTTTTGTATATTTTCACACACATCCATGTGTATAGGTAGGTATAGTCTTTACTATATATTGATGGCTATGGTGGAGGAGTAATCAGCTCCTGGGAAGCTGAAGCATTTTACTTATGTGCAATCCTCTCCATATATGAGGAACCGTATGAAGGTATGTACAGTACAAGGATGCCATCGGAACCATTAAAGTTTGTAGATTCTTTTCTTTCCTTTCATTGTACGCCATGCAGATTATACCACATACAGCCTCAAGGGAGTTCAAGGTACCTATAGACAGCGAATGAAAGGAATGCTTTGCGCTTATCTCGAGTTTTGAGGAAAGAAGCAGCTCTTACAAAAGGAGCAACGCAATACAACATAACCCAAGATACGAGTCGAGTATGAAACGAAAAAAAAAAAAAACTGAAAAGGTTTCGTTGACTTTTACATGTGAAATGAAAGAACTAGCTTTAGTTCACTTCGTCTTACTCTAGTCTTGTGTGTATATTCTTTTCTCCAAATAGGTATCTGATGTTATAAATTTATCCTTAAGCAATGATAAATAGAAGCTTAAATTTTACAATATCTTCAACGGCTGGATTTTTTTTTATGGAAATCAGGGCCGCGGCTGACTTTTGTCTTGTTTGTTTCGATTAGGACCCAGCCGCCACCACCTTAAAGCAAAAAATATTTTATTCCGAGGTACCTACTGCCTCTTGCGAGGAGCTGACAAATTCTCCAAGAGTATCTGCGTTGTCATGAATGATTGCTTCTCATCTAGCCGTTCGGACTCGGAAAAAAAAATTTAGGTCCCCTCCATTCCTGCCAACAACACGAGCACAATAATTGTTGAGAGTTGTAAGTAACGAGCTGTGGCTCCACCAAATTTATTTATTTATTCGATTAGGACCTCTATAGCATTGCAAAGCTTATTGCGGTGATTAATTTATTTTTAAATGAAAATTCTGGAATGTGGTCTTGCGTGCTCTGTATGCTGAAGCCCTTCCTGAATCTTGAAACATGAACCTTTAACTATTTTTTATCATTTTAGCGCTCACATTGAGTTTGCATTATCTTTCTATCAATGTATCAAAAACGTAAAACTTTCCTGATGTCGTCAACGTCACAGATACAATAACCAGTTATGAATATTTTGACCTGAAGTCCAACATAGCAATAAAGTCATAAATGTATACTCCTTTGGTCACGTTAACAATCACCAACCAAATTATTGTCGTTATTATTCAAACAACAGGCAACCAAAAGCCTACCCGAGAAAACTCATGCTTGTATTTCCAAAATTAACAAACGTATGTAAAGTTTACTATCAGTGCCAGTATACTGCCATCTAGTAGTCATATTTCACTCCATTCATCCATCTCCAATTCTCACTACAATCAACAACAATCAACGGAAGGTAAACCAAAACTTTATCTAGTCTGTTTTTGAAATTGTGTTCCCTAAAGCCCCGAAAGTGCGTGAAGAAGCTTAACTTCAAAAACTATTAATATAATGAGAATAGTATCGTTGGTGGACGGAAAATGTGTGAAGGTCTTCATTTTATCGCAGGTGTGGATGCAGATGGAGGGTGCAATGGGTGAAATTGCCCGCCCCTCTCTGGGCAAGAACAAACGAAGAAAAAAATATGAATTGAATAAAATGTAATGAAAAATGTTTTTCGTTCTACGTTTATAAAATTTATTCTTGGCTTGCATTTGCATAATTAACTAACGCATGTAAGGTTTACTATCAGTGCCAGTGTCTCATCGGTTGTTATATTTAAAATCATTCATCCAACTTTTATTCTCCCTGCCAATCTAAGAGGAATCAAACAATAAGAAATACACCACCAATTTAAGTTTAACCGTTACTTCCTCTTGTCTGTTTTTGAGAATGTTTACCTTAAAGCCTCAAAGTGCGTATAGAAGCTTGAAAAATTATTAATATTATAAGAATTGTATCGTAGATGGACGGCAAAACACTTCTGCATGCCTTTACTGAAATTACAAACGCATGTTAAGTTTACCATCAGTTCCCAGTGTCCCATCAGTTGTCATATTTCACTCCATTCATCTCTAATTCTCACTGCCGATCGAAATAGTTGATAGGAGGAGTCAAACAAAAAGAAATACACGACCAACTTAAGTTAAGCCGATACTTACTCCTGTCTATTTTTGAAAATGTTTTTCCTAAAGCTTCAAAGTACGTAAAGAAGTAAAACTTCAAAAATTATTCATATTATGAGTATTGTATCATGGATGAACGGCAAATGTGTGAAGACCTTTATTTTATGGTAGGCGCGGATACAAGGCTCGGTCAATGGGTGCAATTGTCCCCCCCTGGGCAAGAAAGGCCGAAGCATAAAATATAAATTTAATAAAATGTAATCAAAAAATGTTTTCCCGTTCTACGCTTATAAAATTTGCTTGCATTTATAAAATTTACAAACGCATGTAAAGTTTACTATCAGTGTCCCATCAGTTATCATATTTCAATACAATTACCCATCTCTTATTCCCACTTTGAATCAAAATTATTGAAAGAAGGAGTTAAAAGTTCAAGTGAGCTCAACTCCATGATTGCGTTTCGCCCAGGTACGATAGTTGGGCTCATCAGTTAGATGACTATCGTACCCTTCTAAGACGCAATTTTGTATCGATGTTTACCGACTAATATAAAAACGCAATCATGGAGTTGAGCTCACTTGAACTTTTAACTTTGAATTATATATTCGGTCACTCCACTTAAACAGAAGAATTTCTTTTCAAATTTTCTTCATATTCAATTATTATGAAAGAAGGAGTATAAAACAAAAAAACACCACCAACTGAAGTTAAAACGGTACTTCCTGCGAACTGTTTTTGAAACTGTGTTCCCTAAAGCCTCAAAGTACGTAAAGGCGACAATTAAAAAGATATGTGCTAAAAACAAACAAAGCTGAAATAACTGAAGTGCAATTTGAAAACTGTGATAAGGAAACTAATAGTGCAATAATAGCTGAAAAACTTAATAAATTTTTCATTAAGAGTGTGAATGAACTTAGCAATGCCGTGATATTTTCTGAATATATTAGTTTAGTAGAAGTGTGCAATATAGAATTTAGGTTTACTGAAGTAAATTCTATCGATATTATTAATACCCTTACTGTTATAAACCAAAAAAATGACTTTAACTTTATGAATGTAAAAATATTGAAAGACTCTATCGAAATTGTTGATCCTGTGCTTATGCGTATAATAAATAGTTCATTTAACTCTGGTGTGTTTCCCCAAACCTGGAAGGAATCGCTTATTGTTCCTAAAAAGAAAGTTTCTAACTCAGTCAAATGTATTGATTACCGACCCATAAATATGCTCCCATTATAATGAAAAAATAATTGAAAAAATAGCAATGATCCAACTTCAAGAGCATCTTAACAACAATAACATTATAAGTTTACACCAGTCAGGATTTCGCTCAAACCATTCATGTGAAACCTGCGTAAATTTTTTAATTAGCGATTGGAAAAGTGAAATTGATAATAAAAATTGTGTTGTCGCTGTGTTCTTAGACCTCAAACGCGCTTTTGAAACAGTGAATCATGCTATTTTGTTAAATAAACTAAAAAAATATGGCATAAAGGGTACGGAACTAAAGTGGTTTAAAACATTTCTATTCAATAGAACACAAAAATCTTCTGTGAATAACAATATATCGAATGCGGCAATAACTTCAACAGGAGTTCCACAAGGAATAATTTTGGGTGTACTAATATTCCTTTTATATAAAAACGATATGGAAAAAGTGATAAAATTGAGTAAACTAGTACTTTTCGCAGATGATGGTTTACTGTATGTAACAGGAAAAGACTTAAAAACATTAACAGATAATTTACAAAAAGACTTAAGTGCAATATATACTTGGTTAAATATGAATAAACTTATACTTAATACAGACAAAACCAAATTCATGACAATTAACAACCCCTCCCCACAACAGCAAATTAATATATCAATAAATTATATAGCAATTGAACAAGTAACATCAGTTAAATATTTCGGTATTCTATTACATAATAAACTATCGTTCAACGAACACATAGATTACATCTGTAAATAAGTGTCAAAAAGATTGGGTGTCCTAAGAAGAATGCGACGAAACATTTCTAAAAATAGTGCAATAAAAGTATACAATGTAACCGTTAAACCCCATTTCGAATACTGTGCCAGCATACTTTATTTGTGTAACAACACTCAACAAAACAGACTCTAAAAACTGCAAAACAAAGCCATGCGCATAATCCTCAAATGTGATCGATTTATTTCTGTTTCGTTTATGCTTGAGTCATTAAAATGGTTAAACATAACTCAAATACTTTTTATAATGGCAATGATATTTGTCTTTAAAATAAAACACAACTTGTAGCCCGAATACCTGCAATCTAGTGTTCCCGAAAGAAGATTGGTAGAATATAACCTGAGAAACACAGAAGAGTTCAACATAACCCGGACCAGAACAACTAGAGCTCAAGCAAGCATATTATTCTACAAGGGACTTCAAGCATTCAACAATCTGCCTTCCAATATAAGAAATATAAATAATTTATGTCATTTCAAAAACCAAATATGTTTATATGCAAAGACTTTTATGAATTTAAATTCCTAGAAAAATGTTTGAATGTAAGTTTAACTTAAACTAAAACTTAAAATGTAAATACGTTATAAATTTTAATGGCCATTGAGCCAAATAAACTTTTTAAACTAAATTAAATTAAACTAAACCATATTATTTGCATCTTTCTCTTTTATTCGTCCCTCTCTTCTTCCTGTTAATCGTTTTTATTGAAAAGCGTAGTTTAACAGAATGAAAACATCAGAATGAGTGACAAGTTAGCAAAGCCACTTTGCCAAATTGAAAAATGGTTGGAAAGATAATTTATGGTTAATTAGTTGTTCATTTGTTGTGACAATTTTGTATGTCATTCAACGTTTTCTATGCTTTTTAAGTGCTTTGCTAATTTACGCAACAAAGCAACTCTCACGGATTGAAAAATGAATAGGTGCATAGCAGAGTTATAAAAGATTGCAATCTTTCGCGAGTGCAATCTGTAGGACTTTAATTAAAAGATTTTATTCTTTACATTCTTTTTTGAGAATGTGACTTCAACAAATGCAGTCGCCATTCTTTTTTCGTTAAAAAGATAACAATGTTTTTTGTTTCCAATTTTTTGTCACCATCATCTGATTGCAATCTTTTGAGACTTCATGCATTCCTTGCATTCTTTTTGCAGTCTTTTGAAATTCGTTTGCATCCTTTGAATTTTTTGCATTCTTTTGAAGTTTTGAATTCTTTGAAATTCTTTGAATTCAGTGCATTCTTTTGTGTTTTGCACTCCATAATACTAAGGTACACTCTTAGCTTTAGTATTATGAAATTCAAACAAAAAATAAATGCAATAAATTCAAAGAATTTTAAAGAATGCAAAAATTCAAAGAATGCAAGAGACTTCAAAAGACTTTAAAAGAATTCAAGACTTCAAAAGAATGCAAAAAATTCAAAGGATGCAAAAGAATTCAAAGAACTTCAAAAGAATGAAAAGAAAATGCATGAAGTCTCAAAAGATTGCAATCAGTTGATGGTGACAAAAGATGGGAAGCAAAAAAGACTGCAATCTTTTCAACGTAAAAAGAATGGCGACTGAATTTTTTGAAGTCGCATTCTTAAAAAAGAATGTTAAGAATGCAATCTTTTTGTTAAATTCAATGAGGGATTTTAAAGACTGCATTCGCAATGATTGCAATCTTTTACAACTCTGGTGCATAGTACGCCGTTAATTAGTTGTGACAATTTGGAAGTTTTTTTGAAAAGTGGTAAAAACTTTAAAAATTTAATATTTTAGTGCTTAATAATTTGCAGATAATAAATCGTTATTTAGTTGTGACAAATAAAATTTTGTCTTAGCTATAGTGCTTAATAACACTAGTTTACAAAATTTTGGGTCATGGTAGGGTCCTTAGAAAAAATATATTTTCTAGACTAATGTTGGGTCACTGAACACGAAAATCAAAATTATTTTTTTTTCCAAAGAAGAGTTTTCGAGATATGCGCAAAAATCATTTTCTTAGATATTTTTTCAGATATTCCCATAAATCTCGCTAACGGCATAGCTAATTTGCATAAAATGTGTATTTTCTGAATGATGTGATCTGTCTCCTTCCGACGATGTACTGCTTGTATGAGTCGGACTGAAATTTTATAAGTTACAGGTACTCAAAGTTTCAAAAACGAGTATTTTTGAAAAATTTCTGGATTTTGGTTACTCCATATGGATAGAAAAAAAATATTTAAAATAATTTTAAGGACTCAAGTGAAAAACAATCTTTTTAACAAAGATTTGAGCCAAAGTTTTTCAAAATCGGATGATAAATGTAGAAGTTATAAAATATTTAGTGAAAAAGGCAATTTATTTTTTTTGATAAAAGTCATATAAATGTATATTAGGGTGTCTGTTATTTCCCAAAATAATTTTTTTAAATCAGATACCCCCAAAACCAAAATTCTATGTCCTTAAATAAAGTTTTTGACCAAAAAATGTTTGTCTTAGGTGATAAATCGTTGCCTCTTAGGCCATTCTCTTTTCCAAACAAAGGAGAATTGAACACACCAAATTCCAAGACCAATAATGACGTGATATATATCGTTGGAAAGGTATTTTTATGAACTACAATAGTTCCTAAAAGAGTTCATTTCAAATCTCTACGTGAAAGAAGTTATTCGTTAGTTAAGGATAGTTTTTTTCCTATCAAAATGCGCTGAAACACAATTTTGGAAAGCGAATAACTTCTTTTCTTCAATGCAATTGCTTTGATTTTTTGATAAATTTAAAATCAAAATTGTGTCGCTTATATACCACGTACGATAATGAATGGGGTATCAAAATAACCGTAATTTTATTTGTATGTTATATTTAAAACAACAAGAAAATTCATCAATGCACTAAAGAGATATGAGTTCATATGTGAAAGCGTTCAAATACTGCCGTTATCTCCGTCCAACGGTAATCTAGGACTCTAATTTTTTTAATTCATATTTAAATCAGTATTTTCTATCATCCGTCCAAATTTCAGCTTTCTAGCCCTTTTTCTTAAAAAGATAAAAATAAAATACTTCACAAATTCAAACTTTTCCATTCATTTTCATTATACTGCAGCTATTCGAGTTTTAAACGAATAAATATAAATATCGTGTGAGCACCCGATTTTTGTTCGGTAAAAACCGAATGCGATAAAAAACGTGCGGTACAATCTCGTGTGAACCAGGCCTAAGACAAACATTTTTTGGGCAAAAACTTTATTTAAGGACATAGAATTTTGGTTTTGGGGGTATCTGATTTAAAAAAATGATTTTGGGAAATAACAGACACCCTAATATACATTTATATGACTTTTATCAAAAAAATTAAATTGCCTTTTTCACTAAATATTTTATAACTTCTACATTTATCATCCGATTTTGAAAAACTTTGGCTCAAATCTTTGTTAAAAAGATTGTTTTTCACTTGAGTCCTTAAAATTATTTTAAATATTTTTTTTCTATCCATATGGAGTAACCAAAAACCAGAAATTTTTCAAAAATACTCGTTTTTGAAACTTTGAATACCTGTAACTTATAAAATTTCAGTCCGACTCATACAAGCAGTACATTGTCGGAAGGAGACAGATCACGTCATTCAGAAAATACACATTTTATGCAAATTAGCTATGCCGTTAGCGAGATTTATGGGAATATCTGAAAAAATATCTAAGAAAATGATTTTTGCGCATATCTCGAAAACTCTTCTTTGGAAAAAAAAATAATTTTGATTTTCGTGTTCAGTGACCCAAAATTAGTCCAGAAAATATATTTTTTTTAAGGACCCTACCATGACCCAAAATTTTGTAAACTAGTGTAATTTGCAGATAATAAGTCGTTATTTATTTGTGATAAATAAAATTTTGTCAAGTAATATTTTCTACGTGATTTTGTTTTCTATGAGTGTCAACCTAGCAAAGCAACTTTGACGAATCGAAAAATAGGCATGTAAGTGGATAATTTGCCATTGATTTGTCGTTAATTGGATGTGACAATTTCGAATATGTCGTTCAATGTTTTCTATGCTTTTTGTGGATGCTCTGCTAACTTGACATAACTCGAAAAGTGGTAAAAATTCTTAAACTTAATGTTTCATGGCTTAATAATTTGCCGTGATTTAGTCATTAATTAGTTGTGAGGAATAGAATTCGACTATGCAATGTTTTCTATGCTTTTTTTGGGGCCCTTTTCTAGCTTGATATTAAGTTAGCAAAGCACCACCTCAAAAAGGGATAAACACTGCTAATACGAAATGGTTTATAGCCAAATTATCTTCTGTCAACTTGTATAAAATTAGTTGTGCTGTGTTTTCTACGTTTTTATGGTTCTTTGCTAACTTGACATCAAGTTGGCTTAGCATCATCTCAAGAAAGGGTTATAAACTGCTTATACGAAATGGTTTATGGCTTATTAATTAATCGTTAAAAAGTTTTGACAGTTTCAAATTTGTCGTTCTATGTTTTCTATGTTTTTTTTCTGAAAAGTGATACAAACTTCTAAAATTTAACATTTTACTGCTTAATAATTAGAAGTTAATTATTTCTTAATTAGTTGTGATAAATTCAGTTTTTTCTTGCGATGTTTTCTATGTATTTTTTGGATGATTTGATTTCTATGAGTGTCAAAATTGCTTTGCTAACATTTTGACGAATCGATAAATGGGTAGATGAATAATTTGCCATTGATTTTTCGTTAATAAATTAGTTGTGACAGTTTCAAATATGTCGTCTTGTGTTCTCTATGCTTTTTTTGTGTACTATGCCAACTTGACATAACTCGAAAATTGGTAAAAATTCTAATACCTAATGTCTTATGGCTTAATGATTTGCCGTTATTTAGTCGTTAATTTATTGTGAAAAATAGAATTTGATCATGCAATGCGTTCTATGTTTTTTTGGCCCTTTGCTAGCTTGATATCAAGTCAGCAAAGTATCCCTCAAAAAGGAGCGAAACTGCTAATTCCAAATATTTTACGGCAAAATTATTTTGCGTTAGCTAGTCTTTAATTGGTTGGTTTAAATTTTTTTGTGCGATGTTTTCTACCATTTTAGGGTTCCAAATGGTTTCTTGCTTAATTATTCGTGGTCTATTAGTCTTTAGTAAGTTTTGAAAGTTTAGAATTTGTCGTTCTATGTTTTCTATGTTTGTTTTGAAAAGTGATACAAATTTCTAAAATTAAACATATTTTTGCTTTATACATTTCTTTAACTCGTTGTGGCAAATTCAATTTTTTCGTGCGATGTTTAGATTTTTGGGTTATTTGTTTTCTATGAATGTTGTCAAGTTAATTGCTAACTTGACAACTTTGATGAATCGAAAAATGAGTAGATGGATGATCTTACGTTTATTAGTCGTTAATGAGTTGTGACAATTTCAAATTTATCGTTCAATTGTTTTATATATTTTTTTTAAGTAGACAAATATTAATACAACAAATATTATTTTGTAGAGGTATCGGTGTAGCCTAGTCCTTAGGGTATAGGTTTCGTGTTTTTTTTCAAGACATGTCTAAATGCATGATATACAAAATTAAAAAGTCATTGAGATGTACATATTTCTCATTCAACCCCGAAATCTTATGCAGTAAATAACCTACAAGAAATTTTAGATTTTCTATCTGAATTTGTTCACATATATTGCGCCTATGTGAGGTACCTTTAACTGTTCCTACACTGCCCTTGATTGAAGAAAATGCTTTCAAAAAAAAAAAAAAAAAAATAGTTCCAACTTTCATGGAGTAGGTATTGAGTGAAAAGAAAAGTTTTTGTTCAGCTCCTTACGCTGAATTTTTCTGTGCTTTTTGAAATTTCGCCTCACCCTTTAGTGGGTGTGTGTGTAGATATTCATTCTCAAAATGGTCTTATTGAATTTATATTTATCTTCTTTTACAGGGTCTACAGGACGATATTCATACAGTGGTCATACATGCCCTGAATGCGGTTGATAAAATATTTCCTTTGCTGATGTCCAAATATTTGACTGCGTCCTTCATCCAAAAAACGACAGCCTTTAGTAGCAAGAGCACAACCAGTAAAAGTCACCAACATTCACCGGATGAAACTAATGACATTGGGGTGAGTAATGGCAGTGGCCAGGATCCGAATCAGGAGCAACAGAATAAAAAACAGAATCAAAATCAGAGCCAGAACCAGAACCAGAACCCAAAGCAGGACCACTTATTGTATGCTGATGATGATGATGATACACTTATTGGGAATCTATTGAAATGTTTTGAAGTCGACCACAACCAAAGTAATGGAAAATCGGTAGTTGCGACTGACGAAAAAGTCAATTGTACTAGTGCAAGTCCTATACGACCATACTCTGCATCATCGGTCGACCACAATCAACAGAACCATCAACCACGAGCACGACAAGTAGGAGCTGAAGATTTTTTCATCATATCCCCGAAATTGCTATTGAGCAAACTTCGCCTGTGCTATCACAATAAATATTGGTTGGTCCTGAATAAATACGCTGAAGTTATATCGAATCTGGACTATGATGCAATTCGAGAATATTACGGAAATGATATTGCCAGTACTTATGAGGTGAGTTTTTTTTGCGTTTATTATGTTTTTTTTTTCTTTTTTTTTTTTGTTGTATAAAGTTTCAGCCTCTTATTATGTTTGGAGTCGGCAGGACCAATGGAAGGATTTTTTGTGATTTTTCAAATTTATTTTAAATTGATTGGAAGTAGGTACCTTTATCCTGGGCTACGAGAAGTGGTCGGTTGGTTGAATGAAGTTGGATTTATATTTATTCACCCCTTTGATCTGAGAGTTGGTTTGGAATTTTATTTTCGAAATGTCCTGTTTGGTTATGGATGGACAACAAAAAAATACCCAACCCAGTAGGTACCTCAGCCCATATGCTGGGAATCAATTGTTTGTTTTGTGAGATAAATGAAATTGATCCACAATCGAAAAGCCACTCGGACGAATTGTTAAGTAAATTTCCCAGAGCCCTTAGAAGTATGACGGAAAGGTAGGGAGGGGTTTATTTTTGTGGAAGGTGAAATTAATGTTATAATAAATTTGTTTTTTTATTTTTGTTTTGGATAAAAAATCAAAGAAAGCAATTGAATGAGCTGGAACATTCTCATACTGTGCGTTTTACTGTATTGAGTAGAAGTTTTATTTTCTAGTGGGTCCAAACTTTATTAAAAGAAAAAAAAGCGGCAACACCTGTAATATTATATTTTAGCTTTTTGTATAGCCAGAAGCCCGTTGTTTTTTTTATTTTCAAATAAAGTTCCTTAAATAAACAGTTTTGGCAACCATTGTTTTCAAACTTAACCTGAATCTGTTGGCATATTTTACGTGAAACATGTACCTATGCAAATGAAACATAGGCAGTTAAATAAGCCTACAGCAACTATCATCATCGTAATCGCGTCCTGTATTCCCGGTTGGGACATAGGGCGTCAACAAAACGTCTTCATCCTCCACGGTCAGCTGCAAGGTACTTTAGCTGTGGCCACGTCTTTCTCTGGGATTCTGATTCTGCTACGGCAGTTGATATCCACGTTGTTCTTGGTCTTCCAACCCGCCGATATGCACCCTGAAAATTCCATTCAAAGGACTGCTTTGCAATTTCATCGTTTGGTTTCCTCAGTGTGTGACCAATCCAATGCTATTTATGCTTATGTCGGCGTCCAGGCGATCTTGACTTGTAATGCGCCCTAATTCCTCGTATGATATAATTTGTGGCCAGCAAATCTTTAGGATGTAGCAGAGACAGCGATTCACAAAAGCCTGGGATTTCCTCGAAATGGTAGACGTGACTTTCCAGGTGTCACCAGCATATAACAGCACGGATTTCACCTTTGATTCGAAGAATCTCAGATTAGTGCGTAAAGAGATTTGACTGGCTTTCTAAATTGGGACAGAGTAAATGGCTGAGCTTTTCAAACGGTCTCTATTGAAAGCCCTGTCTCTCCGCTGTACCAACATTGGCCGTCGAAAAGTCGCGGTCGTCTATCGCTAGCGGAAAGAGAATTGGCGATAGAACATCCCATTGTTTCACAACTTGTTGCTCTACGAAGGATTTAGATAGCGGCCTATTGTGTAAAACAAAACCCATTGCGTTTTGTAGGACTCTCTAAAAGTGGCAACAATTTTAAGCGGAATTTCTCTACCGAGGAACGATCTGCATATTCATTCTCGGTTAACTCGATCAAAAGCTGTGTTGAAATCCAGGAAGATAGGGTAAAGCGCTGATCGAAATTCCATATACTGCTCAAGGACGATGCCTCTTGAGTGTAGACTCGATTCTATCCTCTCTCCGCTCGAGAATGACGCTTGCCATTAGTTTTGGGAAAACGGATAAAACATTTATACCATACCAATTATTGCAATTCTTAAGGTCATCTTTCTTTGGCAGGTTAACAATCACACCATCCTTCCAGTCCTTGGGATAGCTTTCATTTTCCCAAATAATTTGTATCAACGGATGTACAATACTAGCCGCTGTTATGTGATCGGCTTTCAGGAATTCAGTTGGTATTCCGTCCAGCCCAGCTGCCTTGTTGTTTTTGAGGAGATTTATTGATGTTTGAATTTCCGATAGAGAAGGGGGTTTGCTGTCAATATCCCTATAGGACCTACGCAACTCGTAGGGGGACTTCAGCACACTGCTCCAAGATATCTAAGAGTCTCTTACTCTCGTCCGCTTGGGTACAGTTTCGGATCCAGTCTCCATAAAAACACTTTTTATTTCAACCCACATCTCATTGATTGTTGAATGTTGGATTCCGTTTAATGAGGAGGCTCTGCCGTTAAGGTTGGTGACATAATTTCGACTTAATGTTCGAGTCATTTAAAGCATTCGTAATGAATTTTGACCTCCTTGCTGCATCCTGCATATGGTTTTTGTACTGCAGCGGTTCGTAGTTGGGACTCATCGAACCATATGGTGGTCGCTTCTTATACTTCGGACATCACACATTGACTTCCTTCATCGCTGCTGAATCATGATATGATCAATTTAGTTTTCGGTTTGACCATCCGGATGCACCCAAGTGATTTTGTTGCACGTCTTATGCTTAAATAAAGTCCCACCTATCACAAGACCATTCGCGTTACAAAAGTTGACAAGCAAGTCAACATTATTTTCGTTCCGTAAAAAGGGAATTTTGATGTTATGTACATTAGGGTGGTCGTTATAATGAGTTTTTTTGAGTTTTATTATTTGGATGGGCCTAAATCAGCTCTAAATGAAGAAAAAAAATTTCGCTAATTTTTCATATTTTTATTTTCATCCCCTGTAGTCGCTGTAGGGGTAAATAAAATTTCCCATTTTTTTGGAAATTCGAATAAAATTTGCCGAAAAATTCAGGGCACATAGGTGAAAAGTAGACAAGAAAAAAATCCTACCGGAGGGGGGCAATATCTCCCACCGCTTGGAAGGGAGGGGCAATTTAATTAAATAATTACATAAAATAGAAAAAAATTAATTAAAAAATAACGGCAACACTTGCAGTAATGTTTTGTAGCTTTTTGGAAAGCCAGAAGTCCATTAGATTACACTTAAAATAAAATGCACGACTGGATCGCACGTACTTGCTCTTATGTTCAAGTTGTGTGGGGCTTAAGAACTTTAAAAAATATTCAAGAAAAGTATAAAAAGCATTTAAATCGTTCTTTTAAATGTATAAATAGTCTGATAAATAACTTAGAGCTCAAAAACAAGTATGCCATTTGATTACTTGAAAAAATATAAATACAGTGAGTGTAAAAAAAAGTGTACAGCTGTGAACTGCGTTTTTGTAACTCTGTTGAAGAAAATAGATTCGATCTTTTAGGAAAATACTTATCTTATTTTTTGAAACGGTTAATCTTCAATAAATTGGCATATAAAACTTAACAAAAAATATTATAATAAAAATTCAATAATAAAATAACAAAAAATACTTCATTTTTATGGCGTCAAAAGAAAGTGTACACTATTCAATTAAAGCGAAAAACTTAAAACCAATACTTCATCTGCTTCACTTTCGCCCAGCTTCTATACGTCTGGGGATTGACTCTACTAGCTTCCCTGTCAATTCAACTGGGATTTTTTGCCACTCTTCAAACAAAATTGAATTTTGTGCTTTTTTGCTGAATAATTTCCTCTTTTGGATCTGTTTGTACAAATAATCTCACAAATGCTCAATGAGGTCAAGGCCTGGGGATCGCGGAAGGTCTGCTAGTTGCTTAGAAGTACCATGGAGTAACCATTCCTTGACCAATTTCGATGTATGCTTAAGGTCGTTGTCTTGTTGGAAGACTCATAAATCAGTTAACCCCAGTTTTGCAACACTAAATGGCAAATTGTCTCTTAAAATGTTAAGGCAATCTTCAGTCCTCATCGTACTGTCAATAAATACAAGGCTTCCAACATCAGATGACGCCATACATCCCCAGACCATTAGCAAACCACATCCGTGCCTTAAGCAAGAAACCCGCTTAATTCAGTGTTTTTCAGTTGCCATATTTTTGATGGCTGTCTTGACCCAAAAATATAGCAATTTTGCTCTTGCCCACTAACAAGATCATTTCCCAGAATGATGAACTGTAATTTTTATATTTTTTGGCATAAAGAAGCTTTCAATTTCGATTTTTTTTCGGAAAGGTATGGCTATACGGCAATGTTTCTGAGACGGTTCGGTGATGGTCTGGGGATTTCTGAGACGGTAAAAAATAAGATAAGTATTTTCCTAAAAGATCGAATCTATTTTCTTCAACAGAGTTACAAAAACGCAGTTCACAGCTGTACACTTTTTTTTTGACGCTCACAGTATATGTAAAAAAAAAAAAATTAAAATCGTTGGAGCCGTTTTCTTAAAAAATAATTTTTTATATATAAATTTTTTGTAAAATTTTTCAAAAAAAAATTTGGTATGCCAATTTTGAGTATATTTTAATATACATTTAAAACTCAAATTTCAAATTAATTCATCAACCCGTTTTGAAATATTGAATTTTCAAAAAAAAATTTTGAATCTTTTTTTAAAAATTCAAGATTTATTTTTTCAAAAATTTTGGTACGCATTATTATTTATATTCTAACAAAGCTTTTGAGCAAAAAATTTTATTGAAATCGGATGAGCGGTTAATGAGAAAACTAAAAATAAAAAAAACCGTTATATGGCAGGTACCGTTAATAAATGTTTTTGGTGATTATTTTTCTTACTTAAAGGTACATCATATCTAAAATAATGTATTGATTTTTTTTTATCAAAATCGTTGGAGCCGTTTTTGAGATAAATAAGCCTTTCCTTAACGGTTGTATGGCAAGTACCGTTATTTTTTGAGCTAAGAAAAAATTTCAATTTCCCCTCTGGAGAGTTGCAAAAAAACCTTAAGTTAAAAATTTGAAGAAAATCGCTTCAGTGGTTTAGGCTGTAGGTTGAGGTACGGACAGACAGACAGACAGACAGACAGACAGAATTTTGCCAGCCACTTTTTTCGTGTTCTCTATCATCGTATTGTCATGTTTGATTGTTATCTCGAAATTTTTTTTTGCACGAATCCAAAACTACCTATATCGCAGGTAAAAATATATTTTGATGTTTTCGTGCAAACTATCCATATGATGTTTTTTTTTTTTAGCCGGGAACAGAGTTCTTAAAGTTAGGTCCCAAAAGTTATCTGTTTGTTAAGCACGAGAAATATCAAGAAAGGATCTAAAAAACTTAAGATAAAGGAAACATTTATTCATTTGGTCAAGCTCAATATGATCTTTAGTACAAATCAATAGTCAAAGAAATGTAGGTAACAATAATAGCATGCCAGTCAACCTCGCTAGTTATAACATATGTACTATAAAGGCTTGAAAAAAACACAGCATTGAGATATGCATACTTATTAGCTTACTTTTTCGTCCAATTCCTTAAGGGCTTGGGAAAAAACAAAGCCCCAACCACCTTTTTTTATGCAGCTTTCCTGGACTCTGGAAAATAACAGCTTACCTGCAACTTTTTTTAACTCTAAACTCTTATTTTCGTCAAATTTGTTTAGTGCTTGGAAAAAACACAGCTATAATGCAATTTTGTTAGGCCTCTCAGTCTTATGTTTCTTATATAATTCCCTTGCAGGCTTAGGAAAACGCTTCGTAAAGGTTAAGCCCCAAACCTCAATTGTTCGTCTTATACCTTTAGGGCTTTGAATAAATAGAGCCTTCATAGGTACATATATTTGATTTTTAATCTCATCCTCCCTTTTTCATCAAATTCTCTTGGGGATTTGAAAAAAGAACACAGCTTGTGCAGCCCCAAATATTCGTTCAATTTCCTTATAGGGCTTGGAAAAACACAGCTCACATGTAAATTTTGTAGCCACAATCTTATTTTTGTTTGTCTAACTCTCTTCGGAATCAGCCGTGGGGGGGCTTCAGCCCCTATAGCCTCCTCTCTGGATCCGCCACTGCTCTTACCTTCAAAGAAACAGTGTTTTTAATATGAAATAAACACTGTATCAAAAAAAATAAATAAGCCCATTTTAAACACAGCCGCCTTCCTCAGACCTCAATTTGCTCTCATGCCTCACTAAAATGACCATGTAAAAAAAATGAAAATGTACTTACTTTTCCCGTTATTTCTGGATAAAAAAATATTGATTATGCAAAAGACAATAACATTGTTTTTTAAGTGTTTGAAATTTCTTCTCCCTGTAACTTTCTTAACCTTGCGCCTATCGGGCGACAAAGCTTTTGGTTTCCGTGCCGCCTGGACAAAAAATTTCTCAGACCGGTAAAATTTAATTATAATGCAATTTGCAGAAACCTTTAGTAACCGGTATTACAATTCTGAGACCGATAGAGTCGGCCAATTCAATTTCATTCTTTTCTTAATGGATTCAGTCATTTAGGAGACAGGATGACATACAGACACTCAGACAGAATTGTCAGAACCATTCTTCTCTTCTTCTCTATTATCGTAATACCAAGTTTGATCAAAATCTCGAGTTCGATTTTTTGTAACGCCATGTATGTATTTAGTATTATTTTACCGTTATCCCGACCCCTCAAGACAAAAGAAGTTTAATTGAGAAAACACACACGTAAAATGTTCAGTATAATTTTGAATTTTCAGAACTTTGGTAATGCTTGAATAAAAAAGAAAAGTTTTGGTACAATTGCGTAACAACAGTGCAACAGCGTGCTATTGTTACAGTGTTGCTTTGTGAAAAAATGTGACAACGGGAGATTATGAGAGATTGAAAGAGCAATAGTTTGAAAATGTGACAGTCAGATAATGTGAAAACTTTAAATTTTGAAACTGTAACGCTTTTTTTCTGCCGCATTGTCAATCTTCCACATACTCTCACTGTCACAGGTTCACTCACCGTAATACTGTTACAAATGCATACAGTTACACTTTTACACTATTTCACTGTTACCATGTTTTAGTGTTACAATGTTTCACTGTTATATTGTTTCACTGTCACACTTTCACACTGTCACACCTTCATACTGCCCCAATCTCAAAATTTCCAATATTAAAAAAAAAAATATTTCAAAGCAAAATACATTTGTTTTGTCTTTTAAATTACGTAATTCAATTTTTAAATTCTATCAAGTAGAATGAAGGTAACTTTTTTCTCTGTTGCTAGAATGTGTGTTGTTATATTAATATCTCCCTCAATGCTACGCATTTCATCTGATGGTATTTATTTATGTGTATATTCCTGAAACTTCCAAAAATAGCCATATGTCTGTCATTGTATACCTCTATCACCATCAATTTCTAATAAAATAACAAACTGAATTCCCATTCCCATCCCTTCGATTTTGATTTTATCGTCAGCAAAATAAATTGGTTCCACTCGTGTAAACAAATTTGCTCCCTTTTCAAGTTTCCAGCGAAAACAAACTTAATAGCTGATTCAATGTAGTTTCTGCGGTTCCAATTGCTTGGTTTATGGCTTTTTATGTTTAGGAACCATTCAATCTGTTTTCACTTTGTTCTTTCAACTCCATACCTCGAACCCTCTACAAAATGGCAAAGATTCAAAAAAAAAAAAAAACAAGAAAAGAAAGAAAAAAAAATATTATAAAAATAAAAATTCACCATCCTTGCTCCTTGGCGATGATAATAATCAATCTTCTTTGTGGCAGAATACATTTCTGGACGAACTCTTGCAACTTGTTGGCGACGATGATTTTCGCGTCAGGGAGCACACCGCTGATTGCTTGTGCCGTTTTATTATTCAAATATCGGGCTACTATAGTCGTCGTCAACAGGAGAACATCCGGACGCAGGTGGCTGAAAGGACTCCACCAAGAACAGCACAAAGAGCCGTAGCAGCAATAGCAACACCCGACCGACTCGTTATGTCTTCGAAAGAGCTCTATCGTACCAATTTCAATTTGTTGTGGGACTTCTACAACTATCGCTTCTTCCAGGGCATGTCGATTCCAATCCGTGATTTACTCACCGAACACAGTCAGTCGATGCAATTGGCAAATGGCGAAGTTTTGGCCAAAGTTTTGTACAGACTCACAAATAAACTGATGGAGTTGAATGATAGAAACCTGCAGGTAAGTGCGACGATGAAGGAGGAATCCTAGTCGTATATATATATGTATGTATGTTGTTATAGTGTTGTTGTAGTTTGGTTGAAATCTAATTTGACCTGTTTGTTAGTAGAAAAAAAAAAACAAAAAGAAAAAAAAAACTCATCCTTTTTTATGCATTTTTTATGATCCCCACAGTGTGGCATTATTTATGCACTGAAAGTCCTGCTGAAAGCATTCAACTTTTTCGATTTCCGTGAGATTTGGACGGAGTTCAACTTTGTGGAGATTTGCTTCAAGTTCGCTTATCATAACTACGCGACAGCGTTGGATTTAAATTGCCAGAATGACCTAATGCAAGTCACAACAACATTGATTGCAGGTGAGTAGGACGAAGAAATAAATTGTTTTTTTTTCATCAATTTAATATTCACAAAAAAAAAAATAAAGATGGCATCACAAATACTAATATCACAACACAGAATGTTGTAAGAAAATACTTGCTTTTTAGGTCATATTGCCTTAAAGCAGGGTTGCCAGTTTAGGGTTTTGTGTTTTGTATTTAAAAGAAAAGATTAAAGTGTTGATATTTTAACTTGACTTTAAATCGAGTCAACAGGCTTCATTTTAGAGTAAAACGAACATGCAAAGTTTACTGAATTAAACAAGTCTTAAGATTATATAAAGATTTTAATTTTTGTTTGGAGAAAATAAGTTGATGCCAAATCAATGCGAGAATGATGTATTTGAGTACCAACCAGTGTTGCTGGTGTAGGCTTTCTTCGGTCCCCGTGCCATCAATATGAAAATAATCTGTAAGCAAGAATTAATAAACTAAAACTTATAGGGGAGGCTGGGGCACTTGACGGACAATTGATTAAAAGCTTTGATGAGAGTTTTGGTCGCACTACTCTCTCTAAATACTTACGAATTTAACAGTTCTCCTTGAAAAGTTGTTGTGGCTAGACCAGTTTTAAGGTTTTAAAGTGCTTTTTGGTATATTTTCTTTATTTTTCGCTAGGTAAGTTCTATTTCAAAAAATATATTTTTTCCAGAAATTTTTGGGTAAAAATTGGAAGTCAGTCAAATGTTGATGAATTTTTGAATTTGTTTGTATTTGTCTCACCAATACGTCAACCTGGCATTTGACAGACCAAAAAACTTTTGCCTTAAGATATTTCTTAGACAGAATTTGTCAGGGAGATGTTTTACTCTCTGGTAAGCACTCTTTTCTGCTCAAACCAAACCAATTGTGTGTAATTGTGGATCAGAAATTGGGTTGAAATTTGTGAAAAATAGTAACATCAGTCGTTTTGGTCAATGTTTAGAAATGCAAATAATAGGCGATAGTAAAAGTTTGTATGTACACCGTCACTCAAAAGTACTTTTTTTTAATTAAATTTTTTTTTGAAAACAAAAAAAATGAGTTTTGATTAAGTTAAGGCGAAAAATGGAAAAAAAAGGCAACAAAACAAAAACACTAACGGATAAAATAGGCAAAATAAAATACATATTTTCGGAATCAGTAGTAGTCCAGTCATTGAAGCTTTTTATTTCGAAAAAAATGGCGGAAATCTGAATTTTGGTATATAGCCTCCTGATGATATTCTAAGAAAATTACAATTACACATTTTACAATTACAATTTATAGGGGGCCCCCTCCTCCCCAAACGGTTTTTGGGGAATATGTCCTGAACGGTAACTCTTAAAGAAAAAATGTCAAGAACTGGGTTGTAGCTTAGAAAATTGCATACAAAAAATGGTTAATAACTTTTTTTCATAAGAGTAATCTTTTTCGAGATAATTCTATCGGTAGAGTTATGGATTTTATGTTTCTATATAAAATGTTTGAGGTTGATTACAAGGTGAGTTTTTCTTATGTTATGTCTCCCAGGAAAATTAGAAAACAGTACTCAGAAATATATACAGGGATTTATTTAAAGGTTTTGGAAATCCCCATTGATTCGGGCTCCACTTTATTAATCTTAGGTGTCGAGAGTCACGAAGTATGGTATTTCGTTTATACAGGGTGATTCGCATAAAATATGACAAAGAGCTAATGCGTGTAGAATGGGTTGAGAAAAGAAAAAAATCTTATGGGAGGGAGCTTCTTCTCTCATCCGTTTAGCCGGGGTGGGTCAATTTTCTTAAATAATGATTTAAAACTGTTATTTTTCAACACGGTTCATCAGGTTTACTGTTTAACCTGATACCTGATTTTAATATCGCGTTAAATCATCGTTAGTTGTAGGTAAAATCTGCATGACACCTTGTTAATTTAACACTACCACAAAATAGTAATCCTGTACATTTTACCTGAAAGTATAGTTAATTTAACATGACTCAATGTTGAATGTGCTTTAAAATTTAAAATGAAAATCTGTAGCATATTTAACAGGTTTCAATGTTGAATCAACCCTGTGTCTGTATCATGCATCTATACGTCTAAGAGTCGTCTCTTTCACTGCTTATCGCTAAACTCGTTTAGCATTATTCTGAAAGTACATATTGAATTTTATTTTAATTGAAAAATAACACTGGTCAACAAGGTTTTTGTTACAGAAACCATAATATACTTTTGCGTAGGTTTTTGGGTGAGCTGAATTCGAATCTAAAGTCAGAAAAATTCTATCGCGCTACGTTTTTGAGATATTCCCGTTATAAAATCGAAAAAAACGTTTTTTGGCTGTTTTCAAACGTGAGGTAAATTTTCCAACAAAATTGTTTTAATTGTTTCTGAAAGAACTAATTTTCTTTTAAAATCAGTAGATGAATAAATAAATAAATCTTCCCGATACCTCTTTTCTTCTCGGAAAAATCTTCAGTTAATTGTAGGACTTCCATTTATGACATAAATACAATATAAGGGAGAATGGGCAAAAATATATGGGAGCCGGTCCATTTCCCAATACGAATGTGTCATACATGGTTGAAAAGTTTGTTGTGAGTACATCATTTCATTATATGGCCGTTGAGCTCTAAACTATGGGGTTCACGAGATATTCGAAACAATTAAAAATTTTGTTGAAACAATTTACTTCACGTTACAATACAACTTTGAAAGCGGCAAAAAAACGGTTTTTTCGATTTTATAATGGGAAATGTCTCAAAAACGTGGCCCGATAGAATTTTTTCTGACTTCAGATTCGAGTTGAGCACACCAAAAACCTACGGAAAAGTATATTTTGGTTTCTGTAACAAAAAAAATTATTAAATTTTGTTGACCAGTGATAATTTGTGATACTTACTTCAGTTTTGAACTTGGATTCTTCCACACACGAAGATAGCACTCATTTACTGGGTAAATTCGCTTCACAAAAACTGGTTCAAATATCAATAAGTTGAAACTCATTGTATGGCTTGTGTGTGTGTTTTAACACTAGCGTCATGTTTAAATTAACTGGGTGGGTGCTTTTTTAACATGAGGCCAGGTAAAATACAACAGATAAAAATTGTAAAAATAACCACATTAAACGTTAATGCAACCTGATATGTGATAAGACAGAATAGTGTTATAAAAACACGACCTTGGTTAAAATTTAAAGTAAATTCTTGTTAAAATTTCTTATTTACAAGAATTTTGTGTTAAAATAACAGGTAATCTTCTTGAATCTACTTGAATATGGTAGGAAAGTCCACCAGGTTGATTTTACACTGAATATATCAGGTAGATTTCTGAAATGTTTGTAACTTAATATGGGATTGTGCAGCTCGTGAATTTAACAAGGACAAGGTTAATTATTTACCTGACGTTTTTCTCTTAAATTTTGTTTTTCAAAAGTTTTTGTTTGAAAATTAATTTTTCAAAAACTTTTCGCTCAAACAAAGAAAAGATTTATGGTTTAAAAAAAGGCAAAGTTTGGCATTGAAACAAAATTGTCAACGTGTTTTTGAGATATTGAATTTTCAATAAAAAATTAAACTTTTTTTTTAATGCAAAAACTTCTTTTTTGAATTCAAAAATATCTTTTTTGAAAATGATTTGCGATTTGGTTGAACTTATTTGAAATTTTTATAAAAAAAATCTAAATCCGTTTTGCCGATAATGAGAAAATTCAAAATGAGAGGTACTATTAAAAGTTGTTAAGTGTAATTTTTTTTATAATTTTTGGTAGTAGATCGCACTTATTGTATTATACACAAAAAATCTCATTAAAATCGTAAGAGCCGTTTTTGAGGATAAACAAATATTTTCCTTAACAGTTTTTTAACAATGGAAGGTAGCGTTATTCTTCATAAAATTATTCGATTATTCGTGCAAACAAATTTTTGAGATAACAATGACATGACTATGAAAGGGAACACCAAAAAAGTGGGTGGCGCAATTCTGTCTGCCTGTCATTCCGTCTGTTCGTCTACAGCCTAAAGGATCGATCGATTTCTTCAAACTTGGTACATAGTGGTTTTTGGTGATTATGCCCACAGGTTTTTTCATTTTATTTTTAGAACAAAAATTAACGATGCCAATTACAAAATGCGTTCTATTAAAAGGTTTTTTAAAAAAGAATTAAACTTTATTGATCTAAGTACGAAAATAATATAACAGGAGATAAGTTGAGGTTGACCGCTGGCTGCTACGTTCTTGTGATGACTCTATGATGACTCGATGATGACTCTATGATGACTGTATGATGACTGTATCTTCACTTTATGAAAAGTATCTATTGTTGTGCGCTGTGGCGTCCTTTGTCAGCATTTTGTGATGGACTGTGGGTTTTTAAATGAAATGCCAATGTTATTCTTTCGTCTCTTATTACTGTTGCAGAAATATTCCAAATGATGGTTCTGCAATATTTGCTGCGGTGATCTTAATATGATCTTCTGGTTTTGTATTATCTTTGTGGGCTTCTTTGTGGGCTTTGTATGTAACTCCCCCCTCCTTAAAATTGTTGCTTCTCCTGGAGCAAATTTTGGCGAGTTTTTTCTTATTAATATATAATATGATAACTATTATTGACAATACTATTGGTACATGTAACATATAAGCTATGTTGGTATGGTTTTTAATATTTGATATTTTATCATGGATTTCATCTAAATTATTAATATCTTCAAATTTTATTTCTTTATATTCAAATATTTCTGACATGTTTTTATACAATATTGGATTGTTCATATACATAGATAGCTTGTTCAACTATTTCATTTTTATTTTCGTATAATATTTCGTCAATTTTTAAAACACAATTTTCAAAATTAATCAGCACATTATTTGTGATATCAATTTTATCTTTTTCGTTACAAGTATTATTTAGTTGAAATTTTCCATTTTTTACTAACAATATACCTCTACTTAGTTCTGATATGATATTATTGTTTCTGTTTATTTGTTTCTTACAATTTTTAAAGTTTAAACAGTTTTTATAAACTTTCAATTTTTTATATTCTATTTCTTCGTATAGAAATTCATTATCTTCTAATTGAATAATATAATCGTCTTTTATAATTAATTCTTCTTTATTAAAATTAGGCATACTTGTAATATAATATTTAGTAAACGCAACAATGTTTTCTGGAATGCTTATAATGAATATTATTTCATCTTTGTATGATGCTACAGATAATCTAATTTTATTTAATTTTTCAAAAGTTATATTATATTCATTTATTTCATAATTTGTTAATACCGAATTAACCATAACATTTATTTTGCTTGCCAGGATATTATTTTGAGTTTTTTCAATTATTTCTTTTACTTTATAAAGTTTTTCTCTTATTTCTAAAATAATTACTCTATGAACGAATAACATTCCTGTTAGATTAAAATTTAAAAACTTTGTATTTTTATATAAATCATCAAATTCTTTTTGAATTGATTTGATTCGTGTTTGGAATATGTCATTAATTTTGATTTGCTTATTTAAATTATTTATTATATTGTGATTATTTGTTTCACTATTTTCCAATCTTTTTTCAATTTTTATTCTATCTTCTTCGTCCATTGTTCCGAACAAAAATCTCAAAACACTTCCGCCCAAATTAAACAAACTCCTCTTATTTCGATGCTGTGTAACACTTTCTATTTCAGATTTAATCAATTTTATTTCTTCGAATATCTCATCGGGAAAATCTACTTTTGTTAAATTGTTCATGTTATTTTCTATGTCTTTTAAAACATTTTTAATTTGAGTAATATTTATTCTATGTAAAATATGTATGTAATCTTTCACTATTTTAACTTTATTAAGTTTTATTTTTGCATATCCTTCTTGGATATTAATGTTTTCTGTGGTTATTTCACTTCTAATTTTAGTAACCAATAAAACTACTAGGGTGAGAAAATGTAAAATATACATGGTTAATATTTTCACTTTAACTGCGCGAGAGGAATATTTTCAGAATCTATACTTGACGAAGTATTTTGAGTCACTGAATCTGTTGCAGATGTAACACTCTTTCCTGATTTATTTGCTTGATCTTGATCGATCATGTCATTGTGGGATATTTGTTTGGTTCGTTTTCTCTTCCTCTGAATATTAATAGGGTGGACTCTTTTAGTCGTTTTATATTTGAATTTCGGTAATATTTTATCCCTTCTCCCTGGATTAACTACGTAATCATTATCTTCAGGTCTTTCCGTATCTTCTCTATTTTTATTTAACTGAGATATCTTTTTTTCTTTATGTTCAGCAAAAGTTTTGTATAATTGTTTTTTGTCAACTCTTCCTTCTTGAATTTCAAATGGTTTTTTCTTACTTATATTTTGAATAGCATTATTATAATAAAATACAGCTTTATAAGTGATATTAATTTTCTCTAGATCTGATAATTGTTTTCCGTTTTTTAGACATCTTATTTTATCTAATATTGAGCTATGTGCTCTTTCAATAGGGCTATTCCCTGTGTGTGAGTGAGGGGTTGTGAAATGTCTTTCTATATTTAAATCATTAAATAAAGTATTAATAAGAATTTGGTCAAATTCATTGTCCATTACAAATTTAATTGGTTTCCCATGTTGTGAAATATACTGCACTAATGCTGTATGAATACTTTCTATATTTTTATTAGGGATTGAAGTAAATGTCACACGTTTACTAAATTTATCAATTGTGGATAAAAATGGTAGTTTATTTAAGAAAAATAAGTCTGCGTGTACAATTTGATTCACGTCGCTTGAGGTTTCTGTTAATTTAAACTTTGGCTTAACTGGATGCCTATCATATTTATTTAAACGACAGATGGCGCAATTATTAACTACTGTAGTAACTATATTTTTTAATTTTGGAAAAAAGATATATCTTTTTAATCCTGTGTAATTTTCTTCTATGCCAGAATGACTGGTCTCTAATTCATGATACAGTTTAATTTGTTCAACAGTTTCTTCTTCTGTTTTCATTTCTTTAGCTAGATAGCTACATCTATGAAATGTCATTATGCTTTTATCAAAAAGTTTTATTAGTTTTTGTTGTAATATATTATATATATTATCATTTTCGCAATATATACCTGTTTGCTTTGGTTCTAATACTTTTTTTATTTTCCTCTCGAAACTTGGAGATTCTAATAAACTAGGAGAAAGTTCAACTAATTTTCTATTTCCATTTATGCGTCTTATTCCTATTTTTCTACCTTGATAATCGAGGTTTATTATTATTTGTTGCTTGTAAGAATTTACAGCTTTTTCGATAATTACAAAATGATCTAACAATTCTTCTTCTTTTGAATGTCGAGTTTCTAATTCTTGATCCTCATCTAAATGATTAATTTCATTTTCATTGTCTTTTATTTCTCTGCTTAGGTAATCAGCAACTGTGTTTTGTGAACCTTTTAAATAACTAATATCAAAATTATATTCTCCAAGGGAAAGTATCCACCTTTGTAATCTTCCTGAAATATCTTTACCTAGACTTTTTGTCTTTAACCATTTCAGAGGTTGGTGGTCTGACTTTAATTGAAATTTCTTTCCATAGAGATATGGCCTTAAATATTTAATTGACCAAACTATTGCCAATAATTCTTTTTCTGTAGTTGAATATTTTTTCTCGTGATCATTGAGGGTTCTACTTATGTATGTGATGGGGTGTTTGTCTTGCGTTAAGACAGCTCCAATTGCATAGTTCGATGCATCAGTTGTGAGTTCAAATTCTTTAGTAAAATCGGGGTATACTAGTACTGGGGGACTCATTATATTTTTCTTTAAAGTTTCAAATGATTGTATATACTTGGAGTCTTTAACATCTATTTTTGTTCCCTTTTTTAAATATTTTGTCATAGGTTGTGCTGTAGAAGCATAATCTTTAATAAACTTCCTATAGTATCCTGTAAGACCAAGGAATGATTTTATCTCTGTAACAGTTTTAGGAATTAATATTTTTTGAATTGCCTCTATCTTATCTTGGTTAGGTTTTAACCCGTCTTTAGTTATTAAATGTCCAAGGAATTTAGTTTCTCTTTTTAAAAATTCACATTTATCTATTTGGACTTTCAAATTATATTGTCTTAAACGATCGAATATTTTATTTAAGTTGATTGTATGTTCTATTAAAGAAGTACTAAATACAAGGATGTCATCCATATAAACTACACAAATTTTATTAATTAATCCCTCGAGGATTTCATTCATCATGCACTGAAAACTAGAAGGTGCATTTTTCAACCCGAACGGCATTCTAAGGAACTCAAAATGTCCTTGTGGAACACTGAAAGCCGTTTTTTCTATGTCGGTTTCTTTCACTCTAATCTGGTGAAACCCTTTAGCTAAATCTAAAGTCGTAAAATATTGGGATCTCCCTAGCTTATCTAAAACATCATCGATGTTTGGTAAAGGATACTTATATTCAATAGTTTCCTCATTTAGCTTACGGTAATCAATTACCATACGGCACTTGGAAATTCCCGAGTTATCTACTTTTTTTGGAACTATCCAAACGGGTGAATTATACGGACTAATACTTTTTCTTATAATTCCATTACTAAGCATTTCTTTTATTTGCTTATCTATTTCTAATTCATGAATTTTAGGATATCGATAGATTTTAGTGAAAATCGGCGTATCTGTTTTTGTTCTTATAGAATGAACGGTTTGCGTTGTGGAGCTTAATATTTCTCCATATTTATAAAATATATCTTTATTCTTATTTAAGAATACTTTTAACATTCCTTTCTCTTCTTCATTTAAATCCTTATGTAGAAGTTGATTCATATCAGTTGAATTATCTTCTAGAATATGAATTTCGTCAAATTTAAATGGACATTGATCATTTACGTTGATGTGTTCATTTCCATTGACTTGAAAAGAAACAAAAGGAATTCTATTCCCGTTAATCTCTAAATATTTTTCTTTCATATTAATAATACCACCTATGGCATTTAAAAAGTTCGATCCTATGATCGCATCAAAATTCTTGTTCTCAAAATTCATTAACTTCCACTCCATTGTGGAATTTTCTATAAATTCTCTAGGAATTTTCGTTATAATTTGTTCCGATATATAAATATAAGAATTTACTGTGTTTACTCTAATTTCTTTTTCTAATTTGATTCTTTTATAGTATTGTAATTTTCTATTATCTAGAAGGGTCATAGTAGATCCTGTGTCTACTAAGACTTTTATTTTTTCATTTTGAACGTGAAGTTCTACGATGGGAAGTTTCGAAGGCCCCCTATTATAAAATTTACCTCATCACCATTTTTAATTTGTTCGTCAGTTAGACGATTAACTTCCATTGGTTCTTGTCTAACTTGTCTACTATTATTAGGATTTCTAAAGTAATTTTGACTCTGATAATTATTATTTTGACCTTGATAGCCATTATAATTATTGTGTTGAAATCCAAATTTATAATCTCTAAAAGGATTCTGCCTGTGGTTACCTAGAACCTGATTGTTATTAAACCTTATTTGGGCTGAACTCATTCCCAAATTATTATTTCTCTGAACGTTATTCGGATTTTTATAATTATTATTATATCTATTAGGAATGAAGTTATTTTGTTTAGGAGGGTAAGCATTGAGATTTTTATTCATATCGATGGGTTTCTTTACATGTTCATTATTGTACAACATTGAATTCGATTCTAGTAAATCGTATGCTTCCATCATAGTGGAACATTTACTTGCAATTACTATTGCTTTTTGACTAGAAGTCAAATTATTTTTGAAAGCTTCTAAGATTAAAGTTTCATTATTTCTTTGCGTGTAAATTAGATTAGGCTCGAGTTGTGCCTTTATTTGAATTGTTTGCAATAAACTATCTAATTTTTGATATAACTTAAAAGTATTTTTTTCTAATACTGTCCCTATTTCTTGTGCTATCTTTAAATAACTTTCTTTTACACTATAATTCCTTACCAAGCTGGTTTTTACATCCCTCCATGGCGCAAGATGTGGTAGAGCATTTATCACTCTTACTGCATCACCCTGTATCTTGTGGTGTACAGCGAACGTCGCCTTGACAATATTATGTTGTCCTTGAATTTTTGTCATCAAATATTCCACCGATGAGATGAAAAGAGCCAAATTGTCTTCCGAAGCACCTTTGAATGGTGGTATATGCTGGAGTTCTCTTAGAAGAAATTCCTGCTCTTTCTCCTCTGCCACATTTACGGGTAGTTCCTCATTAATTGACATTTTTTTATTTTTTGTTTTAATTTGTCTCAAGTTCAATATTCACTTTCACTTTCACAATATTCTTAATCTTTTCCTTTTCTTAATAGATAAAATCAATTAAAACACTCTCTCTACGAGACTTCACAATATTTGTCCTTACGGATCTTGAATTGTAATGTTTTTCACTGATTTTTTTTTTTTTTTTTTTCGTAGGTATGATGTCGCTTTTTCCAATATACGTTTGGTTCCCAATATGCGTTTGGGTTTCGACTCACGTTAACGATCACTAGATAGGAGTTTTTATTAATTTCCGTTTAATAATTTTTAAACCCTATCCTACCGACTGCGCCAATTACAAAATGCGTTCTATTAAAAGGTTTTTTAAAAAAGAATTAAACTTTATTGATCTAAGTACGAAAATAATATAACAGGAGATAAGTTGAGGTTGACCGCTGGCTGCTACGTTCTTGTGATGACTCTATGATGACTCGATGATGACTCTATGATGACTGTATGATGACTGTATCTTCACTTTATGAAAAGTATCTATTGTTGTGCGCTGTGGCGTCCTTTGTCAGCATTTTGTGATGGACTGTGGGTTTTTAAATGAAATGCCAATGTTATTCTTTCGTCTCTTATTACTGTTGCAGAAATATTCCAAATGATGGTTCTGCAATATTTGCTGCGGTGATCTTAATATGATCTTCTGGTTTTGTATTATCTTTGTGGGCTTCTTTGTGGGCTTTGTATGTAACTTGCCTGCCATACAATTTTTTTTAGCAATATTACATAAAGACTTCCCTTGGGTGGAAAACCATTTTTGGAAAAAATGGTTATTAATGTTACCTCCCCAAGAACCATTTTCTTAATCTTCGATTTTCTTCAAAACTGTATGACTGATTTCAATAATCAAAAACTTCTAAAAAATATAATATATTGTTTTGTGTACCAAAATAAAAAAAAGTGTTTTTTTCAAAAATGTTTCAATGTTTTTTTTTGAAAATTAAATATTTCGAAAACGATATGATCGATTTTTTTGAAACTCGATACTTAAGAGTTTTTAAGTATACCCCCTAAATTATTTAAAAAAAAAATTACATGGACTGTCAAGCCGAAGGTGTGGGCTCAATTCCGTGCCACCTAAAAACAGAAATGTTTTATCCGAGGTACAGCCTCTTGCAAGGAACTGACAAATCCTCCAAGAGTATACTTGTCATGAAAAAGTGTTGCGCACTTAGCCGTTCGGATTCGGCCAAAAACTGTAGGTCCCCTCTATTCCTGCCAACAACACACACCACAGGAATGGTTGAGAGTTGTAAGTCACTAGGTCCTGGTTCTCCAGGAGCTGTTGCGCCACCCAATTTATTTATTTTGTGATTAATTTATCCCTAGTTATAGGCTATGTATTAAGGTTGAGCGAAGTTTTATATTTTTGAATTTCTTTAGAATGTCTATTTAATATTAATTTTTAAAAATGTTATACAGTTTCTTCAGAATATTTATCGATTCTGCCCTATCCTACCCTTAACCTACGATGTATGATGTAAAGAGTGACAACCTTTTATATCATATACATAAATTGTTGAATGTAAAGCTTATTTTCTTCTTTTTAGAGCATTTAAATAAAAGCTTTTTCTTAAAAAATGTGTTTTTACTATTTACTTTTATATTCTTCTCGCAAGCCCTCTCATTTGATACCCATATCATGGGAGTGCACATAAAATAACTAGTCCGCCATCTTAGGCCGTCAACCATCTTGGATTTAAAATAACGTTACTTAACTTACCATGCATTGTCATCGAAACTTTAAAGTGTATGCAAAATTTCATCTTAATCGGTTGAGGATAGTTGCTCATATCCAAGATTTGACCCTAACATAAATACAAACATGCATACAAACAAACATAGCAAGTTAATAAAAAGCTTGTAATAACTTGTAAATAAAATCAACACTTTATTTGCTCTTTAATTTAATAATCAGAAAATTGCAATTAAATTTAATTTGTAGATATTGTATAAATCGTCCTTGAATGAACCTATATCCGGCTAGGAAAAAGAAGCCAAAGTGTAAATCCTTTATCAACGCATTATTTTTCATTGGTCACTTGATTACATCGTCATTAAGCATAATTACAAAGGTGAAAACACAATTAAAAACCTTTATTAATATACATACTTATATACATGTTGTACGTAGGTATAAGTAGATATTGATTATTAATAATCTGAATTAAATTTATCGGAAAATTACGAATCATTTAATTTACCACCTTTTCAACCGCACATAATTGTTGCAATTATAAATTGATATTAATTTATTGCTCAATAAAAAGTAGCTAACTTTCAACATCTAAATGAATGTACGTATGTAAATGAAACAAAGGACATACAAAACTGTTAATTAAAATTTACCATAGCAACGTACATTATTGCAGTACCTACCTACTGTTTTTTTTTTTTTTTTTAATTCCATCTTTTAATTTTTTGTTTCCAAATACTTTTAAGCAACTACCTATACAAAACCCCTGCTGCTGCCAATCGATCGATGTAGGCTGGTTGATTAAATCAAAACTGTTGCATTATAATGCACATTGCATGCAAATGTGAATTAAAATATAAATAACTTAATAAACTCTGTTTTATAATTTGTAATGGAATTTCGCATATTTGTGGTTACCATATGCGTAATAAAAAAATTGAACCTTATCAAGAAAAAACTAAAAAAAAAAATAAAACAACGATTTCGTTCAACCCAGAAAAGTGCTAATTAGGAAAGATAGGAATTATCATCCCCAGGAGCTGAAAATTCTTTGAGTTTGATACAACTCGTACAAACAAATAATGTTTTTTGGAGATCAAAGGGCACGGTAGTGCCTAGCCAAGTTCGCGGCACTACACCCTTTTTACAGGAACAAACTCAGGCGATTTTCAACACCCCTCTAACTTCAGTACTAATAAAGTCAAAACCTTCAAATTCGCAGTATTTGTTGAGCTGATCAAACACAGTCGGCTCACCAAATTTTAACTCTTTAGCATTAGTAATTCCCGAGATAAAGGACTTCAAAAATCACAAAAACCGTAACTGACTGACTGATTCACTGACTCACTGACTCACTGACAGATCATCAAAATTATGGAGCACTTCCCGACATCGTAGAAACTTGAAATTTCACACAATGGTAGGCCTTGTGGTGCATACAAAGGAAAAAATCGAAAATCTGCAATTTTCTATTCAGGGGGCGTGGCAACCACCCACATTCTTAAAAATTCTTATAAATTATATGGAGCACTTCCGATTTTGTAGACCGATGAAAATTGGTAGGTCGGTAGGGCTTGAAGTACTTTGAAAGAAAAAAATCGAAAAATTGGAAGAACGATGAAAATCGGTAAAACGGTAGAGCTTGAAGTACTTTGAAAGAAAAAAAATTAAATATTGGAATTTTCCCTTCAGGGGCGTGGCATCCACCCACATTCTTAGAAATACTTATAAATTATATGGAGCACTTCCGATAGTTGAAGATCGATGAAAATTGGTAGATCGGTAGGGCTTGTAGCACTTTAAAAGAAAAATATTCGAAAATTAGGAATTTTCCATTCCGGGGGCGTGCCATCCACCCACTTTACCAAAATTGCTATTATTTATATGGAGCACTTTCGGTTGTCGTAGAATTATGAAACTTTGTAACGCAGTAGGGCTTGATTTTCACGTGGCAAAATAAATCTTTGCAAAAAGGAGTGAAATCACAACAAAAACATAAATGTTAAAAAAAGAGCCAAGTTCTTATATGTACAAGAAACCTGTGCGTTAAAAGTCTGCCAAAAAAAGTAATGAGATCAAAAAAATATGCCAAGTCTTAAGTTCATGAAGTTTAATATCAAATATCTTAAGTAGAGTTATATCGAAACAATTCCAAATCATGACTGAAATTTGGAATTTAATGATTACTGATTAAAATTTGGTGGATTTACTTGGCAAGTTTTCTCTTAATTACTTACTTAATCACAAATTTAAAATGTATGAAAACTTGACCAGTGAACCCACCAAATTTTAATTAGTAATCATTAAATACCAAATTTCAGTCATGATTTGGAATTGTTTCGATGTAACTCTACTTAAGATATTTGATATTAAACTTCATGAACTTAAAACTTGGCATATTTTTTTGATCTCATTACTTTTTTTGGCAGACTTTTTACGCACAGGTTTCTTGTAAATATAAGAACTTGGCTCTTTTTTTAACATTTATGTTTTTGTTGTGATATACCTTAACCTACACATTATGAAAGATGAAAAAATATAAAATCGCAAAAACTAAATTCATATAGAAGCCCTGGTTTTAGGGGCAACTTACTTACAGTGTTGAAAACGTTGTTTGGAAATTTCTAATTACTGCATAGTGGTTCAGGTTGTACGGAGAAGCGGTCATGAATTTATAACATTGGAACCAGTCAACCGATTTGAATGAAATTTTCATATCGTCACAAGTAAATTTCCGCCCACGGACACGTCCGCTTTTAAAAAATGGTCTTCTATTTCTCAAAGTTGATATAAATGAGAGTTTTGTTCTTGTCGAAATTTGTAGATAACGCAATTTCATATGATACTTCTATATAAAATCTTCTACCACGCCCACTTTTGGGAGCGCTTTAATTACAAACATTTTAATTTTTGGAACAATTTCAAAGAAAGCGAATCGAGTTGCCGTAAGAACATGTAAGAAAATAATTATGCAAAATATTTACCACACCCACTTTTGAGGACGTTTTTGAAAAAAATTTTATTTATTAAATCGTTTCCTAAAAAAATGAAAAAAATGATTCAGCGCCCTGAAAACCATATGTTCACAATATTGATTTTTCTCGAAGGAGATGGAAAAGGGCTGTTTTGAGAAAGAAAATTTGCAAAGCTTAGAAAAGTTAGAAAATATTAATATTAATAAAATTTAAGGATTGATGTCGATGCATGATTTCACAATCTACTAAAATTATAAATAAATAAAAATAAATTGGGTGGCGCAACAGCTCATGGAGAACCAGGGCCTAGTGACTTACAACTCTCAACCATTCCTGTGTGCGTGTTGTTGGCAGGGATGGAGGGGACCTACAGTTTTTTGCCGAGTCCGAACGGCTAAGTGAGAAGCACTTTTTCATGACAAGTATACTCTTGGAGGATTTGTCAGTTCCTCGCAAGAGGCAGTACCTCGGATAAAAAATTTTTGTTTTTTTTTGTTCTACTACATTTCATCCAAAGTTTGTTGAAAGCCTACTTTGGTTTTATAAAAAGTCACTCTTAAAGTGCCGGAGAGGGGGGATCTGAAAGACTAACAAACTTAAATATTTATCTTGGTATATTATAATAGGCATATGATACATGATTAAAGGGTATTTTTTGAATGTCCAATCTTATCAAGTCAAAATTAAGCCGATACAACCATCCTAAAAAAAGTTATAGTCTTTTACATAAAAAGTGGCTGATTTTTTAGTGAAATAAGTAGAATATTATTACCGTTGCAGTAACACCATTGAATGCATTTGTTGTGGAAGAAAATATCAAAAGAATTATTGACAGCCTTCAGAATCGAAAAGTTGGAGGTCTGGACCAAATGAAAAATGTGTATTTAAGACATCTACCACGAGTTGGAATCAAGTTTTTAACATTTCTTATTAATGCATGCCTCAAATTCCAATATTTTCCTAATGTCTGGAAAAAAGCGAAGGTTGTGCCTATATTAAATGCAGGAAAACCACCTGATATATCTACAAGTTACAGGTCTATACGTTTGCTCAGCAACGTAAGCAATATTTATGAAAAAGTTATAAAGGAACAAATTTTGAAATTCGTTGCAAATGAAAACATTTTTCCTGATGAACAATTCGGCTTCAGACGCTTTCATACACGGAAAGAATTCTTGGATCATATCACGAAAAATGAGCTGCAAATTACGAAAAATGAATCCCGATTTATACCTTGGCTCCGGATTTCGTAATTTACGACTATTTGTTTGCAATTTGCAAAACTGAGCAAAATGAAGATATTGATACTCAAAAATCGTAAATCAACCCTCTTTAAGTATCAATTACGCTATCGAGAGAAAACAAAATTGCGAACAACAAATCGCAATTTGATCCAAATATTCCTCAATTGCACAATTTGTAAAAAAGATTTGTGATCACCACTTTTATTTCGTGATATTGCCACTTGGAAAGATCAATCCTGCTCTACCCTTCATTTTGCAGGTATACACATTTAATTTTAGCCCAGGAAAAATGTACTTTCGCTGCGGAAAAATTCCAAGTGAAGATTTTTGAATGCAATTATCTTTATTTGTGCCTAAGGAATACGCATCTGAAAGTCTACAAACGAAACTGGCTTGCGTTAAAAGTTATTCAAGGTTAAATGTCGAAAATACCGGTTTTCCACGTATAACTTTGAAACGGTACATGGTATTAAAAAGTAATGCATACAAAACTTGTAGATAATATGATTATCTACAAGAAATGTTAAAACACTTTTTTTTCTCTGACCGATGGTTAAGAAGATATCGGCGTTTCAAAAAACGTAAATTGACGAAAATATCCCTTTTTTGCGTATAACTCAGAAATGGTGAGTGTTATTGAAAACATTTATAGGCAAAGTTTATATACTATGTTACCCTCTATTAAAAAAAAAAAAATTTTTTCTAAGAGTAATAATTTTATAGATATAATTATTTGAAAAATTTCGTCAAAAACCTGAAATTCCAGACTTTTGCTTTTAAATCTTAAATAACGAAATTTTCATAAAATAATTTATGTTCAGCTTATAAACTATAATGTAATCTACAAAAAATATTAACACACTTTTTTCCACACGAGTGACCAGTAACAAGATATTGCTACTTCAAAAAGGTTAAGTATTGAAAATAAGGATTTTTCGCTTACCACTCTTAAACGGTATATGTGAGAAATTTTATTTTTACACAGTTTGTAGGTTATTTACCCTTCTACAAGAAAATAAAAACAAATTTTTTTTTGTTTGCGGTTATTTAAAAGATATAATATTTTATATAAAATGCACAAAAGTCAAAAATAACGGTATCTTGCGGTTTTCTCTTAAATGGTGAAGTTTTTGAAAAATAATTTATACTTTTTGTATAAACAATAATATTCTCTATAGGAACTCTTATGAAGACTTTTTCGATATAAGGCCCCAATAAAAAGATATTGAGACTTCAAAAAGTATCAATTTTCGAAAATGCTGGTTTTTCCGGCCCAAAATGATTCGCCCAGCGACATAAAATAATAATAGGGTTTCTTAGAGAGACATAGTACAAACATTTTTTCATACTGAGGGGGGGGTCTATCTCCCCCCAATTAACCGGAAGGAGCAATTTTCTGAAAATAGTACTAAAATTAAAAAAAAAATTTAAAACAAATGGCAATACTTAAAATAAAGTACTATATTTTTTTTGAGATTTTCAAGTTTGTTCTTTAATTATTTTTTCAAAATAAGTTATTCCTGCCAATAGTTTTCGAAAAAAATACCTTCAAACCCAACATTAAAAAAAAAACTGAAAAAAATTATATAGGTACTGTTCTTTTTTCAAAATATGAAATCAGGAATTATGTTAGTTTCTATGATACACTTTTCCTGTAATTTTTAAATGAACACTGCAAACCAGATGGTTTTATGCCATCTAGTTTTCGAGAAAATTGTAAACTAAAAAAACTATTTTTTTATTATATGTTTTTTTGGTAGTATATCTAGGAAAATATTCGGGAAAATTCCAAGTTAAAATTTTTAAGCGCAATTATCTTTAAATTACCATAAAGAATACTCGTGCAAAAGTCTACACACGAATCTGGCTTGCGCTAAGAGTTATTTAAGGTCAAACGCCAGCAGAATCTTCTTTTAGAGGATAACCTTTTTTTTTGTATAGTACACTCAGAGAAAAACGACAGGTAAATAATTTACCTGGACCTTGTTGAATTCACGAGGTGCACAATCCCATATAAAGTTACTGACATTTCAGAAATTTACCTGGTTTTAGTAACCTTTTATTCAGAGTAAAATCAACCTGGTGGACTTTCTTGCCATATTCAGGTTTATTTAAGAAGATGACCTGTCATTTTAACACTAAATTCCTGTAAATAAGAAATTTTAACAAGAATGTAGTGTTAATTTTAACCGAGGTCGTGTTTTTCTAACACTGTATGTTATGAGTTTCTGTTTTGCCACATATCAGGCTGAATTAACATTTAATGTGGTTATATTTAGCTGTTGTATTTTACCTGACCTCATGTTAAAAGAGCACTCTAAAAGTTCATTCCAACGTTACACCAGTGCTGAAACGTACACATACAGGCAATTCAAGCAAAACGATTTGAATTTAACCTGGCCTCCTGTTAAAGAAGCACTCTGCCAGTTCATTTATGCGTGACATTAGTGTTGAAACGCACACACACAGGCCATTCAAATAAAATTATTTGAATCTTACCTGGCCTCCTGTTAAAGTAGCGCTCTGCCAGTTCATTTAAACGTCACCCTAGTGTTAAAACACACACACAAGCCATCCAATGATTTTCAACTTAGGTATTGATATTTGGGACCAGTTTTTTGTGTAGTGAATTGGCCCAGTGGATGAGTGGTATCTCCGTGTGTGAAAGGTTCCCAGTTCAAAACTGAAGTAAGTATCACAAATTATTTTTAAATTAAAATAAATAAATAATAAATTTCTATATGTACTTTCAGAATAATGCTTTCGAGTTGAGCGATAGGCAACGCAAGAGACGGCTATAGTGTATAGTACAAGTCGTGTAAATACGGAATTAAATACAGGGTTGATATAACATTGAAACCTGTTAGATTAACTATAGGTTGTCAGGTTAAAGTAACCAGATTTTCATGTTAAATTTACATGACATTGAATATTTTGTCATGTTAAATTAACTTTATTTGCAGGTAAAATTTACCAGATTACAGTGTTAAATTTCGAAATCAGGTATCTGGTTAAACAGTTAACCTGATCTACCGAGTTGAAAAATAACAACCTGAAAATTATGTATGATTGACCAGAAATTGGTTGATAATACCTGCTTTTTGCTCTGAGTGTATCAAGGAAAAAATTCATTTCCACTTGATACTGTCCAAAAAAAAGGTTATGTTCTTATAGAAGATTCTGCTGGCGTTTGACCTTAAATAACTCTTAGCGCAAGCCAGATTCGTGTGTAGACTTTTGCACGAGTATTCCTTATGGCAATTTAAAGATAATTGCGTTTAAAAAATTTAACTTGGAATTTTCCTCAAACGGAAATGAATTTTTTCCTTGATACTATCCAAAAAAAAAGGTTATGCTCTAAAAGAAGATTTTGCTGGCGTTTGACCTTGAATAACTTTTAGCGCAAGACAGATTCTTGTGTAGACTTTTGCACGAGTATTTTGTATGGTAATTTAAAGATAATTGCGTTTAAAAAATTTAACTTGGAATTTTCCTCAAACGGAAATGAATTTTTTCCTTGATACTATCCAAAAAAAAAAGGTTATGCTCTAAAAGAAGATTCTGCTAGCGTTTGACCTTGAATAACATTTAGCGCAAGACAGATTTGTATGCAGACTTTTGCACGAGTATTTTTTATGGTAATTTAAAGATAATTGCGCTTAAAAATTTTAACTTGGAATTTTCCCGAAGTGGTAATGCATTTTTCCTAGATATACTACCAAAAAAACATATAATAAAAAAATAGTTTTCTTAGTTTACAATTTTCTCGAAAACTAGATGGCATAAAACCATCTGGTTTGCAGTGTTCATTTAAAAATTACAGGAAAAGTGTATCATAGAAACTAACATAATTCCTGATTTCATATTTTGAAAAAAGAACAGTACCTATATAATTTTTTTCAGTTTTTTTTTTAATGTTGGGTTTGAAGGTATTTTTTTCGAAAACTATTGGCAGGAATAACTTATTTTGAAAAAATAATTAAAGAACAAACTTGAAAATCTCAAAAAAAATATAGTACTTTATTTTAAGTATTGCCATTTGTTTTAAATTTTTTTTTTAATTTTAGTACTATTTTCAGAAAATTGCTCCTTCCGGTTAATTGGGGGAGATAGACCCCCCCCTCAGTATGAAAAAATGTTTGTACTATGTCTCTCTAAGAAACCCTATTATTATTTTATGTCGCTGGGCGAATCATTTTGGGCCGGAAAAACCAGCATTTTCGAAAATTGATACTTTTTGAAGTCTCAATATCTTTTTATTGGGGCCTTATATCGAAAAAGTCTTCATAAGAGTTCCTATAGAGAATATTATTGTTTATACAAAAAGTATAAATTATTTTTCAAAAACTTCACCATTTAAGAGAAAACCGCAAGATACCGTTATTTTTGACTTTTGTGCATTTTATATAAAATATTATATCTTTTAAATAACCGCAAACAAAAAAAAATTTGTTTTTATTTTCTTGTAGAAGGGTAAATAACCTACAAACTGTGTAAAAATAAAATTTCTCACATATACCGTTTAAGAGTGGTAAGCGAAAAATCCTTATTTTCAATACTTAACCTTTTTGAAGTAGCAATATCTTGTTACTGGTCACTCGTGTGGAAAAAAGTGTGTTAATATTTTTTTTAGATTACATTATAGTTTATAAGCTGAACATAAATTATTTTATGAAAATTTCGTTATTTAAGATTTAAAAGCAAAAGTCTGGAATTTCAGGTTTTTAACGAAATTTTTCAAATAATTATATCTATAAGAATATTACTCTTAGAAAAATTTTTTTTTTTTTTAATAGAGGGTAACATAGTATATAAACTTTGCCTATAAATGTTTTCAATAACACTCACCATTTCTGAGTTATACGCAAAAAAGGGATATTTTCGTCAATTTACGTTTTTTGAAACGCCGATATCTTCTTAACCATCGGTCAGAGAAAAAAAAGTGTTTTAACATTTCTTGTAGATAATCATATTATCTACAAGTTTTGTATGCATTACTTTTTAATACCATGTACCGTTTCAAAGTTATACGTGGAAAACCGGTATTTTCGACATTTAACCTTGAATAACTTTTAACGCAAGCCAGTTTCGTTTGTAGACTTTCGCATGCGTATTCCTTAGGCACAAATAAAGATAATTGCATTCAAAAATCTTCACTTGGAATTTTTCCGCAGATTGGCAATTTATTTGTACATTTTTCCTGGGCTAATTTAATTTATTTGAAATAAATACTTTACGCTTGACTCTACTTGGATTTGAACTCGCAACCCTCCAGTTGCGGAGCGAGTATGCAACCACCAGGCCAATTTGCATTACAGATCGTTGGTGTCACACATTGATGATGAAATACCTGCCGTGTTGTGGTGCTTATCTCTTCGAGAAGTAAATTGCGACAAGAAAGTCGTGATTTAAGGTTTTTTTGTTGGTGATTTGCGACTGTTCTCATGGAGTTGCAAATTGCGACAGAAAAAACGTAAATCAGTGATTGTGTGCGTGATGTAAGTTACTAAATTTTTTTCGCAAATCAATATTTTCAAATGCTGTTTGTGATATTATTCCTTTGGAGTAAATTACGCCAAAAAAGTTGTATTTTGCTATGAAAAGTACAAGCTTGAATCATAGATTTTAATTGCAAATCACGAAGAAACAAATTTTGTAATTTGCTACGTTTTGAATGTTAAATTGCCAGTTTTTGTATTAATTTGGGAACAAAATGCCTTGATTTATGAATAAAACATGATTCGTAAATTGCAACTGCAAATTTTTCAATTGGTGATTTTTCAATTCTCTCCGTGTAGCACATCTCACCAGATAACAAGAATCTGTAATCATGTTGAACAAAATCGAGCACAGGGTCAGTCAACAGGAATGATTTTAATGGATATAGAGAAAGCTTTTGACTCTGTGTGTAAAATGGTACAATTTAACTTCCCTTTTTATCTGTGTAAAATAGTTCAAAGTTTCTTGTCTGGTAGAAGTTTCCAAGTTCATGTTAATTATGGTATTTTCAACTTATTATGTTTTGATTTTGGTGTCCTCCAAGGTTCAGTTTTGGGTCCATCATTGTACAATCCATATACATCAGATTTACAAACTCTTCCATATTGTGAATCAGCTATTTTTGCTGACGACACGGCAATTTTTTCATCGCATGAGTTTGCTCTCAATATTGAGAATAATCTTAAAAATTCAATTGAAGTATTGGAAAAATATTATCACAAATGGAAAATTAAGTTGAATACCGGAAAGTTGCAAGCCTTTTTTTTTTCTCTCGAAGAAAAACCTTGCTATCTTCCCAGTAGTCAGCTTCAAATTAAAGGAAATACAATAGCATGGGAGCAGTCTGTTAAATATCTAATAGTTCATCTCGAAATGATTTCGGAAAGGATTCATAAACTCTCGATACATTTTAATAACACCTGTGATATAACTGATAATCCCCTCATAAACCAACTTTATAATCTTCGTTAACTTGATATATATTCAAATATCTCTAACTTATTTCTTCTGTTTACTTAATTATTTATTTTTTGTTTAGTTTTTTTTTTTTTATTTTATTTATTTATTTATGTGTCTGTTTATTTATTTATTTAATTATTTATTTATTTATTTATTTATTTATTTATCTATTTATTAATTTTGTATCAATTTTGTAATTAATTTATTTATTTGTTTATTTATTTATTTATTATTTAATATTTAATTTATTTATTTTTATTGTTTGATAATTTAATATCTTAATTACAATTTTATCTTGTTCAAAAGTATTCCATGTTTATTCCTTTAATTTGTAAATTATGTAGGTGACTAAACCTATTACTATACTCAAATTGTTATATTCACAATTATTGTCTTTTATTTTTTCTCTTTTTCTTTTTTTTCATTCAAATAAAGGTTTTTGTCGTGTTTTCCTTTAAATATAATTTGTATGCTTGTAAATTTTTGAATATATAATACTATTTCAGAAGTAAGATAATAAATAATATTGTCAAAGCTCTGAATTGTAAAACATGCGGTCATACGCTTTGTACAAAATTATCACGAAATAAATATATCTATCTATCTATCTAAGTAAAATATTACCAAATTCCAACAGCATTGACATGAAACTTGGTTCACATATTTCACAACAATGGGTCTATGCACAAGCAAATACAAATAGCAAGCACAATAATTACGGAATGACCCCCCAGACAAATACATAAATTTACGAGGTGAAAGGGGATAAAATTAATTGCTTCGCTTATTTCTCGGAAACTATCAGATTTTTGTGTGTGAAGGTAAAAATTGAAGTTTAGTTATTCACACACATACTTTTTTTCCTACAATCATGGTGTAGCAAGTTAAGTTAAAAAATAAATTAAAATTTTATTAATCGATGGGCAACATTTTTTTAGCGATATGTGTTTGGCAACTTCTGCTTAGTATAAAACCAAGTCCTTGGAATGCACGAATTGAAGGCTGCCGCCGCACAGTGGTCCGTTTGTTGAATTTCGGCGACCAAAATCATTTCCCAAGCCAATTATTGATACAAAATAATGGGAATGCTGGATTCAGTTGTACTGGCTATTTTTTTTTCTACCTCAAACAGGGGCTTCATAAATTTGGTCAGCGCACAAGGTCCCAAATTTAATTTTTTTTTTAAAAGTATTGCTAATTTTAAGAATTGAGTCAAGTTTATGCTTGAAATGTCCTAAAATATGTGCCTGAATGTGAATCTTTCATATCAAAATGACTTTCATACTGATCTGTACAAAATTTGAAGAAAACAGTCCAAAATGTTGCGAAATGTTCCCAAGGGATAAGAACTAATTTTAGAGCTAGTTTTTAAATTCTGATTCGAATCTGTAAAAAAATTTGACAATTTTGACAGCCAATCAAATTTAAGGTCATTTACTAAAAAACTCGATAAAATCAAAAATAATAAGATTATTTTAATACATATTTTAAATAATGTTGACATTTTTCTGGTTGCATAACTCAAATCTTACATCAAGCTAAGAATTCTGATAGTTGACAGCTGGAAAAACCAGCTCCCATTGTCAACTATCAGAATTTGTAGCCTTATCTCAGATTTGATTAATGCAACCAGAAAAAAAATCAACATTATTAGAACTTTTACTTAAGATTTATTATTGATTTTTCGAGCTGTTAAGTATAGTTGGCCGGCTCTGGACCTTTGGCATCTCATATGAGGGAAATTTGATAAAAAAATGCCATCTAATTGGTCAGAAAAGGTCAACTGGTCCCAGAAATTGGTCAGCCCTAGATAACTTTTAATGAAGGCTTTAGCTTTTTCAACGTCGCTCAAAGTCACGTGCGATTTTTGGCAACTCATTTAAGGGAAATTTGCCAAAAATGTAAACAATCCGAAAGATTTCTAGATCGTGATATAGGACAACTATTTTCTGTAATTGGTCAGCCATAGATTTTTTTCTATGAGTTTTTGAAGTTCGTTTCAAGGTCACAAAAAAAAAATTTTTGGCACCTCATTTGGCATTTGGGGGGAAAAAACAGTATGCTATTTGGAAGGCCTCTTCACGGTTGTAAAAGGTCAGCTATTTTTAATAATTGGTCAGCCATAGATTTTTTTCTTATGAATATTTAATGAATTTAAAAAAGAAATCAAGGTCAAAACGATTTTTGGCATCTCATTTTAGGGAAGTTTGCAAAAAATGTGTACCATCTGAAAGATATCTTGATCTTTATAAAAGGTCAGCTACTCAGCTAGTTTCAGTATCTAATTGGTCAGCTATAGATTCTTTTATACGATTTTTTTTTCAAGTTTTTTTTTCAAGGTCATGAACGATTCGTAACCTTGAAAAAAAATACTTTAAAAAATCGTAAAAATGATTCTATAGCTGACCAATTACTGAAACTAGCTGACCCATTATAAAGATCTTAGGGCCTTTCAGATGATATTAATTTTTTGTTAATTTCCCATAAATGAGGTGCCAAAAATCGCTATGACCTTAAAATTTTTAAAAATTCATTAAAAAAAATCTATACTTGACCAATTACTGAAACTAGCTGACCTTTTAAAATGATCAAGAGATCTTTTAGATGGTACACATTTAGTTGCGAATTTCCCATAAGTGAGGCGCCCAAAATGTCTCGTGACCTTGTCGGAAAGTTTAAGCCTTGATTACAAGTTATCTAGGGCTGACCAATTTCTGGGACCAGTTGACCTTTTCTGACCAATTATTGTCCAATTACCCTCACATGAGGTGCCCAAGGTCCAGAGCTTAGTTGGCCTTAAATTTGATTGGCAACTTCCAGCCATTAAAATTGTCCAATCTCTTTCAGATTCGATCAGATTAGGCCTAAAAATAATTTCAATATTAAAAAAAATAAAAATAATAGAACTACCATTAGTTATAATTCCTTGGGAACACTTCTCAACATTTTGGAATATCGTCTTTAAATTATTAAAATGAAATCACTATTGGAGTAATTTTTACATGAAAGTATACATTTAGGCACATATTATAGGCCATTTACAACATAAACTTGACTCCCTGACGTCGACAATACTTTTTTTTAACTTTGAAATTTGAGACCAAATTGTGCAGCCTCTGTTTGAAGTAGAAAAAAATAGGCAATAAAACTGAATTCAGTATCCTTAAATCATTAAGTGTACCGAATTTCTTTCATTTGTATCAAGAATTGGCGTGGGAAATGATTTTTGTCGCTAAAAATTCAACAAATGGATCACTGTGCCGCCCGTCTTGAGAAAGGAGTGATTTTACTTTAAATCAATAACTCAATTGAATTCCATCTTACAACAAAATGACAAATAAACAACAATTTAACAATAAAATTATCTAAAAAATTAGCTATTAACGAACTTTGTAAGTTTATTAATCTTGAAGTTATAGCGGGCCAAAGCTCAGTTTTTGTATATACATACATATATCTCATAAACTATTAATTTTTCCAAACACATATCGAGTTAAAAAAATTCTAAAAAAAAAATATTTTGAAACTTGTTTTTTTTGTGAGTAATAGATTTTAAGAAGAACGTCAAAACAAAGCTCTCCACGAATATTCAGCTTTGTCGAATTTTTTCGTCGTACCTACTGTCATTTTTTCGTCTAATTTTTCGGGGGAAATATACGGTAACCGTATAGCATATTTTAAATACACTCAAATATGTAGATGAATTCATGCAACAATCCACATTGCAAATAAATCAAACAAAAATTAACCCATCCCATGCACCGGAGGACCCAATCTAGTTGCAGTTTAAGTATTGAATTTATATTGAAAAATACAAAAAAAAAAGATGCATAACAAATAAAGCGCAAATACCTAGAAATATAAATTAGCATCGGAAATGCTCGTAATATTTCAATTAATTAATAATCGAGCTTTATAGTTCTGATGCCAGTTCTGAGTTCAGGGTTCTTTTTTTTTGTGGGCTTCTCTCATTTTTATAGTGCACTTTGTGTTCGATTCATTTTCATAATTTACCCTTCCTTTCCGCATGAACTGGTCCACTGACCAATGCTTTCAACCCCTCATTTTTATGCGAAATCAAAGTGGTCCACCCCTGGTCCTTAAATGCTAATAATAATAATAATAATATTTTTTCTTCGGGCTTTCATGACTTTCATGGTTTTGCGTTTATTTTGTTTGGTAATTGAGTTATGATAATTCGATGCCGGGGGTTCTGTACACCGATTTATCACATTTGGACAAAAAAATAGAATATATTTTTGCTAGTTTTTTAAATTCATATTTGATTTTATATTTTAATATTTGTTTATTGTTTTTTTTTTTAATATTTTGTTGTGAATATAAATTTTATTGTTTTCTCTCTTGCAGGCACTGTTTTAACAACAAATGTCATCAGCCACAATAGTTTCATCGATAATTTATTGACACATACGATGAAAATAATTAATATATACTATCACCTGTTCACCAATCAGAAACCACTGCTATTTGCCAAAGTCCAGCGAAATGATTTATTTTCGAATGCCAAAGAATTGGCTATTGTTAGCAGTGTGGGATATTTTGGAAACGATTACGTTTACATTAAATTGTATAATATTTTAAAAGCTGCAAATGATAGTTATAAGGTGAGTTCTCCAATTTGTGTAAATAGTGTTGTTTTTATTTTTAATCAAAGTTACGTATTAAGATTTTTTTTTAAGTATGTTGAATTCTAGTTTTGAAAATGTATTGAATTTTATAAAGTTAAATCGTAAGTAGTGATGTAGAAAGTCGTTACTTTTGAGTAATCGTTACTTAAGTTACTTTTTTCAAAGTAATCGTTACTTTTGAGTGATTACTTTAGTTACTTTTTTCTTAAAAAAATAAAAAAATTTGTTTGTTGTAAGAATCCAGTAATTCCTGGCAACAAGTAATCTGCACGGTGATTTTTGGGTCGTTTTGTGCACAAATCCAAAAATGAAATGGAGGTTAAATAAAATCGGGTGTGTCACAAAATCCACATTTTTCTGGCATCATGATCATATTATTAAAAAAAATCTAAAATCACAATAAAAAAAAACAAAGATACTTTTCCTTCATTACTGTATGTGCTTTCGTTGGTTTTTAATTTTGTTTGGCATTTAAAATCAATGTTTCAGAATTTGCCCCCTGCCTCAGGGGGGGGGGGGGGGGGAGATACAACTTTACCACCATACAATTTTTTCCAAGAATATGCCCAAAAATCATAACCAAAAATATTGACGAAATAAGGGACACCTCGTATAATACAAAAGTTATGATGTGGCTTATAATTATGTCTCAATATATCTTTCATATTGTCGTGATCTCTTTACTTTTCTTAAATTTTCTTTTACCAAAAAGAAGCTTATTATTTTTCCACGATTTTGACACCTTAACATTCAAGATACGACAGTTAAAACTCAAGTTCAAGGGACAACCAGGCCACCTTTTGATTACTTTGGATCTAGTTACTTTTGGATCTAGTTACTTTTTGGATTTGATTACTTTATGGATTTAGTTACTTTTGGATCTAGTTACTTTGGGATTTGATTACTTTATGGATCTAGTTACTTTTGGGATTTGATTACTTTATGAATCTAGTTACTTTTTAATCTAGGTACTTTTGGATTTAGTTATTTTTGGATTTGGGTACTACATTTAAGTAATTTTTTGGATCTGGTTGTTTTGGGATTTGGATGCTTGGGATTTGGAGTATGGTGGTTTTGGAAACGAAATGAGTTATTATGCACAAAGTCTGTACCTCATAATTTCACTGGTAGAAACGGCGGCGTTAGTTCTGAAAACCGAAAACAAGATAATATTAATATGAAAAAAAGTGTTTCCCAAGTTTTATGTTAAATTTTATTTAAAGCAAGTACAAAGTATAAGAACCGTGTATTTAAAGGAAAAATTGTTAAATAAAATATTTGCACATTAGGGTGTCTCTGAAAAACGCTATCTTCTAAGTTTTTGGACAGAATACAGTAAAATTTGGTGTGGTAAGGGTGGTTCAAAAAAAAATATTTCCAAAGTTTTACTTAAAATTTTATTTAAATTGAGTAGAAAGTATAAGAACCGTGTATTTAAAGAAAAAATTGTTAAATAAAATATTTGCACATTAGGGTGTCTCTGAAAAACGCTATCTTCTAAGTTTTTGGACAGAATACAATAAAATTTGGTGTGGTCAATATTTAAACCGAAATATTGAAGAAAAAAATATTTGGCATAAGGGTGGTTCAAAGAAAAATTATTTCCAAAGTTTTACTTAAAATTTTATTTAAATTGAGTAGAAAGTTTAAGAACCATGTATTTAAAGAAAAAATTGTTAAATAACATATTTGCACATTAGGGTGTCTCTGAAAAACGCAATTTTCTAAGTTTTTGGACAGAATACAATAAAATTTGTGTGATCAATATTTAAACCGAATAATTGAAGAAAACAAGTATTTGACATAAGGGTAGTTAAAAAAAAGTACTTCCGGAGTTCTTTCTTAAATTTGATTTAAATCAAGCCGAAAGTATAAAAAGTATGTATTTTAAGAAAAAGTTGTTAAATAAAATATTTTCACACTAGTGTGCCTCTGAAAAACGCTATCTTCTTAGTTTTTTGACAAAATCTAGTAAAATTTGCAATGGTAAATATTTTAACCTTATTATTTAAGAAAAAACTATTTGGCATAAGAGTGGTTAAAAAAAATCTATCTCCGGTGTTTATGTAAAATTTTATTTGAATTAAGTTGAAAGTATAAGAAGCGTGTATTTTAAGACCCTAGTGGGAAAATATTTGAGTAGATGAGAACAAAATTTCGTCATATCCGCTTTTATCAAAAATTGAGGTTTTGATGCAGATTTGTTAAATTGGGCATATTGAATTGTTCTTAAAGAAAATTTAACAGCCTTACCCCTCTAAGCCCCCTTAATATTAATGTCAAACATCGTAACTGTTTCCAAAACTCTCAATATCCACAGTGAAATTTGCATCAAAACTTTAAATATCTATTGTATGCAGGAGGTTTGGTTTCAAAACTCTTATCCATCGTAGGCTATTGATTATGTTCTACCAGATGGAAGTAAAACGTTCACGGGTTTTCATTGTTAACAATTTTAAATGGATCATAAAAGATTGGAAAGTATTGCAGTGCATTTATATTAAAAGGTGCGATTGAGAGAGGGGGAAATGTTAGGGAAACTGGCCATATCCGACCATTTGCAGCAAAACGGTTCATATCCAAATTTAATAGTTAAAATATCTATTAAACGGAACTTCCTATATTTGATTGCTCTCAATCATAACATAAAGGTTTAAAAATCTTTTATTATACAAAATAAAATCTTTTATAACATCTACTATTTAGCCTGTAGGTATTAGTTTTTTTTCCAATTTTGAATATGACGAGTTTTGGTTCTCAGCTACTAATTTTAAATAACAATTTTTTCACGCTTCTTATACTTTCTACTTAATTTAAATAAAGTTTTATGAAAAACTTTAAAAATACTTTAGTTTTGAACCACCCTTATGCCAAATATTTTTGTCTTCAATATTTCGGTTTAAATATTGACCACACCAAATTGTATTGTATCCTGTCTAAAAACTTAGAAGATAGCGTTTTTCAGAGACACCCTAATATGCAAATATTCTATTTAACAATTTTTTCTTTAAATACAGGGTTCTTATACTTTCTACTCAATTTAAATTAAATTTTAAGTAAAACTTTGGAAATAATTTTTTTTGAACCACCCTTATGCCAAATATTTTTTTCTTCAATATTTCGGTTTAAATATTGACCACACCAAATTTTATTGTATTCTGTCCAAAATCTTAGAAGATAGCGTTTTTCAGAGACACCCTAATGTGCAAATATTTTATTTAACAATTTTTCCTTTAAATACACGGTTCTTATACTTTGTACTTGCTTTAAATAAAATTTAACATAAAACTTGGGAAACACTTTTTTTCATATTAATATTATCTTGTTTTCGGTTTTCAGAACTAACGCCGTCGTTTCTACCAGTGAAATTATGAGGTACAGACTTTGTGCATAATAACTCATTTCGTTTCCAAAACCACCATACTCCAAATCCCAAGCATCCAAATCCCAAAACAACCAGATCCAAAAAATAACTTAAATGTAGTACCCAAATCCAAAAATAACTAAATCCAAAAGTACCTAGATTAAAAAGTAACTAGACTCATAAAGTAATCAAATCCCAAAAGTAACTAGATCCATAAAGTAATCAAATCCCAAAGTAACTAGATCCAAAAGTAACTAAATCCATAAAGTAATCAAATCCAAAAAGTAACTAGATCCAAAAGTAACTAGATCCAAAAATAACTAAATCCGTAAAGTAATCAAATCCAAAAGTAGCTAAATGGAATCGTTACTGGTAATCGTTACCGGTTAACAGTAACGATTACTTTGATTACTTTAAGTAATCGTTACTTTGTAACGATTACTTCGGATTCCTTACACCACTAATCGTAAGAGAATAATAGGACCTCGAGCTTAATAAAGGTATTTTTTTAATATAAAACATAATACTTAATTATAGGGAGGGGGTTGACATGGATCAGCTTGTTTGACAACATTGCTTAATATCAAACATGGTTGTTTTGCGTTTAAATGAACATTTTTTATAACGTAAGTTAACGCTTAAAATGGTGTCACAACAAGTGTAAATTTTTGTATACCAAATTATACTAATGCAAAAGACACCAAATTCGACGGAACAGATGGACTCAAATTGTATTTCTATGACTGAGCGCTATTTTGTTACACAACCATAGTCGTATCAATGCTTCAAAAAACTTCTTTCAACTTAGTGGTGGTTTATTTGATTTTTTTTTCTTTTTTCAGTATGCAGAACTTTTAATTAAGCTCTCGACTGTAGGAATATTGGAACTGAACCTGATTCTTCCCTTGTTTTAGCCATTTGAAACCTGGAAAGTCACGACTACCATCTCAAAGAAATTGCAGGCTTTTGTGAACCGTTGTCTACGCCATATTCTAAAAATTCGCTGGCCACAAATTATATCAAACGAGGAATTGTGGCGCAGGACAAGCCAGGAGCGGCTGGACGTTGACATAAGAAAGCGTAAATGGCAATGGATTGGTCACACACTGAGGAAACCAAACGATGAAATTGCAAAGCAGTCATTTGAATGGAATCCTCAGGGTGCACGGCGGGTTGGAAGACCAAGAACAACATGGAAATCAACAGTTCTAGCAGAAGCAGACTCCCAGAGAAAGACGTGGCCACAGTTAAAATATCTATCTGCAGACCGAGAAGGATGGAAACGATTTGTTGGCGCCCTATGCCCCAACCGGGGTTACAGGACTTGATGATGATGATTTAGCCATTTAAACCGACGAATTAGACGCAACCCTCAAAATTTTTCGTCTATCACTTGCCGAGGTAGCAAGTTTTGTGCATCCTTTCATATCGATACCATCTTTTTGTTTATTTTTCAGATAATTGAAGGTCAAAGAAGAGATTCTGTTATTTTTTTCCGAAATTTTATGTCCCGTTTGCCCTTGATCATGAAAACTATAAATTCCTGCGTACTCAACCGCGCCAAGAGCTTTTGCTCCACCCATTGTCCACTTTTTCTCAATTTTTTTGTGTCATGTCAAAGAAACCATGATATAAGGAAACCATGAAACCAAAAATAGCTTTAAAAGGTCTGACCTTCAACTAGTTCAAAGCCAAAGTGATGATGAAGGCAGTGTACCTATACCTATTCAAATGAACAAAAATAAAATGCACGACTGGGTCGCACGTACTTGCTCTTATGTTCAAGACACTGCGAGTTTAAGAACATTGTATACACAAACATGGAAATTATGAGAGAAAAATCTAGAGAAGCATGAAATACGACACTTTAATTAGCTAAAACAACTCTTTTGACAGTTTGAGGTGAAAAAAAGTATGCCATCTTAATTCATGATGGAATATGATTGTATGGGAAAAAAAAATTTTAAATCGTTGGAGCGGTTTTTATTTAAATTAATTTTGTATATATAAAATTCTTAAAACATTTTTAAGAACAAATTTTGGTATGCAGATTTAAACTATATATTTATGTGTATATAAAAACAAAATTTGAAAAAAAATTGTCAACCCGTTTTTGAGATATCGAATTTTCAAAAAAAAAGTTTGAAACTTTTTTTAAAAATCCAAAAACTTTTTTTTGGAAAATTTTGATATGCAATATTATTTAATCTTATCTGAAATTTGTAGATAAAAAAATTCATTTAAATTCGTTAAGCTGATAACGAGAAAACTCAAAATAAAAAAAATACGTTCTATGACAGGTACTACTAATAGTTGCTATGTGTAAAATTTTATAATTTTTGATGGTAGATCGTACTAATTTTAGTATATTAAAAAAGTTTAATCAAAATCGTAGGAGTCGTTTTTACGCAAAAAAATATTTTCCTTTGCGGTTTTTCACTTTTGTATGGAAGGTACCTGTTTCGGCACAAAATCGGCCAAAAGAAAAGCTCGCACGCTTGATCAAATCTCCAAAATGAAAGCGGCAGCGCAGCAGCAACCACTCAACCCAAACGATGATTCTCACAGCGCACACATCAAATAAAACTGTAATCCCTTTTAGTTTCTATGTGTTTTATTTTTTCGTAAATTTATTCTTTTATTACAAGTAGGTACTCTTTGTATTAAAAATAGAAAAAGTTAATCGTAAGTAATTTTTAAGTGAATTTTAAGAAACGAGAACTGCACAAATTGACTGCTGTGTTGAGAATGATCATAAAGAAAAAAATGGCTTCTACAACTGAACGAAAAAAGGAACCAATTAACCAGTATTATAAATACTGGGTTGCGTTCAGGTGTAGAAACCATAGTCAGGGTTAGGCCTGTTCGTGTATACATCGATTTGTATCCACTCCGCTTTCCGTCCAAGTGCGGACTGGGATAGAAGGTCCAATAGCGGACTGGGCGGAAAACGGAGTGTAAACACTCAAATGTGCACGAACATTACTGCCCCCCTTGGCGTGATGCGCCAAAAAAAAAAAAAATGATAAAAAAATTAAGTGAGTGAAAAGAAAAGAGTATTAAAAAAAAGGTTTAAGTATAAAGCTCTTAAATAATTGAAAGGCATATCAATAAATATATTAAAGTTTAAGTTATTTTAGTGGCAAAAGGCAAAGTTTTACAACTGGTCGACTAATTTCCCCATTTTGGGTTCTTAGCGTCACCACTCTCACTCTTCCATCGGCGCCGGGGTGTACATTTACAACACGCCCAAGTCGCCATTCAGTTGATGGCAAATTTTCGTTTTTAATCACGACTAAGTCATTTACCTTGACATTTTCTTGGGGCGTTTGCCATTTATTTCTTTGATGGAGTTCCTTTAGGTACTCGTCCTTCCAGCGACGACAGAATTGCTGTTGAAGGCATCTTACTTTTTCCCACCGATTAATTAAGGACAAATTGGCGTTGGCCAAATTAGGTTCAGGAAAAGCTAGGAGAGGGCCTCCTCGTAAGAAATGCCCGGGCGTTAATGCCAATAAATCAGATGGATTATTGGACATGGATGAGATGGGACGAGAATTTAAACATGCTTCAATGCGAGCTAAGACCGTAGCAAACTCTTCAAATGTGAACTTTGAACTGGCCCCCAGTTTCCTCAAATGGTTTTTGAAACTCTTAACCCCTGCCTCCCATAGGCCACCCATATGAGGTGCACCAGGAGGAATAAAATTCCACTTGAGACCTTGAATGCCATAAGTGACTCTCGTTTCCTGAGGAATGGAAACTAGAAATTTTTTGAATTCCTTGCGTAATATAGCATCAGCCCCTACAAAATTGGTTCCATTATCGGAATAGACTTCTTTCGGTAACCCTCGGCGTGCCGTAAATCTTGCAAACGCCGCTAGAAAAGCTTCAGACGATAAGTCACTTACCGCTTCAAGGTGAATTGCCTTTGTGGAAAAACAGACGAACACACACGCATACCCTTTGGTCATACGACAATTTCGTGCCTTAAAACTTCTTATAACGAATGGGCCCGCAAAATCAATACATGTAAAAGTAAAAGGGGGGGAAAAGGTGCATCTTTCAGTAGGCAAAGCAGCTATCAATTGCTTACTTAATACCTTTTGGACGATGGTACAGGTTTTGCAATGCCGAATGCAAGATTTTATGAGATTTTTAAGTTTTGGAATCCAATAACTTTGTCGCACAAGCCGAAGCATTAAGGAATTGCCACCATGCAAGGAAATTTCATGAATGAATTGCGTGAGGAGAAAAGAAAATCTAGAGTTATAGGGCAGAATAAGAGGATGGCGTTCATTATAAGAAATATCTGACTGAGATAATCGGCCATTCACTCTCAGAAGATGGTTTGAGTCTAAGAATGGATTAAAAGAAATGATTGAACTTTTGGAATTAATGGGTTTGCCTTCCATAAGAAGAGCATATTCTTTGGGGTAATGTGTCTTTTGAGACAAAAATACGAGACGATTTTTCACAAAATCCATTTCTCGTGGCGTTATATCATGCGAGTCGTATTGATGATTTTCTTTTTTCGAGAGTTTAAAGTAGAAGCGGAAAATATAGGATATAACGCGCATTGCCCGCGGTAAGGATGAAAAACGGTCAAGAATATCTTCAGGAGCATGCTGAACAACCAAGGAAACGACTGCCTTTTGTTCGAGATCTTCGACGCATGGGGCAACTGGAAGTGTTTCAGGCCATTGAGAGATTGGTTGGCAGAGCCATGAAGGACCTTTCCACCAGAACGCATTGAGCCTCAATTCTGCAGGCATCAAACCACGAGTTGCTAAATCTGCGGGATTTTCAGCTGACCTTACATGCCTCCAAGGGGCGTTACCTACATTGTCCAAAATTTCACTAGTGCGATTAGCGATAAAGGTTTTCCATGCGCATGGCGGTTTTTGAAGCCATGCCAATACGATAGACGAGTCTGTCCAAAGAAAGGTATTATAGGAGTGAATTGGAAAATTTGGAACATAAGACTTTATCAATTTGGAAAGAAGAAGTGCCCCACACAGCTCAAGGCGTGGTAATGACACTGATTTTATGGGAGCTACCTTTGATTTTGCACAAAGCAGGTGGGAAGTGAAAGTTCTGTCGGAGTGACAGACACGTATATATAACGCAGCGGCATATGCCTTTTCGGAAGAGTCGCAAAATCCGTGAAATTGGATTTCTGACAACGGAGAATAGTCTACCCAACGAGGTATTTCAATAGATTGGATGTCAGGTAACGCTTCTACGAAGGATTTCCATATAATGAGAGTATCAGATTTAATTGGTTCGTCCCAAGTGGTTTGCTCCGTCCAAACTCGTTGCATCAACATTTTTGCAACTATTACGACGGGGGCCAACCAACCAGCGGGATCAAAAATCCGAGCAATTTGGGAAAAAACTTCTCGTTTAGTGGGATTTATAGATAAAGGGATCTGTTGAGTAGAGAAATAAAAATTATCACCTTTGGCATTCCACCGTATACCCAAAGTCTTCGTAGTGCTATCCGTATCCAACTTCAAAAAATTCTCATTCAAAATATGTTCTCGAGGCAAGTGGTTGAGTAAACAAGGAGTATTAGAGGTCCACTTACGCAGTGGAAACCCCGCTGAATCTAAGAGTTTAATAAGTTCCGATTGAGCTCTTTGCGCAGAATGAATGCTATGAGCACCGGACAAAACGTCGTCGACGTAAAACTCTGATTGAAGGATTTTTGAAGCAATAGGGAACGCAGTTTTCCCTAATTTTGCTAGTTCGTGGAGAGTACGGATAGCCAAATAAGGGGCACAATTAACGCCAAAAGTGACGGTTAAAAGTTCAAAATCTTCAACCTCTAAGTGAGGAGAGGTACGAAAAAGAATTCTTTGAAAAGAAGTATCTCGTGGATCGATCAAAATTTGGCGGTACATTTTTTCTATGTCCGCATTAAATACAAACTTGTAGAATCTCCAGCGAATGATTAAGGAGGATAAATCTTGCTGTAGAATAGGCCCAGGGTAAAGTAAATCATTAAGACTAACACCGTTTGAGGAGGAATTGGAGGCGTTGAAAACAACGCGTACTTTTGTTGAAGTACTCTCTGGTTTTATGACCGCGTGATGCGGAAGATAAAACGACTTCACTTGGCCATTTTCAACCTTTTCCACTGGAGTTACTTTTCGCATATGATTAAGAGACAAATATTCGGAAATAACCTTGGAATATTGGGTTTTCAGATCCACTTTCGAGGCTAAAGATCTTTCAGTTCGTGAAAATTGTTTCAGTGCAATAAACCTAGAGTAACCCAGACGACTCTTTGAGTTTTGTGCTTTAAATGGAAGACGTACAACAAATCTACCATCAGCACGCCTGAAAGTGGTTTTTTTGTAAAGATCCTCGCAGTAACAGTCTTCCTTTGAACGGATGGCAGTAGAAGGTAGTTCTTCTAGCTCCCAAAACTTTCGAATCTGACTATCCAAATTACTAACAGCACTATCGGATGAGATGGTAGTATTAAATGATTGAAAAGAATCTGGGACTGGTCCCGACAATATCCATCCAAAAATAGTGTTCTGGGCTACTAGTGAATTTGAGATCATTTTCAAACCGTTACGAATGATATAAGGATAGAGGTCAGCTCCTATTAAAAGATCTACCTGAGACGATTTGTTAAAGGAGGGGTCCGCTAGTTTGAGGCCAACAAAAAGGTTGGGATTTATTATTGAGAAGGTTGAACTAGGTAAATTGTTTGTGAGAGTTTTAAGCACAATGGCTTGGGCTGATAATGTTATTTGAGGAGTTTCAAAAGACGTGAGTGAAAAAGAGCAAAGTTTTTTAGAAGTGACTGAGAGATTCCCGCTAATACCAGAAACGTTGGTATTTTTCATTACGAATGGAAGATTAAGCCTTTTTTGCACAGATTCCGAAATGAAGGATATTTCGGAGCCGGGATCAATTAGTGCTCTAACGACATGTTCAGTTTCCGTTCCTACTATACCGACTAGAGCAGTAGCCAAAAGAATTCTTCTTTGAGACATAACCGTGAAGGCTTGATGAGAAGCCTGAGGAACAAAAGGCTGCGAAGAAGCAGACATTGGAGCTTTTTGCAAAGCTAACGCTGGAGGAGGAGTGGACTGTAAACTATTGTTTTCTTGCGCAGTAGGGAGGTTGGATACTAAATGAAGAAGTGTATGATGGCGTTTCTTGCAATAGCTACATGAGTGTTTACTAGAGCAAGTGGACTTCTGATGACTTGTGCCTAAGCAGTTATTACACATTTTGTGATTGCGTACTGCTTCGATTCTGGATGAGACAGGCATAGCCGAGAATTTAGGGCATTCATAAATAGAATGGTTTGCCGAACAAATTTTACATTTAGATCCTCCCGCCTTTGCAAGAAACGTATTGGCTTTATAAGGCTTTTCGGTTACGGTTTTTCGTGAAGAATGTTGATTTACTGTTGGTTTTGAAGATGTAGTATCCGAGATAGACTCCAAAGTTTGGAAACGTGCGCTGAGAAATTTGTCCAGCTGTTTCCATGTCGGAACTTTAGTAGGATCGTCTAAGGATTGTTCCCAGAGGGCAAGTGTGGTCTTGGACAATTTGTTACAGCAGGCAAAAACCAAAATCGGATCCCAATTGACGGTGTCAACGTGATGTGCTTGAAGTGCTGCTAAGGAATCGTTAATCTTACCTTGAAGATTTCGAATAGTCTTAGCAGATTCATCCTGTGCCATAGGCAAATTGAAAAGATTTTTTACCTGGTTATTTACAAGAATTCGGGTATTCTCGTACGCAGCGCGTAAAGCTTCCCTAGCAAGAGCAAAACTGGCGTTAGTCAAAGGGAATTGATTGACTGTCCTACTTGCCTCACCTCTGGTTTTACTTCGAAGATGAAATAATTTCTCAACTTCACTCAGTTTAGGATGCTGGATGTATACTGCATCGAACATGTCACGGAATGCCGGCCAAGAGAGGTAATCACCATGAAAAACATCAGTATCACACGGTGGGAGTTTGATGCAGTGTGACGAAACTGGTTTTTGTGGGGGACCATTATCAAGAGAATTATCTTTACTATCTGAATAATTTTTAAGTTTGCTTTGAAGCTCTAAAAACAGAGCCAAACAGCCAACATATGTCTCATTGCTATTTCGGAATTTAGACTCAATTGCGTCCATATCTAAAGCATCCTCCTTAGCGGAAGGGCGATATCGAGCACACTGCGCATATTTATCTTTTACGTCTTGCCATAAATCTTTCAATTCAATTTTTCTTGCTTCTAAAGTAGCAAGAGTGTGGCTCTGATCAGAGATTCCTTTGACAGATGCGTGAAATTTGACCAATAGGTCAGCGGAAAAAATTAAGTCGTCTAGTATTGACATAATTAGGCAAAAAATCGAAAATTCAGCTCTTGACAGAGAATCGCAAAGTAGCTGAGATTGGTTGTAGTAAGTCGTAGAGATTCACAGAAGAATCTCGAAAAGAAGTTCACAAAGTCAATTGAAAGACTGAGAAACTTGTAGCAAAATGAGAAAAAATAAAATCTCTGAGATTCAAATAAGAATCTCGAAGAGAAAAAGTCCACAGAGTCAATTGAGAGACTCAGAAACTTGTAAAAACTGAGAAAAGTAAGAATCCCTGAGATTCAAATAAGAATCTCGAAGAGAAAAAGTTCACAGAGTCAAAACTTGTAAAAACTGAGAAAAAATAAAATCTCTGAGATTCAAAGAAGAATCTCGAAGAGAAAAGTTCACAGAGTCAAATGAGAGACTCGGAAACTTGTAAAAGCTGAGAAAAGTAAGAATCCCTGAGATTCAAATAAGAATCTCGGAGAGAAAAAGTCCACAGAGTCAATTGAGAGACTCGGAAACTTGTAAAAACTGAGAAAAGTAAGAATCCCTGAGTTTCAAATAAGAATCTCGAAGAGAAAAAGTCCACAGAGTCAATTGAGAGACTCAGAAACTTGTGAAAACTGAGAAAAGTAAGAATCCCTGAGATTCAAATATGAATCTCGAAGAGAAAAAGTCCACAGAGTCAATTGAGAGACTCGGAAACTTGTAAAAACTGAGAAAAAATAAAATCTCTGAGATTCAAAGAAGAATTTCGAAGAGAAAAGTTCACAGAGTCAATTTTAGAGACTAAGAAACTTGTAGCAAAATGAGAAAAAATAAAATTTCTGAGATTCAAATAAGAATCTCGAAGAGAAAAAGTCCACAGAGTCAATTGAGAGACTCAGAAACTTGTAAAAACTGAGAAAAGTAAGAATCCCTGAGATTCAAATAAGAATCTCGAAGAGAAAAAGTTCACAGAGTCAATTGAGAGACTAAGAAACTTGTAAAAACTGAGAAAAAATAAAATCTCTGAGATTCAAAGAAGAATCTCGAAGAGAAAAGTTCACAGAGTCAAATGAGAGACTCGGAAACTTGTAAAAGCTGAGAAAAGTAAGAATCCCTGAGATTCAAATAAGAATCTCGGAGAGAAAAAGTCCACAGAGTCAATTGAGAGACTCGGAAACTTGTAAAAACTGAGAAAAGTAAGAATCCCTGAGTTTCAAATAAGAATCTCGAAGAGAAAAAGTCCACAGAGTCAATTGAGAGACTCAGAAACTTGTGAAAACTGATAAAAGTAAGAATCCCTGAGATTCAAATATGAATCTCGAAGAGAAAAAGTCCACAGAGTCAATTGAGAGACTCGGAAACTTGTAAAAACTGAGAAAAAATAAAATCTCTGAGATTCAAAGAAGAATTTCGAAGAGAAAAGTTCACAGAGTCAATTTTAGAGACTAAGAAACTTGTAGCAAAATGAGAAAAAATAAAATTTCTGAGATTCAAATAAGAATCTCGAAGAGAAAAAGTCCACAGAGTCAATTGAGAGACTCAGAAACTTGTAAAAACTGAGAAAAGTAAGAATCCCTGAGATTCAAATAAGAATCTCGAAGAGAAAAAGTTCACAGAGTCAATTGAGAGACTAAGAAACTTGTAAAAACTGAGAAAAAATAAAATCTCTGAGATTCAAAGAAGAATCTCGAAGAGAAAAGTTCACAGAGTCAAATGAGAGACTCGGAAACTTGTAAAAGCTGAGAAAAGTAAGAATCCCTGAGATTCAAATAAGAATCTCGAAGAGAAAAAGTCCACAGAGTCAATTTTAGAGACTAAGAAACTTGTAGCAAAATGAGAAAAAATAAAATTTCTGAGATTCAAATAAGAATCTCGAAGAGAAAAAGTCCACAGAGTCAATTGAGAGACTCAGAAACTTGTAAAAACTGAGAAAAGTAAGAATCCCTGAGATTCAAATAAGAATCTCGAAGAGAAAAAGTTCACAGAGTCAATTGAGAGACTAAGAAACTTGTAAAAACTGAGAAAAAATAAAATCTCTGAGATTCAAAGAAGAATCTCGAAGAGAAAAGTTCACAGAGTCAAATGAGAGACTCGGAAACTTGTAAAAGCTGAGAAAAGTAAGAATCCCTGAGATTCAAATAAGAATCTCGAAGAGAAAAAGTCCACAGAGTCAATTTTAGAGACTAAGAAACTTGTAGCAAAATGAGAAAAAATAAAATTTCTGAGATTCAAATAAGAATCTCGAAGAGAAAAAGTCCACAGAGTCAATTGAGAGACTCAGAAACTTGTAAAAACTGAGAAAAGTAAGAATCCCTGAGATTCAAATAAGAATCTCGAAGAGAAAAAGTTCACAGAGTCAATTGAGAGACTAAGAAACTTGTAAAAACTGAGAAAAAATAAAATCTCTGAGATTCAAAGAAGAATCTCGAAGAGAAAAGTTCACAGAGTCAAATGAGAGACTCGGAAACTTGTAAAAGCTGAGAAAAGTAAGAATCCCTGAGATTCAAATAAGAATCTCGAAGAGAAAAAGTCCACAGAGTCAATTTTAGAGACTAAGAAACTTGTAGCAAAATGAGAAAAAATAAAATTTCTGAGATTCAAATAAGAATCTCGAAGAGAAAAAGTCCACAGAGTCAATTGAGAGACTCAGAAACTTGTAAAAACTGAGAAAAGTAAGAATCCCTGAGATTCAAATAAGAATCTCGAAGAGAAAAAGTTCACAGAGTCAATTGAGAGACTAAGAAACTTGTAAAAACTGAGAAAAAATAAAATCTCTGAGATTCAAAGAAGAATCTCGAAGAGAAAAGTTCACAGAGTCAAATGAGAGACTCGGAAACTTGTAAAAGCTAAGAAAAGTAAGAATCCCTGAGGTTCAAATAAGAATCTCGAATAGAAAAAGTCCACAGAGTCAATTTTAGAGACTAAGAAACTTGTAGCAAAATGAGAAAAAATAAAATCTCTGAGATTCAAATAAGAATCTCGAAGAGAAAAAGTCCACAGAGTCAATTGAGAGACTCAGAAACTTGTAAAAACTGAGAAAAGTAAGAATCCCTGAGATTCAAATAAGAATCTCGAAGAGAAAAAGTCCACAGAGTCAATTGAGAGACTCGGAAACTTGTAAAAACTGAGAAAAAGAACTGTTTTCGAAATAACAGATTTAAGAAACAGTTCTAGAGAAAATACCACCGTTTGATTCCTCAAGGAACTGGTATATAATCGCACTATGCTAACGGTTAAGGAAAAAGCAAAAATTTACCAATTTTCAGCAGCTACTGCGTAATTTGGAAGCACGAGCAACCAAACAACTTCAAAAAAAAAAAACGATTCAACTTAAGGATTCGCAAAAGAGTCTTAATAAAAAATTTCAATGGCTTATACCAACGTACGATGCACCAAAAAAGGTCAATTTAATTGACTTAGGAAAGAAGGAGCAAGCGAGACCCGAATTAAAAAACAAGAAAGAGATAGAGCGTGACGCCAAGATTGCCGTTGTTATTTTTGTATATTATATATAATAATTATAAAGAATAAAATATAGAATGCCAATCAATTATAAAAAGCAGTATACTAACCTGTACAAAATTCTTTAAATAATTTCCGGAACTGATGACTGGTCACTGATGATATCTCCTATGTTGGCTTGTGGCGATGAGCTTTCTGTTTTTTCTTCTTCTGGTAATCGTCCTTCTCCGTTGCACCAATCGAAGCAATGGTGTTTATCCTTGTCGCACCAATCGAGGCAATGGTCGACTTACTTTTTGGTTGCTTAACAAAAGCAAAAAGGTTTGGCCAAAAGGCACTTGTGGCACAACAAATTTTACTGCTTTAATTTACGGCAGCGGTTGGTGTTGTAACCAATTTGTGGATGGAGCACCCTTTTGTGTGGTACTCTCGGCAGCAGTATCGTGCACTTTTAAGCGTAGTGCTTTCGGCAGCAGCAGCAACGTGTGGTTGTGAAAAGCACTTTTATACGTAGTGCTTTTGGCAGCAACGTGGTTTGGCGATGGCGATGGAATCTTGCAGCGAACGGCGTGGTGAGGAGGTAGTGTATATACGACACTATATATGTAGCGGTGGCGTGTTGGTGGTATGACGAATGTAAGCCGCAAATATATATGCGCCGTTATTTCGGAAGCGTGGCGTGGTAACGGCGTCACGTGGGTGTGGCGATGGTGGCCAAAAAATTGTCTCCTGACTATGTTAAAAGGAGCTGGCGCACATCTGGCTCGGTAGGACCAATGTTTCGGCACAAAATCGGCCAAAAGAAAAGCTCGCACGCTTGATCAAATCTCCAAAATGAAAGCGGCAGCGCAGCAGCAACCACTCAACCCAAACGATGATTCTCACAGCGCACACATCAAATAAAACTGTAATCCCTTTTAGTTTCTATGTGTTTTATTTTTTCGTAAATTTATTCTTTTATTACAAGTAGGTACTCTTTGTATTAAAAATAGAAAAAGTTAATCGTAAGTAATTTTTAAGTGAATTTTAAGAAACGAGAACTGCACAAATTGACTGCTGTGTTGAGAATGATCATAAAGAAAAAAATGGCTTCTACAACTGAACGAAAAAAGGAACCAATTAACCAGTATTATAAATACTGGGTTGCGTTCAGGTGTAGAAACCATAGTCAGGGTTAGGCCTGTTCGTGTATACATCGATTTGTATCCACTCCGCTTTCCGTCCAAGTGCGGACTGGGATAGAAGGTCCAATAGCGGACTGGGCGGAAAACGGAGTGTAAACACTCAAATGTGCACGAACAGTACCGTTATTTTTTCATAAATGTAAAATTTGTTCTAAAAATATTTTAGAGAGTACTAAAAAAGTCTTAAATATCGAGTTTCAAAAAAATCTATGATGACGTTTTCGAAATACATATTTGATTTTCCAAAAAAAATGTTGAAATATTTTTTAAAAATACAAAAACTGTTTTTTCAAAAATGTTGGTACACAAAACTATTGACATTTCTTGGAAGCTTCTGTATAAAAAAAATAATTGAAATCGGTCATACCATTTTTAAGAAATTAAAAAATTAAAAAAATGGTTCCTTGGGAGGTACCATTAATAACCATTTTTGAAAAATGGTTTTCCACCCAAAGAAAGCCTTTACTAAAATAAATTTATTGAATTTTTTTTAAGAAAAGTTGTCGAGCCGTTTTTGAGAAAAATACGATTATGTAAATTTGCCAAAAAAAAATGTATGACAGGTACCGTTATTTTTGGTTCTAAAAAAAAAATGAAAAAAACGTGTCGGCAGAATCATCAAAAACCACTAAGTACCAAGTTTGAAGAAAATCGATCGAGCCGTTTAGGCTGTAGACGAACAGACAGACAGACAGACAGACAGACAGAATTGTGCCACCCACTTTTTTAGTGTTCTCTATCATCGTAATATCATGTTTGATTGTTATCTCAAAATTTTTTTTTTGCACGAATCCAAAACTTGCCTTATAGTACCTATAATCGCAAGTAAAAAGGGCTACGATTTGCACATGAATTTAAAGATATAATAATAAAACGCGTAATGACTGTAATTTTAAGATTGTGTGTTATCTTATTCGCTCCTAAATTGGATGCTTTCTCTTATGCCATTTACAAAAATTCATTTAGTCCGCTCAATTCGGAGTTATAACGGTTAATCGCACTCGAAAATTTTTAACCTATTCAAATGAACGGGAGTGTATGTATTTATGTTTTCGTTATCTTATTTTTACTTACTGAATAAAATGTATGTTTTTGTTTTGAAAACTAGTGCTGTATTGTATTTTGTCTTATACAGGACGAATGGTATGCAATTGTACCACGGAACAACCCGAATGGTACAAACACTTGAAAATATCGACTTAAGAAAAAAAATCACATTTTTTTTTTATTTTAATTTTGAAATTTAATTTCTCATAAACTATTCGCTTAAACAACTTGATTTAAAAACCAAATGCAAGAATGGAGTATTAGCTTCCAAAAAAATTGTAGCACATTATTAGCTGTGTTTACGTTGATTTTTAATGTTTTTTCTTGCATTTAAAGTCAGTGTTGCAGAGACTGCCCCCCCTCCTGCCTCAGGGAGGGAGGGGGAGGTAGACACAACTTTTTTTCCCCCATACAATTTTTTTTCTTTGAATAACCCCAAGAACCACACCCGAAAATACTTCCACTAAGGTCCGGGACACCCTGTATATTGAATCAATGAACGATATAATAGGTCTGTTCGCGTACTTCCCAAAACTACGAATTTCTAAGAATTTTATTTTTTTCATATGAGCTATGACAGAACTTTGGGCTAAATTCGTAGAAATTCGTAGTTTTGGGAGGTACGCGAACGGACATATTAAAAGATTAGCCTTGCTGAAATTAGGTGAATGGGCACTTTTTTTACAACTTAAGGCCTCATGGAGGGTGCCGGAGTGTAAGACGGCCAATTTTGTATTATTGTCGGACCTCAATCTTTCTATGACCAAAGTTTTAGCCTTGCTAAAATGAGGTGAGTTAATAGGTCGCTAATAGCTCTTGGTCTATAATTACCCAGGCCATTTATTATGTGCGGAAAAATGACATTTGTGTTTTTCGTGTGTATTTTTGTTGTTTCTTTCATTACAGCGTGGTTGTCTGTGTTCTTGTTTTCAGTTGCATTTGTTTTGATTTTTTGAATTGGTGTAACTTTCAATGAATATTTTTCGCTGCGTTTTCGTTAGCATTTCGTTGTCTTGTTGGAGACCAACTAAATAATTCGTTTCGCATCAGCAGCGTCTAGTACGCTTTAAAAGGGACGCCATCCGTGGGGTGAAATGAGAGTATAAACACTTTAATCTCAATCTTCTGTTTCAGCAAAAACTCTCTCCTATCTTCTTCCTATTTCTTCTAACTACTTGAAGTCCCGTGCAATTCCAGTTACAGGACAAAACCTTTCAACAAGTTACCGCAAACAAACAAAAAATGTTTCCCTGAATTCAAACTTCTTTGCAATTTTAGAATAGAAATTAATTTTATCCCGGGAAAAAAAGCACTTGATATTTTGACTTTGATATTTTATTTATTTTCTCCTAACTATTCCAATTTATTTCATTTCTTTTTTAGATGACCATAAATCAAATTTCTGGCGCAAAATTAATTTCCCTCCTCCGGACCTGCATCAATACGCTTAGTACTTGCATTGAGCTGCGAGTGAACTGTGGCGATCCCTCTCCCTCTGGCAATCCAATCAAATTAATCGAGGAAATTATACAGTATTTGACTAAGCTAATCAATTATGCACCAACTGAGTGTATTGCAAGCTTAAGGCAGCTATTAAAATTCTTATTCGGACGAAATTATGGTACTCGATGCTCCGACTACCAGCTTCACATAAATCCATACTTGGAAGCTAAATCTATTGCTACTGGTATGTCGATGGCGACAGTGGCATCGGCAGCGGGTGGTTCTCCAAGTGGGAGTCCATCGCATTTCATTTCAACCTCAACTCTTGACAAAAGCTTAATTGGTACGAGTGGTGGTGTTGGTGGTATATTGGGCGCCACTAGAAACCACAACCAAATATCAACCACCACCGTAGTTTTTGGTCAATTGTTCGCCACTGGATTAGAGCTTCCATTGTGGAGGAACGACGCAGAGAACGATTGTGCTAAGCATATTAAACTATTCGAGCCATTGGTCATATACTGTTTGACGGTAGGTATATCCGGTTCCGGTCTGCAAATGTATTCTCTTCTATTTCCGTTTTCTAAATTCAAATCCTATTTTATTTGGATTTGGATTTACTCGGAGGGAACTTATTAAAATACAGTTTTCGTTTATATTGCATAATAATGGGGGATATAAGTTTTTTAATCTTTTTATTTTATATTTTTTTTTTCTTTTTACTATTTCTTTAGCTTTTCATGAGATCAAATTCAAATGTGCAGGCATCCATTCTTGAATTGCTTTCACAATTGTTGGATTTGAATGTGACCTATAGCGTTTTGGACTCGAAATATGTGATATACGATGAAATAATGAAGAGCTTGGAGTTGATTGAAAGTGGAGTTGCAAGGTAATTATAATACATTTATGAATTATTATATTGTTTACATTTTAAATAGAGGAATTATTATATAATTGATGTTTTGTATGAGAAGTCTGGAATGGAATGGGAAGAGTATTTTATTATTGCACAGGGCTGTAGCTCCTAGAATTAAGTTAAGGATTTTTGGTATAAGAAAGTTTTTTCTCTATTTAGTTATAAAGATGAAAAGTAAGTGACTTGGCTAGATCTTACTGTCAAGCGTTTGCGTGTGAGCATTATATAAAAAATGTATTGAATATATATATGGAGGGGGGAAGGGGGGCAAACTCATTCAAACAATATAGTTTTGGTACAGAAATTTTGATTTAAAATGCTTTCCAAAGAATACAAATTGCCTAATGAATGAAATATATTCTGATGAGGAGGGGCAAGCGCTCTTACCTGCCCCCTTGCTTGCCCTTGACGCCTTGTAATCGTAAGACGTATGATATAGACAAGAAATCAAATAGTGGAGAATTTTATTTATTTGCTTATCGTATTTATATACTTATCCGGCTCCCGAACCTTGAGTGGTTGAATTTTCGATCCCAAGAACGCTACTTCCAGTCATCCAGACCAAGTCCCCTGACATCTGGGATGGCTTGCCCGTTAAACCAAAAGCTTTGTCTTTTTTTTCGCCTGAGGTCATGGACTCGATAGACTCTCCTTGGCCCTGTTACATAAAAGAGCTAATACTATTAGTTGATGGTACAAGCCAACATCAAACCACAATACATTCGATTTGGCTAAGCTTATATAACCCTGAGGCCACACGGGCAAGTACTGGCAACAAAATTGGCTAAACATACATTGCCTGTCAAGTTCGTAATTAATATTCCACTTGCCTTCGACTTGAATTCCACTTACCAGGCAAGTTGCTTGTCTCCCGACTTGCTTCACTACTGGCTTCAAAAATTCCATTCTAGTCTAGTTGATGAGCAAGTTGCTTGGGCTTGTATGTGTTAGTAAACAAATTTGTATGTATTGCAATTCTTAAGCAACATACTGGTTGCTGGAGTTGGAACTGGATCTGTATGGGCTGGAAGCGGGTTCTCTTCTTGCCTTGTAACTTGATCTCGCTCTAGCTCTATATGATGTCCATTTAGCAGCTGTTGGAAATGCTTCTTAAAATACATCTACTAGGTTACCTTTTCTGTTGAGAAAAACCTGCGATCCATTCTTTAAAACAGCAAGCAGTGTGCTACTTTTCAAGTGCTGCCAAAAGAAGCACGGATTCAACATTAAGGCTTATAGAGTTGTATCTCCAAATTTTGGACAGCAATCCAAATCCAAACGCAGCCTTTGCTTTCCCGATTCGGCTGAATATATCTAGTTCGATCTTGCAATCAGTAGAGACAATATTCCCAAGATATTAGAAACTCTCTACCATCTCAACTGGTTGCCCAGAAATATCTATTTTAGTAGATGAGGAAGTTCCAAGGCTGATCCTCTTTATTTTTGCAGTATTGATCTTAACCCCAACGGTTTCAGTCACCCTTGTTTTCATTTGATGGAAATCCATGATCCTATGAAAGAGTAACCATAGATGTCGTCTCCTTAGTCCAGATGTTTAAGGTATGATTGCAGCATACACAGAATTCCTCTATTTTCAGTTGCAGCACATCACCACCAGAAACCGTATTGGTGACAATGTATGTACAACTCTGTCTAATCCCACTTTCCAAACTCCTTTGACAATCATCCTTTTTGAAGAACATGACATTCGGATCCATAATAGACCCTTAATAAGAGCAATCAATTTATCTCGGACGCACCTCCTGCGCCAAGCAGGCCAGATAAATTCTCTATTACACTGTCAAATCTCTTCTCCAAGTCGATGAACTGCAGCACTGCAGGTAAAGTGGTGATCGATATTCAACGGACTGTGAAATGATGATTTACAAGGTGCTGATGTGGTTCACAAGGAAAGACCTAGTATGGAATCCTGCCCTTTCGGTGTCAAGCGTGTCTTCAAGGTGGGCCTTTTATTCACTCCAGGACGATTCTTGCTATTACTTTGGCTAAAGCCAATCATTCCCTTTTTCAACTCCTCAGGAAAACTCTCTGTTTCTGAAGGCCTCTCAATGAGTGGGTGCAAGAGCTCATTCGATGTTGTTGGCGCAGCTAGTGAAAGCTCTGCGGGCGTACCGTCAAGTCCGACCGCTTTCTCGTTTTTCAGTGCTCTAATTGCGGTTAAGATTTCTTCTTACTGGAGGATACATTGCGTATTCGGGAATTTGTTACTACGGACGGATTATTGGGTGTTGGGTTGACTTCACTGGTAAAAACGCGGTTTAAAACTGCAAAAAAGTGCTCTTTCCACCTTTTGAGCTGAGATGGCCCTCTTCGGAAACTAGCAGTGATCCGTTTCTGTCTTCTACCATCAGGTGTTGCCTAGAGCTTTAAACACCTGTAAGCTCTTTGGTAATTCTGTAGAAGGTCCTACTATCACACCTAGTTACGACCTCTTCTGCTTCTGTTGCCAATGTCTTGATATAGATAGGTACGTGTTTGTCACGTCGCAGGGTACGGTTAAACTCGCTCATCTTCATGCGATACACAGACTCTATCTCGTTGCTCCCTGCTGCTGGAGTAGCTGCAATGCGAGTTTTGTGCTGTTTTCTTTCTTCGATTCTAGCTAAAGTTTCTTCGGAAAGCCAGGCACTTTTTTTCCTCGCAACCGCCCGACTATACTTTCAGCACCAGATATGAAAACGTTTTTCACAGCACTCTAATAGTTTTCGATGGAGGTGGGTTCCGTTTTACTGATTGCTCTTAATCCTTGTGAAAGGTGGTCCTCTAGGTGTTGGCAGAGTGCGGGATCTTTAAGTCTATCAGTGCCGATCAGTCTCCATGTCATGTGAAAGTCTTCCGTGTTGAAAGTAAAGTTCGTCTCGTTGTACCATATCTGTTGTCTTTGTACCAGTGTGTCTCAAGCCTCAATCAATATAGCCATAAAATAACAGTGCAAATAATTTCCCTTATCAAAATATCAACCAAAAAATTCAATAGTCCCAAATAGTGAAATAAACAAAAAAAAAAAACCTCGCGCCGCATACCCATCAAATTTAAATCAGTGCAAGTGCATAAAATAACAACAACAAATCCATTGTCACCTATAATGTGCTCTGTGAAGTCAGATTGGAACATAACTGACACTCATCTTAGAAACTCGTCTGAGTTGGTTTTCCTGAGTTTTGAATATCTCAAAAGATGGTAGGAAATTTAAGGGTAGACTTTAGCAACATGCGTGGGCTAAGGAAAAATTTCTATGCTGCGTATGTTTATACTGCGTTAAACAGGCCAGCTGTTTTGGCATTGGGTGAAACCCAGGTAGGTGATAATACCGATCATACGGAATTCAATCTACATGGGTATAACCTAGTGCCATTATTCTTTCCTCATCATGGTCTCGCCGTTTATATAAGAAATGATGTTGCGTACCAACTTCAACCTCAATATGGTTTGTGCTCAAACACAAACTTCTATTTCATGTGGTTTAAATTCACGGTTAATAAGCGCATCATCCATACCTGTTTTATTTATCGGAGCCCTAACCTGGACAGAAATTCAACTTCTAACGAATTTGATTATCTGTCCGACTCCATTCAATGAATTGTTGCCCATTATCCTCACACTGAAATCGTCATTGCGGGCGATTTCAATGTACACAATTCTTCGTGGCTTCGCTTTTCTGGCCAGACAACACCCTAAGGAAGGTATGTTGAGATCTTTGCTGAGTTAAACCACCTAACTCAGCTCGTTGACGAGCCAACGCGAATCCCTGACGTTGCAGGTCAATCCGCCAACACACTAGACTTGTTTCTTACCTCGGACCCTGATAAATACACTTTATGTGTATTATCGCCTCTAGGCACATCAGACCATTCACCATTGTGTCATATCTGCCAATTTCTCGTGCCAAAAAAATCAGTTAAAGAGAAAACTCCTAAGAGAAACGTTTGGCAATACGAGAAAGCCAACTGGGACGGTCTCAATGTATTCTTCAGGAACTTTAACTGGTCACTCTGCTTCCTCGATAGTGACGTAGACTCCAGTGCAGATATGATATCAAACTTGATTCTTTACGGAATGAAAAATTTTATCCCTCACAGGATAAAATCTATCAAACTGACAGAGAACTCATGGTTTGATTTGAGCTGTAAAGAGGCTATCAGGGAAAGAGAAGTAAGTTTCCGAAGATATAAAGCCAACCCTTCTGAGGAAAACCGGAATATGTTCAAACAAGCTAGAAAGACTTGTAACGTTCATATTCGTCGAACCAAATTTTTGCATGACCAAAAATTACGGCAAAAAATACTAAAATGTCCCAGAGGTAGTAAAATTTTTTGGTCATTTGTAAAAAATATTCGAAACTCCACTTCGTCTTCGGTTCCAACGCTCGTCTCCAATAACACTCCCTTTGTCAGCTCACTATCTATCAATTACACATTATTTTATCGCTATTTTTATAAACAGTGTTCTAGTGAAATAGCCAGTTGCATTCCTCCCCTTAAAAACTTCAACCGCAATACTCGTGCTTTTAGGAATGCTCATCAGTTTACCCTTGAGCCCAACTTCGGACGTACTGTCAAGTATAGAGATTCATTCTTTAACCGCACAACACGAATGTGGAATGCTTTACCAAGCTCTATTTTCCCCTCCCATTTTGATATTCAAAACTTCAAAACCAATGTGCATCGGTATCTCCTTTCTAACCCTTTCCTATTTTCCTAATCGCTCGCACTGTGTTCATCATCTTAAGGGTAGTCAAAACCCCTTTAGTGCGCGCTCATTATAAAAAAAAAAAAAAAATCGGTATTGAACTTGGGCATTCGGGTGTTTTCTTGACATCTTCGAACTGCAGTTGAGCGTAGTCTTACCCTAGCTATTCCCATAAGTTAGAGACTTAAACTTCCTCGAGCCCAACCATCTTACTTACTTATAACTTTGTCTGGGTACAATACCCAAAAGTCTTCTACGTGTAATCATTTCTTATCCAAGGCCTTGTTGTGGTTTTGTTAGCGGAATTGATTTCAGTAACCCTTTCCTAGAGAGCAAGGCACTTGTAATTTTAGCCTATTTAGGTATAAAAGGATACACAGATAGTTACCTGTGGACCACCATGAGGATGTAAAACAAAGCGTTGAAAACTACCCTTAAAGCATGTATGATTATGATTAGGTTTTACCCAAACAAATATTTGAGTTTGATAGACCTCCAAATTCTTCCCGTCTGCACCTCTTTAAATGCATCTATACAAAAAGCCAATGCGGGGATTTTGGGGGGCTTTGGATATGTTATAGAGGTTGCAATTCTGCGTCGCGCGTCGATTCCAATTTAAATATTTCATGAATTAATTTTTTCAAGGTTCGCCATACGATTTGTGCTATTTTTCCTGGTCTATAAGAGTGTGTTCGGTATTTTTAAAAGTTACCACTATAGGATTCTAGTTTTTGTATGACTATAAAATTTAGGTTTTTGTCAGTATATTGATTTTAAAAATTACTTTTCAAAAAACATTCCTTGAATTTTTTTTTCTTTGATATCCAAGCTATTGATTTCGGGGAATCGTTAACTTTTAATCCACGAACCTCATTCCCCTTAAATCTCTTAATAAGTCGTTTTCATATCTTGCCAATAATAATCTTCTCTTTATCTAACAATAATAAATTATCTTCTCATAACACGCTAAATCACTTAAACATGAGCACACATAACCTCAAATATATGACGAAAAATTGCGTATACAGAAACCACAACGTGACTCATTAACGACCGAGATAATTAAAATCTTCACATGAAATTTATTAATTCAATAATTAAATCTAACTCATCCGAAACACATCACAAAACACCATAATTCTATGACCACTTAACCATATCATATCCATCCATACACGAATATAAACTCTTGTCCTTCGCCCTTCGGTTGTCAATGTAAACGTAATAAAATTCACAACTCGTCGATATGAACCTAACCTAGCCAACCAAACAACCAATCGATGTCTGGGAACATGGTAACTTAGGGTGGGACTGGAATATGGCAAACAATATTTTACGTGACCCAAAGCCTAATATTAAATAATAACACTCTATTCGGTGGCGCGTCACAATGGTATCGTCGTTTGTATATTTGAATAAGGGAGAGTATAGCTCTACCAAAAGTCTGGATATTTATAGGCCATCAAGTCTGTAGAACTCCCACTGTAGCATTAAACTCTCCTAAAACAATGATATTATTCACCCCGAATCGTTCTCCTCTAACTATTTATGTTCTCTCTTTTTTTCATTGATAATCCTTTTGCCGATGCGACAACGACAACGAAAACGAAAACGACACCCACAACACTAACATCATCAACAAAACAACAACAACTAGAAATGGCAGCACCATAATTCCACCGGTCCTAAAGTTCCTCGTCCAATTAACATATAAAAGCGATCGAAAGATAATAACGATACCGAAAATCATAAGCATCGCCAACAATTTATTGGCCAATAATTCAATACGAGAATGCAGTGTTCTAGCGCTGAAAGGATTAGCCTTTGAGATATTCCTGATGCCGGCTCCTCCGTTGTCAAGCACAATAGACATTCGCCCCCATCGTCCTGCTCCACCTCCGCCACTGCCTCCACGAAACGCGAGTGCTACTGCTACATCACCGCTAGGACTAGCAAGTAGTAGCAAGAGCAGCAGTCGACGAAGTAGCATCAGCAGTGTCACTGCTTTGGACGCCAAAGAATTGGACACACAAAAGGAGGTGGTTTTGGGAATGCTCGAGAAATTTATTGATTCCCAAGAATGCCAAAGGATGTTGGCGATTTTATTACTTCACGACCGGAGCTGGAATGCATTCGTTGATCTTCAACAGCAGCAGCAACAGCAGAAAAACCATCCTGCACATAAAGTCGGAGACCAGCATTCAATGGATGCGTCGCCAAAACCAATGACACCAATGCCGATACTGCTGCCATCATCGTCGCCAACATTGTCGATGCAGGAAGGAGCAATATATTCAATTGTAACCAAGGGACTCTGCGATGGTAAAATCAAAGTGCACGACTGGCAGGGATTCTTTGTGCTAGAGTCTTTGTTCCAGAACAGTGGTAAAAATATCCTTTTGGACAGCAAAGAGTTCTCATCGATGCTTGCATTGTTCATCACAAAGGTAAGTTTTATAAGTTTTTCAAAAGAGGGAATATTAGTTATTGGATGAATCCTTTAAACCCGGAAATGTGAAGAACAAAAACAAAAAAAAAAAACTGATGAAGCGAATTTAAATTTTGTTTGGAAAAAAAAATCTTTTGCTTAGAAATATTTTTTAACAGATGACATTTCCAGTGTTGAATACTGAAAACACCAGTTGTTGGTATGCCTTTTGAAAACTTGCTCTAAAAATGTCGGGCTTTTTTTAATCTCTGCTGATATCTGCGAAATCATGTGGTAGTTTCCAAGTATTGTGTGATATTTGATTCTTACCCCTCTAAACCCACCACCTGCAAATCAGGAACAATCTATTGCTACATTTCCACCTAGCGCTAATCTAAGATTTAATGAGATTAACCTTAAATCTCCTTTAAATCTCGTAGATTTACCATACAAATTTATTTCGTAAATCTTGAAGATTAGAAATTAATCTTGTTAAATCTTCCTAGGACAAATAGTTTTACAAATCGAACTAACCTATTTTTACATGGTGCTGAACGATTCATTCGAGACTCGCATTCAGTTCTTCATTGTTTCACACGAATCAAACATTCTGTCTCATTCGCACTTCATAAGAAAAATTGGAACGCCATTTGCATTCTTGAAGGTGCTGTCAAATTTAATCTTTTTTAAATCTTTTTGTGCGGTAGAAACACCAAAAAGATTTGTTAAATCTAATCTGAGATAAACCTTTCGTGGAAACATAGCATATGAAAGATAAAAAATTATTTGTAACGGGTGATTTTTTAAGAGGTTTAGAACCTTTTAAAAAAAAAAAAACACAAAAAATTCGAAAAAATGAATGAAATATTTATTTGAATCGATAGTTTGAACCTTGCAATTTAATGTTTAAAGATAATTTCATGCAAATGTTGACCGCGGCTGCGTCTCAGGTAGCCCATCCGCTGAGTCCAATTTTGGCATACTCTTTCACACATATCGGCCGGTATCTCACGAATGAATGCATGGATGTTGGCTTCCAGTGCGTCAATCGAAGCGGGCTTGTCCCTATAGACATTAGCCTTGACATACCCCCACAAAAAATAATCTAATGGTGTCAAATCGCACGATCTAGGCGGCCAATTGACCGGCCCGAAACGTGAAATTAACTGTTCACCAAACTCGCCTCGCAATTGCGCCATTGTTTCGCGTGCTGTGTGGCATGTGGCACCGTCTTGTTGAAACCACATATCATGCAAGTCAAGAACTTCCATTTCGGGCAAAAAAAAGTTTGTTATCATCGCTCGGTAGTGCTGTAACAAAGGCCTAACTGCTGGGAACGGCGCCGAATCGACATTTCGCGGTCTTCTGTCACACTAGCTGATACGGCCGCAATATTTTCTTCACTACGCACAGTACGTAAACGTGTTGGTGGTTTAATGTCCAACAAAGTAAATTTGGTGCGAAATTTGGTCACAATCTTCCGAATAGACTGCTCAGAAGGTCGAGAATGCCGACCATAAAATGGAAGCAGCGCGCGATGAACATTTCGAACCGAGCACGAATTTTGATAGTAAAATTCAATAATTTGCAAGCGTTGTTCATTTGTAAGACGATCCATGGTTAAATTGCAAACCAAACTGAAGCTGTTTGACAGTGACACAAGGTACTAAACACACGTCAGCTGTCAAAACCAGTGTTGCCAAAACCAAACCAGCTAAAAAATCACCCGTTAATATACTTTCCCATAGATTTGAAGTTTAATACTTCTAAATTTCTGAACATTGTCTCTTAGAGTCTGTTTATATTGAGTAGATTGAAACTGGTCTCACAGCAGTTTTTTGATAAGAGAAGTGTAGTGTCAGAGATCCCCCCAACTTCTCTTGCCCAAAAACTGCCGTGAGACCGGTCTCAATCTTCCCAATCTAAACACCGTCTTACACATGCTCAGGCTCACCCCCACTTAGGAGTTAATTAAATTTGACAGTTTCTTATTCTGTAATTACCATAAATCTTATGAGCGAGCTGATAATTTCCCCGAACGTTTCCTTCAGATAACATGATTACCGAAATTGCCCATCAAAAAATCAATTGTTTGAGTGTAGACTGTAGACATCTCTAAATAATCTGCTACTTTAATCACTCTCATCCGTCCAATAGCTGTATAGTGAAAAGTAGGAAATTGTAACAGAGTTTCGAAAGACAAAGTTTCGAAAAACAAAGTTACGAAAAGACAAAGTTTTGAAAAACAAAGTACTGAAGAACAAAGCATCAAAAAAAAGGTTCTGTAATCCGCGAAAATTCGTTGTTCCTTGAGCAATTTCAAAGAAATTGACACCAGTCATCGTCATCAAGTCCTGTAACCCCGATTGGGGATAGGGTGCCAACAAATGGTTTCAATCCAGCACGGTCTGCAGCGGTAATACCTCGCCAATTGTTGCAATTCTTAAAGTCACCTTTCTTTGGCAACTTAACAATCACACCATCCTTCCAGTCCTTGGGATAGCTTTCGGTTTCCCAAATGACTTGTATCAACGGATGTAGAATACTCCGTTTTGACGGGATCCAGCTTTCAGGAATTCGGCTGGTATTCCGTCAAGTCCAGCTGCTTTGTTGTTTTTGAGAAGATTTATCGAATATTGAATTTCCAGTACTGTAGGGGGTTCGATGTCAATACCCCTATAAGATCTACGCATCTCGTTTACTGGGGTACTTCAGCATTCTGCTCAACGGAATCCTCATTAAGCAAGGCACAAAAGTGATACTTCCACCTGCGTAGCTGATTCTCACTTGATGCCAAAAATGTGTACACTCCACATCCACTGAAGGATGATTGGTGTTGATTTTTTTTCCCGACAACTTCTTTGGATATTTGGTACAATCCCCTCATATCTCCCCTTCTTGTTGCGTTTTCCGCACTTTCTGCGAGACCGCCTAACCACACCCTCTTGTCCCGCCTCGCACAGCGATAGACCATCTTATGTGCTAGGTGATACTCGCTTCTCAATTCAGCCTTTCGTTGTGCATCTGTTTCGGCATTCATTTGCATCTTCAAAGATTGCGAAGCTCAATTTTATCCCAGATGTCTTGGATATCCAATCGTCTGCTAAGGTACAGTTTCGGATCCAGCCTCCATACAAACACTTTCAATTTCACCCCACATCTCATCAATTGTTGAATGTTGAATTCCGTTTAATGACGAGGCTCTGTTGTTAAGGGTAGTGACATAGTTTCAACATACGTTGGGGTCATTTAAAGCATTCGTATTAAATTTTGAGCTCCTTGCTGCATCCTACGCTGGTTTTTGTACGGCAGGGGTTCGTAGTTTGAGAATCATCAGAACCAAATGGCTGTATCTTCCCACATCGGCATTTCTTATAATCCGGAGATCACATATTGACTTCCTCCATCGCTGCTGAATCATGATATGATCAATTTTATTTTCGGTTTGACCATTCGGATGCACCCAGGTAATTTCGTTGCACGTCTTATGCTTAAATACAGTCCCACCTATCACAAGACGATTCGCGTTACAAAAGTCGACAGGTAAGTCGCCATTTTCGTGCCATGACCCCAAACCATTTTTTCCCATCATCCCTTCCAGCCCGTAATTGTCTGAACCGACTTGGGCATTGAGGTCTCCCATGACGATTATGATGTCGGCTCTCGGAACACTCCTGTTAACCGAGTTAAGATGAGAATAGAACTCGAACTTCCTCGGTCGCTTCATATGTAGCACGGAATAATTTAAATCGAAAAGACAATGTTTCGAAAAAGTAAAGTTTCAAAAGACAAAGTTTCGAAAAACAAAGTTACGAAAGGACAAAGTTTCGAAAAGTCTTAGTTTCGAAAAACAAAGTATTGAAAAAGAATGTTTCGAAAAAAAAAAAAAATGTTCTGAAATCCTTGAAACATCGTTGTTCCTTGAGCGATTTCAAAGAAATTGCCACTGGTGATAGCTGATACAGAATTAAAAAAAAAAAAAAATATTTTTAACAGGGTGTTCCACAAAAATGTCAACTTCGTTATTCGTTCAGCTATTTCAATGGAATTGACACAGGTGATAGCTGATACAGAATTTAAAAAAAAAAAATAATTTTCAAAATGGTATTTCATGAAATGTCACCTACGTTACTAAGGTCGCCCGTGTTTGACCATTCCACCCCACACATCAGGTCGAACAGATTTATACATTTTACAAAAAAAAAATTGTCTAAAATCACTTCGCTATTTTGCTCATAATAACGAATTCTATAAATTCATAGATCCCCTTCTGAGAAACCGAACGATTAGAAAAGGATTAGAGTTTTAAAAGATTTTTCGATGCCGCCATTACACATTGTTTTAGTCCATGGTTACTGACGTCTACTTCTGGACACAGCCGGGCGTCAACTTCGATACTTTTTCTTCCGAAATTTTGACTTTTTAAAAATTTTTCTCCTTTTGTAACTTCGTTTTTCAAAATTGTATCTTTTCGAAACTTTGTTCTTTCGCAACTTTGGTTTTTCGAAAACTTCATCCTTCGAAATTTTGCCTTTTGGAACTTTGTCTTTCGAAACCTTGGCGGTTTACCTTAAAAACTATTAGAAAAGTATTTTTTTGGTACAACTTAGAGAACAATTTTGCAACACACTGTAACTAAACTAATAAATGTTTTGGAGTGGAGTTTTGGAAGCAGTGAGTTTCCAACCAGCCAGCGCTATAATTCAAATGGGTTGTCGGAGAAAAAAACCTTAAATAAAGATTTGTTGGAAATTATGTACCTATACTTTCAATACCCAGTAGGTACTTTGATAATTATATACAAATAGTTGATAGTTTATATAGCTTCTGTTGAGTCAACTAGTTACACCATGTAGTGTTTTGTTCAAATTTAAAGCCAAGTCTACGCTCGATCTATTCATGCTACAATATGTTGCTGGACATTTTTACTATAGTCTTGTCCTCAAGAAAACTCTAATGATTCACTTTGTCAACATTTCCTACTCGTTTTCTAAATTTAACATTGATGCACTTAAATGGAAAATAACCCCCATGAGGCTTTCGAAGGACAGTAGCAGACATATTTTTGTTTGCTTCTTTGTTTTAGTCCAACTTAACACTTATAAATTTTTTTTTAAACAAAACGATTTAACACAAAAAAAACTAAGCCCATAGAAGACGACGATGACGACGACGCCTGGGTGATAGATAAACAATGACCTTATACACACAATCGAACCCTTTTCATCATAAATCGTCAAATAAACGCTTATCCCCGGGTTGTAAAACAAACACCCTTGAGTAATATATAAATAGGGTTACCGTTTATCATTTTTTTTTTTAAGGAAGTCATTTTATTGTTAAAAGGTTTTACAAAAATCGAATAATACACCAGGAGATATGAAAATTATATAAAACAAATAATTGGATTGATCTTCAATCCAAAACTTCCCAAAAAAACAGTAAGTGCATGTAAACTTTACATGCAGTTGAACTAAAACTCTTTTGACATTGTGGAAGATAATTATTTTATGTTAGAAACTAACCAATTGAAATATAAAAGATTTGTATATCTTTTGGTTAATGAACTGTCAAATTTTGTATGGGAAATGGTTTACACATATTTGGTTTAAATTATCCAAATATTTTGCTGCTGAAAACTGCTATTTTCAATCTCTCGTCCCCACTACGGGCGCCAAAAAAATCCTGCCAGACTTTTATATTCAATATCAAGATGCATGCACCTACAAACCCTCATACTAAGATTTTGGTTATATGTTCACCCACAAAATTTGCTACCGGCTCTTAGACTAGAAGGGGTGATAATACGGCAAGCCTCACCATCTCACTCTAGTCTAAGAGCCCACAGCAAATTTTTGGGTGTGAAAGTTAACCGAAAATGAAGCACATGAGACGAAAGCTGTGTTGAGGCTTATGAAAGAAATGAAAGTCTTGCAGTCCCTAGTCGGGGCTTTAGTGAGTAATAATACGCCAAAAACTCAAAAAAATCAACTTATAGGATAATTGTATGAACCAAAAGTTTTGATCACACATCCCTAGGCCTAGACAATGCTCCCCTGATCACAAAAAGGTGGGTCCAAGACCATTAGGTGGGGGCCGTTACTCTGCCAGACCGTTTGAAAAACCCTAAAAAGTCATCTCGAGGGATAATGGTATGAACCAAAATTTTTTTTTCTCAGTCCTAGACAATGCTCCCCTGATCACAAAAAGGTGGGTCCAAGACCATTAGGTGGGGGCCGTTACTCTGCCAGACCGTTTGAAAAACCCTAAAAAGTCATCTCAAGGGATAATGGTATGAACCAAAATTTTTTTTTCTCAGTCCTAGACAATGCTCCCCTGATCACAAAAAGGTGGGTCCAAGACCATTAGGTGGGGGCCGTTACTCTGCCAGACCGTTTGAAAAACCCTAAAAAGTCATCTCAAGGGATAATGGTATGAACCAAAATTTTTTTTTCTCATCCCTAGACAATGTCTCCCTGATCACAAAAATATGTGTCCAAGACCATTAGGTGGGGGCCGTTACTCTGCCAGACCGTTTGAGATTTTTAAAAGTGTTAAATAACGATAAGGTGGCCAATTCACCTATAAGTAGCGAAAAAACCCATGGTGTATAGGTAAGACTAAGACTACAACAATCTCGTATGGCAGGGGAGGTTTACATCCCCCGTTTAGGTGGAAGTGGAAATTTTCCTAGAAAAAAACTATGTAAGTTTAAAAAAAACGACAATACTATCAATAATATTTTGATACTTTTTCAAAGTTAAGTCCATGTTTTTATACTAAATTATTTTATGCTGATTTTCTTCTTCTTTAATTTCAAAAATCACATACATAGGTACATTAGACTGTTTCCAAAAAAAAAAAATTTGCTTTCGATTTTCTTGCAAACAGACTGAAATATACTTTTCCAAAGGTTTTTGGGGTGCTGAACTCGAATCGGAAGTCAGAAATATTCTACTACGTCATATTTGTGAGATATTGCCGTATGGAAAATTGAAAAAAAGTTTTTTTGCAGCGAAAAACTTCTATTTTTCAATTTTCAAACGGCAATATCTCATAAACGTGACATAATAGAATATTTTTGACTTCTGATTCGAGTTCAGCACCCCAAAAACCTTTGGAAAAGTATATTTTAGTTCCTGTTTCAAAAAATTTTCTGCCGAGTTTGATAAGGGAATTTCTATGTAATTTCCCACTCAAAATTAATTTAAAAGTGACTAATTATTGTAATATAACTGTATTAGTTGAAGTGAAGTAATATTGTCAGGCACCATTGGAAAGGAAAATTGGTCCTCTACAAAAAAGGTCTTAAATCATTTTTCGATAAGAGTGATATTACTAACCATAATATCTTCAATTACTAAAAAAAATGCTAATTTTACGTTAAATAAATGTATGGGAATTTTATGGAATGAGTTTGACTGACTGTAACTTTAAAACGGCTGAATTTATGATGAAACATGTCAAGACCTTTTTTGAAGTACGTTCAATTTTCTACAAGAAAAACATATGCCGTTAGTTTAAATACTTGTTATTATTAAGTTTTAAAACTCCAAACACAAACAGGTGTTTTCTCCCATACTAATCGTATGGAAAACCGAAATCTGCGATGAGGCATGTCAAAACATGAATTTAAAGAGCTCAAATTTTCACAGACCTCTTTTTTTGCTTAACCGAAACTTTTCAGTCTGTTTGCAAGAAAATCGAAAGCAAATTTTTTTTTTTGGAAACAGTCTAATGTACCTATGTATGTGATTTTTGAAATTAAAGAAGAAGAAAATCAGCATAAAATAATTTAGTATAAAAACATGGACTTAACTTTGAAAAAGTATCAAAATATTATTGATAGTATTGTCGTTTTTTTTAAACTTACATAGTTTTTTTCTAGGAAAATTTCCACTTCCACCTAAACGGGGGATGTAAACCTCCCCTGCCATACGAGATTGTTGTAGTCTTAGTCTTACCTATACACCATGGGTTTTTTCGCTACTTATAGGTGAATTGGCCACCTTATCGTTATTTAACACTTTTAAAAATCTCAAACGGTCTGGCAGAGTAACGGCCCCCACCTAATGGTCTTGGACACATATTTTTGTGATCAGGGAGACATTGTCTAGGGATGAGAAAAAAAATTTTGGTTCATACCATTATCCCTTGAGATGACTTTTTAGGGTTTTTCAAACGGTCTGGCAGAGTAACGGCCCCCACCTAATGGTCTTGGACCCACCTTTTTGTGATCAGGGGAGCATTGTCTAGGACTGAGAAAAAAAAATTTTGGTTCATACCATTATCCCTTGAGATGACTTTTTAGGGTTTTTCAAACGGTCTGGCAGAGTAACGGCCCCCAGCTAATGGTCTTGGACCCACCTTTTTGTGATCAGGGGAGCATTGTCTTGGACTGAGAAAAAAAAAATGTTGGTTCATACCATTATCCCTCGAGATGACTTTTTAGGGTTTTTCAAACGGTCTGGCAGAGTAACGGCCCCCACCTAATGGTCTTGGACCCACTTTTTTGTGATCAGGGGAGCATTGTCTAGGGATGTGTGATCAAAAATTTTGGTTCATACAATTATCCTATAAGTTGATTTTTTTGAGTTTTTGGCGTACTATTACTCACTAAAGCCCCGACTAGGGACTGCAAGACTTTCATTTCTTTCATAAACCTCAACACAGCTTTCGTCTCATGTGCTTCATTTTCGGTTAACTTTCACACCCAAAAATTTGCTGTGGGCTCTTGGTCTACTCGGATATCGGTGCGGATCCATTGCGCTCCCCAGGGTATAGGTGGTTAGTGAGTAGGGATAGGGATGGGGTTAAGGAGAAGTTTAGGTGTGGGGAAGTCTCCCTGAACCATCCTGTGTTCTGAATGAATTTTAGGATGTTCTTAAGTGGCAAGACAGAGATGTCGCCCAGTTCGTCGAAAAAGTATTCTCCGCAAGAGCCGCTTTTCCGGTTCTAGCTACGCTGGCGCATTCGCAAAGGAAGTGAGGGGAGCCCTCCTCTGCCTATTCATCATGACACCCTCTACATAACTCCGATGAGCTGATGCCCACTCTGCTCATTGAGTTGTGGTCCGCTAGGACGCCAACCATGAGAGATAATTGAAACCTGCTTAACTTGAGTAAGTATTCAGTTTTTTTCTTCGAAATATTTGGCCATAGGGTAAGTAAAAATGGTGGCACGGGCCTCATTATCGCTCATTAGCGCTGAACTGCTCCGTTTTGATACCATAACTCGTTTGACCTGTGGATGAAAGTAGATTAAAATGAGGATTTGTAGACTTCCAGTGAGGATGCTTAGAAGTTGACAACAGAGAGACTTGGGAAGGTGGTTTGTTGGTTGGTTCATATGATTCCATAAGGCGTCTTCCAGGTACATGATTGGATGCGGGATTTTTCTTGGGCCTTCGTTTGCTCACTCGGCATGACGGAGGCTTTCAGTGAAGATCGCTGTCCTTCATGAGACCTGATATGTTCTCTGGTTAGAACGAGTTTGGGGTATGGCTGTATAATGTGGGCACAAAAGACAGGAGGCTGAACATAAGACACTCACTGGATTGGACCGCAACTGGCCCGTTTCCAAGTACGATATACCAAGGTCGGCAGATAGCACCAAAGCGCGAACGATCCAATCGCATGATCATTGTTGTCATTGAGCATCATAAGACCCAGCAGAAACCCATGTTCGAATTGCTCACGGTCTATGTAGTCTGAGGGGGTACATGGTGCAGAATCAACCGATTTTGGATTTAAATCCATTTCGTCGCGTTGAGAAAGGATAGAAAATTTTTGATTTTCGTTTCGGAAAGTTCGTTGAGGTCTACTATAGATTCCTTGAAACCCGACAAGTGTAGATGGATGACCATCTGACATTTGCAGCTTCTTAGAAACTCTGGTGTATTCTACTTCTTTCTTGCTCCAGTGGCATGAGCACCGAGGCTTTGATTCGGCTCGGAACCCGCTTTTGGCTTATTAGGGTAACTGTGTTCGTTGCATTGAGTACTCTCAGCTCATTCTGGCAACGATCGACCATTTTGGAATTTTTGGTGATTGAGAAAATGGCTTTAATTGCCGCCTGGCTATCTATGAAAATGTCAATATTGTTGTTGAATAATTCGCGTGAGGCAAGATGTTTCGCGGCTTCGCAAACTGCCAGCACTTCCGCTTGGAATACACTGCAACAATTTAGAAGCTTTATAGATCTATTTATAGGTGGGTTTTGGGTTATCTGAGTAGTTGCCCGACCCTCCAAGTTTTTGGAACCGTCAGTAAAGACCGAAACATGATTTGCATTTATGACCCTGTTTTCTTTCCAGAGTTCCCTGGTTGGGATATCTGTTGTGGTTATTGGATTGAAATCTATGTGCGGTGAAACGTAGTCTGTTTGAATGTCTATGTCTGTAAAATTCATTATAGTTCTGTGACCATAGAAGCCCCATTTCCAATTCTTACATTGATGAAGTCTTAAAGCACTTTTGGCCGCCAACTCTTTCGTAAACAGATCAAGTGGGGCAAGTGAAAGGAAAGTTTCAAAGGCGGCTGTTAAAAAAAATTGGGTGGAGCAACAGCTCGTGGAGAACCATGGCCAAGTGACTTACAACTCTCAACCATTCTTATGTGCGTGTTATTGGCAGGAATGGAGGGGACCTTAAGTTTTTTTCCGAGTCCGACCGGCTAAATGACAAGAATACTCTTTGAGGATTTGTGAGTTCCTCGCAAGAGGCAGTACCTCAGATAAAATATTTCTGTTTTAAGTGTTACGGCTAGGAATCGAACCCACACCTTCGGCATGACAGTCCAAAGCACTAACCATTATGCCACGAGGTACTACAGTGGCCGTTGGTGTGGTCCTAATAGCACTGGTTGTGCCAATACACGCTGTCTTTGAATTTTAGTCATGGTGTTTAGATTGGCTTCCTTATCTAAGGCTGGCCACCAGATCATACATGCGTACGTTAGAATTGGCCTTATAATGTCTGGTACATCCAATGAATGGTTCTAAGGCTGGGACCTCATCTTTCACCAAAAATTCAGCTGCAAGTGTAGAAAACTATTGAGGCTTTCTTTCTCTTTCTTTAATATTTTCTTTCCAGTTTAGTTTACGATCAAGAACAACGCCAATATATTTGGCAGTACCCGAAAACTGTAACGGAATTCCGTTAATGGTTGGCGGGCTTATGTTTGGAATATAACGTTTCCTTGTAAACAGCACCAGTTCTGTCTTCAGTGGGTCCACAACTACTGGCCCAATTTTTTAGCTTGTCCAGAGACGTTTGTTCGAGCTCGCACAGAGTGGGGACAAATTTTTCAGAGGCCTTTAACACAATGTAATCGGCGTATGCAACTACCTTGATACCACCCACATTTAGTTTAACTAAGATCTGGTTGATGACAAGAAGCCAAAGCAAAGGAGATACTACTCCACCCTGTGGAGTACCCCTAGTCGTCCTAACTCTTAACTAGCTGTCACCCATTTCTGCATTTATGAGTCTTATTTGAAAGCATGAAATCAATTCAGTTTATTAAAAATGGTGCGATATTGACGGAGTGCAGAGCTTGAATTGCACTGTATTCAACATTATTGACATGATTAAAGACTCCTTCTTAGATTTCACTTATGTTAGGCCCTCTGTCCACAGAGGTTCGGTGTAGATTGGAGTTTGGTTACGTAAAGCCCCAAGTACCTTATTTTTAAAACTTGGAATTGTATCGGTTCAATGTGAAATTAAGAATGCTTGATCACCACTTTTTATCGTTAGTAAGATGTATAAAAATAAAGGGACCTAAGTTACTGCCTTGGAGGATGCCGGAGAGTCCACAGAAAACTGTTGAGCTCAGCGGTATTTATGAAGTTGTTTTAAATAATCCCAAGTAACCATATGTAGGTACATAATATGAAAACAAAACTTTCGTTGAATGAAGGAATATAAATAAGAATCGAAAATTTTCCCAATAGCAACCATAACATAGGAAGTAGCAAAAATATGGTCACCACATTTTTATTGTTTACAATACTTATACCTATACCTAACCCATATCAGAGCTCTATAGTAAAAACACGCACTCAAGGGTCTTCTATAAGAAAACAATGTGTGCGGTCTTCCGCAAGGATTTATGATCCTTTTATTTACTCCATGAATCACTTGAGCATAAGACCCAGGCACGGCTTTGTTGTTTGTTTGTATTGTGAAAACCTGTTGAATGGGAATTTTCAACGAATTCAAATGGGGGGTCGTTGTAACGAGTATCATGGGGGTATGGGTAAAGCATGGTCGGGTGAAGATAGTATACTTGGTACCTACATGCACACCATACAATATCCCCAAATATACACATATATCGTTTTATTATTGAAAAATAAAACCAAGGATGCTTTAAATAACCCACTGACTGCAATACCAAACCAACGGTATATGTATGTTTGTATGTAGGCTGCAGGCAGGGACACTTGCGTTTATCAACGGAAGTAGAAGGACAAAGAAACCCTTTTTATCGGTAGAACTAGCTTATAAGGGAGTTGTTTTTTCAATGATTTCTTTTTTTAAAGATTTTTTTTTTTTTTGGGGAAGTGTGTTTGAATTAAAGGCACCTTGGGACACCAAAAGGATTTTATGGAAGATTTAAGAAATTTGTTAACCAAGATAAGAATAAATCTATTGGGTTTACTCTGTGGAGATCTAGAAAATGAAATGGGAACACTATTTTATTAGGAAGCAATTAGGTATGCAACTTCGCATTGGGTTTTTTTTTAGAAGGGCTATTTTTGTTATCAGTCGAGGAGAAAAAGTAATTTTATTTCATTTTTATAAAAAAAAAGCAAGATAAGATACGAGTATAAAATAAAATATGGCACCTACAACAGTTCTTAAGTTAGTTAGGCGCAAGGACAGTTACATGCCATTTATCATTGTCGTTATCTTTTAGCTAGTCAGCGGTTGTTCCCAGAGGGGAAAACAAAATGGGATTGAACTTACCCAATTATGGTGAACAAACAAGAGTTAAAATGCATAGAACAAACAGATTAAATACCGTAACTGGCAGACCAGTAAAAATCAAATCTCTTGGAAGTTTAGTCTTACCAACTGTTGGGAGGATATTTTTTGTATTAATGTAGTTTTTGGTTGGGATGTTCGAAGTATGTTTATTTGTTTTCGTTTTCTTCAACTTCAAGGCCTTCGATAGTCCTGAAACCTGTCTAGAACGTTAGTTGGCATTGCGTTGAAAAACAAAAAACATGCCTGCCACACGTAGAGTGGGGCAAAGCACTCCTGCTACCGACCCAAAATTGCAAAAAAAAAACGACGAAATGTCAGATAAGCTTAGAGCTAAAATGTGTTTAGATTGTTAGTTTAACATTTAAGCTAGTGGACAAACCATGCCTGCCACTTGCGTCGAGGGGTAAAAGCCTGGCAGGATTCAAAATAGTCGCACACCCAAAACTTGACTACACTCCAAATATATTTTTTTTTATAGAATTTCGAGGCAAGGGTCAATGTTACTATTAAGTTTCATAGATTTTTAATTACGGACTTAAAAAAATTTATGGATAAACCTAAAAAGGTGGCCAAAAAGGGACAAAATAAAGTTTTTTTAAGGTTTTGATATATTTATACTGTTTTTGGGGAGAAATCTAGAGGCAGGATAAATGTTTTCACTGAATTTCATTAAATGAATGACAGAAACGTGCGTCTATTAACAAAAAAAACATGAGTCAAAGGGGGTCGAATTACTCTTTTAATGGTATCCAAAATGTTTGCATAAAGTTTTACCATGGAAAGACTTTTTCTATGACTTTGTGTAAATAGTATTCAACTTCTATACTAGGTATAATAGAAATATTCTGCATGATTTGTCAATTTCAAAACTTCTGCTTACATTTTGATCGTGATAAATTTTACGAACGAGCAAAGCTTGAAAACTAATTTTGTTTTCTTTTGTGTGGGTTTTAATCTTATCTTATTACTTTAAACGAGCTAATCTTGTATATATGGGTGATTCGCTGCTAACTGTGATACTTTTTTTTAGAAAATTTTCAAAAATTAAAACTTCTTGGAAACAATTTTTTTGTTTGTTTTTGTGACTTCATTTGGTCAGAGTATCAAATCAGTAAAAGCATTTTGCTTCAACTCTTAAAGAACAAAAAATAAAATTGAATGTACTAAAACTGGAATAGACGATAATGACACTCTTTTTCTTTTTTTCATTTTTTATTTGCTCTCTCTCGTTTTGACGTTTCTACTTCCCTTTTTTTCTTTAAAAGTTATCTCTTTTTCGTTTTTGAAGTCTGTTCTTCTTAATAGCAACCCTTTTCTTTGTGCTGGGTTATTACTTAGTTTTTATTGCACGGAGTGATTTTTGTTTGGCTCGTGTGAGGTATTGCTACCGTTCTTATAAAGAAAATTGGTAGAAATAAATATTAATGCAAGAAATTATTTAATTATATTTAATTAAAGTTCAATAAGTATTTAAATGCCACGGTACTGACACCCACGGTACTGACATTTTAGACAGTTTATGTAACCTCACTTCTCTTTGCATTTAAGAAAAATAATTTCCAGGACAGTTTTAACTAATGCTGTTAAAAGAAATACAAAATTCTGATAAAGAACAAAAAACATGTTATAACATGCTTTAAAAATACTACCACGGTACTGACAAATAAATTTGTGACATACTTTCATTGCATGAAAACATATCATTCCTAAAGTACAACAACGTACAAAAAATTAAATGACTGTTGCTAACTATTACATAAATAGTGTCACTTTAATAAAACCACAATACAAACGTGTTAAAACCAAAACAAAATGGCGGTTGAGCGTTTTGTCAAGTAAGTATTGCACTCAATCTTTTCTAAGAATAGCATTTTTTTTTTCAATGAAGTATTTAATTAAAAAATAGTAGATTGGAAATAGTAAGTAATTGGAAAAACAAGGCACGGACATGCCATGGTACTGACATTTTGACTACACTTTTGCAAGCCATGTGAAATAAGTAGCAAGTTTAGTCTTGATATTGAATGTAGATTGTAGTAAATAGCCGTTTACCAAATTCAAACCAGAAATATATACAAATATTTTACATTAAATATATCAAAAAAAGCACTGGACGCAAAGAATCACAGTTGGCACGGAATCACTTATATAAGACTGTGCCAAAAAAATCGAAATTTTGATTTTTTATGATTGGTCTCAAAATTTCGGTAGAGGCTCTAAAAATATTAATCTTCCTAAAATTTGAGCTATTTACTTTGATTTAGAGGTGGCGCATCGCAATTTTCTGTTTTTCATACAGAATGTATGGACAAAAACATGGTATTGCGTTCTCATGATTATGTCACAAAAAATTTCAAGTCCATGGAAAAGTACTATTGTTAATGTTATATAGTTTTAAGTTCTATTTTCTTTATGTATCTATCTACCGTTAGCATTTAACGAAATAAATAAATAAACTGCAAAAGTTACTATATTATATCGATAAAAAATCTTATGTTCTACAAAAAAGTACTTAAGTAAAATTTTCGAATGTCGCACTGTTTTAATGATATTCCACCCCCTATTTTGTTTTCTTAAGAAAAAAATGTCATTGACCTTTGTCCCACGGATTTCTTATCAGTCCCCTGATAGATTGAAACAGGCAAAAATATCGTTAACTTTGAAATCTATTAAAGTTTCAGATCTAGCAGCTCTCGTGAAAATAAAATCATATTCATATCTTAGATCCGTTTGTTATTTCATTTGTGGAATCATGGAATGTCCGTTCAGTTTCTCAGTACCCTGATGAGTATTTACAGGAAAAATTTCTATGTAAGTAGGCATATTTTTTACATTACATTATAGGCTAGGTAAAACCCTAATTACATAATTTTTATTTATTTTTTCGTACTATGCGTTACTATGTTTTTGGCGCAAAAACAATGAAAAAACTCAGTCCCCTTGCATTTTAATGGCTGATTTTCTATCTGGAGGTCTCAGAAATGTTCAGTAAATGCTGTTTTTCTTTAAAAATAATTATTAAATAAATATCCCAACTGGGTCGCATGAACTTGCCCTTATTTTCAAGTTGCTTGGAAATTAATTGATAAAAACGCTAGAGGACGCTATTTGGATCGAAACAAAAAAATTGTGTGGGAAGGGGTGTTGTCTCTCCGTTTAGGCGAGGGGACGATTTTCTGAAAAATTTGCCTAAAGTAGGAAAATATTTATAAAAAATTTCAGTTCCCTGGAACACCTGTTTTCAAAAAATTGACATAAAATCGTTATTTTTAATATTTTTGACTGGCCGGTTTCAATTATGTTAAAAGACGTTCCAAAGTTCAACTGTAGTTAGTTTTTACGTTTATTTGCTTCCAAAAATGTTTTGCCGAAATTTTCATGATTTTCTTCCACTTTTTGTAGAATCACCCATATATTCGGGTTCTCGGAAACGGCTCCTACGATTTGGATGAAATTTTCAGAGTTTGTTCCTCTGAGTGAGAACAAAATTCAAAACAAAAACTCCCAATTCTCATATTTCTCGGTATCTCGAAAATGCTGTATTTCCTGGAAACAATTTAAATGACTTGGATGATATTTTCAGTGTTTATTCCAATGAGAAAGACAATAATCGAAATATATTTTCAAATCCGCCTCCTGACACGCCCACTGTTATAATTTTGTTATTTGCAATAGAGGGATTAATTTTACTAAGATGACATTTTCAGATTTTGTTGTTATGAGAATGAAAAGAAATCGAATTTCAATAAAATCCGCCCACTGCCACCCCACTTTTTTATTTCTTGATTACTCGGAAAAAAGCTCCATTGCCTTTGATGGAATTTTGGGAGCTTATTCACATTAAGAGGAAACTAATCTAAAAATGTATACATATTTGGAAATTATGTCCAATGCCACGCCCACTTTTATTCTTTGTTTGTTTCTTCGAAATAGGTGCAAATATTAAATATTCAGTGCTTGTCTGTTTGAAAATGAAAAACATTGGGAAAATATTTTCATTAAAATCCACCCATTATGCCATACCAACTTTATTGTATTCTTGTTTTCTGGAAAACGGTCTTTTTAACTGTATTTCTACGTACCGACTCAGATGATTTGGATGATATTTTGAGAGTTAATTCAAAAGATAGAAAATGAAAAATATGGCTTTAATAAAATCCACCATCTCCCTACCCACTTTTATTAATTATTAATTTCTCAGAAATGGTTTAAGGATTTGGATAACATTTGCATAACTTGTTCTTATAAAAGTGAAAGTAAACAAAATTTGTTTTTTGTAAAAATCAAGGTTTGGTAAAATTAGGAAAGGGCTTATTTCTTTAGTTTCTCGAAAATTGCTCTACGCATATTTGTTCAATTAAAGGGTACTTAAGGGTAAATAAAAAAGCATTTAAAAGCAGAGTATGAATCATACTTTGAGAATGGGCTAAAATGCCAAATCTAAAAAGCAATAACTCCCGCGGCTGTTATTTCTTTTCTTTTGTGGGTCTTATATCATTTCAGAATGAAAAATAAACCCGTGGGTGTTTTTTCCTTTTATTTTGGGAAATAACGCCCGCGGGCCTTACTACCGCGGGTCTTATTGCACTGCACCAACGGCCAGTATTTGTATGCTGGCATGCAAGTAAACACTGAATTTGATCGGTGCACTCGCGTTGCTCGTTCTGCTTTCAAGTCTTCGATGTTCTTGTATGGGGAAACTGGCTTCTTGTACTTGAGACTGCGGAATGGTTGTAGGTTATGTATGTATGTACCTACATTAATCATTGAGCACAACGCACTTGGTGGGCACTATTCATCAAGTACAATTAATCGGCAAGTACAACGCAAAGGATCAATGGTCGTACCATTGAAAAGTTATGATATTTTTTTCTCTGAGTGCTGGTACTAGGCCTGTGGTAGCACTTGACACGACAGGCTTTCGCTCTGGTAGATCAGCCGGTACCAAACCCTTTGTGGCAATGAGAACGTTTATCTTCGCACTAAAGCCTTTTACCGCTGGGAAGCCTTAATAAGAAATATGTAGCTGGACAATCTCTCCTGCCTTCATTGATCTTTCAAACGAAACCCCTTACCACTGGTGAGAGGAAGCTCCGGGAAAAGCCAAAAGCTAAATGACTTGACTCGTCTCTGGCCGAAGTATCACTGGTCAGGCTAACAAAAGTGCCGTATGAGTATGGTCAAAAGGGTGCTTTTCGTTCATCCGAGTTGGTCCACTTGTTATATTTACGGTAAAGACAGAGTGAGAAATAATCCATATTCATGCCATTGTAATTTAAATTGGAAAATCAAAACTATTTATGTCTGATAACTTGTGTTTGGATGCTGGTAAGAAACCTCGTAAGTCACTAGGCCCTGGGTTCTCCTCTAGCTGTTACACCACCAAATGTATTAATTTATTTATTCCTTAAGAGACCTCGATGTTACTGGACTGAATCATCAATATTTTCAATTAAAACCATCAATAACTATTAGTTGTTCTTGTGTCCCTTAAGCTTAAGCTTATTGTTTGTTTCAGTTTAAAATAACATTCTAACCCAGTTTGAACTTCGGTCTTTACTCGCAGAAGTACAAAACCAAATAATAAATTAAATACCCTGAAGTCTCATATATTTATCCATCGATAAAAAGAATAAGATAAGAAATTTAAAAAAAAAATATATAATAAAGTTCATCTCTAAGAAAATTGTTCTCACTTTCCCTATGGTTCGCTACTTAATTGTTAATCTCCCCAGTCAGTATTTTGCTTTCCTTAACGTTCATCTATACATACATATTTTCTTTCTTACCCTCTCTTTTCATTTTCCTCAAATCTAAACAAGCTTTAAAGATATTTGTGTAAATGACCAGCATATAAAATCAGTTTCGAGTTTCTTGTTTTTGTGGGGAAAATCCAAGAGTTCACTGTGGCGTATGAGTGTTATTTTTTTCCTCCTTTGTTTTTTTTCTTCAAATTTAAAAAGCAAAGGAAATCGCTTTAATGCAGAATCACAACAAAACGAAAAAAAAAAAAAAAATATAATCAACTCGATAATAAAGTTGGAAAGCTTAGCTATATATGGAGACTGTGGCCGAGACTTGCAGTCTGGCCACCACCGATGGCGCTGTACGGGTGGTCCATCTTAAGAGCAAAAAGATAAAATCCAAACAACATTTGTATCCCTCTGGTTATAATTTTTCTACAAAGCTCTGCTCTGTACCACTTACTAATTACCAATTAACTTTGAAAGTCGCTTCATTTTTCCTCCCTTTCCGTGCATCCTTTATTTTGTCTTGACTTTTTATTATATTTTCTCTTCTTTTTTTTTTTGTTTAACCCACACATATACAGAATGTGGAGAGCTTCAGCGATTTATCGTGTGCCACTATTATCCTGGAGAATGTGATCCTTAAAACCGAGGAAATTTATTTAGTAAATCACATAAAACTTTATTTGAAAAATCACTTCGACAGAGGCGGCAGCAATGGAAGTGGCAAAATTGCAACTGTGGGAGGGGCAGTTGTAGCTGGAATGACATCATTCGAGCTCAGTGGTTACCCTCATCTTCAATCGATGTCCTCGTTCTCATCAGGAGTGGATGATGTTGATTATGGTGGTCGATATGCTTCAAGCTTGCCCAGTACTAGCAAGGCTGCTACAACTGCTATTGCTACTTCTGGAACCACCACCAACACCAACACCACTTCCATAACCATCAATGAAATTAACTATTTTGCAAAAGTTTTATGCGAGAAGCTTGATGGATGCCTGGCAACTTTGGCAAAATGTCGTACACCGCCGAATAGAAAATATTGCGGGCTTGTGGTGAGATTCGTTAGAGCACTCTATGTCATTACCGAGAAGAAGGACTCCCTTCAACCGGCCTTACGTCAGTTGCTATCGGGTGAGTATAATTTCTGGGAGAGATACAATTTGGCAGGACTTAGCACAGACGAAGGTCTGCAATTGGAGATGTTGAAACTTTTGGTTGCCATCAAATTGCAATCGGACAGAAATTCAGTGTTGCAACAGCTTCAAGAGGGCGGCATTAAGTGGAACGTGCAAAGAACACTTTTAAAGGAAATTTGTTCGAGAATGGTAAGTACGTTGATATTTTTCTATCTATAGTCTCTCTTGACTGTCAAACTTGCATGTGTAAGAGACAAAATTGTCCACAAATTCAAATAAATATAAGTTAGAAGTGGTTGTGTTTAGGCAAATGAAGGATGGACCAAGTAAGTGGAGTATGTTAAACAAGGATATTCACACTATGTGAAGGAGATTTTTAGGGCGAAAATAATTTGTAAATTAAATAATTGAAGGAAGTAGTAGCTTTAAGAATCTATTGAATATTTTTTTTTAAACTTGAAAGAAATAAGATACGGCTATAAAGTGTTGGCGGGGATAAAGACACTGCCTTGCCTAAACCGTTTTTGATCGAAATCCTGCGATTTATCCTGCAAGAAGGCGACAGTGCTAAAAATTTCTCTGTCATTGAATATAATTTCGTTGGTGTGAATGAGATTGGTTGGACGGGTGACTGCTAGTAGAGCCGACTGACGAGGTGATGTGTGACAATGACCACGCGTCTACGACTTCCACGACGACAACGACTGCACGGTGGGGATAGTGACTATTTATTGGCGTCATCTTGCCGAGGGCGTTTACACGTCCATTGTTGCCATAGTATTCTCCTAGGCGCGGCTGTTTACATTCACATGGTTCTCTCATTGCAGCCATCGTGTTCATCTTGTCTCAGGGTATCGCCGCCCGTGGGCATTAAGCGAGATTTTCTCGTTTTTAGTTCCATTTCGTTATGGTCTTCTTTGAAAATTTTGCTTTAAAGGTTTTTTAAAGGATAGTCAACAGCTTTGATTTTTACTCTTTTTTGGATTCTCTGCACCGCTCACGCAACTCCTTTGCCATGCTTGGGGTATTTTCAGTCGGCAAGCAGGTGTCAATATCAACAGTTTTCTTGTGCCAGTCAGGCACCGTTGTCACCAGCTTGAAAAATGTAGCTTCAAAACCAATATAATAATTTAATTACTAACTATATAAGTCGAACCCTGGTGGATTATATCGAAACCAAAGTAAGACGATGACAAAGCATTTACATTTCACGGTTGGACCAAAATGAAACCACAGCGAGAAATTCAAGACCCAAAAAGTGTAAACGGGCATTGTGAAATCATGGGGAGACGAAAACAATGACCACTACACTGAAAACCACGTGTGGATGGCTACGGCGAAACATCAACGAGATGATGCCAAGATATCAATGAGGTGACGCCGAGACAACGAATCGTTGTCGCGTTCATAGTCATATCCCTAGCAAGAACTGAAAATTAATTATCTCTTCAGGTCGACTTGAGTCTACCGAATTCTGGTTCTGAAAAAAATGGAGTATATTGGACAGCACCGCCTTATTGTTGTTATCAACGGAAGCTATTGTTAATTAAAGATGTGTCCATCCTGTGTGGCACGAATCAAGTGTAGGATCCAGGGAATCTTGAAGAGTTCAGTTAGAATTCACAGTAAAACTGGTATAATAACGGAGGCATTCGATAAAAATGCCGGGTAAATCCGGTTAAAATAATAGTAAAACTGGTAAAAATCTTGGATGAAATCGGTAAAATTATAGTACACACAACTGCAAAAAATCTCAGATGAATCAGAAAAAAATCCCATTAAAAGATTTTGGATGAATCCTGTAAGAATCACAGTAAAACTGGTAAAAAATTCGGGTAAATCCGGAAAAAATCACAGTTATACTGATAAAAATCTCAGTACAACTTATAAAAATCTTGGACGAATTCGGTGAAAATCATAGTAAATTTGGTAAAAATTTCAGTTAATTTGGTAATAACCTCAAAACGAATCCAGTAAAAATCACAATAAAACTGTTAAAAACTCGGACGAATCGGTCAAAAATCACAAAAAAAAAAACTGGTAAAAATCTCAGTACAACTGCTCCTGGATCCTGAACGCATCCGGCGGAAATCATAATAAAATTGGTAACATCCTCAGTAGAACTGGTAAAAATCTCGCAAAGAATCCGGTAAAAATCACAGTAAAACTGGTAAAAATTTCAGTACAACTGGGTAAAGATCCTGAACGTATCCAGTGAAAATCGCAGAAAAATTGTTAAAAATCTCAGTACAACTACCTAGTAAAAATCTCGGAAAGAATCCAGTAAAATTCACAGCTAAACTGGCGAAATTTTTGGACAAATCCGTCAAAAATCCAGACTAGGCATTTTCGTTGCAACTTTCATACTTGAGTTTTAACGCTGTGAAGTGCACATTCCTTAGAAGTGGCCACTCGTTTTACACGTCACAACCTTTTAGCCTTAACGATCGTTTATCGACTTTGCTGTGGTTCGAAACGTTGTGGTACCTTGAATGCAGTTCCCACATCTCGATATACACAAATGGACATGGTGAATGCCTGGTCAATAACCTTCAGCTAGATTGGCCACATTGCGATCCTCGCAAGGCACTCCTCCAGTATCAAGGACGTCCGAACATGGAGCGAACGTTGACTAGGACCACTACCTCGTTGAAGCCATGGTAATGCTACGAATATCCAGACCAAAGCCAAAACAGGGCAATACCGTGAGAGAGTTCGACATCTACGGCTACAGTAGCAAGAAATCGCCAGGTAATTTTCCGATCGAGTCTCTCGTTACCTCCTAAATAGTCCTATGCACGCATGACCGCGACCACCACAGCGAAACCTTTGGCTCGGCGAAGAATTCCGGCAAGCACATGCAGCCAAACAACGGGCATACAAAGTGGCGCTGCAAAGAAGGCCCAAAGCTACTCGCTAGGACCAGCAGAAGTGGGGAGAGGAACACAGGCTTCTCAGAAGGATAGAATACATGAGAAGTGCGCAATCAAGGAAATAGAGGGAATGAGAGCCATTGTATAGGAATGAAGTTCGAAAGTTTTACCAAAAAGTAAAACAACACCTCCCAACGTTACAAGGCCTAAACCGAAACCTGAAAGCATTGTCAGGGGAACATCGTGGTAAAATCGCAGTGGGTGTTGTGGATACGGAAAAATCATTTCTGCAAATTGTATAACGAACCGAATTCCGCTACCACGTAGGCTAACAATTCCGTCCACCCAATCTCGATAAAGTGAAGATAGCTATATCTTAAATTAAGTCCAATAAAGATGATGGCCCTGCGGCCGAGCTATTCAAAGTGCCTGTCGATGAATTGGTTAGGAGTATGCACCAGCTCATCTGCAAGACTTGGGGTCGGAGAAAAGCTTGCCCGATGAATGGGACTTCAGCGTTATTTGCCCGATCCTGAAGAAAGGTGATCCTGTGGGCTGCACGAAATACAGAGTACAGAGCCATCCTTAACACATGAAGCATGAAGACGCATACGTCAATAACCTGAAAGGCCAATATCCAGCGTGGTTTAAGGCCAGCAAAGTCCACCATTCACCACATATTCACACTGCAGTAGATCTTGAAGAAAAAACTCAGAAATTTCTAATCAATCCTACCACCTTTTCATCGTTTTCAAGGATTTTATAAGAGCATCTATAGAGACGAGCCGTATAGAGCAATTTCTAGTTTTGGTATCCCTCCCAAACTTGTCCATTTGTACAGGCTGACGATGGAAAATGGACGTTCCTCCGTCAGCAAAGATCTCATCGACAGCTTTGACGTCAATAAAGGTCTTAGACAAGACGACACGTGCTGTCATGTGACTTCTTCATCATTCTTCTTGAAAGAATAGTGCAAAACTCTCACGTCAACACTAAGCACAATCTTTCAAAAGTCGATCCTATTGCTCTCTTACTCCGACGATATTGACGTTATCGGAATAAAACGTGATTTCAGTGGTGCTCGTGTGAGTATTGAGGAGGAAACCAAGAAGATGGGTTTAACGGTGATGACAAGACTATGGCTCCGCTATCAACTCAACGAACGATACCAGCGATAATATCAAACGAAAAGTTTATCTTGCGAATTGCTGTTTTCTTTGGACTAAGAAGGCAATTGAGAAGCAAAGCCCTCTCTCTTGCTAGCTTGCTTTCCTCTTTTGAGAGGAAAGTTTTCTGGGTGATTTTTGGTCATCGATCTACCAACCCCATGGGACGGTGCAGTAGAGGAGGACAGCGTTACAGGTGGCACATGCAAGTGGAAGAGGACCTCAACCAAAGAGGCTTGGGAAACTGGAGACGACTAGCTATAAACCGAGTCGGCTGGATGAAGCTTGTTGTTTAATGCCCTGCTCCACCCCGGACTGTAGCGCTACCTTAAGTTAGTTAGTAAGTAAGTAATGTTTTCGTCTATAGCTAGCCTCCAACACTACCTCTGCGTCATCTCCTTCATCCAGTCATTTCCGGATATCCTTGATGTATCATATCCATCAAGAACATATTTTGCAGTTGCGCTGGACCCTTAAAAAAAGAAAACAAAGAACTTGCTACGGAAAATGGCGTCGGTATAGTTTCATTTGCTGACATATTTCCATAAGAAAGTAGTTGATTAAGTTTAGCTAAATTTAAGGATATTATGATAGTATCTCCAAGAACAAGAAACCAAAACAAACTGAGATGCAAACATTAATTAAGTTATAAATCACCTAAAAGGATAATTGTCATTCTTGTTTAACATACTGTTTTTAATGTAATAAATTCAAAATTTCTTAGCTTTTTCATTTTAATTCACAAAAGCTTCTGTCAATTTGCCATAGAATTCCAAAAAATATTCTAACGATGATGGTCATTTAAGTCCTATTTACCTTATAAGGAACTAACCTTAAAAAGAATGGGAGAAATTTTAAATTAATTTTTCGTTTACCTAAAATATAACCAGGAAGAGGACGACCTGCCATCAACTACTAACTGGAACTACACCGAAGTGCAGCAACTTTTCTCAAGTAGTTTTTTAAATATTTTAATTAACGATAATCTGCCTTTCATTCGAATGCTGTGCGATGGCAACGAGCAATTTTCCTCATTATTCCTGAGAGCCCTAATCGAGAACTGCAATGTCCTTAAAAAGGTAAGTGAATAGATTTTTGTTTTCGTTTTCGTATTTTTTTTTCTATGATAAATTGACTGATTATTTCCCTGGGGATTTACATTCTATAAAGATGGTTTAGTTTTAAAATAAAACAACAGTTTATTAAAATTAAAGAATCATGAGTTTTAAAAGATTTTCTGCGTTATTTCATCCACAGAATACGATTCGACGGGTGGTTGTTGAGTTCATTGAACAACAGCAGAACAAATTGAAAGGGGGTTTGGATGCGACCATATTGGAGCTACTTACAAAACTCTTTGATTTGGTGAATGGCTATGGTAATAAGTCTCTTGAGAATTTAATTGTGCGAGCAAGTCGAAGAATAATCGTGGAGCACGATGATAAATTGGCCATTCGACATAGCTTCTGTATGTCTGGCCACTCAGTGCTGGGGAAAATTATGTAAGTAGGTAGTCTTTTATAGGGTGTTTATTAACTTAAATTTAAAATTACGTTCTAAGTAGATCTTTGTTGAATCTTTGTATTAGATAGGGTATATTTTAAATGCACACCGAGATACACGACATTAGAAATTCAATCCGAAAAATGTGTGCCTTAGCCACTTAGCCACCCATTGAGTCATTACTTAATTAATAAACTATTTTTACTACTATTTAATTATTAAACCATAGGCCTAAAAAGGCTAAATAATTATTTTTGGATGCGTAAATAATAATCATGCAAATAATTTAATAATACATATATTTTTTTTTTGTTTCTTTTGAAGTGTAAACTGACGCATGCAAAACAATTGCCGGTTCATTATTTTTTTTTTTTTGCATTAAGCTCTAAACCAATCACGAAAATTTTTTTTCGCTATCCACCTCAATAATTTTTGACATGCGAAAATATTTGCATATATTTTTTTTCGCACGGGAACTGTCAACTAGGCTTTGATAAAAAAGGCAGCTTTTGTCTTAGTTTGACTTGTTCTTTTGGTAGAAGTTAACCTATGTATGGCCTCTGTTGCCACCAGTATACATTTAGAAATCAAGGCCCCAAATGGGGCTTTAAAATAAAAAGCTCAAGTCTCAAAAGCTGCTCTACCTTCTTTAGATATTGATTTTCGATGAAAGCTTTCTACGTTCGTTATAGAAAAAAAGTTTCTCCACCTAAGAGTAAACGTACCTATCTGTCTTTATATTTCAACGTACAATATGTGAGGTTTTTGTTTCTTCTGTGAAGAACTACAGATTTTGTTAGCAAAGTTGTAACTGACATTCGTTAAAATCCGTAGCAACAGTTTTAGATAGTACTTGATCAGGACTTATAAACGAAGTCCAGGCCGAAGGGCTGAAAATTAATATATACTTTGTGGATTTTGTTAAAAAAACACTTAAATTGCATTGGGTACCTACGATATATCGACTTTTAAATTTCTATAACCCCACAAAAAAAATTTCCTCTGATCAAAAAAATCACATGTTTAAAATGTCGTTTATTCATTCAGATTTCAACAGTCGATATTTTAACATTTTAAAAACTACATTTTTAAAGTCGACATTTAGATCAGATAATATTTTGTTTTAAAGAGCTTTTTTTTATTCTATACTTAATTCACTCTTGAGTTTCTGACAGAATTGTGCCAAAATCTCGTATTGCAAAATAGATAAAGTCCCGAAAGTCACAATCCCGAATAGACAAAATTCGAATACATTTGGGATTGAATCCCGAATTTAATACTTTTATTAGTACTAATTCAGCTTTTTGAAAGAAACCAATTCGTTTTTTATAGCTTGACTTCTGTTCACTTTGACATCATGACACGACAACAATTTCGATTAAGAGAAATTTCGAAATCTAATTTATAAAAATCTCGTGTCACGGTGTTTGTAATCGAGCTCCACCGAAACGGCTTGACCGATTCTTATGAATTTTTTTTTAATATTTGGTGAGAATAGGTTGTAAAGTATTTTGCATTCTCTTACCACTACCCACCATTTTTATATTTTTGTATAGTGTTTTTTATGACACTTTCACCCGACTGTCTACGTTCTGCAACTCTCGCATCTATAAAATTGGTCGAGAAACGTTGAAAAATGGACGAAACTCAATTCTTTTATTTCAATTTTCAACGATTCTCGGCCGATTTTATCAATGCGACATTTACATAACGTGAGCACAGAGCTGCTAAACTGAAATCAGCTGTTGGCAAAAATTGAATGTCAAACTACTTTGCGAACTTTTATGACGGTACTAGCTGGCCCGGCAAACGTTGTTCTGCAATATAAATTGTCAAATAAATTGAAAATTAAATACCATGTGAAACTAGAAAACGAACATGGTTGGCATCCAATTTTTGCGTGGCTGCGATGAGATAGGTAATCTTACGGTCTCCTCCTAGACTATTCAGATAGCGAGAAAAAAAAGAGGAAAGGAAAGATTAGAAAAAAAATGATATTGTTTAATTGTGCCTTATCTTATTTTCTCAATATTTGTATTTATATGTATATAAATGTTAAAATACTATAAAAGATTCAGTCTTACTGTATCCCATAAACTAAAATTGAATTGGTTAGGAACAACACCATTTGTTCCTTTAAAACTTTCCAAATTTGGAGAAGAAAAACGGTTCAATGAATCAATTTGATATAAGAATATTGATGCTTTAAAAGTCCACAAATCAGCAAACCAACGCAACGAAAGCCATGCAATCAATATTGGCAAAGAAAAGAAGATCTACGAAAAGACTATAAAAAGTCGTTTTTTGGTACTTTTTTTTAAACTTACTAAAATAAAAAAAAAATCTTGCAAAACGCTTGCTCAAATTTCCAAAACCTGCCTCGAGTTTTATATGACGTCAATATTTGCTGAGCTGTTGGTAATAAAAGCTATAAGTTTCAAAGTCAGATAAACCATGCAAAAACAACTGTACGACAGCAAAACATTTATTTTTACACTTACATTTGACTGACTCAAAAAAAAATTATTCATAGAAGCATCTTCAAAATAAATAAAAAAAAAATAACTTTTTTGTCCCCTGTCATTTCTTGCTAAAACGGTAGGTACTTCAAGAAATTTTTTGCAAACAAATCTCCAGACAAAAACATAAAGCTGTACATGGCTATTTGTTTCAACTTAATTTTCCTTTAATTTGTTTGACTAGTGTATGTATAAAAAAACCACTTCCTCTACCCATTTTAAATATCAAAATCAACTAGTACAAATAAGCACTAAAATATATATAAATATTACCTACAAACATTATATTTTGACCCTTAGAATCTCGAATGGCTTTGTTCTGTTTTTGGTATTAAAAATGTTTTTGGTATTACAAATTTGGAATGCCAAAATCCCACGTGGGCAATCCCGACTGGACAAAGTCCCAAATGCCCAAATTCCGTATAGACAGAACACCTGATGCTGAAAAACTCGAATGCATTCGAGATAAAATGCCAAATTTGAATACTTTTTTTTATTTCTATTTAAGTGCTTTCAATGAAAAATTGTGCTATGTTTATCTTGGTTGTTCATTTTGGGATCTCGAATGCAAAAAATCTCTTAATAAAATATAAACATCTTGAATCAAAACGTTTTGAACAAACAAAAATCTTGAATGTACAAAAATCACGAATTGTATAATACCGAACAAAAATTTCTCAACCCCATTAAGAAGAAGTTGTTTTTCTGTCCATATGATAGTGATTTTTGTACGTTCGAAATTTTTGGACCAAATAATCTTTTATTCGGCATTTTGTCAGTTGGGACTTTGGTATTCGGGATTTTTTTGCCTTTTTGGCATTTTGGCATTCGGGATTTCGTACCTCAGTTGTAAAAATTTCAATCAACGAAAAATCATTTTCCAATAAAAACAAATTTTAATGCAAGCTCAAAAATTTTCTGCATTAAAAAAATGCTAATGCGAACTCGAAACTTTGTTGAATCTAAATAAAAAATTAATGCAGAATATGAATTGTTTGCATTAAAAATAAAATGTTAATGCAAAGCAGGTCAAAAATGTTTTGCCTTAAAAAATATTTATGGAAAATCGAAAATTTGATGCATTAAATAAAATGTTAATGCGAGTCAAAAATGTTCTGCATTAAAAAAATGTCAATTGAATTTGAAAATTTCTTGCATTAAAAAAAAACAAGCTCGGTATAGCACGTTATTTGTTATTATTGTTATGTTATTTCGTTGATTTTTAATATTGAATTTTTGTTTGCAGTTTTTTTGTATGCAAAATATTTTCATACATTATTTTTTTAATGTAAAGAGTTTTCAAATTTTATTGAATTTTGTTTTTTAATATTGGCGTTTGCATTAAAATTTTGTTTTTAATGCAAGCAATTTTCATTTGCAATTACATTTTTTTAATGCAGTAAAATGTTTGCCTTACGCAAATTTTTTTAATGCATCGAGTTTTCGAGTTTGCATTAAATTTTTTTATTACAAAATATTTTCATCTTGCATTAAATTTTTAATTTTTATATTAATTTAAACAAAAATGCATTAAAGAAATGCATTTTTAGAACTCTGTTTCTTACCCAACCCGTCTTGAGCTCCCAACTTGATATTATCGATTTTTTTTTCTGTTGGTTTTCATTAACTTTTTCTGCTTAAAATTATTATAAATTTAAGAAAATTAAATTTTGAACAAAAAGTTTTCAGCGTAAAACTGTCACATGTGGCCTAGTTCCTGCGTTATACCAAACGCTAGGCTGGCTGTCCCAAGTAAACATATTCAATAATTAAAGCCCTTGAACGTAATTATTTCTTCGTGAAAAGTTTATACACTAGCCATATGTATATGTAAAAGCTTACGACTAACGTCTGCTGTCCAATTTTGAGCAATATAGCAAGTTAATTTTTTGAAAAAAAAAAAACACACTGCTCATACAGAGAACCTAGAATAACTGAATTCTGAATAACATATTCCTAGTATAGAACGATATTATCACTAAACAGATTCATTTAGTTCTTAAGCTTAAGTAAATAACACCCTGTGCTACAATTTAGGTATGTCAATAAGAGATTTATTTACGTATATATTTTGTTTTTCATTTAATTTTTCACTCTACCAAAAATAAAAATAGATTTGAAGATGAATTGTATGCGGAAACCGATGAGGCAATTAGTCGGAGATTTGAACAAAGGATCATCGATGAAAAGTGGCTCTTTACTCAAGTAAGTCAATTTGCCAAATTAAAATATTTGATGCAATAATGTTATGGTAATAAGGGGAACTTTTCTCATACTACTTTCATATGTCCAATCTCTTTTTGTTTTAAATATGTATGACACCAAAAAATGATTTAAAAGTAATGATGTTGTACTTTTTTGCATAAAAAAAAAAAAAACAAAAACCAAACAATCTTTTTAAACAAACAATAAACGATGAAACTTCTCTTTCAGATAATGAAGTCATCACCAGCTGCTGACCCCGAACGGCTTTCACGGATTCTCCTTGAAATATCATCCGAATATAAACTCGGCAAAATTTTCGCATCGCCCGAATTTAACGTTGAAAGAATCCTTCCATCGGCCATCGATACATCCCTGCAATCAATGATGTCCTCATTTCGCAATAGTTGCATCCAATTCAATCCACACATACATTACATGAATGTCAACCCGTTAGCCAAAGTAGCCTTAGTCACTCTGGTGACACATATCGAAAATTTCCGCTGCTCCAACGCAACAACGACATCACGCTTACCCCTCTACCTGGCCAAATCTGTCATAGCTTTAATGGAGAATCTGAAGCAAATTGAAGAGCTTGCACTAATTTACATCGAATCGAAATTCATTGATAAATTTGTCAAAGAACATCTGCTGCGTGCTGACGTCGTGGCAGCACTCAAAAAGTTCCTTGGGATTTTCTGCAAAAGTATAGAATTCAGCCTAATGAATCAGCAAAAGGGGGGAGCCCTTGAGATTTTTACTTTCACCTCTTGCATCGATGCCATTCTCCGACACAAATTGATTTGGCTTGAATTCAATTTGTCCAGCGATGAAGAGGAGCACAAATCCGCTGCTGAAGCGAACGCACAACTGCTAAATGATGTCCTTAATATGCTGTTTGTCGTAGTAACTCAATCAATGGGAAACACGATTTTCTACAAAAAATACAAAGCTCAGTTGTTGCTTACGACAGATGCGACAACAACAACGACTACAACGAAATCTCACACGCAGAGCGTGTCTGTCTTCCAAAAGGCAATTTTTCTGGCCAAGCTGATTGAAACCAAACTAGACGTTGACTATGATGAAAGCACGAAAGGATCCCAAATCAAATGTGCCACAGTGCCAATGGTATAAATGACACACTTTGCCAGATTTTCTTTTTAAACTCTCATACTTTTCTTCTTTTCTATTTTTTGTTGTTGGATCTTCTAGCGAATCCTAAAATCGATTGGAATCTCAATTTTACGAACAAATCGATTTTATGCATATGCAGTGACCCCATTGGAGATATACCATCAGAGTGGAGACATTGAGGGTGGTGCTGGAAGTACTTGTGACGGTGCTGCCGCTGGCGGTTATGAAAGCCAGATTAAAAGTTCGAACGGGAAACTACCCTCGATTCCGGTTGAACACCTCAGTGATGTTGATGTTTTGCAAAAATTTGTAAAGAGGTAAGTGTCGTTGTCGTCATACTCACCTTTTACCCCTATCCCCATCGTCATCCAGAATTATTGCATGCAATTCAGCAACGGTGCAAATAAGAAAGAAAACAGTACTTATATTATATATCCTAGGAAAGCTCAAGTTGTTTTCTCGAGAATTCTTTTGCTTTCTGCCTTCGACCCATCATCTGATGGTGGATAAACTTTGTGTTTAGATCAACTTCAGGCTTTTGGCTGGGATTCAAGTGCAAATATTTGATAATGTAATATAGGTCAGGTTTGGGGGTAGAACGAGTAGCACGGGTGGAACCTTTCAAAGGGGAGTATACAAAAAATAATGTCCTCTCCAGCGCTAAACCATTTGTGGCTGTCACTGCCATTATAGTCTTTTGAGTCTATTGTTTGTGTGATCAAATATAATGGGGGTAAATGTTTGCCTTTCGAAAAGAGTGTCAACAGACACGGACATTTTCGGCAACAGGTACACATTTAACGTATATTTAGGGATTTAACGTTGACCATTGTCGGCCGGCCGGTACCAGTTAAATTTAATTCCAAATATGAGAGGTGTGAGGTATTGATTTAGGACTAAATAAATATTTGTAGTGTTAAGACGATGTATGAAGAATTATTTTGTTGAATTTTAATAAAAGAATTTCTCTTAATTTTGGTAGCGCTTATTTGTTTTGTATTTTATACGTGCTTCTAAGCTACCATTATAATTGCCTAGTAATTATTGGATATACAAATGTACATATGTTTGTATGTAATTTAGGCACTAGACAGTAGAATTGTACTCAATGGCAATTACAATGGATGTTTTTAAGTCTCTTCTTAAGGAACAAAAAGAGAAGATTTGCAAGGACATTAATAAAGCTATTAATAAGAAAATTAAAAATACTGATGAAACATTATGGGGATTATCTCCGAAAAGGTTGAACAGCTTGATAAAATAGTCAAAACTCGTGGAGATATAATTGAAAAACTAGGAGCTAAGTGAATTTCTCAGCTTAAAATAGGACTGACACGAAATAGTTTTATCATTTTTTAATGAGATGTAAATGATACACATCAAGTGCCTATAATATCTCCAAATTGGCAGCCGCTGGATACTGGTGTTGGCTTTATTTCAAGACTTGCTAAGCTTGTAAGTGCGAATGTTGATCAAGGAGAGAATTTCAACATTAAATCCATGGATCTAAAGATTGGAGGTTAGTGCGTTGGGCTAACGACCTGACCACAGTAAAATAAAATGCACGACTGGATCGCACGTACTTGCTCTTATGTTCAAGTTGTGTGGAACTTAAGAACTTTAAAAAATATTCAAGTAATTAAAGAAAAAGTATAAAAAAGCACTTAAATCGTTCTTTTAATTGTTTAAACAGCCTGATAAATAACTTAGAGCGCAAAAAAAAGTATGCCATTTGATTACTTAAAAAAATATCAATATATGCAAAAAAAAAATTTAAAATCGTTGGAGCCGTTTTCTTAAAAATTAATTTTTTATATACAGTTGAGGTCCAGTATAACGAATGATATAATGTCCAAGGTCCATTCGTTGTATCGAAATTTTGTTATATTGAATACTTTTTTTCTACAAAGAAGTAGCAATTGTTTATTTTTCAACACATTTTCTGATAGCATTTTCATATACAACCCAGTTTTATCCTCAATTCCACGACAGAAATAAAAATTTAACATTTTCATATTTTAAATAAGCAAAGATGAGAGGATAAATAAAGCAAAACAAAACAAAGTTCATATTATAAGGATACAAGGACACAAATCAAGAGTCGGCTGACACAAATTTATTTTCTTAATTCATGTCCGTAACAGAAAAACTAGTTATTCTTACAAAAATTTTGTTTAATTTTATGAAATTCGTTATTTTTCGTTATATAGAATACCTAATGGGCTTCCGAAAAGTGTTCGTAATATCGATCATTCGTTATATCGGCATTCGTTATACTGGACCATCACTGTATAAAATTTTTGTAACATTTTTCAAAAAAAAATTTGGTATGCCAATTTTGAGTATATATTAATATACATTTAAAAATGAAATTTCAAAACAATTCATCAACCCGTTTTTGAAATATTGAATTTTCAAAAAAAAAAATTTGAATCTTTTTTTAAAAATCCAAAATTTATGTTTTCAAAAATTTTGGTATGCAGTATTATTTATATTCTAACAAAGCTTTTGTGCAAAAATTTTTATTGAAATCGGATGAGCGGTTAATGAGAAAACCAAAAATCAAAAAAACCGTTATATGGCAGGTACCGTTAATAAATGTTTTTGGTGATTTTTTTTCTTACTAAAAGGTATATCATATCGACAATAATACACTGATTTTTTTTATCAAAATCGTTGGAGCCGTTTTTGAGATAAATAAGCTTTTCCTTAACGGTTGTATGGCAAGTACCGTTATTTTTTGAGCTAAAAAAAAAATTTCAATTTCCCCTCTGGAGAGTTACAAAAAAACCTTAAGTTCAAAATTTGAAGAAAATCGCTTCAGTGGTTTAGGCTGTAGGTTGAGGTACGGACAGACAGACAGACAGACAGAATTGTGCCACCCACTTTTTTCGTGTTCTCTATCATCGTAATGTCATGTTTGATTGTTATCTCGAAATTTTTTTTTTGCACGAATCCAAAACTTGCCCTATAGTACCTATATCGCAAGTAAAAAAACATTGTTTTGAAAGAGAAGCGTGAAGCCTCCGATAACGACCGCCCTCAAACGACCTGACCTATCTTACGAGTATGCACCTGGAACGTAAGGACACTCTATACGCCAGGTGCTACTCAAAAAATTGAATCTGTGCTCTCGCGGTACAAGGCAGATATTACTGCGGTCCAAGATACACGAAGGATAGGATCAGGAATAACGAAAAGAAAAGATTGCGACATTTATTACAGCTGTCATCAAAGACTGCGGATGCTAGGATGCGAATTCGTCGTGGGAAATTGACTCAGATCGAAAGCCATCGATTTTAAGCCGTTTAGCGATCGCCTGGCTGTGATCCGCATCAAAGCAACCTTCCAAAACATCAGCCTTATATGTGCACACGCCCCTACCCATTTCTTGCTAAAGTCGGAGAAGAAAACATCTTTCCCGGATTACTGCCTGAACAGAATGCAAGATGGAGCTGGAATAAATGTCAAAAATGCTGCAGCCGGAGCCGCAAGAGTTAAACAATTTTTAACTTTTACTGCAGCATTTTTGACATCTACTGCAGCTTTTTTGACATCTATTCCTGCTGCGTCCTGCATTCTGTTCACGTAGTTAGTTGGAAAGCATAGCCTTCACGAAACGACAAAAGATTATGGCTTCCGACTAATCGACTTTGCGGCAGCTCCTAATAGGGTGATAAGTAGCACTAGGTTTCCCAGGCGAAAGATACACACAGCAATCTGGCGATCTCCAGATAGTCGAACCGCCAACCAAATCGACCACGTGCTAATTGGCGCAAGGTACGCATCGAACATCTTGGACGTGCGAATCTTCTGAGGTTGTGTCAAAATTCAGAGCCCGACTGTCAAACGAAAAGAAAACGAAGACCGCACTAAGGAAGAAATTCAACATTGCATGCCTTAGCACATCTGAGAAAGCCAGAGACTACAGTGAACAATTGACCGGGAAACTCTCTGCCGTAAACCCAGCCACAAGCGTCAACAACCAGTGGAACCAATATCGCGACATCATTAAGGAGACAGCCGAGACCACCATAGGCTATCAACCACCCAGAAAAAAGAACCCGTGGTATGACGATGAATGCGCGGTATTGAAGCAGGAGACGGAAAATGCACGAATTCAAATGCTGCAACGGAAAACAAGAGCAGCAAGAGAGGAGTACCGTGAAAAGAGAAGGAAAGAGAAAAAACCCTGCGTAGAAAGAAAAGAGCATCCGCAGCCTCTCAGCTCAAGTATCTCGAGTCTAGCACCGCCACCAACACCCGCCGGTTCTACAAAACAGCCAAGCAACTGGCATCTGGTTATAGGACTGGCACGCAAGCTCTTCGAAACAGCGAAGGTAACCTAGTCACCGAAGCACAGGGAATTGTAGACGTGTTTAAACAGCATTTCCAGCAGCTGCTTAATGGGCATTATGTAGAGGAGGCAACAGAGGAACAAAGAAGCATAAGACCAAACAATGAAGATCCAGTCCCAGCGCCCAGTACTGAAGAGATTAAGAAAGCCATCCATAAGCTTAAGAACAAAAAATCCGCCGGCTCGGATGGCATACCTGCGGAACTCTTTCAGTATGGAGGAGATGTCCTGGTAGGGTGCATGCACCAGCTCATCAACCAAGTGTGGGAGGAGGAAAGTATGCGCGTCGACTGGTCAAATAGCTCCATATGCCGAATCTACAAAAAAGGCGATCCTATGTCATGCAAGAACTACAGAGGCATATCCCTGCTTAATGTTGCCTACAAGATCCTATCCAACGTACTATGTGAGCGTCTAAAACCTTTCTGCAACACTATGATCGGCACGTACCAGTGTGGCTTCAGGCCAGGCAGATCAACGATAGACCAAATCTTCACATTGAGGCAAATCCTGGAAAAGACCAACGAATTTCAAGTCGAGACCCACCACCTATTCATCGACTTTAAAGCCACATATGATAGCATTAGTCGCCAAGAGCTTCTATTGGCGATGTCGGAACTCGGGATCCCGAAAAAACTGATCCATCTATGCCGCATGACGTTACAAAATACGCGGTGCAACTTGCAAATGGGTAACAGCTCATCCGAGTTATTCCAGACGTGTATAGGGTTCAGACAAGGAGATGCGCTATCATGTGATTTCTTCAACTTAGTCCTGGAGCAGATAGTGCGCAAGAGTGGTGTTAACATGGAAGGCACTATCTTCAGGTCTTCTCAACTGCTTGGCTATGCGGACGACATCGACATCATCGGCCGCTCCAAGAGAGCTGTACTTGAAGCATTCACAGCTATTGATGAACAGGCGAAACGCGTTGGTCTTGAAGTGAATGAGGACAAAACAAAGTATATGCTATCAACAAACAAAGCCTCATCTGTCCATCGCCTAGAACAAAACGTCACTGTTGGTAGCAGTAATTTCGAGGTAGTCAAGGAGTTCACCTACCTCGGAACAAACATCAATTCCACGAGCGACACCTTAGTGGAAATCCGACGAAGAATTACCCTAGCGAACCGCTGCTACTTCGGTTTGGCCAAACAAATGGGTTCAAAACTCCTTTCCCGAAAGACAAAGTGCACGCTATACAAAACGCTAATTTTACCAGTTCTACTCTACGGCGCCGAGTGCTGGACGATAAGTAAAAAAGGGGAATTGATACTGGGCACTTTCGAGAGAAAAATTCTTCGGCGGATATTTGGTCCTATATGCGAAGAGGGCGATTGGAGGAGAAGATTCAATCGTGAACTGTACGAGCTGTACCAAGATGTTGATGTAGTCCAAAGAGCTAAAACACGTCGACTACACTGGCTCGGCCACATCGAGCGAATGGACAACAACGCTCCAGCCAAGAAAATCGACTGGAGGGAGCGTGCGAGGGACCGCAACCGATGGAAGACCGCAATATCTCAGGCAGAGACCCTTCATGGATCGGGAGCCGGATAAGTAAGTAAGTATAGACTTTTCTGTATGGGAAAAATACCGACAAGTCAATATTTTTCTCGACTTCTATCGGGGTAGTCGACGTTTTGTCAAATCGACATTTCAAACTGTCGACATTTTAATAAGTCGGTTAAAACAAATTCGGTATTTTAGCTTACAAAAAAGTCGATAAAAGTCGACATTTTAACCAGTCGACATTTTTTTTGTCGGTCATTCGTACGTAACCCGAACCAGGGTCTTTTAAATACAGCCTGATTTTCACAGAAATAGTTAAAAGAAATGATATTGAGAAAAAACTGCCCGGGATGGAAAAGAATTTTGACTAGAGTGAAGCACGAAAACATCACAAATATAAGTTAACAGCCAAGCACTACATCGACTCTGCCATTTACAAACCTTCAATTCATAAACGCCTTCACATATTATTTTGTTATCTTCACCAAGTCTATATTCGCTTTCAAATTTATCTTCTGGCATTTCTACTTCTATAATTACTTCAGGATTTACATTTTAAATAACATACGCATTTAAAAATAAAAATCCTTCTCGACTTGTATGTAGACGACACCCATAATGATTCGCTATAAATCATTATGTTATCACTTTCGTTTTGCATATATCCTTGTGCTGCATCCGATAATACTTAAATACTTCATTTAACTTTGGTGTCCCTATATTATAAGCTGTCCCATCCACACGGTAGCGCATTTGTATCTCTCTCTGTATTAGCAAGCATAATCTGTGCCACCCTTTAGCTAAAACAAAAACTTCATCAACATCGTCCTCGATGTAACCATGGAAAACAAATTATTCCCTTGTCTGGAAAATCCTTGCAAATATACTCGTATTATACGTTATGTCTAGTCTAGACGCCAACAGCATATATTTAACACATATCTCTGCTAGGTACTCTATATGTGTAGGTATTTCGTTAACAAACACAGTAACTTGACAGATCACATAAAATAGCTGCAGGAAGCTCCCCACAATGAGACACTTTAACAAACTCAAACCAACCACACTAACAATACTATATGCAGCACCCTTCTAAGCGAAGTGGCGATGCTGTATAAAAACACATAACTGGCTCCTCATTAGGGTGCCTAACGTTTCGTCGTAGTTGGCGGTGTCATTCATAACCAAGGGTGTAGTGCCTCTGAATGGCAAGTTTAAAGTGCGTACAGGCGCCTTATTAGGAAGCAAAAACAATAGTCCTAGTGGTCGTTACGTAACGATGTATTCAAAGAAATCAATAAGATTTGCGACAAAAGACAACAAATGTCTGAAAAAAAAAACATCAAAAAGCGTGGGAACGGATGGCATGATGACTCAACGTAAAGTGTAAGTACATAAGTATGCCAAGCCCATCTAGCGATCCCAAATTCCTTTTGGATTGAGTCATTAGCAGAGCAGCTACAACAATCAGACACTGATTGGAGGTTTCACCAACCCCGAAAAAGAAACTGAGCTAATCTATTGACTAACCTAAGAAATCATCTGGACCAGATATGATTTCTAACTACATCATATTATACTCTGTTGAAAAACTGCTTCAACAATTTATATTTTCTCAAGAGATGGAATAAAGCGGAAATAGTACCAATACCGAAGAAAGTTGATAGGAGAACTTGTTCGAGACATCATTTCATATCTCTACTTGGCAACAACAGCAAAATCTTTGAAAGGTTTATCCTTCGGAAGCTGAAGGCGTTTGCACAGCTAAAAACATCATTCCAGTTTTCAGAAATGCATTTCGAAATCGAATTTTGGGAGGGAGAAAAGCTTCACTTTACATTCACTCTTGGGGTTCAAAAACGACGTTTTTAGCTCCCTCAGTAAATTTCACGCTGCTGTTGGATGCTCCCTGAGTTTATTCTGAGAAAAAGCATTTGACATTTGCATCTATTAAAAGCATTTTTTTAAGACCGTTTATTATCGTTTTTGCTGCTTTCTTGCTTGGTATAGTATTTGCCAAGAACCATCATGAGGAAGCTTCGAAAATGCTGCCGATCTGCACGGACATCTAGTTCCAGGAAAGCACTTCAGCAACAATCGACTCTAAAAGGCTTCCGGAATAAGACTCCTTGACAAAACCATGATTAGAATTTCAAAAACGTAGATATGCGAAACTTCAACAATCATTTGATCCCGCTTTTTAAAACTATCGCAAGCGAAGAGAGACATTCTGAGCCACGATACCTGAATGTGACAGCACTACTGGACTTATTCTATAATTTCCCTCCACAATAAGCGAAAAAATAAAAAATGCCCTATCTGTAGTAAATATATGGACAAAAAACTGAAGTCTGTCGGTTGATCTGCAAAAAACTGAACTGGTCTATTTTACGAACAAAAAAAAGTTACAAACTTTTAAAATTCCCTTTATTAAAGGGACCCAACTCAAAATCTTCGATCACGCGAAATACCCTGGTGTGACCTTGGACAAGAAATTGGACTGGAGTCTCATTATTAAAGAAAGAACGAATAGAGCCATGTTTGATTTCTACTGAAATGAATCCTTTGAAGACGTTTCCTTAACAGTTTTTTTTTTTTTTTTTTTTTTTTTTTTTTGTCAAAAGTTATTTATTTTTAACAAAAATATTTAAGTTTACATTGCTTTGTGAATCTTTTCGGCAGAAAAACTTTAGTTTTCAAAAGGTAAATGAACTTTCGATTGATAAAGAGTGATCTTTCTATTTGTTCGAAACTAAGAATGCAAATTATTCGACTTACTTTCGCATTAAAGCGAATTTCAAATTTAGGCTTATAATAGAAGTGAATTATAATAAGGGTATTCTTATTCACGCAACATTGTTAAACTATCGTTAATGTAAACGTTGGTAAGTTTCATAATTTGAATGGGGAAGTTTTACTTTCCGATGTTTTACTACGTTGCATGAATACCATAATTGATACAAAAAAAAATTCTCACGTCTCCTTTAAAATTTTGTTCTTTTCCAACGAGACCCAAATGTTTTTAGCCGTTGGCCTATCCTCAGCAGCTTCATTTGTGCAACAATAAAACAATTCTACTACTGCATTATAATCAGCAGTCAGTTCAAATGCCTGTGGCAAAGGTGGTCGAGTTCCAAAAGCCGTTCTGAGTTTTATTTCAGAACAATCCTCTGATGCATTACTGTTTTCTTTAAACGACTCTTCTAAGTCATCTTCACCTAAGTCAGTTGTATAGGGAGGGCATACTGCGATTGTTTCATAAATAATTAAACCAAAACTAAAGATATCAGCTTTTTGATCGATTATAGTTTCTCCGTCTATTACTTCCGGAGCTGACCAAATATGCGTTCCAACATATTCCAGATTAGGATTTTTTTCAAAATTGATTAGACCGTCTTTGTCCATAGGAAGGCTTACCCCGAAATCACACAACTTGCAGATTTCAAAATCATTTTTGACAAGGACGTTGAAAGATTTGAGGTCGCCATGCAGTAGTTTTGCTTCATTGTGCAAATAGTCCAATGCTTTCGTGATATCAAAGATCATCTTTAGAGATTTTTTCGCCGGTAAAGCCCCGAGACCATCGGATAAACGATCTTCCAGTATTGTTCCTAGGCATGTTTGGCAACACTCAAGTGCTAGTGAGTCCATACCGTCTTCGGTTTTTTGTATTCCGCGGAAGCCCACAATATTTGGATGTGAAAGTTTTCTCAGAATTTCAGCCTCTTCCTGAATACGAGCATTATACTGAACCTTTCCTGAGCAACGTGCTTTTCGTGAAATTCGTTTTACAGCCCAAGGAGAACGCATTTGTCCACACCTCGGAGAGCGATCTAGTTTATAGACATTGACGCAAGTTCCATAACCGAGACTTTTCATAAAAGGTGATGGCGGGATTTTCATTGGGGTACTCATGCTAGCAACATTTTCTAAATGTAAGTTCCGAAGAACTTTTGCGGGAGTTTTATCCATTATTATTTTTTAATTTAAAGAAAATAAACTTTGGATTATCTTTTACAAGTTCTGAAGTTCTTTTGTCGATGAGTGTAGAGATTCTGGGTATACTCAGGAAGGTGCTGGTATATGTCCTTTGATGTCTTTTGGGCTGTTTTGGGATATTCAGTCCACTAGAAACAGCAGCTTCCAGACAATTGATGCCTGCGTCAATGTCTGTGTTTCTGTGTTTCTGTGCAGGTTCTGGTTTTAGGGTGGCAGTGTTATGGTGGCTTCTATGTCTCGTTGGAATCTATCCACATCCAGTCTCCTATAGTTGATTATGTGCTCGGTTGGTTCTGTCGTCAAGAAGATGGGTAGTTAGAGTTTGATGTTTAGCTGAACAGCTTCATGGTCCGAGTCCCCGGGTATTGTAGAACCAGTGTAGCTCCTGAGTTCTGGAAGTATACAAGAAAAATTAGAGGTAAAAAAAAAATCAAGTGTCGATGGTGTTTTGGGATAGCTTGGTTTTTGTTGTGAATCAACCACTAAGGAGTGTTGGTCGTTGTTGGCTTCCAACAAGTCAGCAATCGCCTTGCCTGTGGGTGAGATCGTTGTATCTAGGCACAAGTGATGCCGATATACTTCTCTCGAGGAAACCGCTGAAAATTTTGAGGTCATTGTGAATTACACTTGAAATAAACACTGATGATGGTGAGGGTTTCGTCTCTTCGAAGTTCAATGGTGACGGCAGTGGCTTCGCTGGTTGTGAGACCTGAGATGATGGATACAGCGGTGTTGGGGGTAATCTTCTTCTTCACGTAGATTGCCTCCCCTCTACAGCCTTCATCCTTGTCCCACCGAAAGGTTTTGAAGCTGGTCGTGTCGGTAGCTTGAAACACAGTACCACAGGTCACAGAACAAGAAAAGCAGAATATATATAAAATAGCGGAGAATATTTCTTCGACGAACTGGGCGACGTCTCTCTTTTACCACTGAAAAACATCCTGAAATTCATTTAAAGAACAGGATGGTTCAGGGAGGTACCCCATTTCCAAAACTTCCACTAAATCCCTCCTCTTTCCCTCCTATTCCTACATTTTCTCACATCCCGGGGAGCACAATGGATCCATTGAGATCCGAGTGAGATGTTTCGGCTTGCTGGATCATCACCCCACCTAACCTAACCTAACCTAACCTAACCTACCACAGGTCATGCGCAGAATCTAGAGAAATACACGGGAATTAGGGTATGCACTGACAAGTTGATTAAGACTTCCTGATAGCAGCAGTTTCCCCAAGCCTAGGTCCTGGCAGTGACGGAAGCTAGTTGACAAGTCTAAATGATGGCAATACCATTCTCATATAACCTTTTTCATTGATAGCCTAGCGGCAATAAAAGTGATTTCTGTCCTTTAAATCAGATCGAAGCTTCTAAGAGCTATGGGCTCTTGGCTAACAGCACAACTCTGTTGGGCTCTTCGTCACAGTGGTGTCCACAGGTCATGGAAGCGCTGGCTGACGCACTGGAAAAAACAGAACCAACAGTTGATCTTAATGCAGCAAGAACAAACAGTTCAGGTCTCACCCTGTAATCTTAAACAAGATACCGGGAGCACAGTTCTAGCGAGGACAAACAAGAGATGGAGCTAGCTTAATACCTGTGTTATAATTAGAAAGCTTTGGCCTAGTTGAAACAAACAAAAAACAGACAACATCATCAAACTGAGTAAAAAGCCTCTATCTCTTCTCGTGAGCATCACCACTGGTCACAACCAATTGGGTTACCACAGTATGGAGAAGATACACCTCACTATCTGTGTCGCTGCCCTGCGCTTTATTATCTATGAAAAACAAGCTCCCAGGGAGACACTTCTTCGACGAATTGAAGGAACTCTAACATTCCAAGGTAAAACCCGTTGATATTAATTTACGATACCAAAAGGCTTGAAAACCACCTGGCCAGGAGATTGGAAACCTCTCCAATCACAGTCAAAAGACATAAAAAAGGTCCAGGACGACAATGATAGATCCAACGAAAACGACTGAACGACGAACGTGTTTCTTCGTCGGTGAGTTGATGGACCCACCTCTCCTTAAGATTGGTAAGATCCTCTTGAGAATAGGAACAGCTCCTTCGACTCTTTCAGCAATCCTGACCTATCAGACTCATCTACCAGACGTTGCAATGAGCCACATGCTCCTACGGGCCTGAGAGAGGGATGATTTCTCAAGTGGGGGTAAATGAAACATCGTTTACCTCTCTTCAATTATGTGACGACGACAGGCATTCCTTCAGTGACTTAGAAGTACCCTCCGACATTTCTGGCTATAGCTTGCTAAAACCCATCAGTCGTACCTCGTGGCATAATGGTTAGTGCATTGGACTGTCAAGCCGAAGGCCTGGGTTCGATTCCCAGCCGCTGCCACCTTAAAACAGAACTTTTTACTTGCGATTATAGGTACTATAAGGCAAGTTTTGGATTCGTGCAAAAAAAAAAATTGAGATAACAATCAAACATGATATTACGATGACAGAGAACACCAAAAAAGTTGGTGGCAGAATTCTGTCTGTCTGTCTGTCTGTTTTTCTGTCTGTCTGTCTGTTCGTCTACAGCCTAAACGGCTCGATCGATTTTCTTCAAAATTGGTACATAATGGTTTTTGGTGATTCTGCCGACACATTTTTTTCATTTTTTTTTTTTAGAACCAAAAATAACGGTACCTGCCATACAATTTTTTTGTCAATTTTACATAATCGCTTTTTTCTCAAAAACGGCTCGACAACTTTTCTTAAAAAAAAATCAGTAAATTTATTTAAGTAAAGGCTTCCTTTGGGTGGAGAACCATTTTTCAAAAATGGTTATTAATGGTACCTCCCAAAGAACCATTTTTTTAATTTTTGATTTTCTTCAAAACGGTACAACCGATTTCAATTATTTTTTTTATACGGAAAATTCCAAAAAATATAAATAGTTTTGTGTACAAAAATTTTTTAAAAAATATTTTTTGGATTTTTAAAAAATGTTTCAAATTTTTTTTTTTGAAAATCTAATATTTCGAAAATGACATGATCGATTTTTTTGAAACTCGATATTTAAGAGTTTTTTTTAGTACTCTCTACAATATTTTTAGAAAAAAATTTACATTTATGAAAAAGTAACGGTACCTTCCATACAAAAGTTAAAAAACCGCAAAGGAAAATATTTTTTTTCTCAAAAACGACTCCTACGATTTTAATTAAACTTTTTATTAAGACTAAAATTAGTACGATCTACTACTAAAAATTATAAAATTTTACACTTAGCTACTATTAATAGTACCTGTCATAGAACGTATTTTTTTATTTTGAATTTTCTCGTTATCGGCTGAATGAATTTAGATGAATTTTCTTATGTACAAAATATAGATAAAATCAAATAATATTGCATATCAAAATTTTCAAAAAAAAAGTTTTTGGATTTTTAAAAAAAGTTTCAAAATTTTTTTTTGAAAATTCGATATCTCAAAAACGGGTTGACAATTTTTTTTCAAATTTTGTTATTATATGCACATAAATATATACTCTAGATTTGCATACCAAAATTTGTTCTTAAAAATATTTTAAGAATTGTATATACAAAAAATTATTTTTTTTAAAAACCGCTCCAACGATTTTAAATTTGTTTTTCTATACAATTATATTTAATCAGGAATTAAGATGGCATTCTTCTTTTTCACCTCAAACTGTCAAAAGAGTGGTTTTAGCCAATTTAAATGTCGTATTTCATGCTTCTCTACATTTTTCTCTCATAATTACCATGTTTTTATATACAATTTTTTTTAAATCCACAGGGTCTTGAACATAAGAGCAAGTACGTGCGACCCAGTCGTGCATTTTATTTTTCTGAGATACTGTCTCTTGTGAGGAACTGACAAATCCTAAAAGAGTTTACTTGTCATGAATAAGTGTTTCTCATCTAGCCGCTCAAACTCGAAAAAATTGTAGGTCCTTTGCATTCCTGCCAACAACACGCGATTGGTAGAGATTTTTAAGTCACTACGCCCTGGTTTTCCACGAGCTGGTGCGCCACCAAATTTATTTTTTATTTTCTGAAACTCATCAACACCCTAAACTAGAGCTGTGTCAATCATGATTGATTCGGTCTTTGTGACCCGTTCTTCACAAAGAATGATTGATTGCAATTACAGCAGACCGAATCAATCGATCCCAATGTCAATCATTTAAGTTTTCAAAGAGCGAGATATGTTTCGTTCATTCCACTCATTCTCAATCAATCCATTTCCACACCAGAATACTGAACGAAACAAAAACACATACAGTCTCAATCTCTATCTACGTGAATGAAAAAAATAACACACCACAGGAGACAGGAACATAAATTGATATACATAAATCTACATCTACCAGCTTAGCTACACTTCATTTTCTCTTGACTCTCTCGTATTTGTGTTCATTTTCTCTTCATTCATTATGGATTTTGTATATTTCTCTATCGACTATGAGCAATATTTGGTTTTGGAATCATTTGATTGAGATAGAGATAGAGATTGAGATTGAGTTGAACGATATCGTTCATTTCGTTCATATCTTTCATACGTTCATTTGAGATTTGACCGATTGGAATTGGGATCCATTGTGGACAAAGACCAAATCAATCTCATTGATATTGTGAACGAATAGATCTTTGTTGATAATTAAGAGATGATTGAATACAACAATGCAGTTCTTTTTTTTCAATGCATTTGCATTTAACGAAAAGTATTAAAGTAAATAATTATTTTAAGTACTCGTAAGCACTTTTTAGCTTTGAAAAAAAAAATAATTCAAGTGAAAGTTTTTGTGTTTTTGGAGTTAAGGTCTATTTAAAAAAAAATATGCCTATATGGACATTTTTATTTATTTTTTTTTAAGAAATAAATTCCTCTTTAAATAAGGATTAAACAGACTGTAGTTAGTATGTAATATTGAAAATGTGTGTTTTTTCTTATACATGCCATAATTAATGGAATGATTGATGAAATGAACGATTGAAAAGATCGAATCTTTGGTCTAATCAATCATTGATTGATTCGGTCTTTTAAAATGAACGATTGACACAGGTCTACCCTAAACGGACTTGAATGACATGAGATTTATCATAGGTTTCATTACATGGGGGTCACAATCCCTACGGTATCACAATGGATCTACATTGATCTAAGTTTGACGGTAACAAAATCAACTGGCTGCTCATTAACCTAACCTAACCTAATGTATTTTAAGAAAGGGCCCAGGCCTTATAGCAAAAGACCTAAGCAATCTCTCTACTAAACGATTTTCGTTTTGATGATTGCTCTCTTTCCTATAGGTATCACAGCAGTATCATTATCAAAAGTCACACTAAAAAGAAAAACTCCTCAGATTTTGCACACGCAGGCTCTGCCAAGGACCTAAGGTGCAGCCCTGATCGCTGCCATTGTCATTTCTGTCCTTCAAAAGTTATTACATTAAGCTTACGACGAAAATTTCATCGTTAGACTATTTCCGTCTGAGCTAAGGCTTCTGTTCTCTATTTCTTCTTCTTTTTTTTTAAATTTATATGAGTTTATTGTCAACATTTCCATGTGCATATGACTCTATTTACGTATGAACATTTTTTTTGTTGAGAATATAAGTAATCAAAGGATATCAGATATCTCGCTACCATAACTAACCAATCTCTCTCTCTCTATATCTCATTTGCAGGTTATCAATTTTTGGCTTCACAACACGACAACAGTTTGAGGAGTACTTTATGACATTCCTGCTGCTAATCAATAAAGTTTACGATGAAAATATGGTCGACGTGCAGGAGCAATTTCAAATTAAAAGCGTTTGTTTAGAAGCAATCCTGGAACTTTTAATTACGTACAAAACTTTTCCGATTGTGGGCAGCAAACTTTCATATTTTCATCATACAACTCGATGGGCTCGTATTAATTGCGATAGTATTAGGTAAGTATCTCTTTTGTGTGATGCGGATGAAGTATTTTCAAGGCGTTTGTGTATACGTTTACTTGTGTGTTGTTATATTATTACTTTCATGACTTGGCGGCATCAGTTATTATGTTACTGCCATTTCCTGGGTGTAGATTGTTGAAGGTTCTCCAAACTAATCCATTACACTTATGGTTATAGTTTCTCCATGATTGGTTTTATCTGCGTGATTCGAATTGGTTGTTGTGTAAGAAAAGATAAATTTTTTTTTAATGGGAGTTGTTTAACTTGAATAAACAGGAAATTAATTGAAGAAGTATAAGAACCCCCTATTTTTTAAATTATTGTCTTAGGTCTCCATCAGAATTGGAAGCATAGAATAACGGGTGGAATGGTTGCCTTACAGTAAGCTCCAAAAAGTATAGTGCTTCACACAAAAAATTAAGCTATTCGAATATATCTATATCCGGATAGATATGAATGAGACAATATTGAGATCAGATACTCGTATCTTAATAATTATTATCCGGGTCCAGTTTGATGAAATACATGAAATCTCGAATAAAAATATAATGACACATTAAATAGAGCGTTCATGGTAAAAGAGTCTCCACTAGAACCAGAATCATAAAGTAATGAAACATAATAATGATGAAACATAGAATTATGTTATGAATATTTGTCCTACAGTACGCCCAAAAAGAGGTGAGTATATTGCTTCACACAATATCCGAAAATTGAAAAAGTACTCGAATTTCCTGATATCCGGATCGATATGAATTTGAGATTGGAGATACGCCACTATTCGGATAACATAAGATATCCGGATAGTAAAATGAGAAAGTTGAAATCAGAAAGTAAACGGTTAGTGTCATCATCATCATCGTGTCCTGTAACCCCGGCTGGGGCATAGGGCGTCAACAAAACGTCTCCATCCTTCACGGTCTGCTGCAAGGTACTTTAGCTGTGGCCACGTCTTTCTCTGGGATTCTGCTTCCGCTAAGATAGTTAATTTCCATGTTGTTCTTGGTCTTCCAACCCGCCGTGCACCCTGAGGATTCCATTCAAAGGACTGCTTTGCAATTTCATCGTTTGGTTTCCTCAGTGTGTGACCAATCCAACGCCATTTACGCTTTCTTATGTCGACGTCCAGCCGCTCTTGACCTGTCCTGCGCCACAACTCCTCATTTGATATTATTTATGGCCAGCGAATCTTTAGGATGTGGCGAAGACAGCGATTCACAAAAGTCTGCAATTTCTTCGAAATGATAGACGTGACTTTCCAGGTTTGGATTCGAAGAATCTCAGCTTAGTGCGTAAGGAGATTTGACTTGATTTCCAGATTGGGGACAGAGTACCGAAGGCAGCACGAGCTTTATTTATTCTACTTTTAACGTCCAGATCCGTACCACCGTTTGCAGAAACAATACTGCCAAGGAAGTTAAACTGTTGCACTAATTCAACTGGCGTTTCCCGTAGAATAATATGCTGCTGTGTTTTTCGAGTCGAACTATTTTTAATCGCATGTGTGGAGCGGCCTGTGAGCATTATTTTTGTCTTTTTGCTGTTTATTCTTAGACCACTCGACTCTCCCTTCACTTGCAGTGTTTTGCACATCCCGTTCAGCCCACTGATGTTATTTGCCAGCAGACATACATATGTCATCGGCATAGTCTAAATGACTGAGCCTTTCGAACGGTCTCCATTGAATGCCCTGTCGCTCAGCTGTACCAACACTGGCCGTCAATACGTCGTCCATCGCCAGCAGGAAGAGAATTGGCGATAGAACATCCCCTTGTCTCACACCCTGTTGCACTACGAAGGAGTCGGATAGCTGCCCACTGTGCAAAACAAAACACCTTGCGTTTTTGTAGGACTCTTTTATGATGGCAACAATTCTTGGTGGAATTCCTCTACCAAGCAACGATCTCCATATACGTTTTCGGTTAACTCGATCAAAGGCTTTCTCAAAATCCACGAACATGAGGTAAAGCGGTGATTGAAATTCCATCGACTGCTCGAGGACGATACGCAGGGTGTTGATATGGTCGACACACGATCGACCACTGCGGAAGCCAGCTTGATGCCTCTTGAGTGTAGACTCGATTCTATCCTTTATTCGCTCCAGAATGATGGTTGCCATTAGTTTTGGGAAAACGGACAAAACGGTGATACCACGCCAATTGTTGCAATTCTTTAAGTCACCTTTCTTTGGCAACTTAACAATCACACCATCCTTCCAATCGCTGGGATAGCATTCGTTTTCCCAAATGCTTTGTATCAACGGATGTAAGATACTAGACGCAGTTACGGGATCGGCTTTCAGGAATTCAGCTGGTATTCCGTCCAGTCCAGCTGCCTTGTTGTTTTTGAGGAGATTTATTGATGTAAGGATTTCCGATTCTGACGGGGGTTCGATGTCAATACCCCTATAGGACCTGCGCATCTCGTTTAGTTGGGGCACTTCAGCACTCTGCTCAACTGAATCCTCATTTAGCAGGGCACAAAAATGTTCCTTCCATCTACGAAGCTGATCCTCAATTGATACCAAAAGTGTGCCATCCACATCCATTACAGGATGATTCGTGTTGCTTTTTTTCCCGATCACATCTTTGGCTATTTGGTACAATTCCCGGATATCTCCTCTTCTGGCAGCGCTTTCCGCATTATCTGCGAGCCCATCTAACCTCACCCTCTTGTCACGTCTCACACAACGATAGACCATCTTATGTGCAATGCGGTACTCTCTTCGCAAGTCAGCCTTTCGTTGAACATCTGCTTCAGCATTTATTTGGATTTTCAACGATTTGCGAAGTTCGATCTTATCCCATGTGTCTTGGGATATCCAAGAGTCTCTACGTCTCGTTCGCTTGGGTACAGTTTCGGATCCAGCCTCCATAAAAACACTTTTAATTTCACCCCACATCTCATCAATTGTTGAATGCTGGATTCCATTTAATGACGAGACTCTGTCGTTAAGGGTGGTGACATAGTTTCGACATATGTTGGGGTCATTCAAAGCATTAGTAATGAATTTTGAGCTCGTTGCTGCATCCTGCGCTGGTTTTTGTACGGCAGCGGTTCGTAATTTGAGACTCATCAGAACCAAATGGAGGTCGCTTCCCACATCGGCATTTCTTATACTCCGGACATCACACATAGACTTCCTCCATCGCTGATGAATCATGATATGATCAATTTGGTTTTCGGTTTGACCATCTGGATGCACCCAGGTAATTTTGTTGCACGTCTTATGCTTAAATACAGTCCCACCTATCACAAGACGATTCGCGTTACAAAAATCGACAAGCAAGTCACCATCTTCATTCCGTGACCCCAAGCCATTTCTTCCCATCACGCGTTCCAGTCCGTAATTGTCTGAACCGACTTGGGCATTAAGGTCTCCCATAACGACTAAGATGTCAGCTCTCGGAACACTACTGTAAACCGAGTTAAGATGAGTGTAGAACGCGGTTTTGTCTTCCTCTGTCGCTTCATTTGTGGGGGCGTAGCACTGAATTATTGTGACGTTTCGAATTTTTGAACGAAACCTTGCTGTCATTAATCTCGCAGAAATGGGCGCCCAGGAGATCAAACTACGCCTCGCTTCTTCGTTAAACATAATTCCGACACCATGCATTCTTTGGCCGCCCTCTCTTTCATCTTCCCCGGAATACAACATTCTCGTCTGTCCAGTGTCTGATCTGTATTCAGCTCTACCTCTCCACTTAGTTTCGCTTATGCCCAGGATACTGATCTTTAGGCGAAGCATATCACGCTCAACTTGCTCGTATCTACCATCGCTGTACAAGGATCGAACGTTCCATGCTCCGATTTTCGTACGTATGCGGTAGCCAAAAGTAACATTTGCGCTTCTTGAAAGATTTCTTCTATTTGTCAACGATTCATTTATTATTATGGCGTCTTGATTGACGCTCGTACATGAAAGATGCCGCTGCCTGCAGTTCATCCGTCTTAAGGGGGCTTTTAACCATCCCAAGGACAAGTTTGTGCCCTGACCAGTAAAGCTGGTCTGCTTATCCCGGCATCCATTCGGTCCCCCTGCACGTTAGCGTTACCCGCCCTCTACCACGCGGAGGTGTGCATAGGGATTTTCCTGTCATTGAGCTTAGGGCCATATGGCGTCAAGTACTTCTAGAGGGCAAACGGTTAGTGTCAGTGAATCTAAATTTAGATCCGAATTCAGTTTGATGAACAACATGACCTGATAAAAATTAATGGAACGTTCATAATTCCACCGGAAGCATAGAATAACGGGTAGAATTGTAAATTCTGGTTATCCAGACAGATATGAATGAAAAATTGAGATTTTCCACTATCCGGATAGTGTCAAAAAATTTAATCGAAAGCTGGATAGTGTGGGAAAATGTAGAATATCTTGATAGTTAGATGATATATGTAGTTGAAATCCGAAACTTTCCGGACAGTGTCAGATACTCAGATTCCAATTCAGATCCGGGTCCCAGTCTGATGAATTGAATAAAAGAAAAATCTTAAATGCATGAAGCCTAGCGAAATATTTCTCAGTTTTATCGGTAATTCATCTAACTCGATCCGAATCTGAAACTGAATCTATGCAGGTATCTGGCACTATCCGGATAGTGTGTTATAGCTTACTTTTGGTATAGCTATCCAGATATCCGACACTCTGCAAATAGCTCGGATAGGTATCCGATATCCGACACTATCCGGATAATACGGATATCCGATCCTCGATCTAGATTTTATTCGGATAAATTGATATTCGAAACATCCGTATAAGTATACCTACCGTAGTTTTCCTAATCTGAATCTAGGCATCCGACACTATCCGGATAGTGTTGGGTGGCCTCAAATTTCTGATATTGCATATTGTTATTGTTATCCGGGTATCCGACACTATCCGAATAGTTCGGATATCCAATTCTCTGATTATCCGGTATCATATTACTGTCCTCTGCTGACTCAAAGAGATTTCTATTGATATTTTTTTCGAATAACTTGCTGATACTTGGAAAAAGACTTATCGATGGTAGGTAAGCCGGATTGGAGTTGTTCTTTCCCTTTTTCAAGAGAAGATGGATCACAGCTGTCTTCCACTGATATTATTCAGAGCGTTGTAAAACAGTGTGGTATAAATGTCTACTGCTGCTTGTGGTAGATATCGAAGTACAACGTTGGATATGCCATCGACTCCTGCTGACTTCTTCTTTAATGAATCGAAGATGTGCTGAAAATTGACCCTCGTTATAAAAAAAAGCAAACTGGGCCCATTTCGTGTTCGGTAAATAACCTTCATCTTCATTGAACCCGGTGAAACCAATGTTCTCTGATCCAGCCATTTTGTTAAGTCATTCCGAAGGAAGAAGTGGTGGAGCAAGGCTCCAGGCAAATGTCTGCATTCAACTTGTACACTTGCTGGAAAGAAACCCCAGAGCCTTCAGTTTCTGCTGCAGATCTTTTGACAGTATATAATTCATCGTCCAAGGCGCCGCCGCCGGTGTTCGCTGGATCAATTTTAGCTGTCAGAAATACGTCTCCGTTCTCTGACGCTTAAGGCACGGAAGATGGTTTTGATCATTTTTTCTAAATATGTTATTAATTTGGGGAAACATACTCGGGTCGCTGGAATTAATGTCCCGAATTTGTTTGTCCCAATACAAAATAATCGACAGAGATAGTTTCCATTTATTAGTTGGTTGATGTTCTTGATCGACGACTTCAGTGTCCTAAGTGTTGGTCAGTAAACCGTCGGTACAAGAGTTTGAAAAGCTTCAATGGTCGTATTTCGGTACATGTTGCCACGTTGTTTGTATTTCGGTATTGTTCTGTTCACTTCGTTTGATTTTCTCGTCCATTTGTCCAGGTATTGGTCTGTTTCGTTATTGGCCACAACCCTTTCATTTGATGGGGATAAATTATTGGAACTGATTGCGTTCGATAAGGTTCAGATCACTATATGGATAACTGTATGATAAATGCCTTTTCGTATGAAGATTGCGACACTTACCCTTTAATTGGAGTTGGGCAATTCACTTCTAACAAAATTGTAATAACTGTTAGTCAACTTATGTTCCTGGCTCAGCTTAGTTTCGCTGGCGATAAACACATCTGGATTGTGGTCTATCAACAATTGGAATATAATAAGTTCGGTCTTAATTAGTGGATTTGCATTCACAACAAGGATCCTAATGGGCCTCTCTAGCAACGCGCCTTTAGCTTCTAGGCTGCGGTAAGGTAGGCAAAACAGAGTAGAGATGGTCTAGCTTATTTGCCTGCTCTCTGATCTGGTTACGAAGTCCTTATAACTGGTCTTGAATTGCGAACAACATACTTTTAATTTCGGCCTGAGCGTCCGGTTTGGTTGGGCCACCTTTGCTGAAGGCTGTAAAGTGCTTCCCCTTCCTGTTGTCATTTGGTCGTAGGAGTTTGGGGGTGTTGACGAGTGTTGTTTTCGAAGCACGAGTTGATGAGCGTTTCTCTAACGCTGTTTTCCTTTTATTGCCTATTAATTCTTATTTGCTGAAAAGCTGAGCAGTCCGATAAATGTACAGGGTGCCAACAACCTGGTAGTTGAGGACGGATATGCTCCTTCAACTATTGCTGCTGGGTGAGAGTTGTTCCAGTAAGAACGGCAAAAACTTTGCCTGTAGCGAACGCGAACGGCTTGATCCCGTGGTTCCGTGCAGGAATCTATGCCCTTCAGCATTTCCTTTTGAAATGTATCCACGTTGGGGGTAAAACTGAAGAAATCAGTTGTAGATTGTTTTAATAAGGAAGTAGGTAGCACGCCTAAATTTTCCTAGTCAGTTAGTAGTAGAGTTTTGGTCCTTAGCCGACTTACATAGGTCTATTGTTGCTTGTAATTCCATCTTAAAAGTGTTGACTGGCGGTACCTTATCTGGGCGACTGTGGCTGCAGCTGGTATTTCTTCTGCTGTTGTCTCTGGTCCTACTGCTGTTAAATCCGCTTCTGTTGTAGCTTTTTCTGCTGTCACTGCTGTTGTGTCTACTGCTGATGATTCTGCTGCTGTTGTTTTTGTTGCATTGGCTCCCTCGGCTGATGCAGTGGCTGTTCTAGAGGCGGCGTTGGTTGCTTATTTTTTGTTGGGTACCTACTTTTTATGGTGCCTATTGTACCTTTTTTTACAGCCGCTCCTGCCTTTCATTTTTTCGGTGAACCTCAAGTTTTGTTTTGAGTCTTAGCACAATTTTTGCAAGTTGGGCTTTGAGGAGCTCCATCTGCCTCTCTATAACACCAATTTAGACGATTTTCTGCTCCTCATTTGCTTTTGGCTGCTCACTGTAAGTATTTTGTGCCTCACTTTTTTCTAACGAGGATGCCTCTGGTATCGAGATATTCACGAAGGTGTTACTTTCACCCGCTGCGTAAGTCCCTCTTCCCCTTCGGACATATACCTACTCTATTTTCTCTTCCTCATCAGAGGGCGAAATATTTTACTGTCGATGTATTTTGGCTGCTGCTAATGTCTTGGCTGTACACGAGGCCCCTCGCACTCCAGCTGGCTGCTCTGCTGGAGTGGTGGTAGAGCGCCGGCCGCTAAACCAAGTTCGACTCAATTCTGATTTTCTTCTCAGTTTGCAAATCGGCTGATGTGACCGTTGCTGCTGTTGTTTTTGTCACTGCTAAGACATCTTTAGATTTCCCCGCTACTGGTGCCGTTGCCGATTTTGATATTGTTGCACTTTTTCCTTCTTCTTTCAGTTGATTCTCCCAATCAGTATAAACTTTTCAATCTCACGATGGTGCTTCTGGATTTGGACTTGAAACCTCGGTGTCCTATTTGCGTAGATGATGTAATAGAAAAATGTTTTCAATGCTTGACAACCAGAAGAAGTCAAATCTATGCGATATTTACGTCTTCGATAAAATAGAAGTGAAAAGTAAACAGAGAACAAGGTTTTAGCTCTTAAAATCTTCTTAAACATATGAAAGGAGGATTGCAAGTTTTCAAAATATGCCTTGCAACACTATACCCGACAGTAAGGGATTTCTTCTTATTTAATTCCATCGGCTTAGAGGCATTAAAAGTGTTATAAATATTTGAGCTTTATTCCTATTTTGACTCTAAATGTTCCCTATTTAACATTAAATCTAGGAAAAAATCATCAAGAAATCTTATTAATAGCTCAAGCAACCTTTTATGGATAAAGTCAGTTCATTCTCGCTCCCCCTTACATTTAAGAACTCTATTAAAATTTCCCTTAAAATCATCGAAACCCCTCATACACACATCTTCTCATAATTGCCACAATAAAATTGAATTGCTTATAACGTGCGCAAGAACATAATAAATTATCCAAAGCTGTCATCCTGATTCCACAAAATCTCTTTAACGGTTTTATATATAAATTCTCTGATGCAATCGTTTCAAATCCCTTTTAGCATCCCGTATGCCGTCGAAGCATCGGTGTCGTCTACGTCGCACTTACTGTCAAATTGACAAAACCCCAAAACCTAGAAGTTTTTTTTTTTTATTGCGAAATTTCATAACCGTCATAACTCGCAAAATGTTATTTGCTTTAATTAAGGAAGGAAATCCTCCGAAAATCTGAATCAGAATCTGTGCTAAATACACGACATTGAGCAAGCATGAAGCTGATTTAATTACACCACCGCCACTCTAAGTTGAAAAGCATGCGAGTTGGGGTGCATTGAACGATAAAAAAAAAAACAACCCCAAAGTTCCAGAGTAGTTATTTGAATCAGTATCTGAATCCACCATCTCCATCAATTAAATGAATTTATTTGGCTATAAGGCAACTATACTGGTAATCGGATAGAGAGATTATATCTACAGTCATATTATGTTGGGGTTACTCAACCCCTCTGATACATAACTGTGGTGACCATATTTCTAAAGGGGGAATAATAGAGAACAAAAAAGCAGGGAAAGCATTTTTCTTAGGACATAAAGATACACATCTAAAGATCCAAATTGTCCCCACCCAAAGCCGAGTGAGACTCTTCATTCTTCATTTTTATACAGTTAAGACTGGAACCAATTTTTCTTCAATGCTTTAAGCATAAAAACTGCATTGAGAATTAATGCTTATATCCGATACATGTATCATTAATGAGAGAAAAGAAATAAAGTCCAATGTGTGAGAAACTCCAAATAATGAATCAATCCACTTAAGCAAATAAGAATAAAAGGTGCACAAAAATGTAGCCTTCTAGAGCGACCACTTTCAGCATTATAACATTAGTTAAGATAACAATCATTATGGCTTAAAAAAAGTTTAAGAAATTTGACATTTTTGTTCGAAAATTTTATTTTATTATTTGTATTTAAAAGTGGCCAGTGTGACCATTCTCTCTGAAATGCTTGGGTGAATGTAGTAGCATTTTCGGTTTTAAGCATGCTTATACACCTTACAAACATATTCAATAATAAAAACCTTAGAATGTATTTTTAGTGTTCCTTTATTCCCTCCCATTTTCCGGCATATCTAAAAATAGTCTAAGAGAAAAACAAAATGCACGACTACTGGGTTGCACGTACTTGCTCTTATGTTCAAGAAGCTGAGGATTTAAAAAAATTGTATGTAAAGACAAGGAAATTATGACAGAAAAGTGTTTAAACGCATAATATAAGACTTTTAAATTAGCTTAAACAACTCCTTTAATTGTTTGAGGTGAAAGGAGAGAATGCCACTTGAATCCTTGATTTAATGCAGTTGTATCAAACAAAAATTTCAATCGTTGCATCGGTTTTGTAAAAAAAATATTTTTTTTTATTATAAAACTCTTAAAACATTTTTAAGGAACAATTTTGGTATGCAATTCTTAAGTACAGTCGACTCTCTAAGTCGAACTTTCACTTTTTGCAAAAATAAGAGTTAGAAAGCAATAAATACAGTATTTACATTTTAGAGGCGTACAAAAATTCGAGTAGGAGGGAAATTCGACTAAGAGGGAGTTTGACTTAGAGGAAGTCGACTGTATTTATGTCAAATGTGTGTACACAAAAATTTGCCATCCCGTTTTCAAGATTTCGAATTTTTGAAAATTTGAAACTATAAATTATAGCCAAAAAAGAAGTATAGGCGTCGAAAGCCCATTCAAGGCTATTAAAAAAATCAAAGTCTTGCAGTCCTTAACTGGGGCCTTTGCGATTGGACAGTGCATCAAAAAAAAAAATATGAATGCAACTTCGAGGGTAATCGTGTTAGTCAAAATTGGTTTTCACCCCTCCCTAGATTAGCTCCTCCGATCACGTGTCACGGAATCTGAGACCATTTGAGTGTAGAGTTCGCTCTATCGGACCGTTTAAAAAATTCAAAATTCTAAGTGAAAAACGTTTTTTTTTTAAAGTCTGGAAGGTCGAATTAATCACTCAAATTATCTCAGATTCCGTGATAGGGGATCCGCGAAGCTAATCTAGGGAGGGGTACATTCATAATTTTTTTTGATGCATTGTTTAATCACAAAGGCTCCAGTGTGGAAACAACCTACCATTGTGTGAAATTGAAAATTTCTACGAAGTCAGGAAGAGCTGCATCATTTTGATGATCTGTCAGTAAGTCAGTCAGTTACGGTTTTTGCGATTTTTGAAGTCGAAAATTGCCTGAGTTTGTTCCTGTAAAAAGAACTTGGCTGCGCACTACCGTGCCCTTTGATGTACCTACACTTCGTATCCAGCAGTTCATTTCTACTTGCTAATTTAATTTTTGGTTCCTGAATTTAATTAAATCAGCGCGGTATTCTCCCTTTCGGAGCACTAAATTAGTAGTAAACATCAGACAAAGGGAGAAAACGAGTTTGTGTGGAAGTTCAACCTCCCCACGTTAAAATGTTTGGCATAAGGAAATGTGAATTAAGAGAAGGTAGAAAAACTTCCAACAACCTCAAGCGTGTTCAGCTCGAACAACATCTAGACAGAGGGTCATTCCGAAATTTTCAAAATGATAATCGTCAAAATTGTAACGTGATTGTTTCGTCTATCTTTTTTTTTTTTGTCAGAATGCAATTTGAGAGCGTTTATGAATGAAATGTCATTTTTGGCGTCATAAATGCCAGTCTGCGTTGTTTTTGTTTAGTGCAACAAAAGAGAGACAAAAAAAGATGATAAATTACAGTGGCTGCTCAGTCATTCAAATGCAGTCGCCTACAAACTTGACAATAATCGACTTACGTGAAGGAAATATTTGATTTTTAAAACCTTATCGCCCGTTATTTTTAGTTTTTCGGAATGCAAGACTATCGTCGGGTGATAATCGTGTTACGGAATGATTGCTTGGTTGGCTTTCCTTATATCGATGAAGACATTAAATTAACCCATTGCTCAGTGCGGTAAATAACATAAGAATTGGGTAAATAATTATTTATTTTAAAAATGGTTTCGACGGATAAGTGAAAAAGTGTATCGCTTTGTTACACTGCACTGTCTCAATGATGGAATCTTCATAACTGTATAAACGCAAATTCATAGAAATATTTTGTTTTTTTTTGGAGGAATGAGAATTATAGCTGCTTTTCACTCTAAGCCGACGATATTATTGATATATAAATTAAAATTCAATTATTAGCTCAAATTACTTCATACATCTAGCTCTTAAACTTTTCCAGGAAGAAAATTTTGGAAGCCTTTTTTGAAAGCAACAGTATAAATACTATGTTTATTTTATTTCTCCAGGTGATTTTTTTTTAATTCAGAATTTAAAAAAACTGACGGGGTCAGTCTGATCCACCATATAATCCAACAAAATCCATTGACTCAAACACACCTGTGTACTTAAGGCTTAAGTACAAGTTCAATTGCAATTAATTAGCTTGTACTTAAATTTTTTAAGTACCAGATAAATTCGTTAGTACCTGTACTTAAAAATTTCAAGCACCAGTACTGGTACAAAAATCGCCGTGGTCGTACAAACGTGGTTTTCAGTGTCACGGTCATTGTGTTCGTCTCGGTCTAGTCTCACAGTGACCGTTTACACGGGGATCTATTTCGTAGTTTTCTCGGTATGGTCTCGCTGTAGTCTCGCCAAAAATATTTTTTTTTTTCAAAGTAAGGTTTTTCAAATTGTTAAAGTAAGCTAAAACAAAATCAATTGAAAATGCCTAGAACCATTTCAAGCGTGCTCTTCGCCAAATCAACTTCTTACTAGAACTCGGTTGGGTAAGGATCTCCCTAAAAAATTTAAACTAAAGGGTCCGCCAAATAACTTTTTTTTTCGAAAATTCTACTACTACATGGAGTGTAGCTTCGGCTGTGTGGCACGTAGCGCCGCGCCGTCCTGTTGAAAGCAAATGTTGCCAATATCCTCCTCTTCAATTTTTGTGAACAAAAATTCGTTCAACATGGCCCGATAACGATCGCCATTGACTGTAACGGCCACTCGAAGAAAAATGGCCCAATTATGCCTCTGGACCAAAATCAGCACCAAACAGTGACTCGTTTTGAGTGTATCGGCTTTTCAATGGCGTGCGGGAATGCGACAATTTTGCTTGTTTACATATCCGCCAAGATCAAAATGAGCTTCATCTGAAAAGATGATTTTTAGGCAAAATCGGCATCTTCTCTAAGTCGATCGCAGGCCCACTTAGTGAAGCAGCCACTTGAATGAAATCATTTTCCATTATTAACCGGAAAGATTGTACTTTCAAATAAAAAAGGAAATTTAAGAAAATATTCAGTAGTTTTTTACTGCATTTTCAAAAAAAAAAAGTTATTTGGCGGACCCTTTATTATATTTCGTTGTGCTGCTTCAGTGGCGTTCAAGCTTGATACTTTTTAATATAAGCATTGTCAATAGAATTTTTTAACTTAATTTAACATTTTGGAAAACATTTTTTAGAAAAAAATAATTGGCGATACTTAAACAAGACCAAAGTGAAATTACGGCAGAACATGCTTAATTTCAAAAACCACATGTAAATGTCCGGTGAGACCATAGCGACCATAGTACAACTCATAAGTACAGAAGTAATCGATTCAAAAATTTCAAGTACTTTTGTGGAATTTAAGTATCAGACTACAAGTACCTGTACTGGTACTTGAAATTTTTAAGTACAAGTACCAAAGAATTGTCTTGGTACTTAAAAATTATAAGTACATACCAGATAATTGTACTTAAATTGTACTTAAGTACCAATTTACTTAATTACTTTACCAGCTCTGGACTCAACAAACGAATTTTACGTTCACCAATGAAATAAGTTACATAATTGACTCAACGAACAAAAATCATGTAAAAACGACGACTTGTAAATCAATTTCATCATTACGTATTAATGGTTACTAATTAAGCCAATGGGTTGGGCATTTGCTGCTTTAGTTAAAACATCGTTAAATAAATGAAAGTTTTCGTTATATTGACAATAGGATTCTTCTTTCTTATTTATATGTTAGAAAATACAATTTATATCACTGTGATTTTTGTTTGCTTCAATAGAGCCCAATAAATTCAACATCTCGTACAAAATAATTCATACAGAAGAGATGGTCACCGTGTGTATAAATACCGGATAGATAGCAGAACAACAAAAAAAAAACAACAACATCAACAAATTTAATTATATATTTCAAATTTGCTATTGTAATTTTCTTTTGCTCGTTTCAGTTTGAAAAAATTACACAAAGTCCAACTACTGGTATCAGACTCGAATGTATTCTACCATCCCAATTTGGAGCGCAGCTTGTCACCAACGACGGCCGACACAAGGGACAACATTATTGGAACATCGTCCTTTCAGCCCAATCAGTATGATCTCAATTTTATTTGGCAACAAATGGAGGCCTACAACAGTCCAAATAGTCCTACACGTGGTGTTGGTGGTGGTACTAGAGAGGATGGGCTATTATCATCCAGTGAATCGGCGATGGCAGCAGCAGCAGCGTCAAAAACGTCAGGTGCTAACCCTCCGGCGGCAGATGGCAAAGAGGATGTTTTCACTAGGAATTTCCGTCACTTCACCGATAACTCTGGAATCGATTTTAGGAGCAGCTCTCAATTAATATTCGATGTGCTAATGCAAATCAATGAGGTATGGTATTTAAATTTAATACTCGTATAGTTCTTGAATAAACACTGATGTTGAAAAAAAATAATAATGCAAAGGTTAAAACTAACGAAATGGTTACATTGCTCGTATAATGCTTCCAAGCGACTTTATTTCAAAATCAGGTTTAAAACTTTGCTTTGAACTTACACATTTTAGACCCTTAATAACGTTTTTCTACTTCGTTTTCATCTCCTTCTTATTGTTCTTCATTTTCCTTATCTGTCAGAAATTTAATGATCCCGAATGATTTATAGACGATAACGTTACCGCCTTTGGAGATCGCCGAAGGAATTTATAAAAAGTGTCATGCCTCTCAGCTTTAGTTTGTAACCAAATGCTTATGTTTTTGCAATTGCTTTTTCCAGACCTGCCTTGCTTCTACTAAAGAGCTCTGAGGCTTGGTTTGATATTGCTATTTTGGGATAGGCTATCATGATCCCCCTGTCAGAATGTACAAACCAGCGATCAGTTCTTTATTTCTGTAAGATTCTGATTCCGAAATTATGTTATCTGAACTCATTTGCTTCCTTTCGTTCTACCAAAAATGTTTGCTCATCACTGTATGGTTAATACACATACTATGTATGTATTTAAAGGTACTTTATATACTCTTCTATATTATAGTCTCGAGCAGTCGAGTGCCGTTTGGGGGATTTTCTAAATTGAAATTTCCAAATACATTTTATCATGCTCCACTAAAATTTATTATTCAGTCGAGGTGGTTGTCTGAATCCTTAAAACGGTATTGCGCGTCATAGGATTTTAATTATAGATGCCATTTGGGCCAACCGAGCCCCTAGTTGACCATCAATATTGTGAACGAGACGACTTTTATATAATAAATGAACGATAAATTAATGTACATTTTGGTTGTATGAACTGTGGTGACGTAATTGAGTATATGTAGGTACTCGTACTCCTTCGATGGATTAATAGAAATTATCGTAGTTTGGTACAGTGGTGTAGTTTTTAGATGTTGAAGACTAGAGTACTTTCTATAATCTAATGCATATCGATGCTTTGTGAGGTTTATTTCCTATTTAATTGAATAAAGATTATACCTTTATGCATATGTTTAATGTTTATGTGTTTGGTAATACATGATTAAAACTATAAAAAAAACACCTAACATAAGATCCCAAAAATGCTAGAAGAGTAAGATTAATATCTCAGAAAGAATTTGCCAGCCGAACTTGCTCTTTTTATTTGCCCCAGGCAAAATGTAGGTAGGGGAGAGTGGGGCCAAAAGTAACACTTTTTACTAAAACCGATGGTCCTCCTACAACTTTAGAAATAAGTCAACCAAACCTTTTTTAAATTAAAGAGCCATGTTTTAACTACAAGATCCATCAAACAAGTCCAACAAAACCTAATCGTGATGTGCAAAGATATGGCTTTCAAAAAAAAATCGTGTTGTTTCAACTTACCCCGCCTATGGGGCAAAGTGTAACATATACCGGGGTAAGTTGTAACAAGAACTTAAAAAAAAATAGACATAGTACCTTCACCTTTTTCATATTAATTTATTTTTAATAAGTCATAATAAATAGTAAAAAACATAACTTTTCATTTAATAACTTAAATACGTATTCAAAAAAATATTTTATATTATTTGATTTAAAAACAAACAGCCTTTGTTGCAATACAAAATAAATAAGATAATAAAAACAAAAAATCACAATTCATTTGGCAAAAAGAAAGTAAAATAAAGTTGAAGGAATACAAATTATGAGGAATCCCCATCTGAGACACAGTTTAGGCAAACATACAGGGTTACCCGTAATGAGTGGATAATACTGCAACTGGTGATAGCAGGCCTTATGACTGCTCAGAAAAAAAATATAAAAAAAATATTTTTCTTGTGGTCTCCATGGTATAATTTATTTTCGAAAAATGTTAAAAAATTCAGGGTCTCCTAAAATACCTAATTACAACGGCCACCCATAAAAGATTCTTATTATTTTTGTATTTTTATAATATTTTTGAATAACCGGGTAGTAAATTTTAACACCAGCTGATGTATTTTTTGTGTTATAATTTTTTTAAATTATTTTTTATTCAAAAATAATTAAATTTTTTTTTTTTCACCAAAGTTTGAAAAATCATAAAGGGAAAAAATGTATGAGAACATAGGTGGCAAATTTGATAAAAATTGGCCTGTTTAATGTATTTTCCAAAATGGTATAACACATGTTTGTGTCTACAACAATAACCAATAAAAGGCATTTGATCTACTATAGTAGTTTTTTAACATTTTATCAGATGAAATTAAGTTACTAAATTAAGTAAACACTACGACGACGAATGAATGACTAATATTGTTTTTTTTTAATTTTTATTGCTTTTAAAAATAACCGTTCTTAAATAAAGGCAGTAACATTTAACACTAGTTGCTGGATTTTTTTTTAAATAATTTTTTTAATTAATTTTTTTAATAAAAAAATGATTAAATATTTATTTTCATAAAAGTTTGTAAGTTAATAAAAAAGACAAAAAACTGAAAACTTTCGTGGCAAATGATGTTAAAAAAATCTCCTTTTAATGTAGGTACTTTCCCAAATGGTAAATCACAAGCTTCTATCTACAGCAATAACACATTAAATTGGCTTTTAATCTACTAGAGAAGATTTTTAACACTTTCTCAAATCAAAATTGACTTGTAATAAAATAGGCATTAAAATGCATAAAAGAGTATTATTTGCAAATATTGTCAATTCTCTGTGATTACATAACGTATAACGTTGTTATACTGGTTTCGTCAATATATGGGTAATGCAGAGGAAGCGCTAACGCAGCTGCAGCACTCTATAGAGAGCGATATCCAAATGCGGGACATCCGGACTGTCGAGTGTTCATCAGAGTCCACCAATGTTTTTCAGAAGGACGAATGCCTGGTAATGGACTGGGCAGCACTAGCGGAGGATGTTTACCGCAAGAAGAAATTGATGGTATTGTGCTGAATGAAATTGAAGCAGATTCAACTACATCAACACGAGTGATTGCAAGACGAACAGGGATCGCAAAATCATCAGTTCAAAAGGTATTGCAAAAATATAAATTTCATCCTTTTCATTTCACGCGTGTCCAGACTCTGCTACCAAGAGATTTCCCCGCAAGAGTTATTTTTTGTCAAAAAATGTTGGAAAAAATTCACGAAGATCCAGAGTTCTTCAAAAAAATATTGTGGAGTGATGAGTCGTCTCTTAAAAGGGATGGATATTTCAATATCCATAATTTACATAGCTGGCAACTGGAAAATCCAAATTTAATGCACGAGGACAGATCGCAGTAGCAATTCAAAATCAATTACTGGGCAGGTATCTTGAATGGACAAATTATAGGCCCTTTTGAATTACCAGGCAACTTAGATGGTGAAGCCTATCTTAATTTCTAATTTGCCAATTCTATTTCAAGAAGTGCCCGAGGAGCTAAGGAATTCAATGTGGCTTCATAACCATGGATGTCCTCCTCATTATGCTGTAAATGTAAGGAGGTACTTGAATCGAACGTATCCCAACAGGTGGATAGGCCGTCTGGGCTCAATTTTGTGGCCACCACGTTCGCCAGACCTATAAATCCTTTGGACTTTTTCTACTGGGTGTACCTGAAAGAAATGGTTTATACTAAACCAATTACATCCATTACGGAACTGCGTCGGTCGTCGTGTTCAAGACGCTGTGATGAAAATAAATGAGCGCCAATATGCTCGTTTTATTGAGAGGTCCTTCATTAGAAGATGCAGAGCATGTATCACAGTGAATGGGGGACAGTTTGAACACTTGATATAAATTTATTTAAAAAAAACAAATAAATAATAATTTTTAATACTGCTGTTTTTATTTATCTTATTTCCCATACCTAAATCAAAACCTTTTTGAAAGTGCATACTATTATTTTAGTTAGTGAATTTAGCAGACATAATAGTGACACTGGTATATCTATTGACTTTTCTTTACAACTCAATTTTTGTTGTCATCAAACTTTGATGAAAATAAATATTTAATCATTTTTTTATTAAAAAATTAATTAAAAAAATTATTAAAAAAAAAATCCAGCAACTAGTGTTAAATGTTACTGCCTTTATTTAAGAACGGTTATTTTTAAATACAATAAAAATTAAAAAAACAATATGAGTCATTCATTCGTCGTCGTATAGTGTTTACTTAATTTAGTAACTTAATTTCATCTGATAAAATGTTAAAAAACTACTTTAGTAGATTAAATGCCTATTTTATTGGTTATGGTTGTAGACACAAATATGTGTTATACCATTTTGGAAACTACATTAAACAGGCCGATTTTTATCAAATTTGCCACCTATGTTCTCATACATTTTTTTCCCTTTATTATTTTTCAAACTTTGGTGAACAAAAATATTGAATTATTTTTGAATAAAAAAATAATTTTAAAAAATTATAGCACAAAAAATGCATTATCCACTCATGACGGGACACCCTGTATAAGCGAACGGATCCTTTTGTACACTTGGTGTGTGCCCACTTCCTGCATAATATGCATTGAACCCATTTTTCCCCAGGCAAACTCTGAGAAAATGGTTCACAGCAAATAAGGCACAAATATTGGTCATCTTCTTCTTCGGATGAAGAGGCAAAAACTTTTTTCTTAACCTGTTTTTTTTTGCTTGAGTTTTGCTCCCTTTTTGGCCAAAGTTTTGTTTCTTTCTTCAAGAAGTGCTTGTTTCTCCGGGGTATCAGTAAAAATGGCAGACTTCCTTGACTTTCTCGAAGTAATTTTTTTTCGCGGTTGGGCCTTTGGATAAGGCCTAATTTCTTCCGGGTTAAAAGAAACTCTTTTTAGTCCCGATGGTCCTGGGGAGCAGTGAGGAAGGGGAGTCAAAGGAGCTGCCAGAGGGCCTTGTTCATTAGTTGTGGGCTGTTCAGAAGCAGATATTATTCCGTTTTGTTCTGTTGGTGGTGGAAATGGCATCTCGACTATTGTCTCGTTGACAGGATTTTCTACTTATAGATCTGGATTGTCTGGATTCGGACGATCGGTAACAAAAGCTGGCAAGAAATCGTGCTCTTCAAAAATATTTTTATTTAGAGGAGCGATCCCGGTTTTCTTAAAACCATTCCTTATATTAGTTGGATTAATTGCTAAAGACAGAGCCTGACTTACGATTGATGGGATGTCATGGACTGTCATAGTTTTTCCCGGGTTGTTCCTCATCCATGCATCTTGTGCATTTGCGCAATATGTTTTAAAGGGCCCATAAACCCCTACATCTAAGTGCTGCAGTCTATGAGAACAGTGCGGTGGAAATGATAACATAACAACCCCATTATTTTTAGCCTTTTCAACAACTCCGAAATCTAGATGTGAACTGTGATTGTCGAGCAAAAGAAGGACTGGATCAGAAGGAGATGGTTTTGTGTGTTTAATGAAATGATCTATGAAGATATTGAATTCTACGTTCGTCATCCATCCCGAAGCGTTTCCAGCTCCAATGCACTCTGGAGGTCCATCACGAACAAAATATTCTCTATATTTGATCCTCGGAAACACAAGCATAGGTGGAATCGAATTTCCTGCAGCACTAACTGCGACGCATACAGTGACCAATGTGCCTCTTTCCGCTGATGTTAGGGCTGCAACTTGCTTAGACCCTTTCTTAGCTAAAACCTTTTGAGGCTTTTGCACGGTAGATACACCTGTTTCGTCACAGTTGTAGATCTGCGAATGGGTGCATTTATTTTTATCAATAACCGATGTTAGTTTAGAGAAGAATAATTTAACATTTGTGGGATTAAATGAGGTCGCTCTGCTGAGACTGGTTGCTTCGGGTGATCTTATCGAAAGATTTGGATTCCGCTTTAAAAAAGAACTTAACCAATCAGGTCCAGCTTCCTTATTTGCCAACCATGAATTTGGCATAGTTATTTTATATTGAAGCCCACATTCGTAAGCAAGTTTTCTGGTATCTTTTGGTGTGAGTCCAAAATAAATGTTGCTGCAATTAATCAGATACTCTACAAGGCTTTTTTCTTGCTCATCACTAAATACTTATTTGTGTTTTGCCCAACCAACGCGGATCGAACTTTCGCCTGCCTTAATTTTTTTTAAATACCTGGTCAACGTTACATGGCATATGCCGAAGTCCTTTGCAACGCCACGTACTGTTCTGTTTTATTTTCCTGAAGTACAGACACAGCCTTCTCGAACGTTTCCTTTGACACCGTTCCTCGTTCACTTATTTTCTTATAAACTCTCATGCTAGAAAATAAAAAAAAAGAAAAGATACTTAAACAAAACACTCAAAAAACTAAAATGCAGTTATAATTTTGGTTGTTCTATGTGTGTATGTATATGCTTCAATGTGCACGAGTGCAAAACAACAAAACCAAAAGGACGATAGATGACAACGACCCGTGCACCACCAACCCAACAAAACAAAATCACATTCACATCTAAAGGTATCTTAGAGCGGCGCGAGATCCATAAAATTTCTCACCGAACACCAGCCGAGAAACCAAAGTAACAACAAACCACATAAGCGAGCAATTTTTTTATCCACAACATACACAAAACGAAAAACAAAACATAGAAACCGTTTTCGATCGTTCTTGTTCACAAATATCGGTTTGAAAAAAATATACGGGGTAGGTTTTAACATGTTACACCTTGCCCCGGAAAAATGTTACAACTAGCCCCAGCATGAAATTTAACACAGAGACAAAAATTGAAAGATACCCGAAATTCACATACACATAACATATACACACAATTATAGCCAAAACACAAATGCATGAACAAGAAAACACTCAGCACTATATCTCTTTCGTGTAAGGAGATAACCCAATAATAACAAAAAAAAAAGTTACAAACCTGCAATTTTTGGGCACCACTAGCATAACTTCTTCCGCTGACGTCCAATCAGCAACTGAAGAAGACATGCCGGTAGATATGGAAAAAATGAACCCTGTTTTTTTTAACTGTTACTTCTTACCCCTGTTACTTTTAACCCCACCCTCCCCTACTTTCACTGCGGAAAAAATCCAAGTGAAGGTCTTTAAATTCAATAATCTTTATTTTTATTTTGAGGAATAACCAAAAGTCCATTGTCAAATCTTGTGCGCGCTAGAAGTTATTCAAGGTCAAAAAAATTGGTTTTTCGCTTATAACTGTTAAACGGTCAATGCTATTATATTAGAAAGGACTTTATACAAACCTTGGAGATCATATAATTTTCTATAAAAGAGCAAAGGCACTTCCCTTCCTCCCACTGATCGTTTAGCAGATATCGCCACCAAAATAACGTAAACTAACGAAAATGTCTGTTTGTCATGAATGTCAAGATTGCAAAGAAACTTTGACGAATCGAAATATCAGGAAATGGATAATTTTCCATTATTTAGTCGTTAATTAGTTGTGACAATTTCGAATTCGGCCTTCAATGTTTTTTTAATGTCAGGTATCAACTAAGCAAAGCACCCTGTCGAAAATCGGTACAAATTTCTTATACCTGATGACTTATGGCTTAATAATTTGCCATCAATAAGTCGTTAATTAGTTGTGACAAATTCAATTTGATCGTGCAATGTTGACCATTTGTTTGCTTACTTTATCTATATCAAGTTGGCAAAGCAACGGGTCGAAAATTGGGTAGGTGCATATTTTGTCGGAAGTTAGTCGTTAATTAAATTAAAACAACTTTGTCGTGCGATGTTTCTTGAGTGTTTTTGGGTTATTTGTTTTCTATGAGTGGCAAACTAGCAAAGCAACTCTGAAAAATCTTAAAATCAGTAGGTGAATAATTTGCCGTTAATTTGTAGTTAATTAATTGTGTCAATTTCGAATATATCGTTCAAATTTGTATATGTTTTTTTGGCGCTTTGCCAGCTTAACAAAACTCGAAAAGCCTTGAAACATTAAGAATAAGAAGTTCTTAATGTTTCAACGCATAATAATATGCCGTTAACTAGTTCTAAATTAGTTTTGACAATTTCAAATTTGTCCTGCAATATTTTCTACTTTTTTTTTTGTTGACATCAAGTTAGCGTGGAACCACCTCAAAAAAGGATAAAAATGCTAAAACCAAATTGTTTGTGGCTAAATAATTCATGGTTACTTGTCCGTTAATGAATTTTGATAATTTCGAATTTGTCGATTTATATTTTCCATGTTTTTTTCTAAAAAATATAAAAAACATTATTGCTCAATAATTTGCCGGTTATTAGTCGTTAATTTGTTGTGACAGATTAAATTTGTTTTGTTTGTTTTGTTTTGTTTTATTTTTTTTTTGTCAATATCAGACAACAATGTAAGGCTTAGAAAATGGATTTACATCATTTAGAAAAAATATAAATAATAGATTTATAATTAATAATTGAATATACATTATTTTATTATAAATTTAAGTAAATTTAAGTACTATTAAAATAAAATAAGGAAAATAAAAATATAGATAACAAAATTTACAAAGAAGATTCACACATCATAAGAGACAATATAGTTTGTTTGAAAGTTTCTCTACTCATGTTAATATTGTAGAAGTCAGTGTATTTATTAAATGTTATACTACAACGGTTGAACGGTTCATGATTTGCATAGCTTGTCTTATGTATTGCTTCTTTCTAATATTTGGTATGTCTTAGACAACGAGAATTTTGTATACATATTTTAGAACATAAAGTGGTTGAAGCAATATTACCATTCAAAATATCATAAACGTAGAGGGCTTCAGAAAGCATCCTACGTTTTGCAAGGCTTAACAAATTTATTAGTTTTAAACGGCTTTCGTATGGAGGCAGCACAAAATTCTCACGATTCCAATTGAAGTTTCTCAGTGCAAATAAAAGGAATTGTTTTTGGACGGATTCTAGTTTTTTAACGTCGACATCAAATAAAGGTGACCAAACGATGCTGCAGTACTCAAGAAGAGGGCGAACTAAGGAACAATATATTGCTTTGGTAATATAAGGGTCATTAAATTCTTTTGACCTACGCTTCACAAATCCTAACATGCTGTTGCTCTTAGAACAAACTTTGTCAATTTGATGCTTAAAAGTGAGGCGAGAATCGACAAGTATGCCCAAGTCTTTTAAAACGTCACTTCTTTCAATGTTTTTTCCGTATCAATAATATAGTTTATAAGACATACATTTTTTCTTCTAGCAAAAGAGATTGCATTACATTTTGTGACATTTAACGACATACCATTTTTATATTGCACCATTTGACTAGAGTATTAATATCTTTTTGCATTTTGAGCCCATCACTCACATTGTTAACTACATTGAATAACTTGAGATCATCTGCAAATAACAGAAACCGACAATATTCAAACAATTCAGTCAAATCATTAATAAATAATAAAAAGAACAGGGGACCAAGGTGGCTGCCTTGAGGAACTCCCGAAGTAACATTTATAGCACGAGAATTTACACCACAAAATTTCACATACTGCTTTCTTTCTGATAGATACGAGGAAACCCACTTTAATAAATTACCTCGTACTCCAATTTTCTGTAACTTAAAAGTTAGCAACCCAATGTCAACTCTATGAAAAGCCTTACTGAAATCGGTGTAGATTGCATCAACTTGATTTCTATTTTCCATTTCAGTTAAAATAAAAGAAGTGTAGTCAGAAAGATTGGTTGCAGTGGACCTCCCTTTGAAAAAACCATGTTGATGTTCACTTATAACTGGCTTTAACCCTACACACAATAATTGTTGTGCTATGTTTTCTAATTAGCCATTCATTATACATGCATATGTGACAATTTTAACACTGTTTTTTGTGTTTTTTGTTTTAATTCATTATTTCATATGAATAACATTCGAAAAGGGTTTAAAATTGATTTTATGGAAATTGATTCTATGGAACTATTGCTATATTGCTTTATTACGATTTCACTCGAAAAATTAGGTATTTTCGTAGAAGATTACATAGAAAGCATCGCACGTACAAATTGAATTCGTCACAATTAATTAACAGCTAATTTCTTAGCAATAAAATGTTAAGTTTAAGAGCCACTTATCGAAAACATAGCAAATATAGAAGGACAAATTAAAAATTGTCAAAACTTATTAACGGATTAACAATAAATTTTTAAGCCATAAACCATTTGGTTTAAGTAATTTTTACCAACTATGCTAACTAGATGTTCTATCTAGCAAAGAACCTAAAAAACGTAGACAATATTGCATGGCTAATTTGAATTTGTAACAACTAATTAAACACTAGCTAGCGACAAATTACGTTGTGTAACAAAATTTCAAAAATTGTTTGCTTATCTACATTTTGTTATTGTTTATTGTTGGTACATGTCAGCTGATTCAAAAAATACCAAAAGTTTTTTCTAAGTGTTAGCTTTTGCTTCAGAATTTGAGCAAATAGAGTGCATTTTTTAGTATTTTTGCCTCTTTCAATAAAAGAAAAAAAATATAAAATTAAAATTGATTCAAAATTTGTCTTCAGTTTTCAATAACCTAAAATTATGTCAACAAAAAAAAAATATAAAAACGTCAATATGTATTTAGAAGGGAGATTTTCTTGTTTTTCTCTTTTGAACTTCTGAATTATCACGTATTAGGCCCAATACGTAGTCTTCCATCATATTGGCATCCCATTTGCCTTGGTACCGGCTCTCCATTATAGCGATGTCTTGATGAAACCTCTCACCATGTTCTTCGCTAATATTCCCCATGTTTTCAATAAAACAGTCTAAATTGGAGTGAAGAACATGTAGCTTTAGCGACATCCTGCATCCTAAAATTTCAAAATTTTTGAGGAAAAATTATTAAGCAATGATAAATTAAGTATAAAAAGTTGTTACCGTTCGAAACTGTCAAAACTTGTTAATACAAACTAACAGCAAATAATCCACCTATCCATTATAAGATTGCTCAAAGTTGCGTTGCTGACTGGACACTCGTAGAAAACAAATAACCCAAAAACACATAGAAAACATCGCATGAGATAATTTTTACTTGCGATTATAGGTACTATAAGGCAAGTTTTGGATTCGTGCAGAAAAAAAAATTTGAGATAACAATCAAACATGATATTACGATGATAGAGAACACCAAAAAAGTGGGTGGCAAAATTCTGTCTGTCTGTCTGTCTGTTCGTCTACAGCCTAAACGGCTCCATCGATTTTCTTCAAACTTGGTGCTTAGTGGTTTTTGGTGATTCTGCCGACACGTTTTTTTCATTTTTTTTTTAGAACCAAAAATAACGGTACCTGTCATACATTTTTTTTTGGCAAATTTACATAATCGTATTTTTCTCAAAAACGGCTCGACAACTTTTCTTAAAAAAAATTCAATAAATTTATTTTAGTAAAGGCTTTCTTCGGGTGGAAAACCATTTTTCAAAAATGGTTATTAATGGTACCTCCCAAGGAACCACTTTTTTAATTTTTGATTTTCTTCAAAATGGTATGACCGATTTCATTTATTTTTTTTATACAAAAGCTTCCAAGAAAAGTTAATAGTTTTGTGTACCAACATTTTTGAAAAAATATTTTTTGGATTTTTAAAAAGTATTTCAAATTTTTTTTTGGAAAATAAAATATTTCGAAAACGGCATCATAGATTTTTTTGAAACTCGATATTTGAGACTTTTTTAGTACTCTCTAAAATATTTTAAGAAAAATTTTTACATTTATGAAAAAATAACGGTACCTTCCATACAAAAGTGAAAAAACCGCAAAGGAAAATATTTTTTTGCTTGAAAACGACTCCTACGATTTTGATTAAACTTTTTTCATATTCTAAAATTAGTACGATCTACCATCAAAAATTATAAAATTTTATACATAGCAACTATTAGTTATATGTACCTGTCATAGAAGGTATTTTTTTATTTTGAGTTTTCTCGTTATCAGCTCAACGGATTTAAATCAATTTTTTTATATACAAATTTCAGATAAGATTAAATAATATTGCATATAAAAATTTTCAAAAAAAATGTTTTTGGATTTTTAAAAAATGTTTCAAATTTTTTTTTTGAAAATTCGATATCTCAAAAACGGGTTGACAATTTTTTTTCAAATTTTGTTTTTATATACACATAAATATATAGTTTAAATCTGCATACCAAAATTTGTTCTTAAAAATGTTTTAAGAATTTTATATATAAAAAATTAATTTAAAAAAAAACCGCTCCAACGATTTTAAAATTTTTTTTCCCATACAATCATATTCCATCATGAATTAAGATGGCATACTTTTTTTTCACCTCAAACTGTCAAAAGAGTTGTTTTAGCTAATTTAAGTGTCGTATTTCATGCTTCTCTACATTTTTCTCTCATAATTTCCATGTTTTTATATACAATTTTCTTAATCCCACAGTGTCTTGAACATAAGAGCAAGTACGTGTGACCCAGTCGTGCATTTTATTTTTTTCACATCTAATTAACGACTAATTATTGGCAAATAATAGAGTGCTCAAATTTAAGAAGTTTTTAGCACTTAACGAAAACGAAACGAAAAAATTCAAAATTCTCACAACTAATTAACGGCATATTATCCACCTATTAATGTTTCGATTTTTCAAAGTTGCATTGCTAACTAGGCACTCATTTGTTTTTCACCTGTAACACATGAGAATTGATTACTATTGAAAACAACTTCTAAAAAACTTTGTCAAAAGTTAAAAAATTAGTTTATTTTAGATATTTACTCTTAAATGACGAAGTTTTCAAATATACATTTATGCCTTCTTTTAAGTTAACATTATTATAAGACTTTTTCATAAGAGTGATCAGTTACAAGATATTAGTACTTCAAAAAGGTGAGGGGTTCAAAATATGGGTTTTTTGCATACAACTCTTAAACAATTAATTTTTTCAAACATTTTTGTACACAGTTTGAAAACTATATGACTCCCTACAAGAAATCATTTACATATTTTTTGTAAGCGCGATCAGTATCTAGGGAGGAGTGAAAACCAATTTCGGCTAACACGATTATCCTCGAAGTTACATTGATATTTTTTTTCGATGCACTGTTTCTCGCAAAAGCCCCATTTGTGGACTGCAAGACTTTGATTTTTTGAATAGCTTTTAATGAAGCTTTCGACACCTATACTTCTTTTTTTGCTATCACTCACACTCAAAATCTGCTGTGGGCAATCGGTCTATTGGCATTGTAAGGGTTTACAACCGAGTAGTTGAATCCATCAAACTTCAATCAGTAATCATTAAATACCAAATTTCTGTCATAATTTGGAGTTTTTTCGACACTCTCTACTTAAAATATTTGATATTATAAACTTCGAACTCATAACGAAAATCGTCTAAGTTTTTTCTTTTAAAAAGGGTTTAGTGCCTCGAACCTGGCTGTACTACTGATTCACGTTTGTGCTCTCATCGCGAACAGTTATACAGCGGAAGAATTTTATTTTATTTTAAATTAAAATCCACCCTAAGTAATAAAAAAAGGTCAAAAATTCAGGTACACCTGCGGGCTACCTGATTTTACTGCCCACAAGCAAAAATAAAAAAGGGATTATCCCAGCAATTAATTTGAAGATTAATGTGGATTAAGTGTGTTAACAGTGTTTTCTAAAAATAGTGTTGTGCGTGTTTAAATCCGTGTTAATAAAACAATAAAAATAAAGCAAAAGGTTAATCCAGCAATGGAACCTTTAAGTCCGGATGCTGCAATCGCTTCATTTGAAGCATTGGTTAAGCGGATCGTCAAGGACCTCGGACCTGAATATTGTGCCAGATTAGCAATGTCTTTCAATAGCATTGTCCAGCCCAATAAAGTCATTGAAGACATCCAAACGACAAAGATTAAGTATACCGAAGCGATGGAAACTGACGACGAGTCTTCAACCGCCAGCATTTTGGAGGAGTCAGCCACCGAAGAGGATCTTAGTGAGATCACCAGCTCAGAAGAGGACGCCAGCGATTCTCCCTTACCTGGCCAGAAGAGACCAAGCAAGGCTTCCAAAAAGGAGAATGGAATAAAGCGCATCCAACTTGACAAGGATTCCTCAAAGAATCCGCCTAAGGCTCCAATGCTTGTCCAAACTGAAGCCGAAAAGACACTGTCACCAGCATCAACATCAGCAGCCACCAAGCCCACCTCAGCCCAGCCTCCAAAGACAACCAAGGACAATACAGTGAACCCAATCATGGTCCCAGGAATGCCAACAGCATCAACATCAGTAGCCACCCAACCCACCCCAGCCCAACCTTCAAAGACAGCCAAGGACAATACCATGAACCCAACGAAGGCCCCAGGAATGCCGCCAATTTTCTGTTTTTCCGGGAACATTGCTGAAATCAGCAGGTTCTGCAAAAGCAAGGACTTGAGTGTGACATTCAAAAACCGGAACACAAAGACGACAATAATTACCGCTGGAAACAGAGAAGCCTTTGACACCATCAAAAACTTTCTGAAATCGAGGAAGATCCAATACAACTCTTTCACACCACGGGAGGATAGGAAGAATTTACTTCTCCTAAAGGGAATCCATCACTCTTATGCTGCCATCGAAGTTGAGGATGAGCTACAGATAGAAGGACTTCCAGTCATCAAGGTATCCCATTTCAAAGCTAAGAAGGCGCAAGGGAAAAGCTACAACAACTTTGTGGTAGAGCTGTCGAAGTCATGTGACATCAACGAAGTCTACACAAAGACGTTAGTCATGAACCAGAGGGTGTACTGGGAGCGCCTAAAGTTCAACGATATCGTCCAGTGCCGAAACTGCCAGCGTTTCGGACACGTTGCCACCAACTGCGGACGCCAGTACGTGTGCGTCAAGTGCAAGGAGGACCACGAGCCTGGACAATGCCAACGGAAGGAGAACACTGGACTGGATGTATGGTGTGCCAATTGCCAAAAAGAAGGTCACCCAGCCAGCTTCAAGGGTTGTCCAACCCTCAAAGCAAGACTCACTGAAAGGAACAGGCTGTCAGCAGAAAAAAAGGCACAGCAGGAATTTGCTGCCAAATCAGCATGCTTGGTAACCCGCCCTGCAGTTAGCTTTGCAGCAATGGTGAAAGGCACTGGATCATCACAAAAACCAGCAAACTTCACGAATTAACAGCAACAACAGAAAATGACACCAGCAAAAGTGATCACATCCCGGACAGCAACACCAAGGAGTAAACCAACCAAACCTACGTCAGCCCCACCAACGAACTTAAACACCGAAGTCCAAAGGATTTTTGGATCCGACCTACTCACAGTCATGGGAAAAGCTCGGAGTGCAGTTCCACCGAACTATGCTCAGCTTAGCGAAGGCGAGAAGTCCGTGGCACTGGCCACCTTCCTGTTCCAAATATGCAATTGAAGAAGCTCCGCATCCTGACGTACAATGTCAATTCATTGTACAGCCTAGAGAAGAGGACGACATTCAACTTGTGGATGAAGAACAACAACCCGGACATTGCACTCATCAGTGAGACCAACGTCACCAGACGCAACAACATTGACATGGTCGGCTTCAAAACCTTTCGGAAGGACAAGGATGAGGGTCGTAGAGGAACGGCTATCTACGTACAGAAGAAGATTTCCCCCAACACCACCGAAACCATCATCTCAGGTCTCGCAACTAGCGAAGCCACCGCAATAACCATACAACTAGGAACAGAGACTCTTACTATCATCAGCGTGTACTTCAAATGCAAATCCAGCATGAGAAACATTCACAGCGATCTTCACATTCTCAACAGCATCCTTAGACGAAGCACTTATGGACTCATCGGTGGTGATTTCAACGCAAGGCATCCCCTTTGGCTGGATACTGCTGTCACCAACGAAGGAAAGGCTATTGCTGACTGGCTGGATACCAACAGCGATCAGCACTCATTGGTTGTTATTTCACAACCCAAACCAACCTTCCCCAGAACACCATCAACATTAGATTTCTTCATTTCTTCATCTAATTTTGTTCATATTCTTCCAGAAATCAGCAACTTCACCTGCACAATAGTACCCAGTGACTCGGACCATGAAGCTGTCCAACTAAGCATCAAACTCCAGCAACCCATCTTCCTAGTGACAGAACAGGTAGAAAACTACATCAACTACAGGAGACTGGATGTACACAGGCTACAAAGAGACGTTGAAGACACCATAATGCTACCACCCGAAAACAGGAATCTGGACAATATCGAAATTGACACAGCCATTGACTGTCTAGAACTGGCTGTTGCAAACGCATTGGATAACCAAAAGCAGCCCAAGACGTCAAAGGACAGATATCAGCACCTTCCCCAGTATATCCAAAACCTTTATGCCCACAGGCAACGACTTAGGAAACGTCTTCAAAGGATCCACCAGCGAGAACTCAACACAACTAACAGCAACTACCAGACAGTGTGGAGTGAACTTCAGTGTGTCAACATTATGTTCCGGAATTCCATCCAACACCACAACAACAACCAGTTCCAGAAGAGACTGCAGTCAATCAAACCTGGACCTGACGCCTTCAAGAATATCAACAGACTAATCGGCCAAAAATCACCAATGCCTGAGACGATCATCACCAACAATGGAGAAGCAACAACGATACAGGAAAAAGTTGAAGCCTTCGCTTCCCACTTTGAAGGAAGCTTCATGCCAAGTCCATCAGATGATCCAGTCTTCCTTGGCGAAATTGAGGCATCCATCCAGCAGACAATTATGCCCACCTTGGACAGAGCAATGTTTAGCGACACCAATCCTGCAAGTGATCCAGTCGACAGCCCAAACTTGAGTACCGCAGAGGAGATAGCTGAGATAATTCACAATTCCAAACCAAAGAAGTCAGCTGGACCGGATGGGGTATCCAGCTTTGTTCTAAAAAGGCTTCCACAAATGGTGATGGTGTTGTTAGCCATCATATTCAACAACTGCATAAACAACAGTTACTTTCCCCAGAAGTGGAAAACTGCAAAAATCGTGGCTATTCCCAAGAAAGGTGAAAGGAATATGATCACCAACTACAGGCCAATATCCCTCCTCAGCAATCTAAGTAAGCTCCTGGAAGAGCTGATACTCAGGAAGCTGAAGAAGTTCTGCAGTGAAAACAACATCATCCCAGACATGCAGTTCGGTTTCCGGGAAAAGCATTCCACCCTGCATCCACTCCTGAAGTTTCATCACGACATCACCACAGCCTTAAACAGCAATCAAGTTACTGTCGGATGCTTCCTGGATGTCGAGAAAGCATTCGACAGTGTATGGATTGAAGCCCTTATCCATAAACTCCACATACTAGGCTTTCCCTTAGCGCTAATCAAAATTATATTTTCTTTTCTTTCTTCCAGGAACTTTTTCGTGCAACTGGAAACCTGCAAATCGACAGTGAAGAGCATCAGGGCTGGAGTTGCCCAAGGGTCGAAACTTGGACCACTTCTGTATACCATCATGACCTCTGACCAACCAATTTCAAGTGAATGCGAGAACCTTCTCTTTGCTGATTACTCACTTACATATTGCTCATCGTTCTCTCCATTGATTGCTGTCAGAGAAGTCGAGGCACATATCCGCAAACTCTTCCAATTTTACACCACATGGGGTATCCGGATCAACTCATCCAAATCAGAGCTTGTCTGCTTCAGAAAACCAGGGGGCACCCTAGCACTCCCAGACGGAACTAGATTAGCAGCCAAACGTAGCGCCAAATACCTAGGCATCAACTTCAACGAGCTGCTGAGATTCAACCCACATTCACGGACTGTCCTCAAAAAAGCCAATTTTGCTTTCCACCGCCTCTACCCGCTGATGAAGAAGAAAACTGGGCTAAGCCAACAGACAAAAGTTTTAATCTATAAGCAACTCCTGAGACCAGTCATCAGTTATAGCTTCCCAGTTTGGTTCACCATTTCCAAAACGGCTATGAAGGAACTACAAATATTCGAGAGGAAAATCCTGAGGATCTGCACTGGGCTGTACTTCGATCGTCAACGGCGTAAGCATTTCAAGAACGAGCAACTCTACTATGAGGCTAAGGTAGTCCCCTTGGACAAGTATTTATTGTTATCTGTCGACAAGCTGGTTAGAAACATCGCCAACCACCCTAATCAACTGATGAGAAGGATGACAAACCAACAACGACATCCAGCACCAAGGTACATAAGTGCTATGGAAATCCTGGATATAGCTCCAACAACCAACGATGAAGTAGTACCTTTCTACTCCGACCCAGGGTCGGCACATTATCGTGGCTAAACACCAACTCTAACCCCACCCTAAATAAATATACCGCCACTGGACAACCGGGATTGAACAACCCGAGGACGACAAAGTCAAGCCGACTTTTATGTTAAGTTTTTACATATATTATAAATCTAATTTGTATTTTATATTGAATCAATGTATAGCGTTAGGCCCCTTATGTGCCAACAAAATCTTATTATTTGTCAATGTATCTTATAGTTATAAATTATCTTTTAAGCCAATTGTAAATAGAAATGTTCAATAAAACAAAAATTGAATTGAAACTGGCTGTACTACTACTACTGTACCTTTTGATCTTCACTTCGTCGAGATTGGGTGGATAGAATTGTTGGCCTACGTGCCGTGCAGCCTGAATGGTGCAATCTGCATAGTCGCGGTAATCGGTCCGTCATCGTTGTTATGAAATTTGCAGAAATGATTTTTCCTGCGATCGTCCTTGCGGGCTTCGGTTCGGGCCTTGTTACACTGGGAAGTTCTTTTTGGTAAAACTTCCGAACTTCATTCCTACATTGGCAACCCTCCTCGATCGCGCGCTTCTCATGCTACTTCTTTTTCCTTCTGAGAAGCCGGTGCTCATGTCTGCCTGATGTTTGGTTGCATGTACTTGCCCACGTCGCGACGTCGTGCGAGGCCCAGCGTCGTGCGAGGCCCAGCACATCAGAGGCGGCATTTCGGATGGCACTCTGACAATAATTCTTCCACTGGTTCTCGAATGTTTAAGTTGGCGGCATAAGACTATTTAATAGGGCGCGAAAGACTCGATCGGAAAAAAAAACCTGGCGATCTCTTGCGACTGTAGGGACCCGTCGTCGTCGAACTTCTTCACAGTATTTCCCTGTTTTGGCTTTTGTCTGTCTGGATATTCGACTCAACGTTGGCTCTTTGGAATGTTGTTGATGGAAACACCCATATTACAAATTTAAAGCAAATCGGTCCCCTTATATAGGCTTCACCTCGATACCTCTACAATACACGCACAAACATACCTACTGACGCACAGACACACCTACCTACGGATAGCATGATAAAACCTACTTATTTGATAGAATGCAATGTGATTTGAAATTTGATGTTAAATTTGAATTTATTTTTAAAAGAACCATCACTTTGGAACAAGAAAAATTCATACATATTTTCATTTTTAGGGTAGTCGTGTCGTTTAACTTTTGGTCTCATTAGATCCAGCATTAAAAAATAATACAAATACTCATAGCTCATAATTCATAACTCAATGCTTTGACTGCACCAAGATTAATATATTCTGTACGTGTACACCGAGCATTAACTATACCACACATAGCAAGTAAAATTAATTCGTGAACCACCCTGACTACCTGACTCATCCTCTGCTCGTAGTTCCGTAGCTAAAGTACCAACATTTTTCTTATCAAGTAATTTTTTTCTTATGCCCAAAAAAAAATATAATCAATTAATGAAAGTAATAAAATATGTCTGTATGTATAACTATGAACTACTGATAAGATAAACACAGAGTAAAATTCAAATGAAAACATTCATTTGTTACTTAAAAAAATATGAGCCGAAATAGCTCAGTTGGGAGAGCGTTAGACTGAAGATCTAAATGTCCCCGGTTCAATCCCGGGTTTCGGCAGACAGTGTTTTTTTTTTTTTAATTTTTGCTGCCAAAGCTGAAGCAGGCACCTTCTAGGTTGGTCTGCTTGGTTAAATTTTTGAATAATAAATGCATTGTTATTGCTGAAGTTTCCATCAACGAAAAGTTTGGGCAACGTAGCTTCTATTAAGAAGATCTTTCTTCATAATGTATGTATACTTAGCAACAAGTTGAAATTTTGAATTTTGGTTATGGTTGAGTCTTAAGCGTGAGAGACATTTGCTTTTAGTCTAGTCAAATAAGCTAACAAAATGGGTTAACCTCTAGAACTAATTGCAAAGGAACATCATGGGGTCTTATTGAAAATTTTGCGCAGAACTCGATGGCACTCTATCATGATGCGCTTAGACAATATGGCAGATTATTCAAAATAGCTGCCTATCATTTGACAGTTAAGTAGTGTTAAACTGTGATTATCCCCATGTGTATCATTTTATATGTTTTTTGGATCAGGAAACTCAAAAATACCATCAAAAACTAAATTGAATTAACTAGAATAATTGCGGAATGTTACAGAACACGTTTGCGAGTATAAATATTACAATTTACTTTTTATAAAGGGTGTTTTTTTAGATGTGTGGTTTTCAAAAAAAAAAATAAAACGCATATAATTTAATGTTATGACAAAAAATTTAACTTATTTTTAAGACAAGGGCTTGCCATTATTTAAAAAGAAAAGATTTCGGGCAAATGGCCGCTGCTGTGGCTGGTTCGAATAAATTCCAGCTGAGAGACCCAATTTTCGACCACTTTTTGCAGCAATTGGGGACGTATATTAGCAATAACGCGTTGTTGAATGTTTCGTTCAGTGTATGGCATGTAGTGCCGTCTTTTGTTGGAACCAAAGGTCGTCAATATCAAAATCCTCCAATTTAGGGACGAAAAAGTCATTAATCATGCGGCTCTATAGCGTTCCTCATTGACTGTAACATTATGGCCGGCTTAATTTTTCATAATTTTTCATCGCAGCGCGCGAACCGAACCATTATTTTTGGCCATAGCCAGGGGGATCACAGGGGTGAGATCCCCCCCCCCCCCCCCCCAAGAAATTTTTGAGAAAGGCATTTGTAAATCATGCTTTTCCATTTTAGTATGAAATTTGTACTCAAATTTCTGCGATAGTTATTAATTAATTTATAGTCGGTGAAGGGAAATAACTTCATGTGAAATAACTTCACATGGGAATTAACTTTTTGTAAAGTTATATTTCTTAACTTCACTTCGAAAAAGTGAAATGATTTCAACACTAGAAGTTTTTTCCCATGTGATGTTATTTCCCAGTGAAGTTATCTCCCTGCACCAATTTACTCACGTACCTAGTACATAATTTTTAATGAATATAAAGGCACTTACCTACCTTGATGATTTCTTAAGTTAGATTAAAATGAGATTCGTGTATTCTAATTCCCTCAATTCTTGGAAAAAGTTAACATACATTTAAAAAAGAAAACTTCAATTTTCAAAAAAAAATTTGAATCGTGACAATTTAAAGTTTAAATGCTGAATGCATGGTATATAGTCGACAAAATGTCATACACAACATGATTCACGTACACTTCTTAAAATTTTGGCGACTCTAACGGTTTTAACATGCCCACCGGAAGGAATTTTTCTGACAGCGATACTTCTAAAAAGTTCCCTAAGAGCACTGTGCACAAATCTAAGGTATTATACTGCGCACGTTGTCAAAACTGAAAGTATCGGAAATAAAAAATGGCTGTGAACGTGATGACAAAAAACACGTAAAACAACAACAAATATTGACATTTGACACAAATTTTGATAGATGCGCAGAACTGAACAAAAATCAAAACTCTAATGATATTACCTTTAATATGTGTACTGTGACGTAAGAGATTCTAATGATGAATATAAACTTTTAGGGTTGGAGTTAATGTCAGTTCAACGACAAATTGAGACTAACACTGAGGAAGTTATCACATGGGAAGAATCTATTTCTTTTAGGAGTGAGTTTTGTGCAAAAAAAATAAATGTTTGACGTTTAAGCATAGTTTACAGTTCAAAGAAAAAAGAAAAATCAATTTTTTTCAAAAAAAAATGTCCATCTATTCTGTGCTTAATTTTGTATAATATATCAGGCGCAAAATGTTTGCCTTTGCCTAAGCCACCCATTGAGTCATTTATTAACCCCTATTAATAAATTATAGACCTAAAAATGGAAAACAATAAATTTTGAATGCAAAATATGGTGTTTGGTGAATTTTGGAAGTGTAAATATTTTTTATTCACCACACTTTATGTCACGCCGAAAAATTGTCCTATTGTTTTGTAGTTCTATGGCAGCTATGGTTCCTTTTTGCATGAAACTGTTAACTAACCATGCAAAAAATAATTTTGTATTTCTCCTCAATAATTTTGACATGCAAAAATAATTGCATAGATTTTTGCACGGAACTTGTAAACTAGACTTTATAATGACGAATTTATTTTCGCGAAAAAAATGTCACTGACATTTGTTTCCCAAACAAAATGCGTTTGGAATTTGTATTTTGCTTACTTAAATATAAGAAATCGTTTACAGCAAGAAATTTTTTTTTTTTTTTTTAGTACAATTTTTTTCACTACCAAGCTTTTTTTTTACTCAAAAGAACTGAATATTTAGCTTAAATGATGAAATATTCTTTCGAAAAATTCCGAGAAAAACGTAGTTGTAAATATATTACTAAAATAATGGATAATTTAAAGAAAAATAAATAAAACTAACAATTTTTTTTGTTGAGCACGAAGTACTCAAGTAAGCACACATATATTGATTTTAACATCTTAAATTTTTTGCATGATAAGCTGACATGAGTCAAAAGGACCTTCGATGTTTTAACCAAAATCTTGAATTTTTTGATTTGAAATTTTCTTCTGAAAGAACCGGGCATGATAATTGGAAACGGTTTTTTGCTTTTTATTCAGACACCTCTAGATTTTCAAAATAGAGTTTGAAAATAAAATTATTTTCACAAGCGTGACATTGGACCGTTTTTGCAATTCAATTTGTTAGACAGGACCTCGACTGGATGTAGTTAGAATATTTAATTTTTTTTGTTTTAATTATTTACCTGACGTGTCGCTAGGTCTATTCACAAGTTTTTCTTTTTTTACTATCGCTTTGTTTAATTTTTGGAGCAAAAAAGATACTTTTGGAAAAAAGTTTTTTTTAAAAGTGTACTATATTGCGAGTTTTCAAAATCCTATGTGAAGAGAGCTATATACTACATCAGATAGTACCCATACAGATTTATAAGATGTCATCATTAGTTTAATTTTTTCAAAAAGTGGACTTGAGCCGTTTTTTCCCTGGACCCTTCATTTGTTTTCACCAAAATTTTCAAAACTATATTTTTGTAAGATTTAAAATTTTTTATTTTTGAAAATAAAATATTTTTAAAACTATAGGATTGATGTTTTTTTAAGCTCAGTATGTAAGGGTCTTAACACTTCAAAGAATATTTTAAGAAAAAAATTTACATTTATGAAAATATAAAGGTAAACAAGAAAGGACATTTTTTCCTCTAAAATTAGTTGTTTGCAGAAAAAACGACGTTGCTGTTTAACCATTCAACCATTTTTGGTCTGTTGTTTAAAGTTAATTTTTGAAAAAAGGTGATGTGATTAATAAAGCAAAAACTTTGTGTGACCTGATTTTTAAAAAAATGCATTTCCTACACATTTTATTCTAGGTATGTAACTTGTTTCATATTTTTTTTTTACGATTAAAAAAAGAAATTTTGTCTAAATTGATCAAAAGTGGGCGATTTAAAAATTTGGCAGCATTTTTAATTCTTAACCTGTTACTTAGGCAATTAATTTTGTTTTCAAAGAAATTAGTCAAAAAGGCATTTTATTGTCAAAAAGGTCCGAGAATGGTCGTGAAAAAAGTTTCATGGAAGAGTTGTTATGAATTACATTTTCTACAACCTGCCTTAAGAACACACCCCTCATTTCCTTTTACTTTCGGCGATGAGCTTTTTAAAAAAGTGGGTGTGTCAGTAGGTGGGAATTTTCTCTGATGATTTCATCTTAACCGGTTAGCTGCTTCAGATCTTATAGATGTAAGACCGCCTGGCAAAACCACTGTGCGTTGCCTCCCCCTGTGCAAATCGTATTCTAAATCTTACACACTTTGCTGGAAAATAGTTTTTTCCTTAAAAATTTATTTCTTTGATTATTCCTTTAACTTATTTTAAATTTAAAACAAATATCATATATTATTTATGTAAAATTATACTCTTAAGCTTATTTTTTAATCTTTTCAGCACAATCACATTCTAGCTCTGCCGAATTTAGTGAAATTCTGTGAAATATGCGATAGCCGTGACCAAATCAAATTGATCAGAAATAAAGCTTTAAAACTTCAGGAAACAATACCAATGGACGATACAATAACTCATCAGGTATACCTATACCTTTACAATTCTAGCACATTCTCGCACATACATAAATATTCCCAAATGTAATCTGACAACTCATGACATTCACTAATGCCACCCACTTAGTTTTCTGGCTTGCTATATTCCTCTATTACCTTGTTGGTTGTCCAACGATGCCGATCCTATATATAGTAGCGGTTCTTGTCCTTATCCATAAGTATCCTTGTCCTCTCCTTTTCCACCAGACCACAATTGCATTTTCACAATCTGCAACTAATGCAACTGCATTTTCTAATTCTCTATGTAATGCTCAATTCTATTTCTCGTACCTGCTCTCTCCGTGATGTCCGAATAACACTATTGCAACTATATTGGCGCTGTTGCTGCATACAGTACGTAATCTACTTATTGTGTAAGACCCAAGCGATGCTGATACCTTCCCCCAATGAGCTCTCGCATCTATGCACCCTAGCAGCCGCCTACTTAAAGAGCTCTCATGTGTTCATTAGGAATGCCACCCTGTCGGGATTGTTGTGTCTACTCGAGTGCTGCTCCAAAACAAACACAACAATAGGAAAACTAAGCGAAGAGCTATCGATGCTTCGGGACTTGATTGTTGGCTACATAAATCGTCATGGCATTATCGAGGAAAGGTAAGTTCTCGTGGCTAACCAAATGGTTTATGTATAAATGTACAGGTATTAGGTATGTATGTTTGAAGCTTTAGATACACAATCTGTGTCACTTGATTGAGGTTGTCTTAAAGTTCAACAAACTTTTCTCGTTGGTCCTATTTTCTGAACTTTGCAGATGATTTGAGTATCATATTTTGGACTGTCATCAGTTGCGTAAAAATGGTTCCATTTCAAAAAATGAAACGGCAATCGATTTGTCATGACAAAATCTTGATACGCCTGTTTTTATTTTCTTTCTATTTACCGTAGTAAAAAAGTTATGATGAAAAAAGTAAGAAGTGCCGAGGAAAAACACATTGAAAGTTTTTGGACTGTCACCAGCGCTGTAAAAATGCATCGATTTTAAAACTTGAAACGGCAATCACCTTGTCATGACAAAATCTCGATACGCCATTTTTTATTTTATTTTTATTTACCGTAGTAAAAAAGTTATGATGAAAAAAGTAAGAAGTGCCGAGAAAAAACACGTTGAAAATATTTGGACTGTCACCAGCACCGTAAAAATGCATCGATTTCAAAAATTGAAACGGCAATCACTTTGTCATGACAAAATCTCGTTACGCCATTTTTTATTTATTTTTTTATTTACCGTAGTAAAAAGTTATGATGAAAGAAGTAAGAAGTGCCGAGGAAAAACACGTTGAAAATTTTTGGAATGTCACCAGCACCGTAAAAATCTTCGATTTCAAAAATTGAAACGGCAATCACTTTGTCATGACAAAATCTCGATACACCATTTTTTATTTTATTTTTATTTACCGTAGTAAAAAAGTTATGATGAAAAAAGTAAGAAGTAACGAGGAAAAACACATTAAAAATTTTTGGACTGTCACCAGCACCGAAAAAATGCATCGATTTCAAAAATTGAAACGGCAATCACTTTGTCATGACAAAATCTCGATACGCCATTTTTTATTTTTTTTTTATTTAATGTAGTAAAAATGTTATGATGAAAAAAGTAAGAAGTAACGAGGAAAAACACATTAAAAATTTTTGGACTGTCACCAGCACCGTAAAAATGCATCGATTTCAAAAATTGAAACGGCAATCACTTTGTCATGACAAAATCTCGATATGCCATTTTTATTTTTTTTTTATTTACCGTAATAAAAAAGTTATGATGAAAAAAGTAAGAAATGCCGAGGAAAAACACATTGAAAATTTTTGGACTGTCACCAGCGCCTTAAAAATGCATCGATTTCAAAAATTGAAACGGCAATCACTTTGTCATGACAAAATCTCGATACGCCATTTTTTATATTTTATTTTTATTTACCGTAGTAAGAAAGTTATGATGAAAAAAGTAAGAAGTAACGAGGAAAAACACATAAAAAATTTTTGGACTGTCACCAGCACCGTAAAAATGCATCGATTTCAAAAATTGAAACGGCAATCACCTTGTCATGACAAAATCTCGGTACGCCACTTTTTATTTTATTTTTATTTACCGTAGTAAAAAGGTTATGATGAAAAAAGTAAGAAGTAACGAGGAAAAACACATTAAAAATTTTTGGACTGTCACCAGCACCGTAAAATAAAAAGTGGCGTACCGAGATTTTGTCATGACAAGGTGATTGCCGTTTCAATTTTTGAAATCGATGCATTTTTACGGTGCTGGTGACAGTCCAAACATTTTTAATGTGTTTTTCCTCGTTACTTCTTACTTTTTTCATCATAACTTTTTTACTACGGTAAATAAAAATAAAATAAAAAATGGCGTATCGAGATTTTGTCATGACAAAGTGATTGCCGTTTCAATTTTTGAAATCGATGCATTTTTACGCAACTGATGACAGTCCAAAATATGATACTCAAATCGTCTGCAAAGTTCAGGGTCATAAAAATTCAATACAAACAAAAAATTCAATGCAAACAAAAAACAAATTTCACAAACACCCACCCATGAAACCAGATACATATATGTTTGAGTTAAAACGGATGTTGGGTATTGTTGTATGTTGTGAGGTAACACAAACGACAGGAGGTGGGTCATTAGACACTCACTTAATTGGATCGTATCCCACTCCAACCCAACTGCGTTATGACAAGCTCGGCAGATAGCATAATGGCGCCAAAGCGTAATCGATCTAACTTCCAACCGTTTGATCACCTTTGTCACTGAGCATCATAAAACCCCACAGTAACCCGAATTCCGATCACTCAAGGTATTGGGGGTGTGTGAAGGAACATGATACTTAGATCCACTTCGTGGCGTTGAAAAAAGAGATCAAATCTCCTTGATCTAAATTTCGGAAAGTTCGTTAAGGTCGTGAGCAAATGCCACTCCAAGCGATTGTGCTTTCATTTTAGCCAGAGCAGGAAACTTAAAATGGAAGTGGGTGACTATTTCCTTTTCTTGTTGGTCCCTGCAGCTACGACAATGAGTATTGCAAGGAATGCACAGCCCCGATGCATGCTCTCCCACTGGCCCCAGTACAATTTGCAACAACCCTGGCTATGTCTTGCCTGGGGTCTACATATCAGATCAATTGTTCGGGATCTATTTTCGGCGTGCCAGATTTTCCTGGATATTTTTCATTTGGTTAAGCTGTTCTACCTTCGATTGGATCCAGTAGAAAAAATTAAAAATGTTTTGCCTTTTACAACTCCAAGGAGAATGTTGATTCTTTCCGCGAGTGAGATGTGAACGGCTGTTCTTTGCCTGGTTGGTTCATTGCCCCGTTCATTTCCCTCAATGCCATTGCGGCCATTTACCCAGATAAGGCTAACCTTGATGTTAATATTTAGGCATGCATGCTCATCGTGGCATTTCTTGGCCAATTTAGAAGATGATGTAGCCGAATCAATGGCTCTAATAGCTGCCTGATTGTCTGTTAAGATAGCTGTATTATACGATTTTGGTTTGGGTCTAGTTAAAGTACTTTGCATGCCTCCTTAATTGCCTGTAATTCAGCTTGAAATACACTATCGAAAGTAAATAGTTGTGTCAAAGTCTCTGTCACGGTAGCGTCATCATCCTAATCCTTTCTGGTTGGGAATATAATTTTAAAATCTCTACTGAGGCTCATTGTAGGAGCGCAGAAGTCAGTGATTAGTAGTCAGTGGGAGTAAAATAGTACGAAAAGTCTTTCGGATAAAAACAAATAGTACCATCATGAAACTTGGTGAAAACGTTTCATGTACATATTATCAGAATGAAAAATCAAAAGAGTCTATAAAAATATTTCACATGGAAGGATGTTTTTTTGAGAGGGAGAGGGGGGGGGGATTGTAGTGTATCAAACAGAAAAATTAACTTTGGTACAACCTAAGCATATGACACATGTTCTTAAGGTATAGTTTTGAATGCTGAATCAAATGACACCAAAACCATCGATACGACCTCCGTGAAAAAATTTATTGTGATTTTTATGTAACGATGACTATATTTTCAGTATAAGAGTTAAATATTACCGAAAACCAGTTGAAAATAATGCTCCGTCGAGGAAACTTGCCATCAATGGTTCCTTTCTCATGAAAATCAATAATAAGAAGAGTCTATAAAAATATTAGTTGTTAAAGGGTGTTTTTTTTGGGGAGTTGGGGTACACTGATAAAAAAAAATCCTTTTCATAAGAAGGAAACTGTTTGCCACAAGAGATAAGAGGCGCCAAGCATTTAAGCTGTTTGTAGTGAATGTTTAAATTTTTCAATGAGAGCTAAAACTTGCTAAAACCAAAACTTCAAACTGCAACTAAAAAGTTCTTGATGTTGCAACCAATATTCACTATCACAACTCATATTTTATTACTTTTACCTCCAAGCGAATGAGCCTTGAAGTTAAGCGGTTTCCTCAGTGTGTGACCAATCCAATGCCATTTACGATTTCTTATGTCGACGTCCAGCCGCTCTTGACTTGTCCTGCGCCACAATTCCTCATTTGATATTATCTGTGGCCAGCGAATCTTTAGGATGTCGCGAAGACAGCGATTTACAAAAGACTGCAATTTCTTCGAAATAGTAGACGTGACTTTCCAGGCTTCACAAGCATATAACAGCACGTATTTGACATTGGATCGCTCGAGAATGATGGTTCCCATTAGTTTTGGGAAAACGGACAGAACGGTAACACCACGCCAATTGTTGCAATTCTTTAGGTCACCTTTCTTTGGCAACTTAACAATCACACCATTCTTCCAGTCCCTGGGATAGCTTTCGTTTTCCCAAATGTTTTATATCAACGGATGTAAAATACTAGCCGCTGTTACGGGATCGGCTTTCAGGAATTCAGCTGGTATTCCGTCTAGTCCAGCTGCCTTGTTGTTTTTGAGGAAATTTATAGATGTATAGATTCCGATTCTGACGGGGGTTCGATGTCAATACCCCTATAGAACCTGCGCATCTCGTTTAGTTGGGGCACTTCAGAACTCTGCTCAACTGAATCCTCATTTAGCAGGGCACAAAAATGGTCCTTCCATCTACGAAGCTGATCCTCAATTGATACCAAAAGTGTGCCATCTACATCCATTACAGGATGATTGGTGTTGCTTTTTTTCCCGATAACATCTTTGGCTATTTGGTACATTTCCCGGATATCTCCTCTTCTAGCAGCGATTTCCGCATTATCTGCGAGTCCATCTAACCTCACCCTCTTGTCACGTCTCACACAGCGATAGACAGCAAGTCAGCCTTTCGTGGAACATCTGCTTCGGCATTTATTTGGATTTTCAATGATTTGCGAAGTTCGATCTTATCCCAGGTGTCTTGGGATATCCAAGAGTCTCTACATCTCGTTCGCTTGAGTACAGTTTCGGATCCAGCCTCCATAAAAAAACTTTTAATTTCCCCCCACATCTCATCAATTGTTGAATGCTGGATTCCGTTTAATGACGAGGCTCTGTCGTTAAGGGTGGTGACATAGTTTCGACATATGTTGGGGTCAGTTAAAGCATTAGTAATGAATTTTGAGCTCCTTGCTGCATCCTGCGCTGGTTTTTGTACGGCAGCGGTTCGTAGTTTGAGACTCATCAGAACCAAATATGGTGGTCGCTTCCCACATCGGCATTTCTTATACTTCGGACATCACACATAGACTTCCTCCATCGCTGCTGAATCATGATATGATCAATTTGGTTTTCAGTTTGACCATCCGGATGCACCCAGGTAATTTTGTTGCACGTCTTATGCTTAAATACAGTCCCACCTATCACAAGACGATTCGCGTTACAAAAGTCGACAAGCAAGTCACCATTTTCATTCGGTAACCCCAAGCTATTTCTTCCCATCACGCGTTCCAGTCCATAATTGTCTGAACCGACTTGGGCATTAAGATCTTCCATAACGACTATGGTGTCGGCTCTCGGAACACTACTGTAAACCGAGTTAAGATGAGTGTAGAACGCGGTTTTGTCTTCCTCGATCGCTTCATTCTTGGGGGCGTAGCACTGAATAACTGTGACGTTACGAATTTTTGAACGAAACCTTGCTGTCATTAATCTCGCAGAAATGGGCGCCCAGGAGATCAAACTACGCCTCGCTTCTTCGTTCAACATAATTCCGACACTATGCAGTCTTTGGCCACCCTCTCTTTCGTCTTCCCCGGAATACAGCATTCTCAGACACTGGACAGTGTCTGATCTGTATTCCTCTCCACTTAGTTTCGCTTATGCCCAGGATACTGATCTTTAGGCGAAGCATTTCACGCTCAACCTGCTCGTATCTACCATCACTGTACAAGGATCGAACGTTCCATGCTCCGATTTTCGTACGTATGCGGTAGCCAAAAGTAACATTTGCGCTTCTTGAAAGACTTCTTCTATTTGTCAACGATTCATTTATTATTGTGGCGTCTTGATTGACGCTCGTACATGAAAGATGCCGCACCCCCAAAATCCGATGTGCGGTTTACTGCAACCGAAGCTACAGAAGGATTTTCTATAAAAAGATTACCTCTTGGGGACTCATTTCCATTTGTTGTCATAATTCATGTACTTGCATATATCCTTCCACCATGGTGTTTTCCGAGATATGATTAATAACATACATAAGCTCAGATTTGACAGGCACACCCGCCTTTTGTATGGTCAAACACATAACTGCTCGAGGCCGCCCACTATTAGAAAACAGACGCCTTTTGTAGCCGCCCAATATGGATTACAGAAGCTACCTGCTGCTGCCGTTGGCCTTTTAACAAAAAAGCTTCTCCGCCACCAGACTATCATGCCGTTGACCGCCACCTGCAGTTCATCCGCCTTAAGGAGGCTTTTAACCATCCCAAGGACAAGTTTGTGCCCTGACCAGCATCGCTGGGTTGTCTGTTTATCCCGGCATCCATTCGGTCCCCCTGCTGCAGTAAAAGTTAAAAATTGTTCAACTCTTGCAGCTCCGTCTGCAGCATTTTTTACATCTATTCCAACTCCGTCTTGCATTCTGTTCAGGCAGTAAGGTGCAACTATTATTATAAAATGGTATATTTTTGTATTTTAGGTTAAAAAACTTTCAAAATTTCAGAGTCAATCTGGGGCCTACACCATTAGACATGAAGTCTTTTCTGGTATATTACCAAAAATTTCAAAAATAGTGCCTAGTGTTATAAACTAAATTAGAGAGTGTGAACTGAAAGATGATAAAATTCAAAGACTTGATTTTATAAATTCTGATTATTAACACCGACTTCGCAAATTATTCAACCTCACATACATTGTCAATCACAGCATGATATACTATATCGTTTGCTACAAACAGTTAAAGAACTACATACCAACTAATGCGATTAACGTTTCTGTTCATTTGATGATGCATTTTATGAACAAATCTTTTTCTTTGTTGAATACAGTGAAAAACGACATTCACAAACAATTTTTTCCGAAAACATGTTTTAAGGCTTAAAATTCTTGAGTGACCTAGTTAAACGCTATTCTCCATAAATAAATATTTGAAGTGAATAATTTCTACTTGAGGTTAACAGTATTAAATACGTAATGCTTGTAACAAGAATATTTTTCTAAGTGTGTAGTGATGGGATTATTATCATAAGACCTGTGACAAAAACGGTACCCCTCTGAGATTTTGTTAAAATGTACTAAGGACTAACAGAATGAAGAATCTAAAGAGTCTATAGAAATATTTCGCTGGGAAGGGTGTGTTTTTTGAAGATAGGCGGAAGTTTGTCGTTATTTTTCAAAAAAAAATGTAAAAGGATGGTAGGTACCCTTAAGAAACTTGGTAAAAGTGTTTCATTTACAACGAGAATGAAGAATCAAAGGAGTTGAAAAATATCAAGGGAGAAAGGGTGTTTTTTTTTGTTTGGGTTTGGGAAAGGGCTGTTATTTGTTTTTGGAAACAATTTTTGTTTCTGGAAAAAAGTATTATACTTTCTTTCACCCATTAAAAACATCCTTCTACCATAAAGATATTTTTATAGACTTGATTTTTCATTCTGGTAGTACATAGCACATTTTTATAAAGTTTCATGAGGGGTACCATTATGTCACAGGTTTTTTGGTAATAATCCCACCATAACCCCAACCCTCACCCCAACCCTCAGAAAAATACCCTTTAACCACAGATATTTTTATAGACTCGACTTATTATTGCTTTTCATGACAAATGAACCATCAATGGTTTTCTTCGACGAACCAGTATTTTCTACTGGTTTCCGGTAATATTTTTCTTTTATACTGAAAATATAGTCATCTTTACATGCAAATTACAATAACTTTTTTCACGGAGGCCGTGTCGACTTGGTTTTGGTGTCATGCGATTCAGAATTCAAAACTACTTTAAAAATATATGTCATATTTTAAGGTTGCACCAAAGCTAATTTTTCTGTTTGATACACCACAATATCCCCCCTTCTCCCCCCGGACAAACGCCCTTCCATGTGAATTATTTTTATAGACTCTTTTAATTTTTCATTCTCATAATACATGAAACGTTTTCATCAAGTTTCATGATGGTACTAATTTTTTTGTTTGATTTATTCTATTTTACCTGTACTAATAGAGGAACTACGCTCTATATGACTGCCTTAACTATTTTTGAATAGAAAAAAATATATAGTCTAACACAGCGGTTCCCAAACTTCTTAAACTGTGGAACCCTAAACAATGCCTAATATAATTTCGGAACCCCATCCTGACAATAGCAAAAATGAAAAACAACACATTTCAAAATCAATTTTTTATTTAGTGTGAAGAATGAATCTGTTTCATTGTTTGATTTATAATTGTTTTTAAATTAACTTCTATGTCCGAAAGTTGTATTCGCATATTTGGGGCAGCGTCCAGCCTTGATCTGTATTTAGTTTTTTGTGTAATTATACGAAAAATCTACCTCGAGAAAAAATATAACTTCAAATTTGCATAAAAAATGCATTTTTTTGTAAATCTTTAGATTCGAATATCTCAAAAACGTAACGTGGTAGAGCAATTCCAAGGCCAGATTCGAACTCAGCGCATCAAAAACCATCAGAAAAGTATATCTTGGTTCATGTTACAGACAAAAGCTCAAATTTTGTCACACAAAGTAATTTCTTAGCGCTTTCGAGTGGATTTTCGAAAACAGTAAAAATACGTCAATTTTCGACTAGCGCTTGAGTCCAAATTGGTTGTCACAGAAAAGAACCTTGAATAGAGATTTATTGGAAATAATGTATGCTTTCAATGGTACTTTGATGTAATTTTCGAATAGTTGGTAGTTTTCGAGCCATTCGTGAAAAACTCCCAAGAAATGCATTTTTGCATCATTTTTTGCGTTTTATTCCATGTTGCGTCATGAAATTTCGTTGGCAAACCTGAGATTCGGATTCAGCACCCCCGAAAACATATAAGAAGGAAAATATCAAAACTACCCCACAATTTCGTAACCCATTGCTCATCATGCAATAAATCAAAGAGGTTTTCAGTTGAAGACATATTTTTACCAGTTTGAACAATTCAACTATCACGAAGTTGAAATAACCTGGGTAAAGCTTTCCCTCTGGAAAGTCATCGGATTTCAGTATGAAGAAGAAACAATTCGTACTACCTGCCCATATCTTTACACACTAATTTAAACAATCTCAATTGGAGAGGACGACTTTTTACAAAATTTACTATTTTCACAGCTTCACCGAGAACTTTTTTAAAATCAGTTGGCATTCTTTTCATAACAAGTGCATAACGATGGAAAATACATTGACTGCTGGGACTTCTAGGAGCAAAGTTTTTAATATTTGAAACAACCCCCTTAAACCTTTCCTACCATTGCTGCGGATTTCAGGCGATTTTCAACGCCCCTCTAACTTCAGTACCAATAAAGTCAGAAACTTCAAATTCGCAGTATTTGCTGAGCTGATCAAACACAGGTGGCTCACCAAATTTCAACTCTTTAGCATTAGTAATTCCCGAGATATAGGACTTCAAAAATCGCAAATACCGTAACTGACTGACTCACTGACAGATCGTCAAAATTATGGAGCACTTCCCGACATCGTAGAAACTTGAAATTTCGTACAACGATAGGCCTTATGGTGCATACAAAGGAAAAATCGAAAATCTGCAATTTTCTGTTCAAGGGGCGTGGCATCCACCCACTTTCTTAAATATTCTTATACATTATATGGAGCACTTTCGATTGTTGTAGAATGATGAAAATAGGTAAGTCGGTAGGGCTATTTTCTGTTCAGGGGGCGTGGCATCCACCCACTTTCTTAAATATTCTTATACATTATATGGAGCACTTTGGATTGTTGAAGAACGATGAAAATAGGTAAGTCGGTAGGGCTTGAAGTACTTAACATTTGGAATTTTCCATTCAGGGGCGTGCCATCCACCCACTTTATCAGAATTGCTATTATTTATATGGAGCACTTTCGGTTGTCGTAGAATTATGAAACTTTGTAGAGTGATAGGGCTTGATTTTCACGTGGCAAAATAAATTCTTGCAAAAAGGAGTGAAATCACAATAAAAACATAAATGTTAAAAAAAGAGCCAAGTTCTTATATGTACAAGAAATCTGTGCGTAAAAAGTCAGGCAAAAAAAATACTGAGATCTAAAATATATGCCAAGTTTTAACTTCATGAAGTTTAATAACAAATATCTTAAGTAGAGTAATGTCGAAATAATTCCAAATAATGACAGAAATTTGGCATTTAATGATTACTGATTCGATTTTGGTGGATTTACTTGGCAAGTTTTCTCTTAAATACTTAATCACAAATTTAAAATGTATGAAAACTTGACCAGTGAACCCACCAAATTATAATCAGTAATCATTAAATACCAAATTTCTGTTATGATTTGGAATTGTTTCGATATTAATCTCTACTTAAGATATTTGATATTAAACTTCATGAACTTAAAACTTGGCATATATTTTAGATCTCATTACTTTTTTTGGCTGACTTTTAACTCACAAATTTCTTGTTCATATAAGAACTTGGCTCTTTTTTTAACATTTATGTTTTTGTTGGGATTTCACTCCTTTTTGCAAAGATTTACTTTGCCAGGTTAAAATCAAGCCCTTAAGTTTCATAATTCTGAGACAACCGAAAGTGTTCCATATAAATAATAGCAATTCTGATAAAGGGGGTGGATGGCACGCCCCCTGAATGGAAAATTTCAAATTTTCGATTTTTTTCTTTCAAAATACTTCAAACCCTACCGATCTACCAATTTTCATCGTTCTACAACAATCGGAAGTGCTTCTTATAATTTTTAAGAATTTTCAAGCATGTGGGTGGATGCCATGCCCCCTGAATGAAAAATTCCATTTTTTCAATTTTTTTTCCTTCTTAGTACTTTAAGCCCTACCAACCTACCAATTTTCATCGTTCTATAACAATCGAAAGTGCTCCATATAATTTATAAGAATTTTTAAGAAAGTGGGAGGGTGCCACGCACCCTGAATAAAAAATTGAAGATTTTATGCACAACAAACCTACCGTTGTGCGAAATTTCAAGTTTCTACGATGTCGGGAAGTGCTCCATAGTTTTGATGATCTGTCAGTGAGTCAGTCAGTTATGGTTTTTGCGATTTTTGAAGTCCTATATCTCGGGAATTACTAATGCTAAAGAGTTGAAATTTAGCCTCCTGTGTTTGATCAGCTCAGTAAATACTGCGAATTTGAAATATCTGACTTTATTGGTACTGAAGTTAGGGGGGGGGGGGGGGGGTTGAAAATCGCCTGAGTTTGTTCCTGTAAAAAGGGTGTAGTGGCGCAAACTTGGCTGGGCACTACCGTGCCCTTTGATAGTGCCGCGAACTTGGCTGGGCACTATTGTGCCCTTTGATATGTTCTCCCTCTCTTGTAGACTACACAAGGAGCAGATTATTGATTATTGGTAGATCTTCAGGATGGGGAATGTAGTTTAAGTTCAATATTTCCCCTCTATCTTTGAAAATCGTTGATATTGCTTCCGTAGAATACAATTCATTGAAATAATTTTGTTCGTATAGCTCATGGTTCAAGTTGGTATATTTTTCTCGTGGGCGAAACTTTTAACAACTTCATTACTCTCCGCGTGCATTTTTTTTTTATCGATTGCCGAAAGTAAATTGAAGAGCTGTTCCTTCCAATTAGTGCTGTTTTGTATATTCAACTTAAGATTGAATCCACAGAAATCAGAAAGTTTTTTTTCATTCTTCGAAAAACAATGTTTTTGATTTTAAAACATACATTAATATTCGCTTAGTTAATCTATATGGTCGTCTAACGTTATATTTTTCAAAATGTAGTCTCTTTTAGCGTCATTCCGTTCATTTTACACCAGCTTACAAGTGTGTAAAGACATTGTTGCAAAGAAAGTCCGTCAATTTTGGCTATTCACATTTTGAAACAACTTAAGGTCATCTGCATACAGGAAATATCTGCACCCTCTGAACAATAAAGGCAAGTCATTTATAAACAATAAGAACAAGATAGGGCTAAGATGGCTGCCCTGATTGATTAAATACAATTCAAATGTTCGGCCTAGTTCATTTAAAAGACAGTAAAATCTCAACAAGTTTTATTTCACCACTGAATATCTTTTAAACGGGGACTTCTATCTAATTTTTGATCAAAATCAAAAATATATTCAATTTTCTTTTCGAATGTGTCATAAAATGTTTTCCTGATTCCGGTTAGGAATTTATAAAATTCCAAAGTTTCTCCAAACTTTTTCCCAGGCGTACTCTTTTTTATCACTGAAAAACTTGACCTTACATTCGTATGTACAAAATGCAGTCCTCCTACAGTTATCCATGGTCCAGGCTGAATGCTCGCAAGCCCATCTTAAGCTCGCTGCCAATGAGCCCTTGTCAGCTTTCGTCGAACAAAATGCACTATGGAAATATAACCATCTTCGTAGAGCTAATTTGGTTTGATCACTGACTCTAGTGTTGCGTCTTATTTAATTTTTAGTAACCTAATCCAATGATGCGGATTATAATTTCTGTTGTAAAAGCAAGTTTATAAGAAAGTTATGCTTGCATAGAATTCGACTATTTAATGTTCAACTCTCTTCTCAATCCCTTACATGCCACAAATGATGGCATTTGAATTTGATTGTGATTAGGAAATTCATTTAAGGAGTCATCTACGGTTTATATGCCGACTGTTTGTACAGGTCTGATAGGAATATCAGTTAAGTTGTGGCTTTCAATCCTGAAATTGTTTCCTATTGTATAGGATGTTTGGCAATTTTCTCGGTTAACTGCGATTTGCCTTTTGAACAATGAAGTTTAAATGCAATTAACTATGTGTGAAGACAATCAATTTAACAACTTCAGCTAAATACCAAACTTTTCTTGCTACCACCTTTAATACAGCTTCACATTGTAATCTGTATTCTATTTTGAACTTAAACAGTCAAGAGTTAGAAAGTCTTAGTAGTCTTGAAGCCTCTATTTAATGGATTTATCTTTTAAGGTTGGAATTTGAGATGTTTTGCATTATTTTCTTATATCTACAAATCATTTATACATATTTTTTGTTGTTCTTTTTTTGACAGCCAATCGATGCAGTGTCAAAGTGATACCCACACAAAGCTTGTATGGACGCTTAATTTCAGTTTAATTGAATGGACATCGAAATTTGTTATGCAGTGTCACTTGCTTTCGAATACAATAATTTGGGCGAATAAATATCTTAGGAGGATCACCAACCATGATGTTTATCTTTGTGTAATACATGTGAGTATAATATTGCTATTTGAGTATCTAAATGAGTAGCTACACAAACCTAACACTTAATTTTAACTTTTCTGTCTTTCCTTAACCCTTGATTGATGTCCTTAAACTCTTGTCGTCGCTTCGTCGCTAGAGCTTGAACATAGACCAAGTGCCTACCCTATGCAATACGCATCCTGCTTCCGAAATCATGTGATCATGTCCATCCCAATGTAGGTTTTATTGTTTATCAAATACAATGAGACTAGCAGTTTAATTAGTAATTGTCAGCATAGCTCCTTGACCCCTCCGTGGAGGGTGGAATATAGGGCTACATGCCATCTTAATGTTCTGTTTCTAGAAATGTCTTTGAGCTTTCCCCAACTTTTTCTCAGCTTTTGAGAATCCTTTTCGACTGTCCTGCGCCAAGGTCTTCTGCAATCTTGAGTAAAAGGTTCCCACTCTTCGCGTGTTTCGAAACAGAGTCTTCAAAACGTAGCCATGTGCATTCAATAGGACAAAAGGGTTCAAAAGTTTTTTTTGTTAAATCATCTTCTGTCTATCAACTCCTACTCTCACCTCCACGTGGCGAACATCGGGAGCCTAGTACCTTTATCGAAGATGGGATTTCAATCCCTGTCGACGGTTGTTGGGGGCAGCACAAGTGAGAGGGGGTGTTCCCAGTAAGGAACTTCTCCTTTCTTAGAGGCTAGAGTGGAAGAATTCCCTAGACGGAATCAACGGTGGCGTCTACAGTTCCAGTTAGGATAAACTATGGTAGTATCTCGTCGCATAATGGCGTTGTACTGCCATGCCGAAAGTCTGGGTTCGATTCCCAGCCGCTGTCACCTAAAAGGGAAATGTTTTCCCGAAGGACTGCCTCTTGCGAGAAACTTACAAATCCTCTAAGAGTATACTTGTCATGAATAAGTGCTTCTCATTGTAGGTTCCCTCCATTCGTGCCATTAACACGCACACAGGAATGGTTGAGAGTTGTAAGTCACTAGGCCCTGAGCTGTTGCGCCACCAAATTTATTTATTTAGGTTGATGTTGAACTACTTATTGACCACCTTATATGGGCTACTACGACATATTCGAAGCTCAGGCCTACAAGGAGCGGTTAATCTGGCTCCCCGCCCTTGGAGTTATACTAAGGGCCTGGTCCTCAAATTGGGGGTCATATCGTCGTGGTGACTTTCCAAACACGTTAAGATATTAAGTTGCGAAACAACAACAAGCCTCGGATATAGACGGACATACTGTTGACGAACCTAGCAAATGAAATAAGGACAACAAACTTCGGATCTGCACGTGGAATGTTCTATCTCTCTATAGACCACGTGCAGCTGAACATTTAGAGGAAGCCCTAATTTGCTAAAAATCAGACATCACCGCCATTCAAGAAATGCGATGGGATGGGCAGGCCAAAAAAAAATTGAACGACTTCGACATCTATCACGCTGACTGTTGCCGACAACAAAGGCAGGTGTGCTTTCAGGTGTGCTTTCTTCGTAAGAGGCAAGTAGTCTGGAGTTTCAACTTTGTGAACGAGCGCCTCACGACAGTTCAAAACTTTGCTTATATTAGCCTCATATGCGTCCATGCTCCCACAGAGGAGAAAGATGACGACACCAAGGATGAGTTCTACGATCGCCTGCACAAAAAATATGAAAAATCCACTAGCTATGACATTAAAATTGTCTTGGGTGATTTAAGTGCCAAACTATGAAAAGAAGACGTCTTTGGTGGCACAATCGGAAGATATAGCCTGCACAACACCACTTTTAAAAACGGGCTTTTATGCGAAATGTTGTGGTAGCTAGTGCGCAGTATACATAAGGGGACATAGCGAATTCCCGGTCAATCAACCGCCAACCAGATTGACCACATTGCAATCGACGTAAGGCACTCCTCCAGTATCAAGGATATCCGAACGTTCCGAGCCAACGTTGACTCGGACCACTTCCTCGTTGTAGCCAATGTAATACTACGGATATCCAGATATAGACCAAAAAAGGGACAGAATGTCGGAAATTTCGACGTTAGACGGCTATAGTAGCAAGAAATCGTCAGGCCCTTTTCCGATCGAGTCTCGTGAAACCCCTGGTTCGATGAAGAATGCCGGCAAGTATATGCAGCCAAACAACAGGCATACAAAGCGGCGCTGCAAAGAAGGACCAGAGCTGGTCTCGAGCTCTACGATCGGAAGAGGAGAGAGGAACACAAGCGTCTAAGAAGGAAAAAGAAAGAGCATAATAAGCGCGTGATCGTAGAAATAGGGAGATGCCATTGCCGGGATGAAGTTCAGGGTATTACCCAAAAGTTAAAGAACCTCCCTGGGTTACAAAGCCCGATCTCAAGCCTGAAAGGATGATCAGAAGAACATCGTGGTAGCTTCGCAGTCGGTGCTGAGGAATTATAAAACTCATTTCTGCAAATTGTATAAGGGTGATTAAGAGCCGAATTACGCTACCACATAGATTGCACCATTCAACCTGGACGACGCACGTAAGCCCACAATTCCGTCCACCCGATCTCGACGAAGTGAATATAGCTTTATATCAAAACTTAGGTCCAATAAAGCTGCTGGAGCTGATGGCCTTGTGGCTGAGCTTTTCAAAGTGAATGGTGATCAATTGGTTAGAAGTATGCACCAGCTCATCTGCAAAATATGGTGAAAGACAAGCTGCCCTATGATTTGAACCTCAGCATTGTTTATGCCTTCATCTGGACTGCACTAACTACAGATGCATCAGTCTTCTTAACGTCGCGTACAAAATCTAGTCTGCTGTACTTTGTAAATGCTTGAAGCCATTAGTCAACAACCCGATAGGTCCAAATATTCGCACTTCGGCAGATCTTGGAAAAAACCCAGGAGTTTCAAATAGATACCCACCACCTTTTCATCGATTTCAAGGCCTCAAATGACAGCATCTATAGGGACGAGCTATATAGACCAATGTCTAGTGTTGGCATCCCTGCCAAACTCATCCGTTTGTGCAGGATGACGATGGAGAATACACGCTGCTTGATGTCAAAAAAGAGTTTAGGCAAGGCGACGCGCTGTCATGTGACTGCTTCAACATCGTTCTTGAAAGAATAGTGCAAAACTCTCAACTCAACAGTAGAGGCACAATCTTTCAAAACTCGGTCCAATAACTCGCTTACGCTGACGATATTGACATAATCGGACGAACAAAGCGTGATGTCAGTGGTGCTCTCGTGGATATTGAGAAGGAATCCAAGAAGACGGGTTAAACGGTGAATGAAGGCAATACCAAGTATATGCTGTCAACATGAAAGGACACCCAACACCGACGTCTCGGACAGAACGTCACTATAGACCGCTATAATTTCGAGATGGTCAGAGACATTGCCTACCTAAGCTCCGCTATCGACTCAGCAAACGATACCAGTGCTGAGATCAAACGAAGGATTAATCTTGCGAATCGCTGTTTCTTTGGGCTAAGAAGACAGTTGAGAAGCAAAGCCATCTATTGAGTAACTAAGCTGTCCCTGTATAAGACGCTTACCATCCTGATCCTGATGTGTGGTGCAGAGGCATGAACACTGTTAACGGTGAATGAAAACGCGTAAGGCTGTTTTGAGAGGAAAATTCTCCGGGTAATTTTTGGTCCCGTCTGCATGGATGGGGTATGTTGAAGAAGATACAACAACGAACTGGACTGTACAGCGACACCGGCCTAGCCACAATAGTGAAAATCCAAAAGCTAAGATGGCTGAGTCATCTAGAGCGAATGAACTCCGTCCTGGAAAGTCTTTGAATCCAACCCCGTGGACGGGGCAGTCGAGGTGGACAGCGTAACAGGTGGCGCACGCAAGTGGAAAGAGGACCTCAACTAACTTCGCGTGCGAAACTGGAGACAGCTAGCTAGAAACCGAGCCGGCTGGATGTAGCTTGTTGGTTCAGGCCCAGGTCCACCCCGTACTGTACGGCCACCTTAAGTAAGCAAGCGAAATGCTTTTACCAATACCAAAAACTAAAAAAAAATTGTTTCCATTCCGTTTAAATTGTGGAAAAAAAAGAATCACTGTTGACAAAGAATCAATCTGGTGTCGTTCATTTTAATAGTGAATTATCTCCACCAAAATTTTGATTAAAAAAGAAATACATTTATGAAGCTCTGTATTCAATATCTAATAAGGAGAAATCTGAAATTTGTTTTTAATCAAAAATCAAAGTTTTGATTGCCTTGAATTTTATTTTGTTTTTCTTCTTTAAAACAAAATAAATGTTTACAGCTGTTTGAGCCTGAAAAACAAATTTCAAGCTAAAAATGTAGATAATTCACAATTACAATAAACGACACTCATGTTGAAACTTTTGTGTGTTTAAAAAGTAATTTTTTAATTTAAGTATAATTTTTTTGTCAGATTGATACATTGATTTTCATTTGAATTTGAATATATTAATGTAAACGACGTGTTTAATTTACTTGAATATTCACCCTGCTATTTTTAAATCTACTTAACCACACCGTCAGTCGTCATCATAAACAATTTATAATTTGCTGTTCATACGAAAAACTTCAATACTTTTCCATGAATATTTACTTCGCACATAAATGGTATAAAATATAAATATTCTTTAACTTGAAATCGCGCATCGGCAAAAAAAAAAAAAAAATTAATACGACAGAACAACACAGTTCCAATTTCGTAAAACTTTATCCACTCTATACCTACCTCTGCAGCACTACTTCTTTCATTTCCATTCATCCATAAAAGTTTGTTCAACACAAAAATCCGAGAAAAAGTGCTCCGAGGACAACATCGTTGAACAAAACCATTACAACCTCAGCACGGCTCTTTATAAACCTATGTGTCGTAGCTCGTAGAGCTCGTGTCTGCCATTGTATTGTGTAGGTATTGTGGTTATCCTTGAGGCCATTTACATATACACACGACTCTATTTTGCATAGTCCGCTGTAGGTCTGTTTTTTTTTTTTTAATTTTTTTTTAGATACCAAGCCAATAACGGCCATTCACTCTATTGGCTTGGCTGTTGCTCATGAATTCTTTCAACAGGCAAACTACGATGTGCGGCATTTTGGTCCTACTCCTATCCTGACTACTGGAGCTGGTCGATCAGGAGCACTAGCACTGGTGTTGGTGCTGTGCCGAGCGTTGATTTCAAATTGGTTTTTTGATTGGCAATTTTGAAGCGAACTCTTATTCAAAAGCCCTAGCCAACTTTAAATTGGTTGTTAGGACGCGCGCACACAGCTAATTGTTGTTTATTCGCCTTTTAAATACTCTATACTGTTCGTTTCATTCATCGTATACAAACGTTGTTATCACACTCTACTTCTAATAGGTCCTGAATTCTAGGTCATATTATTGAATTTCATATCTAATAGTCGACCTCATCTGAACCCCAACCCTAGTGTCATCTACATAGGGATTAGATACCAAAGCAATAACCAATATTATTTCTATATGTGTTGTGTCTATACATGTGTATATTTTATGTGATTATTATTTTTTTTTTAGGGATTAGAACGGATAGTTGTAATCAATGCTACCACACCAGAGATGCGCAGCAAAATTGAAAAACTCGCCCTCGATCTGATGAAGCTGGAAAACGAGGGATTTTCAATTCCAGCTTTGAAATTGCTTTTGTCCTGCATTTATATGGGTGAGTAAATACAAATCTGATTATTATTGAGTGTATGTGTGTGTTATAATGTTAAATTAAAAACTGATGTTGGGTATAGTGTGTCGTGATTATTTTTATTACGAATATAATGATATATTGTTCATTATATTGACGTAAATACGGCCTGCACGGTAGAGTGTGACTAGTATAATAATGTGCTGCGTTCAGAGAACTGTCAGAATTGTCAGAATTCTGCCACAAAACTGACATAATAATGTTAACAATTCATTCATTATGAGATATATAGTATTTTACGTACATTTTTATTAAGTTGAATATTGGAACTCTATAATGACTGGAAAGTTCGTTTGCTGTATAAGGCTTTTGATACCTTTTAATAAGGGACAATTACGTTCAAGGGTTGTTACTATTGAATATGTTTGTTTGAGATAAAGCGTGTTTTTTAGTAGCAAAGAACTTTGAAATGGAATAAAACAAAGATGATTTTTGTTGAATAATTTTGAATGAACTACAAGAAGTTGTGTGTGTTACCACCAAGTATATAGCCTGGAGTTATAGCTATGTATTTCACGAGAGCCACCTCGATCATCAGACTACTTTAGTGGTGCTTAGTCTGGTTACGCTCGTATTATTTAAGCTCTTTTGACATCATCATCTGGGAGTGAACCATGAACCTTGCGATTCAGAAGCCGATGCACTACACACAGGGCTACCTTCATGGCTCTAAAAAGCCAATTTGGCTCTTATTTTCATGTATGGCTCCTTGGCTCCACTTTTCTAAAATCATCCAAAATTGGCTCTTTTTGACATTTCATTTCAGAATAAAGTCCTAACTACATTCATTTCATTTTTGTAGAAAAGTGAAAAATACAAATATATTCTAGTGACACCTTCCTGCGAAAAAGATTTGAGTTGAGCTGAATGCATTCAAACACCTAAAAAGCTAGACCTAGAACTATAATGATCGAAGGGGCATTTAAGTGGTCGGAGGAAAGCAAGCAAATACAAGGAAAGCATATGACACGACTATAATTGCGGAGGGGAGCGTTTCGTCAAGTTTCGTTCAACTTTGCTTAGGGAAGTGAGGTTTGCTCCCGAGCGCACCTCACTTATGTAAGTGAAAGTGAAATAGGAATGTCAAAAAGAGATAGATGATAAGTACATCATGTGTGTGTTCCCCTTTTGACGCTACGGAAAGCAACTTTTCGTTGGTTTTTGACTTTAGCTTCAGTGGCTTTCTGACCACTATAGTTCTACCTTAGTTCAGAAACTATTATCGATGTGAGTGACTTCTATGAATTAGTTTTTTTTACTATTTGTTTAGATGTAGTTGTGTTTCACTTTTCTACAAATATAAAAGTAAGGAACGCTCTTACTTTTACTTTTGTAAAACTTGAGATAAAAGGTAGGATTGAACAGTTTATTGGAAAAAGATAAAACACTTTTTCACTTTTATACAAAAGAGAATTGAATGTTCAAAATATTAACTCCGAAAACGAATTGCTCATTAAAAATTTGGAAGATATTTACACATATAGGCCACGAAGCTGAAACTTGTTTGAAAAAAGAAAATGTTTCTCATGCTGAATTTGTTGCTATAAGAAAATGTTTTACTATATATCAGACAATCTGCGATAAAATCACGTTAAGAATTGATTTCAAATATAAAAGATTGTTTGTGCTAAGATTTTTAGATCCAGTCATTATTAATTCTGATGAAGACATATCATGTTTTGATCTTGGTTATGAATTCTGCCATTTAATAAGCTCTCCAGAAAAAATATAAATTGACTTAAACTTTTTGAATTAAAAGCAAAAGAAAAGGCTTACAGAATTTATTTTGTAATCCCTATTATGGAGGAATTTCGGTTTAAAATTGGAAATATGTTCATATTAAAAATCATTTGGACGAGTAACTCTGTCCCAACTTTACAGGTTTCCAGCACACATTTTCACTCTCCCGCATAGTATCGTGTGTGTTTTTTTAATGAAAAATAAATGTACAAACTTTCTTAAATTAGAAACATGTCAATCGAATCTTTCAGCTTTGAATTTAACTGTTAACAAAGAGCTACAAGATTGGACAACAATGTAATTTTTTTACAACTTTTTTTTTTAAGTTTTTGTGTTTTTGGCATTTTTTTATTTGGGGACGTTTGCAGTGGTGGCTCTTTTTTTGTTTAAATGCTCTTTTTATTGGCTCTTTCTCAAAATCTAGAAAGGTAGCCCTGACTACACACCGCGCCACTGAAACCACATGGCAGGTTTCGTTGTTAATCTATTTAGTCGGTTTCTTTCTTTTTTCCCGTGCACCGATTCGTCGTGAGCCAACATGATGATGATGATTTTTTTTTATTGACATGCAATCTACTTTATTGGAAAGATAATCTACTGGCGTTATAATTGAAATATGATTTCTGGCATTGGGTAAAAGCGGGTGAGTTGGTATACCTTTTTTGTTTTCTCAATATCTCCGATAGTAAAGTACTTTTCCCTTAAATATATATTCTTCACTAAATTATTTACATAAAAAGGTAATTCATATAACAGCGTAAAACCGTCGTTAACGTTGTAAAGTTTAAAACTTTGTAATTCTGTCACAATTTGCATGGAAAATCTGACAGATTAACGAAGTTTTAATCTTTACTACGTTTACGACGACTTTACGCTGTTGCATGAATACCCTTAATATTAATTTTTCAAAGTTGTATGAATGTAATTTTAATTTTTTATTTGAAAAATTATAAAGTATTAAGAAAAACCACCTCCCCCTATAGAGATGGTATACGGCCACAGTACACCAAAGCAAACAAATTGTGCTGTGGAATGAGCCATCTCACCCTCAAAAAACTGCGCCACCTATCACAATTTGTCATATTTACTTATTTTAACGCATACAAAAAAAAAAACGGATGGCAGTTTTACAAAGTTATCATTGACAGGTCATAAAGCAATACTTTTGTATATCTATTGATGTATACTAGAACTAGATATCCATGCATTAACCAACTTAGATACAGAATCGATAAAAAAAAGATTCAAACAAATTTTTCGAAAAAAATCCCTACCTGATTTTGGTGTCATATTTTTTTTCTTTTTTTGTATCATAGATGAATCGGCGAGTACGGGCTACTTCGATTTGAAATGCGAAAGCGCATAGTTAAAAGGTTTAAGAGTTTCGATTGGATAATAGATGTATGAGATATTCAAGGTGCGCCATTTCACCCACTTTTTCCCTATTACCGCCAGGGCTGGCTCGGACGTAGTCTAATTTGGAGGTCTAATTTTCCATGACTTTTTCCAACATTTATGGCCGTATATCGGCAATAACGCGGTGAATGTTGTCCTCCAATTGGTCAATCGTTTCGGGCTTACCGGTGTAGACTAGCGACTTCACATATCGTCATAGAAAATAGTCAAGCAGCGTTTAATAGCACGATCTTGGAGTCCAATTCACGTGTCCGCCACATGAAACTATGCATTTACCAAACGTTTCCTTCAATTAATCAATCGTGGTACGAGCTGTGTGACATGTTGCGCCGTCTTGTTGAAACCACAGCTCCTGCACATCATGGTTGTTCAATTGATGAACGAAAAAGTCAGTAATCATGGCTCTATAGCGGGCCAGCATCGTTTTTAAAGAAAAGTACGGATCAATTATTCCACCAACCCATGAAGCACACCAAACAGTCAGTTTTTGTGGATGTTACGGTGTCTCAACATACACTTGAAAAGATTATCATCACTCCAAATACTGCAGTTTTGTTTATTGACGTATCCATAATCAACCAAATGTAAGCTTCATCGCTAAACAAAATTCGCTTATGAAAATTGGGATCAACGGCAATCTTGTTTTGGGCCCATTTGCACAATTTGGAAGCGTTGTACAAGCATCAGTCTAGGTATTCGTGTTGAAATGCCAAGCCAAACTTAAAATAAATAAATTTTCAATATGTTTGGTATAACTTGGAAACTAAGCTGAATTTGAATATTTAACACTCTAAACTTTTTGTGCAAAACTAAATTTTCTATCGAAATTTTTTGATTTAAAAATGTTTATAAACATTTGAGCTGTAAAAGCTTAGAAAAGCAACAAAAAACTCGGAAAATAAATATTTCTATTTTTTTAATTGCGAATAACTTTCAGCATCATATGTCCGTAAGGCATATAATTTTTAAAGCTTAGCATGCAGTTTATTTATAATAGGAACAAAATTGGTGGCAAAGAACGGAAATGTTAGTGGAATGTTTCGAAACATCGTTAATGAACCAATACATTTTTGTGGCCTTCATTGAAAAGTTCAGTTTTGCAGTACAAATAATTTGTTTTTCCTTTGAAAAAATAAAAGATCGATAAGAAATTTTAGTCTCAAATATTTTATTTTCGAGTCATATAAAAATGTCTTTCGAAAAAGCCAGCACATCTTAGATTTTGCTCAAACGTTGTGAGATGCCCCTACCCCCTTTGAAACATTTAAAATTTGTTTTTTTAAGCTCGATCGTTCTAAAGCTCTAAAAATGTTTCTCTTAAAGATGTCAACACGTTTGAGATGGCATTTTAAAGCTGAAGTAAAGTAGTTTTTGAGAAAAATAATTGAATTCACACAAAAATACTAAACACGCTGCTGGAACTCCAGTGTCTCGACTGTTGATATTTCTCAAATATTAAAGTGTCTATATTATAGAAGAAATATAATTTAAAAAGCCCAGTTCACCACACTCTTTACACACAAAATATCTACTTTTTTGAGAAATTGCACTTTTTAGGCCACAATATGTGTTTGACTGAAGATAAAAACGTGAAGCTTTCAGGATATAGTACTAACCTTGAACTTCAAATCCTGGAAATTTGGTTTTGTTATTTTTATTTGCTGTGCGTGCATAGGTGGCTTAAGGAAGCAAAAATATAGGTCAATTGCAGTTTTAAAACCATTATTTTTTATGAAAAATTACAGGATTTTGGACTTTGTTGTTCCTAAACGTCTGAAAGATACAAAAAAACAGGTAGGGTATCCCCTCTCCTATGACTTTTCCCATTTTGGTCCCTCTTTTTACAAAACATTGATTTTTGTATTACTTTTGATTGAAGTGACAAATACACACACTTTGGCTCCTTATCAATTGGAATCGAATAAAATCGACGTTTGGTTTGGTAGTGCTTGTGTGAATTTAAGTCAAAAAAGGCATTGTTCGTTTATGATCCCATGTGTAAGTATTTTTGGATTTTTTTGTTTTGCATCGATCGCGTTAAAAGATCTGTAAGAACGGCGTTTTCGAAAACGTCAAATCAAAGTCGATTTGATCGTCATTTTTTGACGCAGATAGCAATCGTTATATGCAATCGTCCTGTCTTGCACAAAATCGATTTTATGAACGTTATTTAATTTACACGCAAACGCATTTTATATTTACGAACACACTCTCTGGTTTCTCAATTTTTTTTATCGTCAACTCGATTTTCTTACCGTGCAGCTGCACCGCAGATGATATTTTAGAACATGTGACCTTAGCAATTTGAGTTACTGGCTGAACAGAATGGAGACGGAGCTGCAACTGGAATAGCTGTCAAAATTTTGAATACACACAAATTCAATGATCCGAACAGAACACGACGCAGCTGCAGACGGAGCTGCAGACGAAGCTGCAGACGCAGCTGGACAAGTTGGCCAACTTTTAACTTTTGCTTGCAGCTTTTTTGACGTTTCAAAATTGCAAAACGAAGTGTTTACATTTGGGTTAAAGTGATTTTAAAACTCTTTTCAATCACTCATAAAGACGTAAAGCAATTTTAGCTTCTTTTTCATCATTATTTATTTTTTTTATTTTCGTAGTACCTCGTGGCTTGATGGTTAGTGCGTAGGACTGTGGGTTCGATTCCCAGCGAGGTACTGCCTCTTGCGAGGAACTGACAAATCCTCCAAGAGTATACTTGTCATGAAAAAGTGCTTCTCATTTAGCCGTTCGGACTCGGCAAAAAACTGTAGGCCCCCTCCATTCCTGCCAACAAACACGCACACAGGAATGGTTGTGAGTTGTAAGTCACTAGGCCCTGGTTCTCCACGAGCTGTTGCGCCACCCAATTTATTTATTTATATTTATTTATATAATTTTTATTTTCGTTTTCATTTTCATTTTCGAAACTAAAATATCAGAAAGCTGTACAGCTGCATTGTGGGCGCGTAAAAAAAATCACGTACGACACTTTTTGGCAGCTATTCCAGTTGCAGCTGCAGCTCCAGTTGCAGCACTCTATTCTGGTCAGCCAGTTAAAGAACATTCTGCAACTGCATTTTTGATGCAGATGACGTTTTCGAAAACGGCCAACGGTAGAATCGTGATATATTTCCATTTTTCTAGTTGAAATTCTCACCAAATAGCAACATACTTCTGAAGTTTATTCACAGAGGCTGACATTTGAGAACAATATAATAATCAAAAACATATTGAAAATTAAATTTTTGTTGTCAAAACGGAAAATCCTTGCCGTTTTAATTTAAAATGTGACTGATTTCAAAGATTTAAGTTCAGTATGAACCGCAACGGATCTTTTTTAGGTGAAATTCAAAATGAAATTCATTATTTTAGGATTTTGTATTGCTGGAATATGGTTTAGTGTTAATTATAGCTGTTTTGTTTGGCCTCCAATTGATTCCGAAAGTAAAAGAAAGTTTTTTTGCTTAGATCTATATATTTCGGCACTATTTCGGATCTACAATTTTTAAGCAGAAAACATAATAAGTCATATAAAGTTATACAATAAATAAAAAAACAAATAAATTATAAAAATTGTACCTAATTTGTAATTATCAAAGTTATTTGACAAGCACTTTTCATACTGAGCCAAAACTTTCTTAAAGATGAGATGAAATTTTATTTTCACTTCGAAAAATTGTTTCTGCCAGACTCTGGGGCCCCCAAACCTTCGGGGCCCTGGGGCGCCGCCCCAGTTTGCCCCTAGGTAGCTACGCCGATGCTCACAATACTGCCGTGTTAAGAAGAAAAAACGTTTTGCCTTTTTAGTAGTTAAAAATGCTTAAGAAATATGGCGTATGTACAAAAGAACATGCTTTTTTAGTATAAATTGACGTATCTGCATGCTCTTTTAAGATAAATTGACGTATCTGCATTATCTCGAAATGCCCTAAATACAGATCCGTTTTTTCTTCTTAACACGGCAGAATAGACCAACAATAACATTGGCCACTCCATCTTTCTGAATTCATTCATATCACTCCCGCAAGTAACATTGATTACACCATCCCAAAACCACAATTCGACAAAAACTTTTAGGCCACCATTCCTTCTAGAACTTTCTGGGGCACATGGCTTTCCTGAAAATGAATCGATTCATATCTACAAAAACGGATGGAAAACTGATCACGGGGTGGGTGGGAGTGTGTACTCAGAAAGACTAAAATAATTAAGTTTCTCCTTCCGTCTTCCTAATCATTGTAGTTGTAGCATGTTCCAGGCGAAACTTATGGTGATCAAAAAAGCTTTACCTTGGCTGAAAGAAAACTTGTTTTCAACCACAGATATCCGCATCTTCTCGGATAGTCAAGTAGCTATTAAATCTCTGTAATCAGTGATTACTTACTCTATTACAGCCCTACGCTTCCGTTCATCTCTGATGGCGCAGAAGTCATACCAAGTAAGTTGAAGAACTCGCCACCTGTTATGCTATCCACCTCTACTGTGCTGTCCCACGGGGTTGGATTCAAAGGCTTTCTGGGCCAGAGCATTGATGTCCATTCACTCCAGGCAACCCAGCCACCTCAGTCGTTGACTTTTAACTTTTGTGGCTATGTTGACGTTAGTATCGTTGTACAGCCCGTACTGTTCATTGTTGTATCTTCTTCCCCTTTCCCCATCTAGGAAGACGGGACCAAAAATCACCTGAATTTTTTTTCTCTCAAACAGCCAAAGGTGTTTTCATCCCCCGGTAATAGTCTCAATGCTTCTTCACCATACAGACCGAGAAGATAAGTGTCTTATATGAGAAACTAAGGTAGTTGCTCGAGAGAGGGCTTTGCGCCTTAATTGCTTTCTTAGGCTTAAAAAGCAGCAACTGGTTGCTGATCTTCGTTTAAAGCGCAGCCTAGGTAGACATAGTCTCTGATCACCTCAAAATGTTGAGAGTTTGGTGTTGGATGTCCTTTCTTGTTGACAGCATATGATATTTGGTCTTGACTTCATTCACCGTTAAGGCCATGTTCTTGGCTTCCTTCCATATACTCACGAAGCACCACTGATATCACTCTTTCTTTCCTCGTCCGATTGTCAATATCGTCGGCGTAAGCGAGTAGTTCGACGGACTTTTCAAAGATTGTGCCTCTTGTGTTAAATTAGGGCTTTGCACTGTTCTTTCAAGAAAGATGTTGAGGAATTCGCATCACAGCACGTCGTCTTGTCCAAAACCTTTTTCGACATCATAGGCATCGGTGATGTCTTTGCCAACCTTGATGTAGCAGCATGCATTCTCCATCGTCATCCTGCACAAACGGACGAGTTTAGGAGTGATGCCGAAACTAGACATTGCTCTCTGTTGCTTGTCTCTATAGATGCTGTCATACGCGGTCTTGAAATTGGTGAAAAGGTGGTGGGTATCGATTTGAACTTCTGTTTTTTTTTTTCTAAAATCTTCCGTAGTACAAATTTTTGGTCGCTGTTGGATTTTCCAGGCCTAAAGCGACACTGATTTGGACCCATCAGGTTGTTGACGAATGGCTTCAGGCGTTCACAAAGTACGGCCGAGAAGATCTTGTAGGCAATGTTAAGGAGGCTGATGCCTCCGTAGTTGGTGCAGTCCAGAGGATCGCTTTCCTTGGGGATCGGGCAAACAATGCTGAGGTTCCATTCATCCGACATGCTTTCCTCTGACCATATTTTGCAAATGAGCTGGTGCATACTCCTAACCAATTCATCGCCAGCCGCTTAGAATAGCTCAGCCGCAAGGCCAATAGCTCCAGCAGCTTTATTGGACTTAAGTTTAGATATAGCTATCTTTACTTCGTCGAGATCGGGTGGATTGAATTGTTGGCCTACGCAATCTGCATGGTAGCGGAGTTCGGGTCGTCATCGCAGTTATACAATTTGCAGAAATGATTTTTCCATATCCTCAGCACCAAATGCGATTCTACATCGATGTTTTCCTGATCATCCTTGCAGGCTTCGGTTCGGGCTTTGCAACCCTGAGAGGTTCTTTTTACTTTATGGTAGCTTCATTCCTCCAATGACATCCCTCTAATTCCTTGATTGTGACTTCTCATGCTCTTTCTTTTTCCTTCTAAGAAGCTTGTGTTCCTCCCCCTCTTCTGCTCGTAGAGCTCGCGAGCAGCTCTGGTCCTCCTATGCAACGCCGCTGCCGTTTTGTATGCCTGTTGTTTGGCTGCATGTACTTGCCGGCATTCTTCATCGAAACCATGAGCTTCGCTGTGGTGGTCGGTTGAAGCCCATCATGTCAGAGGTGGCATCTGTGATGCTGGTAATTCTTCTACTGGTCCTCGATGCTTGAAGTTGCTGACATAGGACTATTTAAGAGGGTGCGAGAGACTCGATCGGAAAAAAGGCTGGCGAATTCTTGCGAAAGTAGCCGTCCGACGTCGAACTTCCTCACCGTATTTCCCTATTTTAGACTTTGGTCCGGATATCCTTAGCTCTACCTTGGCTACAAAAAGGTAGTGGTCGTAGTCAACGTTGGCCCTCGGAACGTTCGAACATTCTTGATACTGGAGGAGTACCTGGCATCGATCGCAATGTGGTCAATCTGGTTAGCGGTTGAGAAGTTCTCCCTGCGCCTTTGTGTAAATTGAGATGTGGGAATTGCGTACTAGCTACCACAACGTTTCGCCCCGTAGCAAAGTCGTTTAACCTGAATGCGTTGCCGTTGTTGGAGGTGGTGTCGTGCAGGTTAGATCTTCCGATTCTGCCATCAGACATTTTCTTTTCCTAGTTTGGCACTCAAACTCAAATCACTCAGGACAATTTGAATGCCATAGCTAGTTCATAGTTCATTGCTCATATTTCTTTTCCAGGAGCTCGTTGAACTCATCCTTGTTGTCATCATATTTCTCCTCTGTAGGGGTATGCGTGCATAGAAGGGTTATGTTGATGATGACGAATTGTGGTGATGCAGTTGTTAATGCATAGTTGAAACCTTAGACTTCTTGCCTAGGTCTGCCTCAAACGACGCATCCACATTCAAAAAGACGCTGCCTTTGTTGTTGGTAATAGTTGCCGCCGTAGTATACGTGGCAGTCTTTCAATTTTCTTTCCCCGTCCCATCCCACCACACTTCGTAGATAGCGTTGATATCTGCTTTGTATAGCATTTTAGGGCATCCGCTAAATGTTCGGCTGCTCGTGGTCTAAAGAGAGACGAAACATATAATGTATTGATCCGAAGTTCGTTGTCCTTGTTTTTTTTCTGGGTTCGTTAACATTTAGTCCATCCGTATGCGAGGCTTGTTGAGGCTTCGTAACTAAATAACTTTACGTGGCCGGGAAGTCAATCCGACGGCACGACCTCCAACCTGGAGCAGCAGGCCCTTTCGATATACATAACTCCAAGGGCGAGGGTTCTGATTAACCGCCCCTTATAGACCTGAGCTCCGAATATGTCGTAGTAGCCCAAATAAATATTGTTCTTGTCTTACGACTCTTTTACTTTCTCACTTTCAAATAATATTAATAAAAAATATGAAGACTAAAACACAAAGAGAAAAGTAGTTTCTATAAATCATACTTCAAAAATGATATGTACCCATCCATAACTTCCTTGTTCAAAAGCTTTCAACCCTAGATGACACCAACACACCCCATTAAGACCTCCAACTGATGATATTATACTTTGTTTTGCTGCTATCAGCTATTTCAAATCTATTAATTAAAATAGAAATTGATTTTTGAAAATCACTAACCAAGACCCAAGAGGCAACCCTGTTCTCCGAACTATTCAATACATCAAAACTCATTCCTCATCAAAGCTGCCACCCCTCTGCACCTCCCGCCCTTTAATATCAATTCTATCTTTATTTTCAATTACTTGTGTCTCCGTTTCACTCATTTATGCCCTATTTAAAAGTTCTTTCGTCGCTCATTGATTCCCACCGCCATGCCACGGTGCGGTGCCATCGTATATCTTTAATTAAAATCTTATCTATTTCATCACTCACAATTCACAAATCGATTGCCCTAAAATACATTTTCACTGTGCCAGTTTCTATCTCTCGTATATCATTACAACCATCACGTAGATATAAGAGTTTTCTCTATACTCGATGTCGACAAATAACCTTGATTCGTTGTGTAACTCATCAGGCCAATCCAATTGGTCAATTGTTTATCCTTGTTTTCTCGTCGTTACAGCAAAAATAAAGCTTATCTTGGCTGTGCCTTTTCCTCATAGCTGTGCTGTACCACCACTCTATACCCATTCCTTGTTGCCTCCATATAGTCCTGGAGAGTTTTTCTCGTTTTGGATGCGAGAAACTATAGCAATGCCAAGATGAAATGGATGTGTGTTTGTTTGTATGTGTGCCGATGCCGGGCTATGTTTGAAAGGTCCTTCAATCTCATTCCAATAAAAATAAGTATGGAATTAGTATCCTCTTAGTCGCTGTGGAAGAGACAAGAAAAGTTGTGGTGAAACTTCGTCGTCTTTCTCGGGTGCTGCTTCAACCTCATCGTCTTTCCACTTTCATCTAAATGGAAGTCCTTTCCTCATTTTTATTGAGTAAATTAATATTTCCTCATTTTGTTTTAATCACACTTTCTGGTCGTCATCATCCTTCGTAGTTAGAAAATAATAAAGAGTCTGGGCAAAGTTTTTGAGAGCTATATATAAGTTCAAGACATGTTTTGTGAGTCATGTTTGACCTTACATATACATACTTATTTACAGGAAATGCACATTCACTACCACTATCGTTAAATAAACCTTAAATTTTATTTGTAGTTTTTTTTTTTCATTTTCGAAAAATTCGTGAAAATCTAATTTTGTTTTCGAAACTTTTCATTTCATTATTTTAAAACAAACATTTAAGGTGGTAGTTATCGTGCGCTCTGGAGCTCATGAGGCTCGTAATTCGAATATTCTGTGTGTAATGTTGTACACAATTTATTTCGAAAGGTTTCGCGAGACTCCGTAGAGTAGTCTTGACCTCTCATAAGCCTTATGAGTGCTTACAAACATTGACATTTATATCTTGTTGAATAGGTTTAAGAGTCCCTTTTTGTTTAGTTTTCGATAATTACCACCCTTACAGTTTTCTCAATATTCGGCTGAGGTCAATATTATACTTACTTATTTAGGTCCTCGGACATATTACGTTCGTGATGTTCCCCTTGCGGGGCATACTGCCTCCACTACTACGCGCCATCGTGTATGGTTTCTGGAGATGTACCTTCAGCTCTCTCCAACTCTGCCCCAGTTGTGCTGATTTCTCTTCGAGCGTTCTTCGCCAAGCACTTCTAGGTCGGCCCACTCGTCTGCCTCGTCGTGTGAGAGGGTTCCATTGCACCGATTGACCCGCAATGTACTCGTTACCTTTTTGAAGCCTATGTCCAATCCACTGCCACTTACGTTTTCTTATTATGTCGATGGCTTCCTGACCTGGCCTCGCATGAAGTTCATCATTAGAGGAACGGTTAGGCTAGAAAATCCTCAAGATGTTTCGCAGACGTCTACGTTTTAAACTTTCTTGTGACAGTGGGTGTTACTTTCCAAGTGCTATACCATGGAGAAGCACGTATTCAGAATAGGATTGGGTTCTCTAAACTTAAGGAGTTATTTCTCCATATTTAAGATAGGACTCCGAACACAGTCTTTGCTTTGCCAATTTGGCTGATTATTTGGTGCAGGGAACTAAGTCCCCGGGAACCAAGTCCACCGAGGGAATTAGTTCTCATTTAATGGGAACTAAGTCCACTTCAGCGAAGTGGACTTGGTTCTCATAGAAGGTGGGAACAAAATTCCTCAAAAACTGAGTGGTTTTACTTCCCTTTAAATGTGTATTTAATTCCCACTTCCAAATAAAAAATCAATCTTATAAATAAAATAGAAATACTTTTCACAATTGTTGGCTATATAGGATAAATTCAAAGATTCCTTAAATGCCAAAAAAACTTTGTATACACCCAGCCTCGCACCTACCCCAAATCCTATAATGAGCCCAAGCAGGGGGGTTGCAGGGGGGCAGCATGCCCCCCCATACATACCTCACTGTTTATTCGCCGTAATGCTTTGTCTTACATAAATACAGTGCTAGCACCCAGCATAACGGCGAACAAACAGTGAGGTATGTATGGGGGGGCATGCTGCCCCCCTGCAACCCCCCTGCTTGGGCTCACTATAGGATTTGGGGTAGGTGCGAGGTTGGGTGTATGCAAAGTTTTCGCGGAATTTTGAATTTTTGTAATTTTTATCGTTGGAAGTTAGTTCCCTCTCCATATTTCAAAATGTGTACTTAGTTCTCATAAAGAAGTGGACTACTTGCTCACCTTGCCTGGGAACTAAGTCCACTTCGTTAAAGTGGATATAGTTCCCATTAAATGAGAACTAAGGCCCTCGGTGGACTTGGTTCCCGAGGACTTAGTTCCCTGCACCGATTATTTCTGGTTCGTTCCCGTCATCAGTAGAGACTATACTCCCAATGTATTGAAAACTCTACCATTTCTACTGGTTGTCCAGTAATATTTACTTGGGTAAATGGGAAAGTTTCAAGGCTGATGCTTTTCGTTTTGGCCGTATTGATTTTAAGCCCAACGATTTTGGCTTCTCTCTCCACCCTAATTGTTATTTCATGGAGATCCATGATCCTATGAGAGAGTAAGCATACGTCGTCCACGTTGTATTCCACTGAATTCCTCTATGCGCAGTCGACAAAACTGCATCCAGCACATCTCATATCACCAACATGAACAATATTGGTGACAGTATAAAATCCTCTCACAACCTACCTTTAAGCAGAACGTGAATTCCTCTCCAGTTTTCGCACATCGTAAGCTCTCCTTTCCTTTGGAGCTTCACAATCATTCCCTTTTTCCATTCGTCAGGAAAACTCTGTTTCGCAAGCTCTCTCAATAGTCCAGTCCAACCACTTTGTTGTTCTTCAGTGCTTTGATTGCGGCTTATGCCGGATTTACACGAATGGAAAGTTGCCAGTATAATGACAAAAAAAATGAATTTGCACATTCTTTTGTTGTTGCTTTTGTCATTATACTGGCAGTTTTCCAATCGTGTAAATCCGGCATTAGATTACTTCTCTACTGGGGAATACATTGCGTTTTCCGAAATTTGATACTACGGATAGATCACTGGGTGTTGGGTTGGCTTCACTGGTGAAAACGCGCTTTAGAACCGCAAATCTGGTAATTCTGTAAACGGTCCTACTGTCACACCTACATACTTGCAGCCTCTTTTGCTTCTGTTGCCAATGCGTTGATAAAAATACGCACATCTCTCATCTTCATGCGATACGCTAACTGTAGTTCGTTTCTCTCTGTTGCTGGAGAGCTGCAATGCGAGCCTTGAACCATTTTCCCTAGTTTCTTCGGAAAGCCAGGCACTGTTTCTTCCTTGCGACCGACCGACTAAACTTGCAGCAAAAGATATGAAAACACTTTTCACAGCACACCAAAGACATTCGATGAAGGGGGGTTACGAGCTACTGATTGCTCTCTATTCTTGTGAAAGGTGGTCCCCTTGTTGTTGGGATTCTTAAGTATATTGGTATTGAACTTGAGAATTTGGATGTTTTCTTGGGATATCTGAACTGCAGCTGTGTGTAATTTTACTGTATCAACCAGTAGGTACGTTGTTCCAGGCCATTCCCATGTCTGCACCTCTTTGGTTTCGAATGTCCTGTAGACTGCTTCTAAATCGCTGAATGATTGTGAAGTGGTCAATTTGGTTGGACGTTACTTGTCTGTCCGTCGACACCCAACTGACTTTCTGGCACGTTTTGTGTTCAAATATGATTATATTACAAGGTGGTTGGCGATACCGAAATCGACAAAACGTTCGCCATTGTCGTTGCAGTCACCAACACCATGTTTTTCCATAACACGCCTGAACCCCTCATTGTATCTGCCAACATTGGGATTCAAGTCTCCTATTACCATTATGATGTCTCCAAATGGTGTACAATCATAAGCAGCACTCGACCGGCTATAAAAAGTCTCATTCTCTTCGACAGCAGAGAGCTCTGTTGGAGCTTTACATTGTATGATGGTGACGCGACGTACTCTTGTATGGAACCTAGCTTTCAGAATCCTGTTATCTAAAGGCTCCCGGAAAACTAAGCTCTTGAGAGCTTTTTTGGAAAGCAGCAATCCAACGCCAGACTCACGATAGCTTCCAGGTGCGTTTTCGGAGTAGAGTAGAACAGAGTTACGAGTTGAGATTTAAACTTCCCCGAGTCCCACCATCTAACTTCACTAATCCCTAAGAAGTTCATCTTGTACCGCATGAATTCTTTCTCTAATTGGAAGCATCTGGCATTTTGACGACCATCACTTTCGTTGTCAAAAAGCGTCTCACAATCCATAACCAATCTTTGTCCGAGTACAATAGCCAAAATTCGTCAGCGTGTTATCATTTCTTATCCGAGACACTACACTACCGACACTACGGTTTCGTTAGCGAAACTTATTTTAGTTACGAAGAATGCTAACCTCCGTAACCTATCCTAAAGAGCTAGGCATTTGCACTTGTAATTTTAGCCTGTTAACGTACATAGGGATAGGCAGATAGTTGCCAGGGAACCACCACAAGGAGGTAAAACCAGCACTTCATCATTCCTGATCGCTAATGGCCCACACCAAGTTATGTGCATTCAATACTTTCCCGACCAGGCACGATGCAGGTTGCCCTTGTGGCCACCCTCCATTTCATCCTCCCCTCGCTGATGCCCTTGATACTGATCTTAGGCGAAGTATAAAAAGAACCAAATCGGAAAATTTCATCCGAGTGGTTGGTTTCAAAGAAACCAAGTAAAAGAAAAATGGGCCTGAAAGACGGCCGGTGGTCCAAATTAAATCATTGCCTAAGCTTTCTCCCTGGTAGAGAAGAGAAAAAACAGAATTTGTGTATTTGTAATAAATTTATTTTAATATTCAAAAATCAACTTTTTCTGCCAATACCAAACAATATAACCGACAGTATCGGTAAATTTTGGTCCAAAAAGTACGGTTTTAGCTCGGTATTTACTCGGTATCGTTTAGGATGCTTTAGAGCTGGTATCGCTTTGGTTTCCGATACCGCTATCGAGACTTTTCTCGTATCGTTGTCAGTTATACCTACTTCGTCTAGTTTTCGAATAATGTCGACTGTATCTATGTGCCCCATATAATCTAAGAGCTAACGACATAAAAAGTCAAGTCATTTGCGTAAACTTGTAAGTTATATCAGTAAAAGCCTTCAAGGTGTTGAAACATTAGCTGTTTGTCTGCCTACCTAAACACGTGACAAACAGGTGTAAAATTTAACGTAAATTTTGTACATCGATTTATTTCAGTGCCTATTGGTCGGAGGGAAAAAGTGTGCATAGATGAAATATTTAGCTTGCAATTTTGAATAATTGTTGTCATAGGTCCATCTCTCTATAGTGAATCCTTAAGAAGATAGAGAGCCACGAATTTTCCAAACATCACTTGTTTACCTCTGTGTTTTTTTGCATATTTTGCCACTTTCTATCTTTTAAGGGACAAACAACAGAGAGTTTGACCTTTGACAACAATTGTTCAAAATTAAAAGCTTAATATTTCATCTATGCACACTTCTTCCCTCCCACGAATAGGCATTGAAATAAATCGATGTAAAAATGTTCGTCAAATTTAACACCTGTTCGTCACGTGTTTAGGTAGACAGACAAACGGCTAATGGTTCAAGACCTTAAAGACTATTACTGATGTGACTTACAAGAGGCAAATGACTTGACTTTTTATGTCGTTGGCTCTCAGTCTAATAAACCCTTTTAGGTATCATATTTCAGTCACGCATTCGAAAAATAAGTGCTTTTAAGAAAACAACATTTAAATAGCAAAAATAAAATAAAACCGTAAGAAAAAGTTATTATCAGCAGCCCCGAACCAAACGATATCGAGACTTTTCTGGTAACGTGGACAGCCCTTCTTACTGCATCTAGTTTTCGAATAATCTCGACTGTATCTATTGTTGATTTGGGAGACATAGATACATGGGGCATATGTATCTATGTCTCCCAAATCAACTTTTAGGTATTATATTTCAATCACGCATTCGAAAATAGGTGCTTTTAAGAAAACAATATTTTAATAAGATAAACCTTAAAGAAAAAATTATTATCAGCTTACAAAGCTCGCAAATTTGTTAGTTTTTTTGGCTTTCATTTAACGTAGGTATGTGTTGAAATCATTATTCGCCTCATTGCCGCGATTGCATTTCTGGGTTGCGAGGTAATTCGCCTCGTTGCCTACAGTAATTGACATTGTTTGTTTTTATATTGTTCTTAAGTTAATTAATTTTAACCACGGTCATCACGATATGGGATATGGGAACCTTCTTATCACAATGATATCACAAGTCTGTTCCAAAATCATTAACAAACATTCTCTAAAAGCAATTTCCTTGCATTATATCAATAGATAAGTACTAGAAGCTACTATGCCGACACATGAGTATAGTATAGAAATCGCATGAATAGTGACCTGCCTCAAGCATGATATTCTTTTTTTGTACTCCGCCCACTTTGACAGAGCGTTGTATAAAGAACCTTTGTCAAATACCTTGGTCCCATTCGAACAGAGACTATCGACCAGAAATTCGCCTTGTTTGTCACATCCTCCCAGACAATGTAGGAACATTACTCGTTCAACAAAAACGACGACACTCAATCCGAGATACAGCTACTCCAAGTCTCTGAAGCACACCCTTGTAATACGACAAAATCCCAATGTACAACATCCTTGTTGCAAAAAAAAAAAAAATACACGGTTTTACAAGGATTATCCATGATGCTCCCATTTTAAGTGCCATTTCATTGTATTTCATGTTTTTTTTATTTGTTTTACTTTTAGGCTCCTCGAAGCAATTGGAAAACACCGAGCTGTCCAATGGCATTGTTCAGGATGACCCAGAGATAATCGCCCAACAAACTGACAAAGTTGACATTCTCTTGCATTGCATTAAGTCATCGACAAGGAGCGCCGCCTGGATCTATGGCCAAGTTCTGTGTCAAATTATCCGAGATTTGGTGCCGCCAAATGAGATCCTAACCAAGGTCATCAAGGAGTTTTTGGCCATAAATCAACCGCATTGCGATGTTATTGCCAGCATAGTGCATCAGGTGAGAGTCAGTATATAGTGTAGATGTAGAATCTAGTGGAATTCTACGAGGATGACAATGACAACGACAAAATGGCTGTTTTGCCAAATGAATTCCAATTACCGTTATTTGCATATATTTTTTTCTGAAACTATATTTTCTTTTTTCTTCCTTTTCAACCACACAGGTCTTTCGTTCTGCCATTGATTCGTCGTTCCTGCAAATGCTGCAAGATTGGCTGATATGTTCGTTGCCAACTTTCCTGGCGCTGCCGCAACAGAAGGGTGTCTGGGCGCTAACCGTCATCTTCTTATCGGCTTCCATAAATTTGCATTTGATTAAACTATTCCCAGTTGTTTTGGTTGAATTTGGGGAATTGGGTCAACAGGAGATTGTCCTGTTTCAAACATCCGCCCAAGATTTCCATTCGAAATTGAGCGCCGAGCAGAAGACACGTTTCCGAGATGCATTCAAGCGTTTCCACCAAAATGAGATTTTTGCAAAGATGCTGCACAGCTTGTAGCGATGACGAGATGAGATGAGATGATGATGAAGATGAAGACTCGACGGATGCTTGTCGGACGTGGAGCTCAGCAAATAGAGCAGAAGGACCAAAAAGGATGCGAGTAGAATCGGGAATTTATTTAGTTAGCAAAGATGAATGTTTTTCTTTTCGTTTTCGTTTTTAGTTTTTCGGTTTTGTTTTTTTTTTGTTCGCATTATTATTATTTGTTTCATTTTGTTAGTTAGATTGTGAATTCAAGAAAATAAAAAAAGACGATCAAATCTTATATATTATTATTCTCAAAGGGGATATGCGTATCTATGCATGTAATAGAGGAATTATTTGAAATAAAAGTAAAAAAAAAACACTATATTTATCTATTTTAAAGCTATTTGCTTAAAACATTATGTTGACAAATTTTAATTATAAACATTGATATGAAACATAACAATAAATCTTATGTACCTATAAGAGAAGATACTTTATTCTAATAAAAAAAACCTTATGTACTCAACTTGATATTTTCTTTTAACTGTCGAAGAACTTTGCAGTTTATGCGATAAAAAAAAAAAAAAAAAACAAAAATCTATGAAAAAATATACAAATAAGTTTTTATATTCAAAGCCGTCTTTAGGCAATTGGGAGTGAAAAGTAGACTACACATGATGGCCCCGTTTCACATCTGAACTGCTTGAAAATTTAATTTAAGTCAAAGTACTTTGAGACGACACAGTTGTTGATTTTATATGGAGAGGTGGTATTAATTGAAAGCAATGTGAAACTACTGAATTGATTCTTAAATCTTAACACAGAAAGAATTGATTCTTAAATCTTGTGATGTTCGCTCGCACTGTTTAATAAAACCCGTTCTTTTCTTGTATTGAATATACAATTTATTTTAAAAGAAACTCTTAGGCTAAAGTGATAATGTTATCATTGACGAAGCGAACTGAACTGAAAGAATATCACATGTAATGCTTTTTATATAGCGTTGCATGAGCAGTTACTTCACAATTATACTTCAAATCTTAACCTATTTCTGACAACGCTTCAAAAACGCAACCTCGCGTGCGCGTCATACCTATGAACGTCTGGAACTGAACTGAAATTAATTTAACTATGTATCTAATCGAATTGTTTTTTGATTTATGTTGAAAATTTAATGTTCATGTTTTTTAATACCTTCAAAAACCGAACTTTTGCATATTTTAAGGTTGCATTTTTGAGCTGCTGAAAAATGTCATCAAAATTATTATTTTTCAAAAAAATGTCAACTACAGGTAAACGAATGTTCAAATTATAGTTATTAACATCCTCCCTTTCATAGATTTGCCCATCATCATCGTGTCCTGTAACCCCGGCTGGGGCATAGGGCTCCAACAAAACGTCTCCATCCTTCATGGTCTGCTGCAAGGTACTTAAGCTGTGGCCACGTCTTTCTCTGGGATTCTGCTTCCGCTAAGACAGTTGATTTCCATGTTGTCCTTGGTCTTCCAACCCGCCGTGCACCCTGAGGATTCCATTCAAAGCACTGCTTTGCAATTTCATCGTTTGGTTTCCTCAGTGTGTGACCAATCCAATGCCATTTACTTGTCTTGTCCTGCGCCACAATTCCTCATTTGATATTATTTGTGGCCAGCGAATCTTAGGGATGTGGCGAAGACAGCGATTCACAAAAGCCTGCAATTTCTTGGAAATTGTAGACGTGACTTTCCAGGTTTCACAAGCATATAACAGCACGGATTTGACATTGGATTCGAAGAATCTCAACTTGCGTAACTTGTGCGTAAGTAGATTTGACTGGATTTGGATTTCCAAATTGGCGACATAGTACCGAAGGTAGCACGAGCTTTATTCATTCTACTTTTAACGTCGAGATCCGTATCACCGTTTGCAGAAACAACCCTGTTGCACTCGAAGGAGTCGGATAGCTGCCCATTGTGTAAAACAAAACACCTTGCGTTGTTGTAGGACTCTTTAATAATGGCAACAATTTTTGGCGGCATTCCTCTACCAAGCAACGATCTCTGCACGATTCTGCAGTAAAAAAAAAATACTGAGAGGCCAGAGAACGTGTTCGTAAATGTGAAATGTTTTTGCAAGAAAATTGAATGACGTTGACAAAAAAAAGGAGATTTTGTGCAAAAAAAAACTATTGCATATATTTGACAAGACCAATAGCTATTCACTTCAAAAAATGACGATTGATTGTCAATTGACAATCAAATTGACGTTGACTTGAGGTTTTCAAAAACGGACAAAACAACTATCCTCTGGTGTAGAAATTCCATTCAATTTCTCTTCGGCAGTGACTGCTGTAGTCGTTTCCTGGTTTCTCTTCAATCTTCGTACTCTTTAGCAGTTTTTATTATACGGAAGACGGAAGTTCCTAATACTACGTTTTCATTAGACCAAATGAGGTAATTTCGTTGAAAATTTCCATATTCGATACGAAATCATCTCATTTCCTATACAAAATCACATTTCGAAATGAGATGATTTCAACCAAATTTGCACGAAATTAGGTAGGAACTTAAGTCAAAACCAGATGAACACACCCACTTTGAAAAGCTCTGAAATGCTTTTGTATGAAAAAAATATCAAAGCTCAATGGAAGGAGACAGAAAAAACAACAACAAAAAGTGAATAACAGCCAGTTGAAATTCAAAAATGAAATGAGCTGTCAAACGAAACTACCAAATTACAAATGAAAATACTTTTTCTATGATTTGTTAAATTACCTCATTTCGGCTCTAATGAAAACGTAGTATAAAACGCATCCACGAAAGTGACAAAATCCTCACGTATGTATACTACTATCAGAAACATAACTTATTGCTAAAACAGATGTTCAGCACGTCTGCACGCATCGCTACGTACAGCACCGCACTCGAAAAGTCGAAACACATGTACATACTCTTAAGGTGCGTATCCACTTGACAGTTAAAAGATGGCGAGCAGCTCTGAAGAAACTCTTAATACTAAAACTCAAAAGTGGACACAGTCATGAAATAAGCGCACCAGACACCAGAGGCGAAGTTCGATAGCCACTCTCCAGAGTTTTCTAGAGAAATTACTCTCTCAAATGGAAACGCTTATTAATATTTCTAGTATGAAATTGTTTGGTATTTCCCAATAATTTTAATACCCAAATGAAGTTTATTATTTTAACTTTGCTTAAATATCAATCAAGAATGTAGTCTTGAATGTCTTGGCATTTTAATTTTAACGTGGGAAATTTGGATAAGTGCATATTTGCCTTTTGAAAAGTGATATTCAAATCGATTTGGGGCTCAATCTGCTCAAAAAATGTTATACAGTTATGTAGACTGGCATTTTATTTTTAATTAAAGGCCTTGTCTTTGAAGATCGGACATTTAAAACTGAAGTTATAAGCTATCCAATCGGTCAGTTTGAAGGCTATCTGTGCATAGTTAAACTTTTCTTAACTGAACCTGTTAAGAGTCAGCGCAGCGCACCTCAGTACCTATCACTTAAGTAAAACTGACACTTGTTGAAATAGGAATGCCAAAAAGAGATAGATGATAATTACATTATGGCCTATGGGTGTGTTTTCCTTTTGATGGTACGGAAAATTCTTTTTCGTTGGTTTTTGACATTATAGTCTAAGAACCCACAGCAAATTGTTGGGTGTGAAAGTTAACCAAAAATGAAGCACATGAGACGAAAGCTGTATTGAGGCTTATGAATGAAATGAAAGTCTTGCAGTCCCTGGTCGCGGCTTTAATGAGTAATAGCACCTCAAAAATGCAGAAAAATCAACTTTGGGGAAAATAGTACGAACAAAAATGATTGTTCACACATCCGTAGACAATGCTCCCCTGATCACAAAAATGTGTGTCCAAGACCATTTGGTGGGGGCCGTAACTCTGCCAGACCGTTTGAAAATCCCCAAAAAGTCATCTCAAGGGCTAATGGTATGAACCCAAAATTTGCTTGCGTTTGCGTTTTTTTGACAACGTCATCATGGCGAACCAGAACAACACTCATGCCAATATAGTGCTCTCTGTGAGTCAGTATGCACACTAACAACACGGTTTGAATCCCAGCTTTCACCACCACCATCATTCAACATCAAGATAGGATCGAGTTGCCGTCTGCCATTTAAATAATTTTAATTTTAATACACTACTCAACAATATTAAAGGAACAAATTTTTTTTCAACTTTTGTTAGCGTTTTTTGAAGAGCTGTATCTTTGTGACGAGTGGTCGTATTGAGTTGAAATAAAAAGCATTTTACAGCTTTATGTTTTTTGTTTCGAGATTTGTTTGCAAACAAATTTTTTTGAAGTACCGTTATTGCGTTATTGCAAAAAATGAGACGAGACAACTAAATTATTTTTTTTTTATTTTTATTTTGAATGTCCTCATTTCTATGGATAATTTTTTTTGAGTCAATTAAATGTCATGATCAGATACCTTGTTTATTCAGCTTCAATTCAGTTTTTTTGTTGTTTTCGTACGATTTTTTTTGACATGGTTTATCTGACTTTGAATGAAAAAAGATACTTTTAGCCTTGATTACCAATATCTCAGCAAGTAATGACGTTATAAAAATTTCAAAGACAGTTTTGGAAATCTGAAAAAGCGTTTTACAAGATTCTTTTATGATTTTGTAGAAATTATTTCTTTTTACCGTTCACCGTTATTTTAAAAAAAGTACTAAAAACCGACGTTTTGTGGTCTTTTCGTAAATCATTTTTTTTCGTTGCAAATATTGGTTGCATGGCTTGCGATGGTATGCAAATTTATAGACTTTTAAATCATCAATATTCTTGTAAATTTTCAAATTGATTCATCGAACCGTTTTTCCTCACCAAAACTTCAAAGTCTTACAAGCCAGGTAAAGGAACAAATTGTGGTGTTCCTAAACAATGCGAAGTTGTCATCAAAATGACAAGAAAACCGCAATTCCAGTGGATTTTTTCACAATTTTGCATTAGTTAGATACTTTTTTGAATGGAAATGAAAAAAAATTACATTTTTCAAAAAAAAAAAATCAAGGTTTTTTTGTTTGAAAATTTTTTTTAAATTAATTTTTTTTATTTTTTTGTTTAATGTACTTTTTATTTCATTTCAATTCAAAAAAGTATCTAACTAATGCAAAATTGTGAAAAAAATCCACTGGAATTGCGGCTTTCTTGTCATTTTGATGACAACTTCGCATTGTTTAGGAACACAACAATTTGTTCCTTTACCTGGCTTGTAAGACTTTGAAGTTTTGGTGAGGAAAAACGGTTCGATGAATCAATTTGAAAATTTACAAGAAACAAAATTGTAATAGATTTGATTATTAATTCAAAATATTTTTTAATTTTACCTTAACTTTAGCCAATGGGATTCTGATTTTGAGGAACTCCAAAATTTTCTTTTAAGCCAAAATAACGAGAATATTTTAATAATTGGGGATTTAAATAGCCGAATAGCAAACTTACAGAATTCTCCCTTTATGAACAATGGGCGTTTTTTTTTTAGAGAAATTCATTAGATGAGTGTGTAAATGCAAACGGAAATCGATTGATGGATCTGGTAGAAGATTTCGGGTTTCTTATCCTGAATGGTATATCCACGGGTGATATTAATGATAATTTCACGTTTATATCCGCACAAGGTTGCTCGGTTATTGACTATTGTCTTGTCAAAGGAGAATGGCTTGACGTTGTCAAAGACTTTGAAGTTTTTCCTGCTAACTATTCAATGCATTTAGCTATCTTTGTTTCCTGTGAGTTTATTATCCAAGAAAGTAGTATTGGGCATTACAATGAAAATGTTGGCATAAAGAAACTTCGTTGGAATGACAAAAAATCTGACTTGTACAAAAGAAATCTTTCCCGAAATCCAACTAATCTCCCAGATCAAATTACCAGCACAATAAATCAAGCTACAGATTTAGTTTTCCAAACCATAGGACAATCAATGATCACATACTCAAATAATAGTGGAAGACTTTTCAAATCCAGTTGGTATGACAGTGATTGCAGGAAAAGTAGAGAGAAATCTTTCAAGTTTTTAAAACTTTTTAGAGATACAAATGATGTTGCTTTTAAGACGCTTTATTTTCAGTCTAATTATGCTTTTAAAAATATATTCAAGCAAAAAAAAGAACAATTTTTAAGAAAATCAGCTGCTAATCTGCTTGAAAGCCGTGATTCTAGAGCCTTTTGGGCTAATGTGCGCATTTTAAGTAACCGTAATTGGTCTGTTATATCATCATTGGAGTTGATATACTTGCATTACATTTTGAAAAACTTCTTCTGGTAGACCCAAGTCAAATGTCTATTAGCTATGTACTTCCATTCATATATATTGAGGAATTGGATACTCCAATTTCAATGTTAGAACTGCTTGCTGCTCTCAAAAATTTGAAAAATAACAAGGCTTCTGTTTCAGATGGTATACCAGCTGAATTTTACAAAAACGTTAATTCTCAGTTCTTGGAATACATTTTAGTGTTGTTCAACAAAATGTTTAATGAAGAGAATTTTCCAGACTGTTTTCATTCTTCGTCCATTTCAGCAGTTTTTAAAAAGGGTGACCCTATAATCTTTGTGAAAACTATAGAGGCATTTCTGTTCTTAGCTCTTTTCGAAAACTTTTTACTCAAATTCTATACTTTAGACTTGTGAGTTGGGTTGAAAGAAACAACAAATTAAGCTGCTCCAGCTCCCAGGCTGGATTCCGTGCTAATCTCTCAACAATCGACCAAATCTTTGCTCTCACGAGTATTGCTAGGCGTTTTTTAGAGAAAAAAACTAATTTGTATGCATTTTTCGTTGATTTTAAATCCGCCTTTGACACCGTAAATAGAAGATCGATGCTATTTAAACTCGCAGCTATTGGACTTTCAACCAAATTTTTACGAATTTATGAACAGCTCCTCTCAAACATGACCGCTGTAGTTTCAAATGGCAGCGAAAAATCGAAAGAGTTTAGATCTGATGCGGGTGTGCCACAGGGTTGTGTTTTAAGTCCCTTAATCTTCTCACTCTTTATAAACGATATTGAAGATCATATCGCTGGTGGCGTTACTTTTGGCGATCTATTTATCAAAGTTTTGCTTTACGCGGATGACCTTGTAATCTTATCTGATATAATGCAGTCACACTTCAGCTTTAAATAAACAAGCTAAAACTTTTTTGTGATACGTGGGACCTCAAAATCAAAACTGAGAAGTCTAAAATAATGGTTTTTAGATCCCAAAATCGTAGCACTAGAAATGATCGTAGTTGGACCCTCGATGGCTTCAATATAGAAGTTGTGAGTGAATTCAAATATCTAGGCTTCACACTAACACACAATTTAAATCTTGGTGTTCACATAAAAAATAAAGTAAGTGTGGCAAAAGCAGCAATAAACTGTATGTGGTCAAATTTCTTTAATAAAAAACATGTAGATTTAGCTTCCAAGTTTAAAGTGTTTGATGCAACCATCAAGAGCTGTCTTTGCTATGGCAATGAAGTTTATGGATACAAGCAATTAGATACAATTGAAGCTGTCCAAAGATATTTTTTCAAGCGTATCTTTAGGCTACCATCAAACACGCCTACTTATGCAATACACGTCAAATCGGGACTGTCTCCAATTTTTATAAAGAGCTTAAAGGCAAATGCAGACTATATCATCAAGGTAATGCAAAGATCAAACAACAATCTGCAAAAGAGGATTCTCTTAGTCTCATTAAGGTGTCAGTATACCCCTTTTAGGGACTGGTATGAGTTGGCCTCGGCGCACAACTTTCCCTTGACCCTTTCTGTAGATAGCCCAGATCTTTGGAGGCCTGCTCTTTACGAGTGCATTTCTATCATCGATGACCAAATGTTCCACAGCTGTCTCGATAGGGCGAGGGAGTCTGTGTCGAGGACAATATACAGCAAACTCAACCTCAGATTGAGGGAAACAAACTACTTTCGAAATGGATTTACCGTGAGGGAGATGAGTCTGATATTCAAAGCCCGGACGGAGATGCTAGAGCTCAATTATAGGCCACACAGGATTGATACTAATCCCAATTGTTCATTGTGCAACCTCAATCAAACTGAAAATATTTTTCATTTTCTGGCCCTATGTCCAATCTTGCAAGAAATCCGAAGATTGTATTTTAGTAAAAAATTTGTATCATTGGAAGAATGTCTAGGTGTTCTGAATGGAGAATGTGGTTGGAGGCTTCTCATTCGGTTTTTCTCACATGCAATCTCATATCGAAATACATACGTCAATCTTCTTTAGATCAACGTTAGAATTAAATCTAATATTATTTTGTTTTAGCTAAACTAAAAGCCCAACACCATACGATATTGCAAGTCTCTAATTTGCTCCCTTTTTTGTTTTAGCCAAACTAAAAGCTTTAGAATTGTATAACACTCGTTAAAAGAATTATATTCTATTTTTATCCTTACTATACTATACTCGATTTTTTTCTTTTCGCTTCTTTAAATTTATTTAATTTATTATTATGTAAAGATTATAATATTTATTACATTTGTCTATCTTTTTAGATCCAATTACATTATAAATTTTGTTTTAGCTAAACTTAAAGCTTGGATATAACCAATAAATATTTTTAAACTTTAACCTGTTTAATATAAAGCTCCCAGCTATGATGATAAGGAATCTTGTTTTTATTATTATGTAAAGTAACATTCTGGCATTTTTTTTTTATATAACAGTTATAATCTTTTGTTTTGGATAACTCGTATAATACCTTTATTGTATTTTTTCTCACAATGTTAAGAGTAGAAAACTAACCGGCAGACGGCCTATGAGCCATGCTTATTAATCTTTGTATTTATTTCTAAGTTTGTACTTTACCAATTGAAATAAAATTAAATCTAATCTAATCTAATCTAAATTTGCTTATACATCCCTAGACAATGTTCCCCTGATCACAAAAATGTGTGTCCAAGAACATTTGGTGGGGGCCGTTACTCTGCCAGACCGTTTGAAAAACCCCAAAAAGGGCAAGAGTACGATTACTATGGCGCCAAGAAATGATAACGGTTCTTTGTAGAGAAGTTCAATGCAAGCATTTTTTACTTTGGGAGGGGGGTCTGTCTCACCCCGTTTGGGCAGGAGGGGCAACTCTGCCTTACCTACATTATTCAATTAAGTATTCGTTCATAATTATCATTAATTTCACAGGTTTAGACGGCTTTGGACTCAAAGAAGTTAATTAATTTTTGGTGCTGAATTCAAATCCGTCATTCTTTCTCCGCTCTCCCTTTAGAAAATAAGAACCAATCGATTTCTTCTATTTTTGAGGTTATGTAACAACACGTTTAGATCATTCAACAAAATTTTCAATGATTCCTAAAAGTATTTATCTTCTTCAAAGTTCAGTTCAAATCTTTTCAATAACTCTTTTAGTCTCGAGAAAAGTTGAGTAAATTTTCTTCATCTGACAGTAGGTAAATAGAAATCGTAAAAAAAACAATTTTAATAACCCTTCAGGTAAACATAGTATGACTGAACACGTAATTTATAACGCGATTTATTTCTCGATGAATACAGATTTAAACTCAATCTTAAAGACAATTTTCAGTATTGTAAGAAATCGTTGCTAATTTTGTATGAAAATTATATCACGTTCTTATATTATCTCAAAAATAGCGAGAAATAACGGTGGAGACTATAATCTGGCTAAAGATTTCTCGAAGAATAAAAAAACAATTTTGAAAAGATTTAAATTTTACAAGTATAGAAAAACTAGTATACTTACTTTCAGGAATTGTTGACAACATTACTGAAACAAACTACCATGCTTGGCTGTACATAACCACATAACCTCAAAAATAGCAACGAAAAGAATATGATTTTTTGTCATTTTCTATAACGGGAAAAAAAAACCCGAGCTGATAGCGGAAAACAGATGATGAATTGTACTTCAGCACCAAAAAGTATGCTAAGAAACATTCTTCTGTCCAAAAGTTATCCAATATTTGTACACCTGTGTAATTACACAATATAATGGCCCAATTGGTCAATCTTGTCGAACTCCGGGCTAGCCAAGGATGTACTCTTATGATATTCTTTTCTATCAAACATTGGGATAGGCTAGATAGATTTATTGTTCTTTAAAATTTCATATATGTACCAATTCTTATTTTTTTTAATGAGTCTGCCCCACGCCCCCTTGATCACCATCATGCGTACGCCGCGCGCCGTAGCGCTTCATAACTCTTATACCTCAATATTCCACTGGACTAAATAGTTGTAAGTCGGTTCAAGGATTTATTAAAGAGGAAATATATTTAAGTATGTATTTCGAGCTATGTATACAATTTACACGGACAGTACATATATTTCATGACTCACTCCCCACTCTTTATACGTTTATCTACTTGTAAGTAAGTGCTCTTATCGTAAGATTTCAAGCTTTAGAAATTTCCTTCATATTTTTAAATTGAAAGTAAAGTTTCTACTGCAACAATTGAAGTGTTTTATACAGAATGAACCCTTCAATACCTACATACAGTCAAAAACACACACGCACAAGTCCTTATATTAATGTCAAAGGACATACAAAATAAGATTCTTTGACAAAATATCAAATGACACACCTACTTACTTGTGTAGGTACTCTTTATTTTCGAGCTACCTATTTAATACAGTTTCTCGGAAATATGATGCACTCCCGTTATTTGTCAAAAGCGTCAACAGCAGCTTATCCCCTTTGGCCCTAGGTATATGTAGGTACTCAATAAACGAAATAAGCTGCATTATATTACATGTTCTTTTAAGCATCATGCAAACATAATAATTCTGAAATGCACGAAATCATTTCAAGTGATGTGGTGTACAAGCGAAAAAACATCTGCTACCATTATATCGATTTCCTCGCCAGCGCCAGGACACTTTGTAAAAGTCAAATTGAAATTACAAAAATTTCTCAGAAACCCCCAAACAACTTCGTTTAAAAATTAAATATTCAGCTTCAGTGCATCGTATACTACACCTCTATGCATGAACTTCGCACTGGGGATATGCATTCCATGGCACTACTGACCTAGACCGGGGTTTCCAGAAATTTTTCAACTTAGATTCCACATTCCAAAAAGTTGGATCACAAAAATTCCAATCCAGTCCCCATCGTTATCCTTTCTTATCAAATTCCACTTAATTGTGTTTCCTTTGTCGTTCCATTTCACTTTCTTATCACATTCCAGCACGTATTTTCCCATTTCGTTCCATTCTCTTTTCTTATCACGGGGAATGGAATGAAATTGATGGAAATTGGAACTATTTGTGGGAACAATTTCCTGCGCATGTTTCGAAATATTTGCTTCATTGAATAGAACGAATCCTTGGCGAAAAAAGGAACAACAAAGCTATTTTGAAAACAGATAGACGGTGTTCTGGTGCAGCAGCTGTAGATTCACATCCGGGAATGCAATATGCTTGTTTGTGGAATTTCTGTGTAATTTCCGCTTTAGCAGCGTGATTTTAATTGCATCCCTATATAGCCTTGGCATTTTAGGTTTCTGTATCAGGATTCAGGAGCAAAGGAGTGTTGGCATTGGCTCCTTTCTGCTCTAACCTACCTACTTATACCTTTCTATGTAAGTACTTTTGCCCTTGTTTGTGTGTTTATATGTGGTGTGCCCGCAAGCGAGAATTAATCATTGTCAAATTGCTTAAATCACGAGAGATCTTATGCTGCATCTTACAAGCAAAAGTCAAAGATATCTTTTGAGCCATGTTGTTTGTGGCTAAAATGGGGGAGGGGGTGTAGGAGGAAGTAGACTATACCATGACGACAACGAGGACAACGACGACGATGGTAACGTATAATTCAGGAAGCAACACACTTTGTTGGAATTCCAACGTTTATGAAATCATTTGCAGACGACTTTCCTCACAATTTTCACCTGATTCGTAGAGCTGATGCTGCAACAACCCCCCTCCCACATAATGGGTTTGTATAATGCTTAATTATGTTGGCTGTCATCGAAAGAAGCAATAGAATATTCTTTGAAGAAGAAGACAGGTGGAAAGGAAGGATAATGTTTTGAATTAATCACTTTTGTTTTTGGCATTCCCTTTGCTAGGGTTACACTAAAGGAAATTAAAGACTATATTCGTATATTTGACTGTAAAGAAAATTATTCAATTATTGACTGTTATGTACCTTCAACAGTGAAAGGATTTGAAAGTCTTAAAGTCATACAAACTTTAAGGAAAAGAATCATTTACTTTGTACTTATAGTCATAGTCAGATTTAACTTAATCATATAAAATTAACATGAGGTAAATATTTGCATAGAAGGAAATATCGTTTGAAATCATACTGATGTGATACTGTTTGTTAGCGGTAGGTGAATTTATGTCAATACTTCCGCTAATTCAAAGAAGGTGAGGGAAATAGAAAATATGGTACATTTCACTGTCTTATTCGATTAGCAAAGGTTCAATTGTTGACTACGGAAATAATTTAGGACTAAATGCCATACAAAGTTATTTTGAATCTATAAACCTTAGTTGTTTTGCAGAATATTTGAGTCTTTATAATAAACTTTATAGGGAGCCTAGAGCGTTTTGTTGGAATTCACCACGATTTTTGCAGTTTTCCATTTTTGGAAGTATACATACTAGGGCTCTTGATTTTACCCGGGTAATACCCTGTTACCGGTACCCGGGTACACGAGTCACCGAGTGGCAAGTCTTCGGGTATCCGAGTAATCATGTGTCTTGGGTACCCAAGTACCCAGGTACCCGAGTACCCGGGTACCTATACCTAGGTATGTATCTCGGGTACCCGAGGACCAGCAGCACTGGACCCGGGTACCCAGGTACTCGGGTATTTCGGGTACTGGGGTACACGGGTAATTCGAGTACCCGGATAACCGGGTACTACCCGGGTATTCGGGTGATTAAATGACTAGAACTATGTATGGAAGTTTCTCCAGAAAGAAGTTAGATACAGAGATACACCATACAGTCCAGCTGACTTTTTTAACTTGCAGTTGCTGATTATCTTCGCTATCTCTTCTATGATGCTCAGAATAAGGATACAATTGGTGTTGCTGAACGTTCTGTTGGCTCTTTGGTTAGTCAGATGGGTACTGGAAGTTAAATGCTTAGCTGTTTAGCTTCATGGTTCGAGTAACTATAAAACAGGTGAAGTATCTGATCTATGAAAGAATATGAATTAAATAAGACAAAGGAAGAAAGAGTCATAATGTGAATGGTGTTTGAAATAATCGATAACAAATGATGCTATTCACTGTAACCAGCCAGTAAGCATCAGCACTCACCTTGCCTTCGTTGTTGCCAGTGGTATTCAATAGTTTTTTTTTTATATTTAACGCGCACTCAAGGGGTTATGGCTACCCTTAAAGTGTTAGACACAATGCGAGTGTTAGGAAATTTGGAGAGGATTTAAAAGGAGATACCGATGCACATTTGTTTTGAATGTTTGAATATCACAATGGGAGGGAAAAATTGTGTCGGGTAAAGCGGCTGAAGAAAAAATCTATGTACTTTACAGTACGTCCGAAGTTGGGCTCAAGGGTAAACTGATGAACATTCCTAGAAGTACGAGTATTACCGTTGAATTGTTTTAGGGGAGGAATGCAACTGGCTTTTTCACTAGAACACTATTTATAAAAATAGCCATTAAATAATGTGAGACAAGAAACATTCCGGCGGTGTTCGAGATATGCAAATGCTTCCGTTATCGTTGTAAAGGTGGTATGTGATGTACATAGGTACCTATTAAAAGTTTATCGGTTTCCTCGATGCAAGTACCACTCATGGATAGTGGCATTTGGGTTGGGTTCCGCTTTAGTGACAGAAGACAGCATTGAGCATTTGAAGCATTAAATTCTACACGGTTTTTAATTCCATATTATACAATGTTGTCGAGGTCAGAATTTAATGCAGTAGTCATACGCTGGCCATTGAAGTTCCACATCTGAAGCACAAGGATGTGAATCTAGAAACGAATATGAAAAGCTGAGGATGCTATCATCAGCGAAACTGTTTAATAGATTAGAGGTTTCAGACAAAAGGTCATTTATGAATATAAGGAAGAGAGTTGGAAACAAAACGGAGCCCTGAGCCCTGGGGCACACCAGTATTTATTTTATGGATTTCATACTTGAAACTCTCTAATACAACTAGTATTGATCGGTCCGAAAGGAAGTTTCTAATCCAAAGAAGGAGAGATTCGTCGATACCAAATGCAAGTATTGTCGATAAAAGAGCTTGATGCCAAACTCTATCAAATAATTTTGAATTGTCAAGTGCAATAATCTTACTTTCTCCAAAACACAAAATTAAATCAGTGGTATCAGGAGTAAATGTAAATTAAGTTTTGAAAAAACGCTGATTCAAATATGGTTTCACCCGCGATCGTGAAATTAGAATTGCGGGTGCAACCTACTGACAACTAACATTATTGGGTGATATAAAATATATGAAATTAACAAAAAAAATGAAATGAAATGAAATATTTTATATTTTATTTTAAAATATGCCTTGAATTATAATTTTTGTTGTTCAAGGTTGTTTTTTTTTTACAATTTAATAATATTTTGTTCTTTTTTTTATAAAAACATAAGTTAAATGGCAGGGAAACAAGCAATTTCACAACGTAGCACGAAATCTATCAAAAAACATCTAATTGATATTTATTTCTGAACAATAAATTGAAGGAGGGAAAGACGTGTTAATTGATAAATGGAAGCGATTGAAAAACAAGCACGGGTTTCAATCAAATTTATTTTTAAATCAGAAGAGGGCAACAACATAACTGTGGCACGAACCTTATTGTCTCGTTTGCGAGCACCAGACAAAAATATTGATGGAAATAATAACACACAGTATTTTCGAAAAATGTTGACATATTTGATAAAAGCCTCGTAATAATTTATAGAAAAGTGGACTAACTTGCATTATATGTTACTTAATCTCTAAACCAGTTCCCTTATATCATTTTTTTATATAAATATTCATTAAAGTTAGACGCGTTGCACCAGCGATAATTTGATGTTGCAGCCGCGATTGCCTGAAGATCGAAAAATTCGTTCATTTTTTTTGTTTTCGTATAGTACTTAAACATATACCATTAAAAATTATGTCCTTCGATTTAATTTTTTAATCAATAATAGCGTACCAGATTACTCAGTAGTACCTGCCCTCATTTTGAGTACCAGGATTCACTGCCCAGAAGATTTGTTTATTGTGTGCGAACTGCGAAAGGATAACAATTTGAGTTCTGTTAAGCTTTTTTTTTGTTGCCGTCTTCATTATATTCTTAAAAATATGTCATGCTGACCAGAAATTTATCGTGGTTTTATTTGTTTCTAAAAATTATTAAAGGTCCACTGGGGCGTATGTATTATCGAAATTATAAAATAGATGCAAACATGTTGTCATGTTAGATTTTATTAAGGGTAGGTAGAAATGCTTTATTTTTTTCGGAAAATCTTATTTAAGTCGGTTATATCTCTTTTTATTTCCTCATATTCACAACACAATCGCTTCATATTTTATGCCAGGAAGGATGAATTTGGAGCCAAGAAGATGCTGTTTCGCTACTTTTTAATATAACTTTTGAGATTTTCGCGGTGGATTACTCAAAACATTTTAAGATCTTGGATTAGTTGCTAGTTGCATTAATAAATTTTATTTTAAAATTATTGAAGTGACTTTGATCCGAAATCTTATCGTTTTTAGAGAAAATTTAAATCTGACGTTCTGCGTTCCTTTTTTGGTACATATATTAAATAATATTTGACAAAGAAGTATGGTCGTGCTAACTTTGTATAAAATTGTTATATTTCTTGAAACAAATGGGTATGAGCTCCATCCTAAATGCCTCTTCCCCAGTAACAACAGAGGGGCTCATCAATTCAGCCAATGAGAAAGTCAAAAATTTAAAAAAATTACTCGTAAGTATGATGTTTCTAATTTGAAGCAATAATCTCGTTAAAAATGTTTGTTTAATCCAAGTTTTTGTCACACAGAAATGTAAAACTGGGAAATTTAATTTTCCTTACAACTTAAAAACTTTTATCAAAAAATATCTAGTGAATCACGTTGTTAATCCCGTGAGGTATAAAAATAGAAGTGAAGTCCTTCTTCAACTAAGGCGACCGACAGGGGAATTTCCCTTAAAATATTTTTAAATTGAAAAATGTTTAAAATCACAATGACAGCGTTTAAATCACTTAGGACCAATTTTTCGAAAGCCAATTAAACATGATATGATATAATTGTACAGATAGATATTTATTCCTCTGATTAATTTCTAAATTAAAATAAGTTTAATTAATAAATTGTGAATTTCAATTGCATAGTATTACTTACCATATCTGGTGTATTCAGTTTTGAAAAAATAACACCGAATCGCCCAACAAAGATATGTATATAAGTAACACAAATATGTAGATCGTTTAAATATAATTTAATATGTAATCATATTGAATAAAAAAAAATACTTTTTATACAAATAATGCTTAAAATTATTCTACAAACATACATTATATGTGTGTAACAGAACAAGAACTCATAGACAATATAAAAATAAAATATAAATGTATGACGTTTCTTTTTTGTTATAACAATCCTTTTCAAATTATATTTACAAAATAAAAACAATATTCTTGTTGAAATTTTTTCACTTCACATGCTTGTAGTTGAAGTTCTGGCATTTGATGTTTTTCTCGGAGGTGGTAAATGTGAATTACAACTTTGATATCTAGGGGAGCATTTGACAGCCTGAAAAAAAAGAAAAAGAAAAAAATAGTATAGTTTGAAGAAAAAAAATATATGAGTACAGTAAGACCCGCTTAATAAAAACCCACTTGATAGAAAAACCCGCTTATCTGAAACTCTTTATTCATACCCATGTATCGGTCGATCAACTTTAAAACCCTCCGCTTAAGCGAAACTTGGTGAAGTGAATAACAGAGATTAATTGAAAAAAAAATTTAAGTGAAAAACAAATTGAATCAAACAGAACACAATATTTACTAAACGCTTTCACTTCTATTTATTTACCAAATTTTTTATATAAAGCTCTTCAAAGCAACTCCAAAAACATAAATAGGTACAATTTGTTCTAGCTTTAAGCTTACGCCAGATGGAATTCTTAATCCGCTTAAGTGAAATTTTGTTAATTTATTCGGACTCCACTTAAGTGACATTTTTTCATTTAAAAGAGGTTCGCTTAAGTGTGAAAGACCCGCTTAAGTGAAGAAAGACTGTGACATTTTTCAGTTTCTCTTAAGCGGGTTTTAATGTTCCTGCATAAGTAGCTATATAGGTATCAGAATGGGGGTCCTTAAAGTAGTATCTTTTTTTTTATTGAATTTTATGCTGAACGTTTTATTATACATATATGTATATTTTATGTGTACACAAATTCCATTCGAGACTAAAAACAAAATGACCACCCTTAAAATAATTTTATGTTTTATAAAATTCCCTTTTGTTTTTCAAACAATTCTTCTTTCAACTAACGCAATTGAATGCTTAATTAAATCACTTCAGTGTTTTTTTTATTTCGATGAGCCGGTGGTGGAGAGAAAATAAAATATATTAACAATTCTCTTTCCAAAGTAAAAGTATTAACATGCCATGACTAGTCGCATGTATATGGTGTATTTTCCTCTACATTTTTGGTTCTAAAAACCTTTAGGTTTTACAAATTTTATTTTTGTATCTCCTGAACACATTTATATTTTAAAGAATTTTTCTTAACGAGTTCAATCGTAGGTGAGACAGATTAACTAACTATATTACTATATAGCCCAGTCAAATTAGGAAATCAAATCGCATTTTTCGATGGACAAAATTTTTTGTATGGAATCTGTTTGGCTACGTCTCCTGATCATAAAAACGAGTTTTTGGGATTTTTGAGGTTAGGGAAGACCCGCCATCTTGAAAAAGAGATTGGTTTTATTTTTATGCAATAACTCGCTTGCATTTTATTTTACAACAAAACGTCCTACTACAATCTTGTAGAAGATAAAATTACCTATAAAATAAGCTTTCAACGACCTCTGTAGGTAGTTTCATTTTTGAGATATAACGGACCAATGCTCCCCTATGGGTTGTGTTTTGGGGGTGGTATGACTTTTCTTGAGTTTTCTAGGTAACCGTTGATTTTTTTGGATGATGCTCTTAGAATCATTTTCAGTTCTTGTATCGACCTATAAAATGAGCCATCGATCGATATCATCGGCCACGAATTGTGCGAGTTATTCAATTCATAGGATCACACTTTATGAGCCAGGAGAAAAACATAAATATATTTTTTTTTCGAAAATGTTTATCCGGTGAATCATACAAAAAAACTATTATTTAAAATGTTGTCCATAGTAATGATAACAATTTAACATACATGGTACGTGGAGATACATCCGCACCGCACAGAAAGTTGTAAAGCAGCCGGGAAACTTAAGACACCTACATTTCTTGTTGTTGAAAACTGAGTTATCTTTTCTCGATCCAAATGTAAACTGAAGGTATTGCACGCGATTTCACAAGTGTTACCTAAAAAAAAACTCAACAAGATTTCAAATTTATTGATTGGTATTTATTTATAAAAATCAAAACACCAGTGCTCAGACTAAAAACTTAACTAAACTTGCTTTCAAAAACATTTGGGCAAAAATTTGGATAATTGAGTTTTCAAAGAAAAAACAAGGTGCTTCCTCTGTCAGCGATGACAAGCATCAATATAAACTCATCTCCCGTAGCAGTTGACCCGTTTTTGCTATTTCAAAAAATGTGCATCACGCAGAAGTCCCTCGATGACATGGAAAAATGTTTTCAATACGAACTTGCCCCGTACCCGTTGGCTCTCTTCACAGAAAAAGGTATGAGAAAAGGTACCAAGTCAACATTATACAATGCATTTTCACCGCTGGCGCTGCTCGAAAACTAAATTTGTCATCTAAACGATATGTACTTTGTGGTAGACGGAGGATTCCTTCTACATAAAGTTGTTTGTGATTTCAATACAAAACCTACTTTCGGTGACATTTGTCAAAAATATATAAAGTACGTTGAAAACCACTATGGTTTCAATGCTCCCATTATCTTTGAAGGATATTCCGATGATCTTGCAATTGCAGGTACCAAAACATGGGAAATATTCCGCAGAACAACAGAAAAAGATCTGTTGAGCTGAATTTTAATGCGAACAAAACAAAAATAAGTTCATCCAACTCCTAAGACATAAACTTCAAGACACAGGTTATAAAGTTTTTCAGGACAAAGGTGATGCTGATTTGCTTATTGTCACTACAGCCACTAAGCATCTTCTCTGCATGAAACTGTTAAAATCATCCGAGGACATTAATATTCTTGTTTTGTTGACTGAACATGGAAAACATAATGCGAATGTTTTTCTTCGGAAACCCAAAAAATCACACGCACCAGAGAAATGGTTTTCGACAAAAAGTATAAAATGTGACACAATTGTATCAGACAACATTTTATTTTTACACGCTATATCGGGGCGTGACACAACGTCAGCAACGTACTTCGCTGGGAAAATGAAATTCGTTACCAAAATGGAAAAAAATGCTGGCAACCTTGCTGCAGAAGTGGAAATTTTTTTACGAAAAGTCGCTGACCCAGAAGAATTTATTGTGGCAGGGGAAAAATTCTTCATGGCGCTCTATGGTGGAAGAAAGACAACTTCAATTGACAAACTTCGTTATAAAAAATTTACGAAGTCCGTGGCAAAAACGAAAAACTATTTATGTTCACTTCCCCCCACAAAAGATGCGCTACGACAGCATATATTTTGGACGTATCACCAGGTACAAACGTGGCTAGGAAACGACCAGGATCCGGAAAAGTGGGGTAGGAAAAAAATACAAAAATGTATGTTCCTGTGATGATCACCAAGGAACCAGCTCCTCTCAAAATAATGAAGCTTATTTCTTGTTCCTGCGCATCAAAACGTAGAGTGGCTTGTGGATGTCGCAAAGCGGGTTTAAAATGTTCCGCCATCTGTGCACACTGCACAGTGAAACTTGCAGAAACATCCCCAAATGTATGACAATTGCTGAAGATTATTGCGAAGATGAAAGTACCCTGCTCTTGCAGATTCATAACGATGAAATGGCACCAAACGAAACGATTTTTGAAGCTGATGTATGCGATGATGAAATGCTACCAGGACCTTCAAAAATCTCAAAATATTCCCCTTAATATTATTTGTCTCCCCTTCAAATACTTTCACATAGAAAACTTAATGTAAAATACACTTTACCTCTTTTTTAATCATTTTTTCAAATTATTCTGTTAATAGAAACCAATCAATAAATTTGAAATTCAATTAAGTTACATGCAATACCTTTTACATTTGGATTGAAAAAAGATTACTCAGTTTTCAACAACAAGAAATGTAGGTGCCTTAAGTTTCCCGGCTGCCTTACAACCTTCTGTGAGGTGCGGATGCAACTCCACGTACCATGTATGTTAAATTGTTATCATATGGACAACATTTTAAGTAATAGTTTTTTGTATGCTTCACCAGGTAAACATTTTCGATTTATGTTTTTCTCCTTACTCATAAAGTGTGATCCTATGAATTAGATAACTCGCACAATTTGTGGCCGATGATATCGATCGATGGCTCATTTTATAGGTCGATACAAGAACTGAAAATGATTCTAAGAGCATCATCCAAAAAAATCAACGGTTACCTAGAAAACTCAAGAAAAGTCATACCACCCCCAAAACACAACCCATAGGGGAGCATTGGTCCGTTATATCTCAAAAATGAAACCACCTACAGAGGTCGTTAAAAGCTTATTTTATAGGTAATTTTATCTTCTACAAGATTGTGGTAGGACGTTTTGTTGTAAAATAAAATGCAAGCGAGTTATTGCATAAAAACAAAACCAATCTCTTTTTCAAGATGGCGGGTCTTCCCTAACCTCAAAAATCCCAAAAACTCGTTTTTATGATCAGGAAACGTAGCCAAACAGATTCCATACAAAAAATTTTGTCCATCGAAAAATGCGATTTAATGCCCTTTTTTTGACTAATTTGACTGGACTAATATACCCAGGAGGATTTGGGCCACCTATAATCAAAACTGAATAATTTATATTATTTATGAAGGCAGTCGTTGCAAGCTGTGCTAGAAACACAATCACAATTTTTGATGATGTGAAGCAAACGAATAGTCTAAGAGCCGACAGCAAATTTTGGAAGTGGAGGTATACCCAAAATCGGAGTATGAGGGATTATAGGTACATGTATCGTGATATCAAATACCAAAAGTCTGCCAGGTTTTGTTTTCAGCCTTTGGGAGGGGTGGGGGGTTAAAAAGTGCTAGATCCCCCGTTTTATTTTCAGGGTTATAACCCCTTTAATTCATTTTTAAAAAATCGGATATGATTCCCCGTCATTTTTTCTAAGCATGAACACAACAATCTTAATGGTCCAATTAATAGAACTTAAGATATAACCATTTTACGTAAACCTTATCATCACTTTTTTGGAGATTTTCAGCAAAACAAAAAATCAACACATAAAGTCTCCACAAAAACGCCAATAACGATTGCTTAAAAAGGTTAAATCATGGGTCTTATTTATCGGATCGCCAAGATAAAAGTCTGGAAACTTAGGGAAAATGACAGAGACTTACATCCAATTTGTCAAAAGTGGATTGAAGTGTTAATGACCCTACCATATAAATAGAAAACCAAGCGGGTTTTAACCCCCCACCCCCTCCAAAGGCTGAGAAAAAAACCTGCCAGCCTGTTGTATTCCATATCACTGTACATGTACTAATAGTCCCTCATACTCCGATTTTATTGATTATACCTCCACTCCCAAAATTTGCTGTCGGCTCTTGATCTAGAACTTTTCGAACTGAAGATCAAAGATTTGAATTCTTTTTGCAACTTTTTAAATGGTTCAAAGATGAACATATGTACCGGCTCTTTTCATTTTTGCAAACATAAATATGTATTAAGTTTAAACAATTAAAAACTTCACTTGAGTTGGTACAAAGTTTCTTTTCTTTTGCTTTAAAAAAATCACTTTACATTTAACAAAGTAAAAAAAAAAAAAAAAAAAAAAAAAAAAACTGAAAACCAACGCGTAACCTGAATGCATTTTGAAGCTTGTGCGCTTCAACATCAGCAATCACGACTAAACGTTGGGCATCAAGAATTAAGTAACTGTTTCTCCTGGTGGACTGTATAACACACAGCTATGGTCAAAGGTCACTTTTGCGAATATTTTTCTATACGTTGTTTTGGCAAAAAAATATTAAGTAGGCAAGGTTCGATATTGCCGTTGTCTAAGTTGAGTGCGTTAAACCTTTTTTGACATCAAAGGTACCGGTGGAAGTCTTTGCCGAACTAGATGGAGCAGAATGCATTCTCCATCGTGGGATGTCAAAACAAGACAAAGTTCGTCTCTATAGATGCAGTCATACGTGGCCTTAAAATCGATTAAAAGGTGGTGGCCATCGATTTGAAGCTCTTGGGGTTTTTCCAAGATCTGCCGTGGTGCGAATACTTGGTCGATGGTGGACTTTCCTAGCCTAAGCCCAAACTGATGTGCTACTATCCATTTTCCATTTATCGTGCATGCTTTCCTCCGACCATATTTTTCAGCTCCAGATGCTTTATTTGATTTAAGTTTAGATTATAGCTATCTTCACTTTGCCAAGATCGGGTGGATAGAATTGTTGGCCTACCTTGTCTCAGTGGCGGATCCAGGGGGGAGGTCATGGGGGTCATGACCCCCCCCCCCCAGAGCTCCAGCGAAAACAACAAACACGAGCAATCTTAACTGATTATTCAAAAAATTAGAAGACAGAGAAAATTTTTTTGGGTTATTCCATATTTTTTAGTAGTCTACTATTTATACGAAAAACATGACCTATTAATGGTTAGCTTCTATTTTCTTAACAAATCCAAGTTTCTTAATGAAATGGACAGCAAAGAAATATTGGTCGAAAATCACTACTAGCCCTCGAGGATACACTAAATTGTCTTAGATATCCATCCGACTTAAAATTCTGTGGACTCTCTTAAATAATAACGGTTAACCACAGTCACCATCATCGCGAAAAATAAGACTCTGCCGTAGTTTGACAAAGATTAAGCTATTTTAAGCAAACAGGACCCTTAATCATAAAATCCGTTATAACTCGAAAGCAAAGCGAAAACGAGAAAAATACCTCTTAAGTTTTTCAGTAACCCATGGTTTTCATCTGCGCTTGTAACTGTGTGATACCCTGCATAGTAGTTTTGATAACAAGTTATCATAGCATTTTAAACATTGTATTTACTTAACTCTATTTTATTTTCAATTGAAAAGAAAATAGTTTTGGGTGCCACAGACTTTTTGTTGCGGATGCACCGATCAAAAAAGATAGCATTCTTTTTTTGAAAATTATATAGCAGAAATCTATGTAAGTTGCTTATTTTAAATTTTCTCAAAATATTACTTGGATGTCTTCGTTTCTTAATGTGCTTGTGCGTGAAGTTAGCACTGCCATTTTTGATTTTCGAGAGTAAAATTGTGCTGTGTTGCGCTGATTTTTTGCTGCCTTGTGCCGTAAATATTAAAAAAATCGCAAATTTGCAAATTTTGCGAATTCATTTTTTTTTTTTAATTTCAATATTTCTTAAAAAAGAAAATTGTGTTATTTTGTGCTCAGATTATGCTGCTAGGCGCCAAAGAGATACAAATAAAATTCGCAAAATTGCAACTTTAATGGACAAGAATAAAATGCGAATGGCTTTAGCGCGAAGTTGGCACCGCCATTTTCGCTATGCTGTATTGTGATTGTGATCAACTTGGGCCGTAAATTAAAAAAATTGCAAACTTCCAAATTTTATGAATGATTTTATTTTGAAATTTCGCAATTTCTTAAAAATGAAAGGTATGCTGTTTTGTGCTCAGTTTCAGCTGTCATGCGCCGAAAAGATAAACAAAAATTGCAAAATTTCAACTTTTAGGCCAAAAAATAATACATACATATGTATATGCCTTTTTGTATAAGTTTCACATTTTTACAAAAAATTTGCATATTTGCAACTTTTACGGTCAAAAAACAACAAACATTTAAAAAAATTCTCATCCGTAAAATTTGAAAATTCTCGATTTTTTTTTAATATAGCATTCGCAAATTGAATTAACCAAATCGCAAATAAGTTTAACCTAAACGCAAATAAGTTTTTAACCCAATCGCAATTCGATTTAAACAAAACGCAAATATATTTAAACTATAAGCAAATAATTTAAACTATTAACAAATCATATTAACCAAAACACAAATTGAACTAACCCAAGATTGATTTATTGTTCCAGCTGTACTTTTTGGGTCTAATGGATTTTGGTTCTATCCATAATTGTTAAAAAGCCATTATTAAGGGATTTGCCGTGCTTGGTGCTTAGAAAAATGCACAGAACTAGTTGAATTTTCAATTGGGGTCTTGTCAAAATCTTATGGTGAACTATTCCTACTGTTATAAGCTTACCATTTCTTCACCACACAGCGCACCACAACAAGTTGAACCCGGGTTAATTCAATTTGCTTTTGGGTTAAATTGATTTGTTAATAGTTTAATTTATTTGCGTATAGTTTAACTATATTTGCGTTTTGTTTAAATCGAATTGCGATTGGGTGAAACATATTTCCGTTTGGGTTAAATCTATTTGCGCTTGGGTGAAACTTATTTGCGTTTTGGTTAAACCTATTTGCGATTTGGTTAATGCAATTTGCGAATGCTATAATTACGGCACAAGGCAGCACAAGTTGAGCAGAATACAACACAACTTTTTTTTATTGAAAATGGTGGTGCTAACCTATTTATTTTTTTGGGTTACAAGCAAGTTTTTTTTAATAATATTACATAATAGGAAAATACCCTCCTTTTTGCTTTGATAGCAGTTTTTTTTCTTTACGGCATGGAATCCACCATATATTTTTTACAATTTTGTCTATCTGTTTCATCTCAAATAATTGACACTTGATCCTTGAATTACCCCTTTTGATTTTTTTGGTTTTTACATATGTACCTATGTAATGTGTAATCCATTACTGTCAATTATTCCTTGTAAATTGCTCAAAAGTTTTCAGAACAACAGTTTTCTCGTCAATTTCGCTTCCAATCTTAAATGTTTATCTTATCCTCATCATTGTCCTAAAAGTATGAAATGAAGCTTAATTTTGTTGATGAATACAGTTTCTAGCTCAAACTACATATAAGCGGGAGTCCGATTAAGTCTTAAGCTTCTCCCTGATCAAGCCTTCGACTGGAATGAAGCCATGATCAAGCTGGACTTTTGCTAAGCGGTTCTTATTGATGTTAAAATTTCATGACCCCCTCCAAACTGGATTCCTGGATCCGCGCCTGCCTTGTCTTGATTAAATAGTGCAATCTGAATGGCAATGGAATACGGTTCTTCATCGCCGTTATAAAATTTGTAGAAATGATTTTTCCACATCGCTATCACTCACACCCAAAATCTGCTGTGGGCTCTCGGTCTATCATAATTGTTTCAATCCTAGTGGATATTTTTAGGAGTTGTCTAAACATCACCTTAATTATCTCTAGTTGGAGGGAAGTCATTGTCATCTTCATTCCGAAAGCTGGCAAGCCCACTTATACTGAACCGAAAGATTTCAGGCCATAAGGCCCACGTTCAAACAGACTACATGACACCGAACACAGATTTAAGTCCAGTGGCAATGACATATATTCGAACTAAGGAAGTCAGGAAAGAAAATAGGGTCAATAATGCATATCATATTTCAGTGTTTACTGACGGTTTCAAAACAGTTGAAGGGTAAGGGGAAGGTATCTACTCGGATAACCAACCTATAAACAGATCAATAAATCTTCCAAACTCTTGCAGTGTCTTCCCAGCGGAAGCTTGTAGTTTGCGAAGCCGAGAAACATCTTGCCTCTCATGAAGTAGTCAATAGTTATATAAACATCTTCATGAAGATGGATAGCCAGGCGCAATTAAAGCAATTTCTTCAATCACTATAAAGTCCAAACTGGTGGACCGCTGTCGAATTGAAATAAGATTTCTAGACACAACAAACACATCAGTAACCTCCCTTACATGGGTCCCAGTCCCAGGGGAACGTGAAATTTTCGGGAATGAAATGGCAGATGAACTGAAAAAAAACGGATCATATCTTGATGGAGTTTTCAGCACTTGTACCACTGGAGCAGGCAAAAAGGAGAATCTACCAACGTCTTATGGTTAAATTTATGGCCGAACGCATTTCAAATACAAACAGCAGTATTAATAAAAAACTGGTATCCGCTCCCTAACACACGTGTTAACTGGCACACGGATAGACAACTTGTCCGCTTGATAACTTTTCTTATTAAAAAAGATATGATATCTTTACAGTATTTATCACTTCACCAAATTCACCAATTCATCAAATTATGGTGATTTTCTAATACATGTGTCACATGCATGCACTGCCTTACGAAGTGTATACTGGTAGTAGTAAACGGTGCTATCATACGCGTACGTGTATGAGTTAAGAAGTTATCCGTTCATTATACGTGGAATCTGGCTAGTTAAAGTTATCCGTACGTTAACACACGTCACAGACTATTACGCATTTGTTAATAAGAATTACTAGTTAACAGATGTATAAACGCTAGCACGTTGTTATCCACCGTTTATTAATATGGGGCAAAATGAAAAGCTATTTACTTAAGATAACAATGGGAACCCACATGAACAGAATGGCTTCAGCCAATTTGACTTAGGGATGTAGAGGGCGTCAAGATGAAGGGGCGGAGGAGGGCTCATCCTATTTCCTTTGGGAATGCCCGACCCTATAGCCAGACCTAGAAAAGAAGCCCTCGGAGGATACATTTTCATCAAATGAGCGTCATCTCTACCCTGCCACTAAAGAATATCCTGAAATATTTTAATTACAAAACCAATACTTGGATATTAAAGCAATTTAAAAATGAATAGGTACAGACTATTCGAGTGGTAGATTCGTGTTAAGGAACTAATTACTCGGCTTCAGAAGGTTCGTTTGCTTTGCATATTTTATGCACAAAAATAATAATTGCGGTGATAGCGGCCGGCGGCGGCGACAGTGGCGATAGCGGTGGTCAGCTTGGCCAGCGGCATGGTGTGACAAATATTTACCTTACTGGTTGCATTAACTTCCATTCAAACCAAAATAAAGAGCAGTGAAAAAAGGTATCTAAAAAACCAAGTCTACGCTTGCTCGAGGGATAAAACAAACTTTCACCCTTAATACCGAGTTTCCAGAATTGTATCTCCTTTAGTACATACCAACCTATATATATTACAAACGTGGATACTGTCGTTAAAAAAAAATATACTTAAAATTAAATTTTTGCAATTTTCTTTTTTTATCATAATTTGTATTATTTTTTTTTTTTTAATAAAACCTTTACGAAACATTTTTATAATAAAAGCATTTTCATAATAATGATAGACGTACATACATTTGGGCTGCGCACATTCTAAGAAAAAACAAATAATCAGCTAATCACAAAATTCAGCTGAATTTAGGTTGGCTTGAAAATTGTTATCTTAAACGTTATAAATAATTATAAAATCAAATAATTGAACCGAACACCTTAAATGATTTCACAAATTTTTTTACTTTTAACACTAATCACAAATTGTACAACACAAAATATAAAAAACGAGTTAAAAGGAGTACCTTGAATGCATTTCGGAATGTTGTCATTCCATCTTCAGCATCACGACTAAGTTGAAAAGGGGGCAAAGTGCGTGCTCTGTTGTGATTTGTTGTAGGTGGTTTTAAACAAAACGAGAGAACAAGATCGATTCGATATTGCCGTTATCTAGGTTCATAGAGTTTCGATCTTTTTGTATATAAAAACTCTCAAAAAAAACAAATCACAACAGAGCACGCACTTTGCCCCCTTTTCAACTTAGTCGTGATGCTGAAGATGGAATGACAACATTCCGAAATGCATTCAAGGTACTCCTTTTAACTCGTTTTTTATATTTTGTGTTGTACAATTTGTGATTAGTGTTAAAAGTAAAAAAATTTGTGAAATCATTTAAGGTGTTCGGTTCAATTATTTGATTTTATAACATTAGATTTCACGTCGCTCAAGAAAACAATCTTATTTAGTTATAAATAATTGTTATCGTTAAAAATTTCAGGGAAAAATGTACTTAAAAAAATATATTCTGAACAAATATTAATTTACTTTTTTTTTCCATTGAAATGGCGTTTTTGTAGGATAACAACATTTTTATGGTGATTAACAAATTCAGTTTAAAACTCGTCTCTAAAATCTTCATAACGTGGCTGCAACTATTTATTTCTTTTGATTTCTTAGAAAATTATTATAGTTGTGGAAATTTCGAATTTGTCGTTCAATGTTTTCTATGTTTTTTTGGGTGCAAAATTAGTAAAAACTTCTTAAACCTGATGGTTTATGGCTTAATAATTTGCCGTTAATTAGTCGCTAATTAGTTGTGACAGTTTCGAATTTGTCGTTCAATGTTTTCTATGTTTTTTTGGGTGCTTTGCTAACTTGACACTACTCGAAAAGCGTTAGTTAGTTGTAAAAAATTCAATTTTGTCATGCGATGTTTTCTATGTAATTTTGAGTTATTTATGTAATATAAGAATAAACGAAAAAATATTATTAATGGCAAATCATCCACCTACCCATTTTTCGATTAAGGAAAATTGATTCGGTAACCGGGCGCTCATAGAAAACAAATCACCCTAAATAACATAGAAAATATCGCATGACAAAATTGAATTTTTCACAACTAATTAACGACTCATTAATGGCAAATTATCAGGGAATAACATATTAAGTTTTGCAAGTTTTTACCACTTTTCGAAAAAAACAAAGAAAACATAGAACGACAATTCAAAATTATTAAAAATAATTAACGGCTAGTTACTGCTAAATTATTAAGCCATAACCCATTTGGAATAAACAGTTCTTACCCCATTTTCAGGTTGTACTTTGTTAACTTGATGTCAAGCTACCAAAGAACCCAAAAACATAGAAAACATTGCACGATAAACTCAAAATTGTCATAAATAATTGAAGACTAATTAGTGGAAAACTATTAAGCCATAAACAGTGCAGGATTAGCAGTTTTAATCCCTTTTTAAGGTGATGCTTTGCTAACTTGATATAAAGGTAATGAAGAATAAAAAAGAACATAGAAAACATTGCACGATTGAATTTAATTTCTCACAACTAATTTATGACTAATTAACGGCAAATTATTAAGCCATAAAACATTAACCCCCATATTAATAAACGGCGGATAACAGCGTGCTAGCGTTTATACATCGGTTAACTAGTAATTCTTATTAACAAATGCGTAATAGTCTGTGACGTGTGTTAACGTACGGATAACTTTAACTAGCCAGATTCCACGTATAATGAACGGATAACTTCTTAACACATACACGCACGCGTATGATAGCACCGATTACTACTACCAGTATACACTTCGTAAGGCAGTGCATGCATGTGACACATGTATTAGAAAATAACCATAATTTGATGAAGTGGTGAATTTGGTGAAGTGATAAATACTGGAAAGATATCATATCTTTTTTAATAAGAAAAGTTATCAAGCGGACAAGTTGTCTATCCGTGTGCCAGTTAACACGTGTGTTAGGGAGCGGATACCAGTTTTTTATTAATACTGCTCTAAGCCTTATTGCCAATTCCGAGGAAGATAGCTTTCCCTTTTTTTATTTTCCCAGGATTTGAATAATCTCCCCCGAATACAATTTCCCCCGGAAATAACTTCGAACTAATTTCGAAATATTTTGAGAGAATTATTTAATTTAAGTTATTGAACTGTCAAAGTTTGTGAATAAATTAATGAAGTACAATTATGTACCTAAATTTTTGAAGCATTCAGATCGGTATTTCTTAAAATCTATACCATAGCCTCCAGATTAACCAGAAACTTGAGGGATAGTAAAAGGTTTCGTTTGCATTGATTTTCAAGCTCACTTAAGTTTTGTTCATGCTTGTAGGTTTGTAGGGGGCTGCATTCTGAAAAAAAAAAACGATAGACGTTAACTTGAAGCTAGTCCTTGACGATCACGTTAAGGATAATCGTTTTGACGGTTATCATTCTTAAAATTACGGAATGACCGCCAGCTTTCACATATTTACTGGATATTTTAATGAATTCAGCGCCACCACCCAAAAAAGCATTTGGCATACTTTCTATCGTCAAACGAAATGCATGCTTGCGTTTTTTTTTGCAGAAACGGTGGCTTAATCCAGCTTCAGGGAAGTCTTGGAAGAAGTTTAATTAATTTTTGAGAGAGATCTGTCCCAAATGTATCACTTAAGATATCACGGAAGATAAAAATGTTTAAATAAACAGAAAAAATTGGAATAAAAAAGGCAAAAGTAAAACTTATGTGTTATATTTTCAAAATCCTCCAGCAAAACTTGAGTGAATTTTTTCCAGGGAAAAATCACTTATTTTCCTTCGGAAAAAAAATTGGCGATACCTACTTTTTTCCTAGGAATTTTTTCCTTTTTTTCGAATATTGTTTACGAAGAGTATCACACGGGGGAAAAATCCGGGGGAAAATTTATTTGCGATAAGGCTGATTAAGTATAAGAAGTTTTTCAAGCTTTTCGAGTAGTGTCAAGTTAGCAAAGCACCCAAAAAAACATAGAAAACATTGAACGACAAATTCGAAATTGTCAGAACTTATTAACGGCAAATTATCCACCTACCTATTTTTCGATTCGTCAAAGTTGCTTTCCTGACTTGACACTCATAGAAAACAAATAACCCAAAAACAAATAGAAAACATCGCAAGACAAAATTGAGTTTTCTTACAACTAATTAACGGCAAATTATTAAGCACTAAAATTTTTAATTTTAGAAGTTTTTACCACTTTTCAAAACAAACACGTAGAAAACATAGAACGACAAATCCGAAATTGTCACAACAAATTAACGACAAATTATGCACCTATCCATTTTTCGATCTGTGAGAGTTGCTTTGCTTAATTGATATCAAGTTAGCAAAGCACCCAAAAAAACATAGAAAACATTGAACGACAAATTCGAAATTGTCACAACTAACTAACGACTAATTACTGGCAAATTATCCAATTAACCATTTTTGGATTCGTCAAAGTTGCTTTGCTAACTTGACACACATCAGAATCTTTCATGACCAACTAGGTATGAAAGAGCTTTTAGTTATAAAATTAAGCAATTTCGTAAAACACTAGATAAGTTTACGATTTGGTTTTCATTTGGTAAATGAACTGTAAAATTTTGTATGGGAAATGGTTTACACAATTTGGTTAAAGTGAACAAGAATTTTTCTGCGAAAAATTGACCAAATTTATTTGGATGAACTTATCCAAACGTCATTGTGACTTTAAGAACAAGGTATGTTCAGAATTATGATATGATATCTCAGAGAACTAAAAAAAACTCTGACCATGTTCTTTAACTATCAATCGCGATTGGTTGGCGGTAAGAGTTGTGAATTAAAACGTTGTTTAAAGAACAATATTATTAAGGCGTCTACATTTTCTCAACAATTAGGAAAGCTACTTGTCAGCTCTCCTAAATCAACGTGAATCATTCGCTGACGACGACGAAACTACACCAACAACGTGTTATTTTCATTGGGAACCAAGTTATTGTTATTTTGGTTTTCGCCGTCGTCAACGAATGATTCACAATAGCTTGGGAGATATTTAATCAAGGGCGTAAGCTAGGGGTAATCAATGGCGTAAGCTAAGGGTGCTTGCCCCCCCCTAATCATAATATATTTCATACATTAGGCAATTTGTCTTCTTTTGGAATCATTTTAAAGCAAAATATCTGTCTAAATTTTTGTTTGAATGGTTTTGCTCCCCCCATAATCAAAATCCTGCGTGCGCCCTGGTTCTTAATAGACGTAAGCTATCATTTATCCCAACTAACATTTCAGTTTCTATTAGCTTAGAAATATTGATTTGCTCCAAGTCTGGATATGTATAAAGCTTCTATAAGGCTTTCATCAAAAATAAATTTCTAATAGAAGTCATGATTTCAATAACTGCTTCTTTAAAGTCGTTTGAAAGCTTCATATAGAAATTTAACGAGACTAGCGTTTTTGTAATAATTGAATATGAAGAAAATTTGAAAGGAAATTCTTCTGTTTAAGTGGAGTGACCGAATATATAATTCAAAGTTAAAAGTTCAAGTGAGCTCAACTCCATGATTGCGTTTCGCCCAGGTACGATAGTTGGGCTCATCAGTTAGATGACTATCGTACCCTTCTAAGACTTAAACAGAAGAATTTCCTTTCAAATTTTCTTCATATTCAATTATTATAAAAAGCCTGAGCGCGGGCATTTGAAATTCTAAGTGTCTGAATTTAACCAAATTCCCTTAGAATAATAAAATTCATAGTATCTTAATGCTGTGATTTTTATATTAGTCGGTAAACATCGATACAAAATTGCGTCTTAGAAGGGTACGATAGTCATCTAACTGATGAGCCCAACTATCGTACCTGGGCGAAACGCAATCATGGAGTTGAGCTCACTTGAACTTTTAACTTTGAACTAGCGTTTTTGTTTCGGAGAGACCTCAGTAAATAACATTAACGAAGAAACATGAGGTTGTCACTCTAAAAAGATTGTATAGAGTAATTTAATTGAAGTTCCTGTCACTTGGTCTTTAAAAGGCTTCGGTTACTATTTGCCGGAAGCCTTATCGAATACTTCGCAGAGACTTCTCAGATTTTATTAACCAACCATAATAGAAAATGTCAGTCTATGCTAAAGCAACTCAAATCTGTCAGTCATTTCAATGAAGTCATTGATAACTAAACGTTTATTGTGTTTTGTGTTAATATGTCTACTTCGTGGAAAAAATTAAAAAGCCGAGAAATTATTATAGATCCCTTGTGGTGAGATGTTCCTTAATGCTCCAGAGAGCTCGTCCCTATCATCTTCAAAAGAATGCAGATGAAAGACAACGACAGCAAGTTCAGATTTAATAAATCTTTCATCTATAAATCAAATATCTCCAGAGTCCGAAGATTTAAGTGTGTTTCATTGTTTCACTGTTTATAATTTTCTTTTAAAAATACATATTCATATACTACTTAGATATGAACCCCAGTACCAGCATGAGCGGCGAAACTTTTATGAGGGATACCACACACGAGTTCAATGATTTATGTTTTCAAGAAAGCGAAGACGAAGATGAAATTTTGAAAAAATTTAAATCTTAGACTTAAGGCTCTCTCAAACCAACGCGAATTCGTAGCGAATCATTCGCAAAAACGATTATTTGTTGTTGTGTAGCATTGTGTATCTTTCATATTTTGTATTATTGTGAATGATTTCGCGAATGTTTCGCGTTGGTTTGGGAGAGCCTTTAACCTCAGGCAATGGGCGATTGAATTTAAAATCAACCACTCAGCTCTTCAGATTTTAATTTCAATAATAAACAAGCGATTTGAAAAAAAATTGTACATCTTGTTTCTTTGTGTGAACGGGATAAAAATTTGTTATTAACATGACGGCTCCACTGGGCATGAGCCATGGTCGGACTGTGAACATGTTTAAAAAAAAACAATGGAGTCTCAAAAATCCATATCCGTGCAGTGACATATCCATACAAATCAGTTTGCTGATTGGATTGTGGTTTGGATGTTGGACATCGTTCTTGTCTATTGGAGCCGGCATATGAGACAGGAAAATACTGATTAAGTTTTTGCATCTTCCAATTTATATCTAAGATGGCTGAGTGGGTAGAGTGATGGACTATTTCGCAGGAGTTCCGTGTTTGATTCCTAGACAGGTAAGAAAAATCTTTGTGTTTATAATTATTTCCAATTCATTAAATAACAAATAATTGAAAACAAATAATAGTTTCAGGTTTAACAAACTAAATGCACTCCAAAGAAATTGAAAATAAAAAGAATTATTCTTTTTTACCCCATTTTTCTACAACCTCTGTAAGAGTGGTATTACCGGCTTCTAATAGGTATTATAGGACCCATTTATGGAAAATGCATATTTCTACTACACCTGCCTGTTTACTTTAATAGAAACGTTTCTGAAGCTACATACCTGTCAAAACCTTAATTTCACTCAGATTTCGAATCGCGCTCGTTAAAACTTCTTATAGATCGTACAAGGACTATTATAGAATTTGAAGCTTTTAAAAGATCTGCGAACGCGGCCTCCAAGAAGATTTTCCGAAATCATTTTAGAAGTTCTATAGTATTCTTCTTTTTATGCTTAACGAAATTTTACAAACGTCTTTAGGAAATCAGAAAGCCTATTCAGTTAAGCCGAACCGAAGCTGAAATGTTAGTTGGGATATTATCATGGTTGCGCTATAACAGTCGATAGCTCACTGAAGTGGTCGCATGAAAAGGAGCGAATACATGAAAACCATATGGCAGACCCATAACTAAGTTTTTCTACTTTTGGTCAGGTTTCGTTAACTTCTGCTTTCGGAAGAGAAGTGATCCAGAGCACAGCCCACGGAAGTAAAACTAGTTTTTGGTGAAGAAGGAACAAAAAAAAGCGAGAGATGTTTCATTTTACTTAAGTGGAATATAGCTCTCATCTCCTTTTTGATGTAGGGTTACCAGACGTCCCCCTTTAGAGGGGCAGTCCCTCTTTTTCATACCAAAACGCTATTTGCCCCCCTATACAAATCTCTGTCCCCCTTATAAAGAAAGAACTCAAAAAAAGAAAACATTCAATTGAAAACTGTTTAAATATTTTTAAAAAGATTCTCTGTGAATTCCGTCAGTATTCATATTCCTATTATATTATGAATCGCTCACGCTTTCACGTTTAATATCTGACGAATTGATGTTTATCGCAAAGCTGATTCAATTTCACAGCATTTAACCAAATGAATAAAAAGGTCGTTTTTGCGTACCTAAACTTATCATTTTACACAATTTGTAAACTTAGGCGGCGGCGCACCTTGCATGAATACCTTGGTTAAAAATTTAAATTAATGCTGAATGAATGGTAGTTTTCTGTTTTTGGAGAAGTGGAATAAATTCATGGACATTGTGTCTTAAACGGAAAAAGAAAAAGAAAGAGCATGAGAAGCGCTCAATCGAGGAATTAGAGGGATGCCATTGCAGGAATGAAGTTCGGAAGTTTTACCAAAAAATAAAGAGAACTTGCCAGGGTTACAAGACCCGAAGCAGAGCCTGCAAGGACGATCAGGAGAACATCGAGGTAGAATCGCAGTTGGTGCTGGGGATAAGGAAAAATCATTTCTGCAAATTATATAACGGCGATGACGCACCAAATTTCGCTACCATGCAGATTGCACTATTCAACCTGGTGGACGTAGGCCAACAATTCTGTCCACCTGATCTCGACGAAGTAAAGTTAGCTATATCTAAACTTAAGTCCAAGCTGCTGGAGCTGATGGCCTTGGGGCTGAGCTATTCAAAGCGGCTGGCGATGAATTGGTTAGGAGTATGCACCGGCTCATCTGTAAAATATGGTCGGAGGAACACTGAGGGAAAAATCAATGCACTCCGTACAAAACCATAAATTTAAATTGTATGTACCGATGCTTGCAAAGGATTGCCATCGAAGGTCTATTCACTAAGTAAAGTTAATGTGTACTAGTTATAATTCAAGTTATGTATCGAATAAAACTAACAATCTAGAGTACCGATTTGTGTATTGGATAAAGACGTAATATACTCATTACAAAACTATGGACCAGCTAAAGTCAAATATGTTTCGATTTAATAAAATTTAAATTTAAAAATTAAGCTTATGTGCTGAGTATAAGCAATGTGTACTAAGTCTATCTCAATATCTATTCAATAGAGACGTTTAATACCCAACACATATCAAGTGTCAGCCATCTAAATACAAAATTATTAACTACATTCAGTTATGTGCTGTGTAAATACGACGTGTACTGAGTCTATGTCTACATCTATAGAATGCAGACGGTATATAATCAGCGCATATCAAGCGCCAGCCATCCAACAATAAAAAACATTTGATACATAAAGTTCTATACTGAGTATATGCAACGTGCACTGAGTCTATAGTGACATTTATTCAGTGCAAACAGTTTATACTCAAGCGCCAGCCATCCACCAATAAAAACCATTTATTACATGAAGCTATGTACTGAGTAAATATGACGTGTACTGAGTCTATGTCGAGATTTATTCAATGCAGATGGTATTTACTCAGTTCATATCAAGCACCAGCCATCAAAGTATAGAAAACATTTACTATATAAAGTTATGTACTGAGTATATGCAACCTGCACAGAGTCTATGGTGACATTTGTTCAATACAGACGGTATATACTCAACACATATCAAGCGCAACCCTTGCAACTGAAACTGTTATACGTTACATTAAGTTATGTGTTGAGTAATTACGACGTGTGCCATTTCGACATTTATTCAATACAGACGGTATATACTCAATACCTACACATGATCTATTGACTAGCTACAGTGCTGAGTCCATGCAACTTGTACTGACTCTATGTGTATATTGAGCACTTCAGCCATCCAAGCAATGAGTTTCAACTTATTCAGTTTTGACACCAGTTTTTCGTGCCCCCAAGTGGCTTAGTGGATGCGTGCTATCTTCGTGTGTGAAAGGTTCCCAGTTCAAATCCGAGTAAGTATCACAAAGTATTTTTAAAATAAAATAAATATCTAGAAAATAAACTTTCAGAATAAGGTGAAACGTTACAGAGGATTCTCTTAAATGTATGGACTCTAAATGTGTAGTGACGTATGGACTCATTACACAAATATGTGGAGTACATGACATATGGACTCATTACATAAATATGAATTGAGTACATAGACTCGTTACAAACATATGTAGTGAGGACATACACACATGGAGTACATAAACATATGGACTCATTACATAAATATGTACTCATTACATACAAATTGATCTGTCCTCACTACAAAGAATCTGTACTTATCACAGATAACCGGTTTGTTTTTAGTAAATGCATACATAAAATATTTATATTTATTTATTGAGTGCATAGACACTGTACTAATCGCAGAAAACTAACGTTTTTTTCAAAAAATGACTAAATAGATTTATTTACATTTATTTAATAAGTGCATATGAGCTATACTCAGTACATCATCATGCGACAACCTACACATAATTATTTACTGAGTCCATGGAAAGTTTATATTTACGCAATGATACCAAAAAATAGTGCATAGAATCTATTCTCACTACATAATCGTAAGCTGGCGTGGTACATATTCGTGTAATGAGTCTACAGAACTATTTAGTAGCTGCTTCACTGCTAATAGGTTTATGTTGTCAGTATAGATTTCATTAGGTAATGAGTACAGAAAAGTATGTGTGCAGAAAAATGTGGGATGAGTAAATAAAATGATGTGCTGAGTGCATACATTTTTCCCTCAGTGAAGGCATGCCCGATCAGCATTGTTTGCTCGATCCTCAAGAAAGGTGATTCTCTGGACTACACCAACTACAGAAGCATCAGTCTCCTTAATATTGCCTATTCAAGATCTTCTCTGCCGTACTTTGTGAACGCTTGAAGCCATTCGTCAGCAGCCTGATAGGTTCATATCAGTGTGGCTTTAGCCAGAGAAGTCCACCATCGACCAATTATTCGCACTACGGCAGATCTTGGAGAAAACCCAGGAGTTTCAAATCGATACCCACCACCTTTTCATCGATTTCAAGGCCACGTATGACAGCCATATAGAGCAATGTCAAGTTTTGGTATTCCTGCCAAACTCGTCCGTTTGTGCAGGATGACGATAGAGAATTCACGCTGCTCCATCAAGGTCAGCAAAGACCTTACCGACACCTTTGATGTCAAAAAAGGTTTAAGGCAAGGCGACGCTCTGTCATGCGACTTCTTCAAAATCGTTCTTGAAAAAATAGTTCAAAACTTTACGTCAACACTAGAGGCACAATCTTTCAAAAGTCCGTCCAATTACTCGCTTACGCTGACGACATTGACATAATCGGACGAACAAAGAGTGATGTCAGTGGTGCTTTTGTGAGTATTGAGAAGGAAGCCAAGAAGATGGGTTTAACGGTGAATGAAAGCAAAACGAAATATATACTGTCAACAAGAAATCGCTGTTTCTTTTGGCTAAGAAGGCTTTGGAGAAGCTAAGCCCTCTCTCGAGCAACTAAACTGTTCCTGTATAAGACGCTCATCCTACCGGTCATGATGTATTGTGCAGAGGCATGGACACTGTTAGAGGTGGATAAGAACGCGTTGTTAAGATGTTTTGAGAGGAAAATTCTCCGGGTGATTTTTGGTCCCGTCTGCATAGATGGGGAATACAGAAAAAGATACAACCACTAACTGTACGGGCTGTACAGCTACACCGGCCTAGACACAAAAGTGAAAAGCCCACGACTGAGATGGCTGGGTCACCTAGGGCGAATAGACACCAATGCTCCAGCCCAGAAAGTCTTTGAATCCAACCCCGTGGGACAGCGCAGTAGAGGTGGACAGCGTAAATGGTGGCGCACACAAGTGGAAGAGGACCTCAAACAACTTGGCGTGCAAAACTGGAGACAACTAGCCAGAAACCGAGCCGGCTGGAAGAAGCTTGTTGTTTGAGGCCCTGGTCCACCCCGGGCTGTAGCGCCACCTTAAGTAAGTAGGTAAGTGAGTATTTACAGGGTTACCAACTCAGGAAATTTCTAGACGCGGAGGTTTTCCAAAATCTACTTCGTTCCTTCATTTCAATAGCTACTAAATAAAAAAATTCTGGGTCAATTTTTACGAAATGAGTTAGGGTGGCAGTAAGAAGGTATACTTAAAGCCATTTATGTCACTTTTGCTAAGCTTGACCAACTTGTTAGGTGACTTCAACTCGAGAGTTGAAATTGAAATTGAAATTTCTTTTTATCCTTTATTATTATCAACCCGAATTACTGAAAATCTAAAATTGGTGAACTTCCGATTTGAAAAATATTCCTGGGATTTTTGTGAAAATACCTTCCAGAAGTGAGGAAAAATCATGGACCCGACAAAAAAAAAAGGCAACAAATATTTGCAAAACGTCCATAATAGACATTTTCAAAATATAATGGTAGCTTCATATTTTATAAAGCCAGGGGTGGCAAAGGCAGAACTATAGTTGATCAACTCTAGAGTCCAGTATATTCTATCGCTGAGTAAAAAGAACATTAGAATCTTGATAGGTGTACTAACGGGTCACTGCGCCATTGGCACAATGGCCACCAGATTGGGTGTACTCGCACCCGACTGTTGTAGGAGCTGTCAGGATGTAGAAGAAATAGAAACCATTAAACACCTGCTCTGCGATTGTCCAAACCTCCAAACAAGCCGCCTCCTTTACTTGGGAAACAGGTTTATTGGAGAACTGGGCCCTATTTCATAAAACTACAACACTAATAATTATTTGTGAATTCACGTGTAGTTTGTAAATTATTAGAAAATGTCTGTTTCATAAAGAAATCAAACAGACTTATAACTACAAGTATCCCAGACTTGTAGCTACAAGTAAATTTACAACTGCGGCGAATTTTTCTGTTTGGTTTTCGGCCATTACATAGTACTGCGCATCAAGTACATCGCATAAGTAGCCACATCAAAAGAAATTTTCCAGTTGGAAAAAGCACGGGTATGATATTGCTTGACGTAGAAAAAGCCTTCGATTCTGTTTGGCACGATGGCCTTCTGCATAAAATGTTTATGTTAAATTTTCCTATGTACCTGATTAAAATTGTTAAGTCTTTTTTGTCCTCAAGAAAGTGTATTGTGTCTGTAAACAACTCTGTATCTGAAATGTTCACTTGTGTTGCAGGTGTTCCCCAGGGTTCAGTTCTTGGTCCAATCCTATACACTGTTTTCACTCACGACTTTCCCAGCCTACAAAACTGCGATACAGCTATTTTCGCTGACGATACGTGCATATTTTCTTCAGATTCAATTGCTTCCGCAATCGTAAGTAATTTGCAATCTGCTTTTAATATAGCTCAGAACTATTTTACTGATTGGAAAATTAAGATTAATGCTATTAAGACTCAGGCTATCTTTTTTACTCGAAAAAGAAAAGCCTGTTTCTTACCAAGCTCCATGATATGTTCTAACGGTATTGGAATTCATTGGAAATCTTCTGTCAAATACCTCGGGGTACACCTGGATACAAAATTAACATTTAGCACACATGTGCAAGAAGTAATTAAGAAGATTAATCTCACAGTTAGAGTACTTTACCCTTTCATCAATCGAAAGTCTAAATTGAGTAACGAAAACAAACTCATAATCTACAAAGTAATTTTCCAGGCAATAATGTTATATGGGTCACCTGTTTGGGGAAATTGTGCATCAAGTCACATTAAAAAACTTCAAATAAAGCAAAATAAAGTTCTTAAAATGATGCTAAACCTTCCTTGGTGTTTTTCAACAAATAAATTACACAATTTAACAAATATCGAAATGGTATCCAATAGAATTTCTAAACTTTATGAAAAGTATAATCTTTCTTGTCTATCCTCCGACAATTCCTTGGTATCAAATCTAGCTTCTTAAATATATATATATTTTTTTTTCTTTTTCAAATATTTATGTTCTTTTGCTATTATTTATATTTGTTTATTTATTTATTTGTTATTTTTTGATTTCAATGTTTATATTTATTTATTTATTTGTGTCTTTGCACATCAATTAATGTTCATAATTAAAAGACTGATTCTATGTATTTATTTATTAACTTTACTAACATATTTATTTATTTACTAACAAATTAATTTATTTATTTATTAATTTATTTATTTATTTACTATCTATTTATTTATTTGTTTCTATTCATTTGTGATTTATTTATTTATTTATTTATTTAATTATTTGTTTTTATTCATCTGTTATTTATTTATTTATTTATTTTTGTATTTATTCATTTGTTATTTATTTATTTATGTATTTATTTATTTATTTATTTATTTATTAATTTATTTATTTATTTACATTAATATTTTTAAAATATTCCTTGCTTTGTAAAAGCTGTTTTGGTAATGGCATTGCTCGTTTTATATGTGTTCAACCACACTGAGGGAAAAATCAATGCACTCCGTACAGAACCATAAATGTAAATTGTATGTACCGATGTTTGCAAAGGATTGCCATCGAAGGTCTATTCACTAAGTAAAGTTAATGTGTACTAGTTATAATTCAAGTTATGTATCGAATAAAACTAACAATCTAGAGTACCGATTTGTGTATTGGATACAGACGTAATATACTCAATACAAAACTATGGACCAGCTAAAGTCAAATATGTTTTGATTTAATAAAATTTAAATTTAAAAATTAAGCTTATGTGCTGAGTATAAGCAATGTGTACTAAGTCTATCTCGATATCTTTTCAATAGAGACGTTCAATACTCAACACATATCAAGTGCCAGCCATCTAAATAAAAAATTATTAACTACATTAAGTTATGTGCTGTGTAAATACGACGTGTACTGATGCAGGCGGTATATAATCAGCGCATATCAAGCGCCAGCCATCCAACAATAAGAAACATTTGATACATAAAGTTATATACTGAGTATATGCAACGTGCACTGAGTCTATAGTGACATTTATTCAATGCAAACAGTTTATACTCAAGCGCCAGCCATCCACCAATAAAAAACATTTATTACATGAAGTTATGTACTGAGTAAATATGACGTGTACTGAGTCTATGTCGAGATTTATTCAATGCAGATGGTATTTACTCAGTTCATATGAAGTACCAGCCATCAAAGTATAGAAAACATTTATTACATAAAGTTATGTACTGAGTATATGCAACCTGCACAGAGTCTATGGTGACATTTGTTCAATACAGACGGTATATACTCAACACATATCAAGCGCAACCCATGCAACTGAAACTGTTATACGATACATTAAGTTATGTGTTGAGTAAATACGACGTGTGCCATTTCGACATTTATTCAATATAGACGGTATATACTCAATACCTACACATGTATCTATTGACTAGCTACAGTGCTGAGTCCACGCAACTTGTACTTACTCTATGTGTATATTGAGCACTTCAGCCATATAAGCAATGAGTTTCAACTTATTCAGTTTTGGCACCAGTTTTTTATGCCCCCAAGTGGCCTAGTGGATGCGTGCTATCTTCGTGTGTGAAAGGTTCCCAGTTCAAATCCGAGTAAGTATCACAAAGTATTTTTAAAATAAATTAAATATCTAGAATATAAACTTTCAGAATAAGGTGAAACGTTACAGAGGATTCTCTTATATGTATGTATGGACTCATAACATAAATGTGTAGTGACATATGGACTCATTACACAAATATGGGGAGTACATAGACATATGGACTCATTACATAAATATGAATTGAGTACATAGACTCGTTACAAACATATGTAGTGAGGACATACACACATTGAGTACAAAAGCATATGGACTCATTACATAAATATGTACTCATTACATAAAAATTTGATCTGTCCTCACTACAAAGAATCTGTACTTATCACAGATAACCGGTTTGTTTTTAGAAAGTGCATACATAAAATATTTATATTTATTTATTGAGTGCATAGACACTGTACTAATCGCAGAAAACTAACAGTTTTTTCAAAAAATGCCTGAATAGATTTATTTACATTTATTTAATAAGTACATATGAGCTATACTCAGTACATCATCATGCGACAACCTACACATAATTATTTACTGAGCCCATGGAAAGTTTATATTTACGCATTGATACCGAAAAATAGTGCATAGAATCTATTCTCACTACATAATCGTAAGCTGGCGTGGTACATATTCGTGTAATGAGTCTACAGAACTATTTAGTAGCTGCTTCACTGACAATAGGTTTATGTTGTCAGTATAGATTTCATTAGGTAATGAGTACAGAAAAGTATGTGTGCAGAAAAATATGGGATGAGTAAATAAAATGATGTGCTGAGTGCATACATTTTTCCCTCAGTGCACCCCTTCTCTCAGAACGCTTAATAATCAGCGATTAATATCATGTAGGTACATTTTGTGTTTTGTATTTCTTTTTTTTTTTTCATTTAATGAAGGTTTTTAATCGTAGCTTTTCCTTCAATTCAAATATTTATACCAGCCCTATGTATTGAATAAAAAGAAAATCTCATTACTTGGCAGTAGTAAGGTAGCGTATATACCAATCTCTGTAAATTGTGCAATATAGGTTTAAGAAAAAAGAAATGTGATATTTTGGCTACAATAAAATATATATATATAAAAATATTTTCGCAAAAATGTATTTGTGACGGACTTGTAGCTACAATTGAAATTCTTATTAGTCTAGCAAGACTAATAAAATTAATTTTGTATGCAGAATATGAATGTGTAGGTACCTATATTTCGAGTTTTTTTTAACAGCGAATGAAAAACAAATTAAAATGGAAGTAATAGATAAATTATACAATCATGCTTCCTCAGGCAAACAGCAGCTTTTTGAAACAATGCACTAAGTAGGTAACGGTACTAAATACCATGCTGTTGCTAATATGCAAGGAGTTTTAAAGCCCTTCACGGTGTGTAGTGTCGTGCAAATTTCTGAGAACGCAATCTTAAATAAATTAAATTAAGATTGCAGAAGAGAGAATGCAATCTTGGCATTCTTTTCCATTCCTTTTATGGTATTCTTTGACATTTGCATACAATTGTAGCGTTCATGTCAAGGAGAGGGTAAGTGACATGTTTTCGGTTTTTCACCACAATAGTATTTGAAAACTTAAATTTCAGTGTCTTTCTATGATCTCTAGTTTCCAACTTAGCTCTTAAAAAAATGGTTGGTATAAGGGAAGTCACAAGACTTTAAGATATTAGTGGAATAAGGAGTTAAGATCTCTTAACACTTACAAAATACAAGTTTACAATATTTTGTTTACATAAGGGAGTTAACGTAGTTACTCCATTTTATGAAGGAAGTAAAAAAGGTAATGATCCAATCAAAAAACTTTTAGCTCTTGCATCTCAAAACTATACCTATAATGTCACCTACACTCATCTTCATCTGAACGCTTGAATTGCATTTTTCGAAGAATGTTAGCTGGCATGGGTAGAAAATGCTACGGAAGAGCCCAGATAAATTAACATTTTTGTTGTAGGTTTAGGTAAGTAATGTAGGTCGAATTTTGGTGGATGCATTGATGAAACCCGAAAACATACATATTACGAGAATACATTTTTTATTTAAAGGTCTGTCTCTATCGGTCCTCCTTTTGCATTATACATATTAAATTAAACTCTGACTGTTTACCTCAAGTACAAAAAAAAACTATAATTGTGCATTTATTCTTGTTTTTTACAATTAATAATAAAAAAAAATATTATTGCACGTTTATTCTTTTTCTTCCCTTATATAATATTGTTCATATATTAAACTCTCAATATTTTTTCAAAGAAAGCTTACCTTGTCTTTTTCCTGTATGGAAAGATATTTGCCTTGAAGATTCGAGCATTAGCAATCAAGTTAAAGGCTTTTAAGTGGAGCCCCATCGATTTCTTTTCCATAGAAATAAAATATAATATTGAACTCTCGCTGCTGCTCCAACAAAATCAAATATTTATTTATTTTCGTATCATAGTTACGGACTTGTAGTTTTGTAGAAGCGTAATCAATTATCAATAGTTTGAATTTGCCCAACTACAAGTGTAGAAAAATCTTTATGAAACACAAATTTACAACTCCATACTTTCCTATGCTTGTAGCTACAAATCTACAACTACAAGACTAATAGTTTTATGAAATAGGCCCCTGACGAGACCGGCTAGCGCAGGTCTCAATGGTAAATATGAGGAAATTCATAGATAGCACAGGCTGGTTCGTAAATGAGCCAGTCTATCTGAATCATTAGCTTAGGAGCATCTCTGCTTTCTTATTGTAAGGGGATCACAATGGACCGACAGGCCCCCGTGTACGCAACAGCCCTGTGCTGTGCACACCCCTCCTAACCTAACCTAACCTAACCTAGAGTTCAAAATCGGAAATTGAAAATTTCAACTTTGAATTATAAAAAAATAAATTCATACATTAGATGAAAATACAAATCCTCAAGTAATGTTCAACTTTGACGCAAAAAACTTGCCCCTAGTCTTCAGGTAGTCGTAGAGTAAAATGTTTTCATATTTATTCTTCAATATTTGATGTGAATATTTGTTTGCTTTCAGCGATGCTATCAACAATATAATACTTATCAAACTAATAACGCAGCAGACCCTGAGAAATATTGGCATTACCCAAAGTCCGTAGATCAGAATGCATTCCCAGGGTCTATGGGACAAAATACCCCTGTTGGTAACACTAAAAATATTTTGAATAAGAGGTGAGAAATGTTCCCTTTATTTCAATTTAAAGGAACTTAGCTTTGTTACAGATCCCAGGTATTTAAGTGCCAAAAACACAAAAATTTGGTTTTTTCCTGATTAGCGAAGGGTTTGATTACCTAAATTAAAACAAAAAACTGCCTGTTGGTAATCAAGTGAGACGGAGTGTATTTATGTACCTATATCAATCGCTGCATGTGCCTCCTATAAATTATATTTTAAAAATACATCATTCATCCTCTAAAAATAAATCACTAACCTTTTGTTTTCTTAAAAACAAATTTTCTGAGTTGCATCTTTCAATAAAATGCCAAATAGTTCAATCAATTTTGCAATGAATTGCAAAATATTATGCAGAACCTTGTTTCCCCCAATTCAAAAATAGAAAAATTTTAATTAAATTGCACATCATAACACGGTGAAAATCACATTGCACAAGCCAAATGGGAAGCTCTTTATTTTCTTTATAAAAACAAAGCTGTTGCATCGCCAATGTCGATACTGCCGTCTACCGCGCCGCCGTCAAGCCGATCCACCCCAAAATGCTATCATTCGCGTAAAATGCAGATATAAACAATACATTACACCATCTTCACTGTGAAATATCCCATTCGGATAACGGCAAACGAAAACAAGCGCATTTCACTAGCACTTCAGTGTTTACAGAACACTTTAAGTGTATTTACTTTCAAGACATATCGGATTCAGAGCAAACAACCGATTGTTGCTTTATATACAATTTTGCTAAGAGATTTTCAAAAAAAAAAAAAATTATCAACAGATTTAAACGCTTCTGAATACCTATCTCTCTGTTGCCTGTGCACCGTAGCTTGTCTTTACAGATATGTAGTTGATATAGGCAATGCCCCTCATCATCGCATCGTAGCGATCCAAGGGATGGTTCCTATCTAATTGAGCTATAAAAATTCAATCACCCACACACATTCTATTCAAATTACGAATCAATGCAAACAATTTTGTGCCATTAATTAAAAACGAAAACCAGCCCAACTGACGTCACGGCGGCGGCGGCGGTGGCGCTGGATGATTTACAAGCTATCGCAAAACAAACATGCACCTCACTCGCTCCTCACACCTCACCACTTCCTCCGATGATACGCATAATTAAAATGCGATGCCTTTGTACTTAGTAAACTATTTTATTCTACTGATTCATGAATTGGATTTGAATCTCGTATGGGGAACATGGTTGCCGTTTAGCGAACTTGTGATGCAACAACCTCTTCATTAACATATTTTAAGTTTAAAACCTTTTACCTTGGCTAGGATTACAGGGCAAAAGGCCTAGCTCCCTAGGATAGGCTATGGAAGTTAGCATTTTCCGGAACTGAAATCAATTCTGCTAGTTTCGACACTATACGCCTCGGACAAGAAATGATAACACGTTGCCGACTTTTGCCTATTGTACCCGGACAAAGATTGGTTACTCGAATATGAAGACGCTTCTTGACAACGGAAGTGAAGGTCCTCAAAATGCTAAATTAAAGAAAGAATTCATGCGCTATATGGTGTAAGATGGACTTCTTAGGGATTAGTAAAACTAAATTGTTGGAGTCGTGGAAGTTTAAGTCTCCAACTCGTAATACTGTAGTACTACTCTACTCCGGAAAGGCAACGTGAATCTGGCGGTGGATTGTTGCTTTGCAAAACAGCTTTCTAGAGCTTTATTTCCTGGGAGCATTTACAAGACATGATCCTGAAAGCTAGGTTCCGGACTAGAGTACTTCGTGCCACCAACATACAGTGTTACGCCCGAACAACGGTGCTCTCCTCTGTCGAGGAGAAGGGGGCCTTTTATAACTAGCTGAGTGCTTCTTATGATAGTACACCACTTGGAGACATACAAATTATAATGGGAGACTTGAATGCCAAGATTGCCAATGACAATGATGGGCTCAGGCATGTTACGGGAATGCATGGTGTTGGTGACCGCAACGATAATGGCAAACGTTTTGTCGATTTTTGTTACGCTAACCAAATTGTCATTGGAGGGACCATGTTTGAGCAAAAGACATACCATAAATCCGGTTGGGTGTCGACGGACAGACAAGCAACTCCAACCAAATTGATCACTTCACGATCAGCCAGCCATTAAGAAGCAGACTCCAGGACGTACGAAATAGAAGAGGTGCAGACATGAGAATTACCATCTGATGGTTGCTGCTGTAAGATTACGCACAGTTGCAGTTGAGAGATCCCAAGAAAATATCCAAATAACCAAGTTCAATACCGATAGACTTGATCCCGCAGTCCACCAACAACTAGCGGATCATCTTTCACAAGGATTGAGAGCAAGCTTTGGATCCATTATATTGGTGTGCAGTGAAAATATGTTTTAATATCCGGTGCTGAAAGTATAGTCAGTCAGTCGCAAGGGAGAAACATTGCCTTGCTTTCCCAAGAAATTTGGTCTAGGATCGAAGAAAAAAACAGCTCAAAGCTCACATTGCAGCTACTCCAGCAGCAGGAAGAAACGAGCTAGAGTCTGCGTACCACATGAAGATAAGAGTTCACCGTAGCGTGTGACCTGATAAGCGAAACAATATCAAAGCTTTGACAATACAAGCAAAAGAGGCCACGAGTAGGTGTCAGTAGAACCGTTTACAAAATTACCAAAGAGCCAACAGGTGTCCAAGGCTTTAAGACGGAGCACTGCTAATTTCAGATGAAGACCCAGCTCAGCTCAAAAGGTGGAAGGATCAATTTTTCGCGGTCTTAAACCACGTTCTCACCAGTGAAGTTAACCCAATACCCACTGACCAGTCCGTAGTCACAAATTCCCGAACACGCACTGTATTCCCCAGTAGAGAAGAAATCTTATCCGCATTCAAAGCACTGAAGAACAACAAAACGGTTGGACTTGACGGTATTTTCGCAGAACTGTAACAAACAGCACCCACTCATTGAGAAAGCTTGGGAAACAAAGAGTTTTCCAAAAGAGTGGAAAAGGGGAATAACTGTCAAGCTCCCAAAGAAAGGAGACCTTACAAAGTGCGAAAATTGGTGCTGCCTGCTTTAGCCTAAGTTATAGCAAAAATCATCCTGGAGTAATAAAAGACAACCTCGAAGACACGCTTGACGCCGAAAAACCAGGATTCCTCTTCTTCCTGTGTGGACCACATCAACACCTTGTGGACCATCTTCGAACAGTGCATTTTAATATCGATCAACACTTCAGCTGCTTTTCATCGACTTCGAAAAAGTCTTCTACAATTTTAATTGAAAATTTATCTGGCTTGCTTTGCACAGGAAGGCCACCCGGATAAATTGATTGCTTTTATTAAGGCCACATCTATATGATAGATCCAAATGTCACATTCTAGAAATAGTGGCACGGGCGTCATACTCGCTCGGTGCCCAATTAGCGCTGAATTCCGCCGTTTTGATACCATAACTCGTTTACCTGTGGATAAAGGTTTGTTCAAATGATTTCTTCCTGGGCCTCCGTCTGCTTACTCCGCATGGCGGAGGTTTTCAGTGAAGATCAGCGTCCTTCATGAGACCAGGTGTGTTCCCGGGTTTGGGGTATGGCTGTATAATGTGAGCACAAAAAACAGAAGGCTGTACATTAAAAATTCACTCGATTAAACCGCAACTCGCCCTACGATATGCCAAGCTCGGCAGATAGCAGAATGAAACCGAAGCGTGAACGATCCAATCCAGCCGTAAAATTATCGTTGTCAATGAGCTTTATGAAACCCAGCACAGGCCACGATTCGATTGCTCGCGGTCTATATGGTGCAGAATCAACCGATTTTTGTCTAAGATCCATTTCGTCGCGTTGAGAAAGGAGAGCAAATTGTTGGTTTTCGTTTTTTAAAGTTCGTTTGCTGTCCAAAATATGGAGGCTATCTCCCGCCTGGGTCTACATATCAGATAAAGCCATCAGTATAGATAATTGTGCCGAAGTCTCTCGTCACGGCGTCATCATCCCATTCTTCTCTGTATGGGGTTGGGATTATACCTTTAAATCTTTACTAAGGCTTATTGTAGGAGTGCAGTTGTCAGTGGGAAATCAAGTTTATGATATTGCTGTGGCCATTTGGCTGAGCAACCTGACAATTTTATTTCGATACTAGATATTTAATGTGTAAATAGCTAGTATCCTGCTGAAAACGCTTAATGCATCCGCTGAGCAAGATTGAAACAGCCCTCTGGTGCCAACGCTAGCTGTTTTTTTTAACAATCTTTTTGAGTTTATCGATGTTATGTGCTTTGTTAAGTGCGGGCACCAGACAATCACCATAAGTAAGAATGTGTCACACTCTGCATAAAGGAAGGATGTCAGAGTAGTTTGAAATCCACAGTGGGGTAGGACAGGGTTGTATACTGCCACCATACTATTCCTGTTGGTAATAAGTGCATGCAGCTTTGTCGACTGCAAATGGAGGAATTCAGTGTAATCATTCCTCAAACAACTGTACTTCGCGGAGGAGACACATACTTACTCTCTCATATGATCATGGATCTTTATCAAATAACAACAAGAGTGGATGGAGCAGCTGAAACCGCTGGGTTTAAGATCAATACGTTCGAAATGCTGTCCAAAATATGGAGAAACAACTCTATAAGCTTAAAGACTGTTCCACTCCAATGTTGAAACTGTGCTTCTTTATGGGTGCAGCACGGACAGTAACACCCTCTGTCACAAGAAAGCTCCAAATGTTCGTGAAGATGTACGCTAAACATATTAAGGTTTTTCTGGCCTTACCGTATCTCCAATGATTAACTTCATGCGAGTACAGGTCAGGAAACCATCGGGTCTATAGTATGGAAACGTAAGTGGCAGTGGATCGGACATTAGCTTTGAAAAGATCACGAGTGCAGTGTAAATCAAGCGATGCAATGGAACCCTCTCACACAGCGAGGCAAGCGAGTGGTCTGACATAGAAGTGCTTGGCGAAGAACGGTGGAAGAAAAACTGGGAAAGAGCTGGAGAGAGCTGAGGCACATCTGCAGAGACCTACACGATGGCGCGTGGGAATAGTGGAGGCCATATGCCCTGCAAGAGGAGCCTCACGGACGTAACAGGTTCGAGCACCTAACAGATCATGTGGTTAATAAAATGCGGCTATTAAGTCGAAGAGATTTAAAATGTTAAATTTAAGTGAAGACATTTTGTTAAATTTTTCTTCTTCTTCTTATCCGGCTCCCGATTCATGAAGGGTCTCTGCCTGAGATATTGCGGTCTTCCATCGGTTGCGGTCCCTCCAGTCGTCGAGACCAAGCACTCTTGCGTCTGTGACCGCCTGGTCCCTATAGCGGAGGTTCGGTTTTCCTGGTCGTCTTTGTTGTTTGTTCCGAGATAGGTGAACTTCTTGACTACCTCGAAATTACTGCTACCAACAGTGACGTTTTGTCCTAGGCGATGGACAGATGAAGCTTTGTTTGTTGATAGCATAACTTTGTTTTGTCGTCATTCACTTCAAGACCAACGTGTTTCGCCTGTTCATCAATAGCTGTGAATGCATCAAGTACATCTCTCTTGGAGCGGCCGATGATGTCGATGTCGTCCGCATAGCCAAGCAGTTGAGAAGACCTGTTGAAGATAGTGCCTTCCATGTTAACACCACTCTTGCGCACTATCTGGTCCAGGACTAAGTTGAAGAAATCACATGATAGCGCATCTCCTTGCCTGAACCCTGTACACGTCTGGAATAACTCGGATGAGCTGTTACCCATTTGCACGTTGCACCGCGTATTTTGCAACATCATGCGGCATAGCTGGATCAGTTTTTTCGGGATCCCGAGTTCCGACATCGCCAATAGAAGCTCTTGGCGACTTATGCTATCATATGTGGCTTTAAAGTCGATGAATAGGTGGTGGGTCTCAACTTGAAATTCGTTGGTCTTTTCCAGGATTTGCCTCAATATGAAGATTTGGTCTATCGTTGATCTGCCTGGCCTGAAGCCACACTGGTACGTGCCGATCATAGTGTTGCAGAAAGGTTTTAGACGCTCACATAGTACGTTGGATAGGATCTTGTAGGCAACATTAAGCAGGGATATGCCTCTGTAGTTCTAGCAGGACATAGGATCGCCTTTTTTGTAGATTGGGCATATGGAGCTATTTGACCAGTCGTCGGGCATACTTTCCTCCTCCCACACTTGGTTGATGAGCTGGTGCATGCACCCTACCAGGACATCTCCTCCATACTTAAAGAGTTCCGCAGGTAGGCCATCCGAGCCGGTGGATTTGTTGTTCTTAAGCTTGTGGATGGCTTTCTTAACCTCTTCAGTTCTGGACGCTGGGACTGGATCTTCAGTGACTGGTCTTATGCTTCTTTGTTCCTCTGTTGCCTCCTCTACATAATGCCCATCAAGCAGCTGCTGGAAATGCTGCTAAAACACGTCTATAATTCCCTGTGCTTCGGTGACTAGGTTACCTTCGCTCTTTCGAAGAGCTTGCGTGCCAGTCCTATAACCAGATGCCAGTTGCTTGGCTGTTTTATAGAACCGGCGAGTGTTGGTGGCAGTGCTGAACTCTTCGAGATACTTGAGCTGAGAGGCTGCGGATGTTCTTTTCTTTCTACGCAGGGTTTTTTCTCTTTCCTTCTCTTTTCCCGGCACTCCTCTCTTGCTGCTCTTGTTTTCCGTTGCGGCATTTGCATTCGTGCATTTTTCTTCTCCTGCTTCAATACCGCGCATTCATCGTCATACCACGGGTTCTTTTTCTGGGTGTTTGATAGCCTATGGTGGTCTCGGCTGTCTCCTTAATGATTTCGCGATATTGGTTCCACTGGTTGTTGACGCTTGTGGCTGGGCTTACGGCAGAGAGTTTCCCGGTCAATTGCTCACTGTAGTCCTGGCTTTCTCAGATGTGCTAAGGCATGCAATGTTGAATTTCTTCCATTGGGAGGTCTTCGTTCTCTTTTCGTTTGACAGTCGGCCTCTGAACTTTGTCACAACAAGAAAGTGGTCAGAGTCCACGTTTGCGCGTCGGAAAGTTCGCACGTCCAAGATGTTCGATGCATACCTTGCGCCAATCGGCACGTGGTCGATTTGTTTGGCGGTTCGACCATCTGGAGATCGCCAGGTTGCTGTGTGTATCCTTCGCCTGGGGAACCTTGTGCTACTTATCACCGTATTACGAGCTGCAGCAAAGTCGATTAGTCGGAAGCCGTTATCTGTTGTCGTTTCGTGGAGGCTGTGCTTTCCAACTAATCCGCCAAAGATGTTTTCCTTTCCGACTTTAGCATTGAAGTCTCCGAGCAAGACTTTGACATCGTACTTCGGACAGGCTCCGTCCAGAAGGTCGTAAAACTCCTCCTTGTTAGACTCCTCAGCGTCATCGGTAGGGGCGTGTGCACATATTAGGCTGATGTTTTGGAAGGTAGCTTTGATGCGGATCACAGCCAGGCGATGGCTAATCGGCTTAAAATCGATGACTTTCCATCTGCGTCGATTTCCCACGACGAATCCGCATTCCAACATGTGCAGTCTTTGATTGCAGCTGCCATAAATGTCGCAATCTTTTCTTTTCGTTATACCTGATCCTATCCATCGTATCTCCTTGATCGCGGTAATATCTGCCTTGTACCGCGAGAGGACAGACTCAAGTTTTTGAGCAGCACCTGATGGTGTATAGAGTGTCCTTTACATTCCAGGTGCATACTCGTAGGTCATAATCCATTTTCGTTCCGGGTCTGGTTGCCAATTAAGGCGAGGGGGTCGTTATCTGAGGCTTCTCGCGTCTCTCTCATAACAATTGGCTTTTATACTGTGGTCGGGTCGTTAGCCCAACGCACTTACCTCTAATCTGTAGGGCCATGGGTTTAATGTTGCAATTCTTTCCTTGATCAACATTCGCACTTACAAGTTTAGCAAGTCAAGGCATAAAGCCAAGACCAGTATCCGGCGGCTACCAACGTGGAGGTATTGTAAGCACTTGATGTGCAGGAAAAGATACAGCTCGAGGCCCCAAGTTCCTACAACATCCAACCACCAACTTTTTTTTTGAACCCAAAAAATAGCGGAACCTGTCGTGCTATTTCTTGTTAAAATATTACAAATTCAGCTCCACAATTATTCTTGAAAAAAAAAATCATTAAATTACTTTCAGTGAAGCATACCTTTAGGGAAACTATTAGAAAAAAAAAAATTACTTTAAATGTTATGTATGTTAAGTGCCATACTAAAATTCAATGGAGAATAATGCCCTTCTACAAATTCCTGCGTGGCAACCCTGTTCAAATGAATACTTACATTAGATTAGAGTGCTAACAGAGCAGTTATCACTGAAAAAGCAATATTAATTTGTGATATGATTTTTTTTATTGTTCGTTGTCATTACTTATTCCATGACCTCGAATATTTTATGAATCACCTACATACTCCACCACACCACACACACTCAACCCCTAAAATCCCACAAATAAAAATAAACTATGCGATATGAATTGTGACCCATAATTGAGATGTAGAAATATTTTCAACGTAGAGCGAACGCGTTTCGCATGGAATCAGATTATTTTTTATCTAAACGAACGACAACAACAATTTAATTTTTGATGAAAAAATATTTCCCCACAAAAAAGTGATTAAAGTTATTCATGTTATTTTTTGGTAGTTTTGTTTATTTGTTTTCTTTTTTTTTTATTTTAAAATTGTTTAAACCACACTGTTGACATTGCATCGAAAATATTATATGAATTATGTTGCAACTACAAATTTAACTGAGAAATAATTGATATTCGATTGAATAATCAAATGAAAACACGCGGATTTTGTTGAAAATATTTGTGATAAATCACTTAGAACCGTGGGAATGCGTGGGGCAATTAAGATAAATTGTTTAGTTTAGATTTATAATCTGTGTATAGGTATCATATATTTTTTTTAATTAAAGGCTTAATGTTTTGATATCAAAAAACTCTTTGATACAATAAATTCAAATAAGAGGTAATATTATTTATGTTTATTGTTTTGAAGGTAGTTTCCAAGAATTATATGTATTCAACTCTTATTTTGACAAATACGTGCAAGCCTGAAAAATATTTTTTTTTTCCCAGGGGTAGGTAGGTGTAAAACCTTCAAAAGGATTTATGAGGACTAAAAAAACATGTGCTCATAGGTGATTGATAGGTGTGTGAGATTCATACTGCACTAAAACCATCTCCATTTCCCAATTGAAACTTTGGTTGAAACTTATCAAGCAATTTAATTTTGGCGTTAGGAAATAACGCCCAAGGAAAAAGCGCCCAAATTGATTTGGAAATAAGGCCCAAAAAAACACTGAACAAATTGTTGTTGTAAATTTTTTTCTAATTTTGGGTGATATTTCCTAATTTTGCTCTCTTTCATAAAATGAAACAATGCCCAAATTGATAAATTAAAGTAGCAAAATGGGAAATAAAGCTCAAAATAGGAAACATTGCCAAAAACAACTGCAATAGAAGGAAATATCGCCCAAATGCAATCGGGGCGATTCTTTAAATGCAAAAGAAACTTTGCATACACTCAACCTCGCACCCACCCCAAATCCTATAACGAGCCCAAGCAGGGGGGTTGCAGGGGGGCAGCATGCCCCCCCATACATACCTCACTGTTTATTCGTGAATTTGTGTCTACATTTCACAAACCTAATAAATCCTCTCCTTTATTTGGTTTGTGAAAATTAAAAATTTGCGAATAAACTGTGTGTGAAGATACAAATTCACGAATAAACAGTGAGGTTTGTATGGGGGGGCATGCTGCCCCCCTGCAACCCCCCTGCTTGGGCTCGTTATAGGATTTGGGGTGGGTGCGAGGTTGGGTGTATGCAAAGTTTCTTTTGCATATATATCCAACAATAATTGTAACTGTATCATTTTGAGATCTTAAACAAATTGTATTACCATCACAAAAATTTCTAAAAACTTTGCCTAAATTGAGGAAATATCGCCTAAATTCTACAAAAACAATTTACATGCAAAATATTTGGGTGATATTTCCATTTTATTTTTTGGGTTTTAAGTTGTTTTGGGCAATATTTCCAATTTTTTCTTTGCTTTTGGGTGATACAAATTTTTTTGGGCGATGTTTCCAAATCGATTTGGGCGCTATTTCCTTGGGCGTTATTTCCTAACGCCTTTAATTTTGACGATTAATAAACGAGTTGCATGTAACTTTCCGCTGAATCTTCCTGCTTATGCTTATTCCGCGATTCTAAAGTGGTATGCCGTTCACCGCGCCAATTCGGAAGGTTTAATTCTTTGCAGGTGGCACACTAAATTTAATTCATCAAAAATGTCAAAAATTATTAAATAATTAATCTAATACCCGATTTCTATGCTTTCCCGCAAAACTCTTTACTTCTTCCCGAATTGTAGGAATCCCAATAACGCAAGTCGATAGGACGTGTGTGAAGTTGGCATAACATTTTTGAGCTAGACCAACGGGTCCATAGCAGGAATTTGCAGTTTTTTTGCATTTCACCAAATAGTGGGTGTAACCGACTGTACTGCTAACTTCACTGTGAAGTTAGCAGTACCTATCCTTTTCTCAGCAACCGGGCTAGCTAGGAATCTGAAATAAGGCTCTGATTTTGCAGTTTAATTTGCAGTTCAAGAAAAGGAAAAAACCAAATTTTTAAATCCTTACATACAAAAAAATTCATACTGTACCTACTGCTAACTTCACTGTGAAGTTAGCATAAAGGTCCTTTTTTCAGCAACGGTGAGGCTTAGAAATTTGCAGTTAGGTTCCAAATTTGCAGTTTAATTTGCAGTTCAAGAAAAATTAATGTCCAAATTTGAAAAAAAAACTCGAATAAATTAATTTTTCACTGTGAAGTTAGCAGTACCTACCCTTTTCTCAGCAACTAAGCCACCTAGAAAATTGCAGTATGGGTCCAAATTTGCAGTTTTTCATGCACTTCAAGAAAAAAATAAGTTAAAATTTTAAAGTCCAAATTTGACAAAAAGAATTCGGAAAATTCATTTTGCACTGTTTACGTCAGTGTGAAGTTAGCAGTACATACCCTTTTCTCTGGAACTGAGTCAGCTATAGAAAATTGCAATTAGGGTCCAAATTTGCAGTTTTTATGCACTTCAAGAAAAAACTAAGTTCAAAATTTTACGTCCAAATTTGACGAAAAAAATCGAAAAATTCACTTTGCACTGTTAACATCACTGTGAAGTTAGCAGAACATATCTCTTTCTTAGGAACTGAGCTAGCTAGAAAATTGCAGTATAGGTCCAAATTTGCAGTTTTTCATGCACTTCAAGAAAAAACTAAGTTCAAATATTTAAGTCTAAATTTGACTAAAAAAATTTGGAAAATTCATTTTGTACTGTTAACGTCAGTGTGAAGTTAGCAGTACATACCCTTTTTTCAGGAACTGGGCTCCACGAAATCAGGCCCCAATAAATTAGGCCCAAAAGAAAAAAGAAAATAAGGCCCCAAATTGGGATAGTTTTTCATAATGAAACTAAGCCCCAATGAAATAAGGCCTTATCGAAATGAAAAAAAGCCCCAAAAATAAATGAATTAAAGCCCCAACTTGTTTTGTCTCTCTTTATTTTAATTGAAATAAGACCCCAATTTGTTTTTTTAATCTTAAAATTTATTTTCAAAAATGAAATAATACCCCAAACCTTCAAACAAATACTTGGATTGTATCCTATACAATTTCCCTGCAACAAGGACACTTGTAACTCTCCTCTCCTTCAACTATAGCTTCAGCTTGAATTTTGAGGTTTCATTCAGCACAAATTTTTAAATGCCGGCAAGGCAACAGAGCAAGATTTGTCCGCAAATCCTTATAAAAACAATGTTGTTTTGGCAATTGCAAGTAAATTATGCAAAATGATGCATTTTTTTGGGGCCTTATTTCATTATGAAATGAAAAATTAATGAAAAGAGACCCCAACATTAAATTCGGGGCCTAGTTTCATTTTATTTTGAAAAATGATTTGGGGCCTTTCATTTTGCATAATTTAATTGAAATTGTCAAAACAACATTGTTTTATAAGGATATGCGGACAAATCTTGCTCTGTTGCCTTGCAGGCATTTAAAAATTTGGGCTGAATGAAACCTCAAAAAGGATGGAGAGGAGAGTTACAAGTGCCCTTGTTGCAGGGAAATTGTATAGTATATAATCCAAGTATTTTTTTGATGGTTTGGGGTATTATTTCATTTTTGAAAATAAATTTTAAGATTAAAAACACAAATTGGGGTCTTTTTTCAATAAAAATAAAGAGAGACAAAACAAGTTGGGGCCTTATTTAATTTATTTTTGGGGCTTTTTTACCTTTCCTGAAAAAAGGGTATGTACTGCTAACTTCACACTGACGTTAACAGTGCAAAATGAATTTTCCAAATTTTTTTCGTCAAATTTGTACTTAAAAATTTGAACTTAGTTTTTTCTTAAAGTGCATGAAAAACTGCAAATTTGGACCCAAACTGCAATTTTCTTGCTAGCTCAGTTCCTGAGAAAAGGATATGTACTGCTAACTTCACAGTGATGTTAACAGCGCAAAGTGAATTTTCGATTTTTTTGTCAAATTTGGACTTAAAAATTTGAACTTAGTTTTTTCTTGAAGTGCATGAAAAACTGAAAAATTGGACCCATAGCTAGCTCAGTTCCTGAGAAAAGGATATGTATTGCTAACTTCACAGTGATGTTAACAGTGCAAAGTGAATTTTTCGATTTTATTTGTCAAATTTGGACTTTTAAATTTGAGCTTAGTTTTTTCTTGAAGTGCATGAAAAACTGCAAATTTGGACCCTAACTGAAATTTTCTACCTGACTCAGTTCCTGAGAAAAGGGTATGTACTGCTAACTTCACACTGACGTAAACAGTGCAAAATGAATTTTCCGAATTCTTTTTGTCAAATTTGGACTTTAAAATTTGAACTTAATTTTTTCTTGAAGTGCATGAAAAACTGCAAATTTGGACCCATACTGCAATTTTCTAGGTGGCTTTGTTGCTGATAAAAGGGTATGTACTGCTAACTTCACAGTGACGTTAACAGTGAAAAATGAATTTATTCGAGTTTTTTTTTCTTCAAAACTTGGACATTCATTTTTCTTGAACTGCAAATTAAACTGCAAATTTGGAGCCTAACTGCAAATTTCTAGGACTTTTATGTTAACTTCACAGTGAAGTTAGTAGTGTATGAAAATTTTTGTATGTAAGGATTTAAAAATTTGTTTTTTCCTTTTCTCGAACTGAAAATTAAACTGCAAATTCAGAGGCTTATTCAGGTTCCTAGCTAGCCCGGCTGCTGAGAAAAGGATAGGCACTGCTAACTTCACTGTGAAGTTAGCAGTACAGTAGGTTACACCCACCATTTGGTGAACTGCAAAATCCGAAATAGAAATGCATAAAAAATGCAAAAAATACTGCAAATTCCAGCCATGGTCCCGTTGGTCTAGCTCAAAAATCACACACGTGTCGATAGGAGCTGTTTTCTTATAAAACTATATACTCACCAATTTTTTTGATTGGAATTGTCAGGTGCGTTGTTTCTGACCTTACTAGAAAATGGTTAGGTTGTAAGTGTTGTCATTGAATAATTACAAATAGAAGGGGACACCGAACATTACTCAAACGACAGTCGCACCAATCAAATCCAGTGGCCGCTCATGAAGCTATAATTTCCTTTTCACACAATTATTGGTTTTCTTCTCGGCTAAGTGAGTCTCAAATAAATCCTTTAGTAGATATAGATACATATGAGTAGATATGTAGATAGAGCGAAGAAAGGATACATATTTTTTTTCTTCAATTTGTGCTTTGATTTTCTTTTGTGAATGAACGCACATGTAGGTATAGATAGGTGCATTTTGAATATATTGGTGTTTGGTGTCCGTCTCATCGCCATACAGCAATAAAAAGATACAAAACGGTTTCACTTTTATTTGTATTATTGTGCGTTTGAAGTCCGATTACGATGCGGAGGAGAACTAACAAAAAAAGGCCGAAAAAGGGTTAAAATATGGATAATTCATGAATGAATTCTTTTTTTCGGGTTTTTTTTGGTAAAAGTACCTTTTGTTTTTTCTTAATTTCTCAAAAACTAAGAAAGATTTTTGCAATTGGTTTTCGGTAATGGACTAAATAAATGATGAGGGCATTGAATATTGAACACAAAAAGGCACTTTATTGCGTAAAATTTTGAAAAATATCGACTTAAGAAAAAAAATCACATTTTTTTTTTTATTTTGACTTTGAAATTTAATTTTTCGAAACCTATTTGCTTAAACAACTTGATTTGAAATCCAAATGCAAGAATGGAGTATTATCTTTCGAAAAAAATTAATAGCACATTATTAGATGTGTTTTTGTTGACTTTTAATGTTTTTTTTGCCTGCCTCAGGGAGGGGAGATACAACTTTCCCCCCAAACATTTTTTTCTTAGAATACCTAACCCCAAGAACCACATCCTAAAATACTTCCAATCAGGTCCGGGACACCCTGTATATTATCTATACTAAGATTTAAATAATTTGTTGTATTTGTTGTTTGAATTAAGCTTAACAACAAACTGCCGCTCACTTTCAAAAAGTGTTCTCTATTTTTTTTATTATGTGTAGACTAAACTTTAAAATCTATTAAATAATTTAAAAACTACTTTTTGTTTTTAATTAATTAAATAAATACAATTCTAATGTTCGGACTCAGACGTCAAACTTCAACCATTCAAACAAATTTAAGGAAAACAAAATGTTTGTTTTTAATTTTGTATTCATGGTACTAAAATGTGGTATAAGATTAAACACGAAGCATTTTTTTTATTTTTGAAGGTTGTCAAAGAGAGAAAATCTCCGAACTTTTTGCTCGGAACTTTAGTTAGGTGACTTGTGTATTCAGCTTTAAGTCACCTTGTTTTTGTTGTAATTTCAAAGGGCACGGTAGTGCCCAGCAAAGTTCGCGGCACTACACCCTTTTTACAGGAACAAACTCAGGTGATTTTCAACCCCCCTCTAACTTCAGTTCTAATAAAGCCAAAACCTTCAAATTCGCAGTATTTGTTGAGCTGATCAAACACAGTTGGCTCACAAAATTTCAACTCTTTAGCATTAGCAATTCCCGAGATATAGGATCGCAAAAACCGTAACTGACTGACTGATTCACTCACTCACTGACTCACTGACAGATGATCAAAATTATGGAGCACTTCCCGACATTTTAGAAGCTTGAAATTTCACACAACGGTAGGCCTTGTAGTGCATACAAAGTAAAAAATTGAAAATCTGCAATTTTCATTTCGGGGGGCGTGGCATCCACCCTCATTCTTAAAAATTCTTATAAATTATATGAAGCACTTCCGATTGTTGTAGAAGGATAGAAATTGGTAAGTCGGTAGGGCTTGAAGTACTTAGAAAGAAAAAAATTGAAAAATTTAAATTTTCCATTCAGGAGGCGTGGCATACACCCACATTCTTAAAAATTCTTATAAATTATACGGAGCACTTCCGATTGTTGTAGAACGATGAAAATTGCTAGATCGGTAGGGCTTGAAGTACTTTGAAAGAAAAAATTGAAATATTGGAATTTTCCTTTCAGGGGCGTGGCATCCACCCACATTCTTAAAAATTCTTATAAAGTATATGAAGCACTTCCGATTGTTGTAGATCGATACAAATTGGTAGATCGGTAGGGCTTGTAGCACTTTAAAAGAAAAATAATCGAAAATTAGGAATTTTCCATTCAGGGAGCGTGCCATCCACCCACTTTACCAAAATTGCTATTATTTATATGGAGCCAATTCGGTTGTCGTAGAATTATGAAACTTAATAGACCAGTAGGGCTTGATTTTCACCTGGCAAAATAAATCTTTGCAAAAAGGAGTGAAATCCCAACAAAAACATAAATGTTAAAAAAAGAGCCAAGTTCTTATTTTAATCAGTAATCATTAAATACCAAATTTCTGTCATAGTTTGGAATTGTTTCGATGTAACTCTACTTAAGATATTTGATATTAAACTTCATGAACTTAAAACTTGGCATATTTTTTTAGATCTCATTACTTTTTTTGGCAGACTTTTTACGCACAGGTTTCTTGTACATATAAGAACTTGGCTCTTTTTTTACATTTATGTTTTTGTTGGGATTTAGTTTTACCTGAGATATGTGATCTTCAAGCTTCAATGAATAATGTTTTTTTATCACCAATATCCCAAGTTATAATGATCATTTAAGACTTTGTTGAGACTATTTGTTTTTGTGGCTTTTCACCGTTATTTTAGAAAAAAGTTCAAACGACTTTTTGTGATCTCTTCGTAGGTACAGTGAGCGTCAAAAAAATGTGTACAGCTGTGAACTGCGTTTTTGTAACACTGTTGAAGAAAATAGATTCGATCTTTTAGGAAAATACTTATCTTATTTTTTAAAGCTGTTAGTCTTCAATGAATTGGCATATAAAACTTAGCAAAAAATATTATAGGAAAAATTTAATAAAAAAATAACAAAAAATACTTAATTTTTATGGCGTCAAAAGAAAGTGTAAGTGTTCAATTAAAGCGAAAAACTTAAAATCAATACTTCGTCTGCTTCCCTTTTGCCCTTAGGACACCTTCTATGCGTCTGGGGATTGACTTTACCAGCTTCCCTGTCAATTCAGCTGGGATTTTTTGCCACTCTTCAAACAAAATTGAATTTTGTGTCTTTTTGCTAAATAATTTCCTCTTTTGGATCTGTTTGTACAGATAATCTCACAAATGCTCAATGAGGTCAAAGCCTGGGGATCGCAGAAGATCTTCTAGTTGCTTAGAAGAACCATGGAGTAACCATTCCTTGATCAATTTCGATGTATGCTAGAGGTCGTTGTCTTGTTGGAAGACCCATGATAACTGATTCATGTTTTGCAACACTAAACGGCAAATTGTCTCTTAAAATATTAAGGCAATCTTCAGTCCTCATCGTACTGTCAATAAATACAAGGGTTCCAACTCCAGATGAGGCCATACATGCCCAGACCATTACCGAACCGTCTCAGAAACATTGCCGTATAGCCATACCCTTCCGAAAAAAATCGAAAGTAAAAACTTCTTTATGCCAAGAAATATAAAAATTACGGTTCATCATTCTGGGAAATGATCTTGTTAGTGGACAAGAGCAAAATTTCTATTTTTGGGTCAAGACAGCGACCAAAAATATTGCAACTGAAAAACACTGAATTAAACAGGTTTCTTGCAAAAAGCACGGAGGAGGTTTGGTAATGGTCTGGGGATGAATGACGTCTTCTGGAGTTAGAAACCTTGTCTTTATTGATAATACAATGAAAACTGAAGACTGCCTTAATATTTTAAGAGACAGTTTGCCGTTTAGTGTTGCAAAACTGGGGTTAACTGATTCATGGGTCTTCCAACAAGACAACGATCTCAAGCATGCATCAAAATTGGTCAAGGAATGGTAACTCCATGGTACTTCTAAGCAACTAGAAGACCTTCCGCGATCCCCAGGCCTTGACCTCATTGAGAATTTGTGAGATTATCTGTACAAACAGATCCAAAAGATGAAATTATTTAGCAAAAAGGCACAAAATTCAATTTTGTTTGAAGAGTGGCAAAAAATCCCAGCTGAATTGACAGGGAAGCTGGTAGAGTAAATCCCCAGACGCATAGGTGTCCTAAGGGCAAAAGGGAAGCAGACGAAGTATTGATTTTAAGTTTTTCGCTTTAATTGAATAGTGTACACTTTCTTTTGACGCCATAAAAATTAAGTATTTTTTGTTATTTTTTTATTAAATTTTTCCTATAATATTTTTTGTTAAGTTTTATATGCCAATTCGTTGAAGATTAACAGCTTTAAAAAATAAGATAAGTATTTTCCTAAAAGATCGAATCTATTTTCTTCAACAGAGTTACAAAAACGCAGTTCACAGCTGTACACTTTTTTTTGACGCTCACAGTATGTAGGTATATCTTTTGCTTCCTTCCAAATATTTATTGCATGGTTAATATAAGTATGCAGATTTGAAGACTAACATATTCTTAACATTTTTTGAAAATTTTCCAATTGAAAAAAATAACAAATTGTGTTTTTACTAAACATTTGTGTAATCACCATCGAAATGAAAACAAAAATAACGAATTCTTTTCAACTATTTACAATTTTGTATTGGTCACGCACTACTTGGACAAGAAAAAAGATTTAAAGTTTTTTTTAATTTTTTTCGATATAAAAATGTTCAGCAATGTTAATCTACAAATTTGCATACTAATATTTACCATGCAATAAATATTTGCAAAGAAGCAACAGTTATACATATATGTACCTACGAAGGGATCACAAAAAGTCGTTTTTTTTTTTATTATTAGGTGTGATTTTGGTGATCAAAACAAAGTTTTTTGATTAAAAGTCAGATATCGCAGGCAGAACAAAATTTTACAACAACAGCAACAACAAAAAGGTTAGTAACTTATAGTTGAATAAAGTCATAACCGATAGATTTGATTGACTCAAAAAAGTTCCGAGAAAATTACAACCTTTAAAAATTAAAAAAAAAATTTCTGTCTCATCTCACACATACAACAAAAACCACTGACAAAAAAATACAAAATCTTGTTCCTAGAATTTTTCTTAACTAGTGTACATACATGCGATTTTTTAATTTAAATTAAATTATGGCCAAATTCAAATCAGAATATCTACCTCTCAAAAGTCCACTTAAAGTGTATCCTTCTATTTAAAAGAAAAACATAAGATAGAACCATTTTTATCGCTTAGTTACTTAAAAAAAGGGAGTTACATACCTACATACCTTCAAATGTGTTCTACACCCTGTTTCACGGTTTTAGTTTTAAATTTCAAACATTTTTCATTTGGGTACAGTAAAAACAAAACTTTAATTTAAAAAAAACTACATCTTTACTATCACTGGTTGCTTTAGTTTCTTTTTTGATTTATTAAGTACATAATAATACTTATAATTTTTATTTTTCTTATCTTAAAAATAACAATGTACCTATGCATATGTACCTACATTTATACCAAAATCGTTGAAAAAACAATAAATGAGAATAAATTATAAACCATTATTTAATTATTTGTATGTGATAGATGGCAGGTACCTATGTAATAAATAGGTTCGAATTGAAAATTGAGTACCTACTTGATAATCTATATTAATTGATAAGGATCCGTGAAAATCAACGAAAAATTTAAAAGAAGATGGAACAGGTACCTTCCTGCATATACCTATAAAACGACCCATTCCCATCACATAAGTGTGCACACACTCCGCCACACATATACCACCGATCGACCCACCACATCAAAAATCAAAGAGTGCACACTTGTGTTGTGTGTATGTACCACTTGAGACTTATGTTTTTAAATTAAAAAAAAAAATATTATTCCTTGCCTATGGATCTCAAGATATAAAAAACAAAACAAAGCCATCATCGTTAACATCCCAAGTTGCAAGAAAACACTAACAATTTTATTTACTGAACAACACACAACCCAGAAAAGAAAATATAATTTTTATCTCTACCCCATATTTTCATTAACCTTGAGTCCTCGAATGGCATTGAAAAAAATACCTCAAAAGCAAAACTAAAACGGCTGTTCAATTCGTTGTTGTTGTTCATTTTCATGCTCTGTGAAAAAAAAATGTCTTCCCTTTCTTCTTCGGCAATTAAGGAAATTTCCCAAAAGGAACAAACTTTTAAGGAACAAATTTATTAAAGGGGTGTTGTATTTGATAGAGCGATTTCAGCGACAGACTGCCGAACCAGGCCACCTAGTGGACGTTTTGCCCGGTGTCCCTTCTATTTGTAGTTATTCAATGGTGTTGTGCTTCGACCGTCATTTTGAAAAATAAACGCGTTTTTTCCAATTTCTCGAGAACGGTTCATCGTACAAAAAATATACCTATTAAAACTTTTCCATTGATCTTTTTCTCTGTATCTAACATCTTTTTTCTAAATTCTGTACTGTCAGAGTTAAAGCACTTAAAGTATGTTTTTTTTTTAGTTTTTGACTTATACCTCCTTGACGGATACGTTTTGAAAAAAAAAGCGTTCTACTAAGTTTATAAATTTTTATTCTACGACGCGACGCGACATGATTGAAAGAATATTATTCTTTAAAGTCGGCATTTGCACGCTCATAGACCAGAGAGCTGTGCCGAGATTCAGCTATTTCAGCGAATGAGATGAGATGACTCATGACTCGCTCTACTCACCCACTTATCTCACTTCACTCGCAAAAGATTTTTAAGTGAAATGAGTAAAGCTAGAACTGTAATGCTCGGAGGGGCACTTAAGTGGTCGGAAGAAAACAAGCGAATACACGGAAAGCATTTGACGCGACTATAATTGCGAAGTGGAGCGTTTCGTCAAGTTTCGTTCAACTTTGGTTACGGAAGTAAAACTGACATTTGGTGAAATAGGAATGCCAAAAAGAGAAAGATGATAGTTACATTATGGGTGTGTTCCCCTTTTTTCGGTACGGAAAGCTACTTTTTGTAGTTTTTGACATTAGCTCCAGTGCCTTTCTGACTATTATAGTTCTACCCTAAGTTCAAATTTAGTTTCGAACATGAGACAAGGAATAAATATAAAAGAGCCAACAGCCAAATTCTACCTCCTTATCACACTCGTTTTGTTTGATATTCTGTTTCACATCACCACTAATGGACGTGAAATGAAATAACAAATACAACAATGTAAGCGTTGGGATCTTAATAATGGAGTATCTTTGGTTTCTATTATTATTTTTTTTCGTAATTAAAGTTTAATATGAGTTTTCACTCTTTAGAAATAAAAAAAAAGGTTTAATAGTGTCAAAAGTGAATAGAATATAATTTAATTTAATTTACATATTATCACATGGAGGCATGAAAGTAAAATAAGATTTAAGGATCAATAAAAGAGTAGTTGTTCTTTTTTAATTTAATTTCCTATCCATGAACAGGTGTGACACATACCTATCCAAAATTGGAAATTTACCAGCACATACACAAATTCATGGCGGAAATATGTGGCGAATAATCTGACATTTCATTTCACTCGCTCACTCACTCATTTTCACTAGCTGATTCGATTTTCGACGAAAAGTGACTTATCTCACTCACTCCCTGAGGTTTCGAATTAGCTGAATCTCGGCACTGAAGTGTAAGAAATGCTCGAAGATTGGGGTCACGGAACAAAAATGGCGATTTGCTTTTCGACTTTTGTAACGCGAATCGTCTTGTGCTAGGTAGGACTGTATTTAAGCATAAAACATGCCAAAAAATGTCCTGGGTGCATCCGATTGGTCAAACTGAACATTTGATTGGGTCTTATGAATAAACAAAAAGATAAAGTTAAAACTTGGATTTTTAAGTTTAAGCTAGGTTATGTGTGATTAAAAACAAGCTTAAGCTAGCAACTAAAAGATGTCTTCTAGTAATAGCTTTTTAAAATAGCCAAAGCTAGATTCATGTAGCTTAATCCTGTTTTTCCAGCTTAAGCTCCAGTTTGTGTCTTGTGTGATTAAAAATAGCTTAAGCTAGAATATTATAGTAAAAGCTACAAAAATATCAACATTCATGGACCCCCGCAGAACTAGTCAAGAGCGGCTGGACATCAACATAAGAAAGCGAAAATGGCAATTAATCGGTCACACTCTGAGGAAACTAAATGATGATATATCCAAGCAGTCCTTTCAATCGAATCCGCAGGATTGGAAAACCAAGCTACAATAATATCAAGATTCTTGGACCCCCGCAGAACTATTCAAGAGCGGCAGGACATCAACATAAGAAAGCGAAAATGGCAATTAATCGGTCACACTCTGAGGAAACTAAATGATGATATATCCAAGCAGTCCTTTCAATCGAATCCGCAGGATTGGAAAACCAAGCTACAATAATATCAAGATTCTTGGACCCCCGCAGAACTATTCAAGAGCGGCAGGACATCAACATAAGAAAGCGAAAATGGCAATTAATCGGTCACACTCTGAGGAAACTAAATGATGATATATCCAAGCAGTCCTTTCAATCGAATCCTCAGGATTTGAAAACCAAGAACCAATATAGAAATCATCTGTCCTAGCAGAAAGAAAAATCCCAGACCCAGACCTTACTGCAGACCGTGAAGGATGGACACGACCTGTTGACGCTCTATGCCCCAACTGAGCTTACAGGACACGATGATGATGATGGCTGTCTGCTAATCATAACAACAATCCAAAACTTAGTTAATATGTATGTAAATAATTCCAATAAGTTGTATAAGAAGGGAAGGTGTGTATTTTTAAATCCAGTTATCCCTAATTCCACACTCTCATACATCTATTTGAATTGTATTTATACTGTTAATCTTTCTAATTTTAAAATAAAAGCGATTTTTTTTACAAACATAGCATTGACTTCTCTGATTCCGAAAATCACATTCCCCATTATTCCTGCGGGTGTTCATAAAATCATGACCCCTAATGTTATAAAATTTAAATAACAAAACACTTAACATACCAAGAAGAAGTAAATAGTAGATATGAGTGTTGATGTGTTGCCGTAACAATTCGTCCAATACCTATAAATTAAAGTCAGTATAGAATTTAATGGAAATTTTACACAAAACATTAAACAACAAGTAGTTTCCATTCCTTGAAATCATTATAGTAAAAAATTCCAACTTAACATAAACAAAGTGTAGGTGGAATGGTAATACATAATACTCACGGCGATGTATAGGGTAGGTATCTGTATTTTATTTATTCACACTAAATTTGTGTCTCATTTGGAATGCAATCAAAACTAGGAAATACAAATTCCTCTCACATTCGTTTATAATTAATTCCCCCGCACTCTGAATCACTCAGCCACAAACAGTGAAAAATATCAACAAAAACACTACTTCTTCTACAAATATTTCCTGCTAATCCACCCCTCATACTTTTTCAGCATCAGCATCCCAGTTCGCACTTACCTTGTGAAAAGCCTTACGGAAATTTTCCGATAGAAAAGCGTAGAGCACGGGATTAATACAAGAGCTCGTATACGCTAGTAAATGTGAAATTATTTGCACAACAACCGTCCAGGTGGAAGTTGCTTGGTACAAATCCAAACTCTTCAGAACCATAATTATCTGAGGAAAATACAAAAAACAAAAACAAAATAACAAAAATAAATAGTTTCGCTCGCAAATTAAAACAAAATATAAACAAATATAGCTAATAATTAGACCTCGGATTTTGCATATTTCCATATTTTTGAAGGATTAAGATACCTAAATTCTGATGACACCAAGATTCATTTCGTTGAAAATAAAGTTGAAAACGATATGCATATTTACAATTTTTTTGCATATTTGCATGAAATGCATATGCATAATATATGCCAAAATATGCAAACTATGCAAAAAATATGCAAAATATGCAAAACATATGCAAAATATGCACATTTCCTATGTTTAACATATCAAAAAACAATATAAAAGCGATTCAGAGGATGGTATATCATATTGAAATTTTATTAATTGCTGTCAAATATTAAAGAAGAGCCACTGATACTTAGTACATTCAATATTTTATAGGTTTTTTTTAGAGTCACTTGAAATTTTAACTTGAATTATAAATATTCAGTCAATCCACTTAAACAGAAGAATTTCTTTTCAAATTTTCTTCATATTCTATTACAGTGCATTCTCGATTATCGCAACTAATTAAAACAAGGGTGGTTGCACTGACCGAGGTTGTTGCAATAAACGAGTAAATATTTTTGTAGGCTCAATTCATTGTCTTCATAGATTTTCTCATTGTTATAACTGGTTTCGCGTACCCAATTTTCCGAAACACACAAACGACTGTTCACTGGACAGAATTCATTAAACTTACAAGAAAATCTTGCATTGTAGGTATAGATATTATCATGTACATTAATACAACTTCACCATATCATCACTTAAAAGTAGCGGTAAAATAACTGCCGAGACAAAATGTAACGCAACTGACAAAAACAAACATAGAGTAAGTAACCTGAGTAAATAAAGATATGCATATAAAACCAAAAGTTGCACTTATTGAGTCAATTTTTTTGAAGAGTTGCGATTATTGCGTCAACAATGATATAAATTCAGCTGTTGCGAAAATCGAGGAGTTGCATGAATCGAGAGTTGCATTAATCGAGAACGTACTGTATTACAAATTACAATATACAACCATAATTTTATCTTAATAACTAATTGAGGGGCTTTGACGTTTCTCTCCCAGAACTATTTTGTAAGCGGAAAAGCTTCTTTCAACTTCACAGGAAGTAATTGGAGCAAATTCATATTAAACTAGCTGTTACCCACCCGCTTCGCCGGACCTCCGCAAGCACTTTAAATTATTAAAAAAAACTGTCCTTTAACTAAATAAAATCTCAAAATGGGAAAATTTCACCTTATCGAAATCTCCCAATTACATTATTTTGCTCATCAGAGTCGACGTGCAGTGCTATAAGGCCCGAGCAAATAAAGTCCGTTGGGCTTGTTTCCCAACATAAAATGAAATAATGATTTTGATTCCAAATAAAAATGTAAATAAAACTAGTCTAGCACTGAAAAGACTAAATACAAAATTCATTATTTACAAATATTTTTAAGGCCTAATGTACATATAACGCGGTAGAGAATGCTGTCCATATTTATGCGCCTGCCTGGCGACTGAGCATACCGTAAGCGGAGCAACAGAGTTGCTGTACCGGGACAGAGACAGAGACCGGGACTCACTTGAATCTCTTAGATAGAATACAAAATAGAGCCTTAAAAATGATAGGTGATAGATCTATTACCCAAACAATCACAACTCTGAAACATCGCCGCCATGTTTCATGTCTCTCATTATTTTATCGCTATTTTTACAAGCAATGTTCTAGTGAAATAGCCAGTTGCATTCCTCCCCTTAAACAATTCAACCGTAATACTCGCGCTTTTAGGAATGCCCATCAGTTTACCCTTGAGCCCAACTTCGGACGTACTGTCAAGTACAGAGATTCTTTCTTTAGCCGTACAACACGAATGTGGAATGCTTTACCAGGCTCTGTTTTTCCCTTCCATTTTGATATTCAGAGCTTCAAAACCAATGTGCATCGGTATCTCCTCTTGAATCCTTCCCTATTTTCCTGATCGCTCGCACTGTGTCTCATCATATTAAGGGTAGTCAAAATCCCTTTAGTGCGCGCAAATTATAAAAAAAAAAAAAAAAAAAAAGAGAATCCAACAAGGGAACTAAAATTAGAAGTGGTCGACCTCCGAGACAAAAATCCAATCAATATTTAGCAAAATTACCGTGCAAATTATATTATTTTTAATTTTAAGATAACATTGTCAAACTATTTTAACTTCCACTTGGGTCCTATATCCCACTCATGCAACTCTTTTGCTCTGCTTACGGGTGTGTTCAATCGGCTTCGGCAGTTATTTTTGTACCACACTTTTTTCTTTTTTTTTAATATTATTAAAAAAAGTATCCTGTAGCTTATTCCACTGCATTATAGGCCTTTACACAAAATTTCATTCAAATCTTTTCAGCCATTTGAGCGTGATTGTCTAGCAAACATTCAAACAAACAAACCTTCACATTTATGATATTAGTAAGATAAGATAAAATATCCCGATATAGATGGGGATTCAGTGACAAGTCGTGCTCAACTATGCAAACATATATTGATTTTAGCATCTTGAATTTTGTTACCTGATACGCTGATATCAGTCAAAAGGACTTTCTAGTTTGGAACCAAAATATCGAATTCCTTATTTGAAATTGTTTTCTGACCGAACCAGACATGATAATTTAAAACGGTTTTTTACTTTTTACTCAGAAATATCTAGATCTTGAAAATATTGTCTGAAAATAAAATAATTTTCACAAGAACGACATTGGACCGTTTTTGAAATGTAATTTGTTTTGACAGGACTTTGACCGGAAGTACATAATTAGAATATAAGGTTATTTGTTTTTAATAATTTAGCTGACATATCGCTAAGTCTAATCACAAGTTTTTCTTTTTTAAATATCGATTTTTACAGCAAAAAACAAACATTTTGAAAAAAGTTTTTTAGCAAAGTATGCCATTTTGCTAGTTTTCAAAGTCCTTTGTGAAGAGAGCTATATTTCATCAGATAGTACTTATTTAAATCTACAAGATGTCATCATTAGCTTAGTTTTTTTTTTTCAAAAAGTGGACTTAAGCCGTTTTTCCCTTAGGCCTTTAATATGGTAAAGCGTTGGACAAGGGAAAGTGGAATATTCTTCTCTTTGTTCATTGTTTGTAAACCAAGAAAATATTCTCCTGTAATGCTCGCACTTTAATATTAAACGAGTGGAATTAAAATTTTTTATGAAATTCGTTTCCATATATTTTGCATGTTTTGCATATTTTTTGCATATTTTGCATATATTTTGCATATTTTTGGCATATTTTTTTGCATATTTTTTGCATATATTTTGCATATTTTCGACATGCATTACAATTTCCTGTATTTGAACGATAAAACGTCTAAATACCAAGTTTGGTATCAATCTGATGAAAAATATGCAAATATGCAAAATCCGAGGTCTACTAATAATGGTTGCGGATCTTAAAAATGTGAATTTCAGGAAAGTCAAGTTATGCTCACCTGTATTGGCAGCCATAGAGATGCAAATGCAATCACCACAACCACTACCAACCGGGTAACTCGTTTCCGGCCCCGTTGGGACTCCTCGGACATCTTAACCCCGGCACCCTGTCGCCAGAGGCTCGTTATCATCCGGATGTAGAGACCGCTAATTATTATCAGTGGCAGAAAGTAGGAGGCAATCATGAATGTAATGTGATATGTCGACCATGAGATATAATCGTTCTTGCTATCAAATCTACATAGCAGCCATCGATGAGGCACGTCCGGAATATCCTGTAAATATAAATTAGCAAAAGTTAAACACAGAAAAATAAAACGTTTTTTTATAGAAGCCAGCAGCAGCATGGCATTTGAGTGGGAATATGATATTGGTATTGGTATAGGGGAATTTGTATAACACACTCGAAGCCTCAATTAGTTAATGGATATGGATATAGCTATTTAATCGACTTTAATCCGTTAGTGATTTCGCTACTTATCGAAATCACTTGTAATTTATGGCAGTAAGAGCCCTCAGTATTGTGCCAAATGGATTCTTTAGAAATATATAACTTTTCGATATTAATCAATTGGACTCAATTGGTTTGTACATATTTGAATATGCTGATTCAGATCAACTTGAAAAGGTTTTTCAATTTTGAGAGCTGAGGCTATATACGCTTTATACGAACAAAACATAATCTAGAGGAGGCATATTGATAATGGGGAGTTTGGAATTACCCTTTTCTACAACCACTCGTATGCTAATCTATACAAATGATCCTGAAATCGTCAGGGTTTGGTATATTGGTTACATTGCCTCCTTTTTTGTAAATGCTCTCTATAGTGAAAAAAATGATACGTTATAGACATTTTGAAAAATGGCGCCCAATCTGTGGTCCAGTCAAGAAACCAAAATGTCAGCACTTTTTGTGTGGAGGTAGGAAGTAGGACTTTATTTTTTATCTGTTATTTATTTTTGACATGCTAAGGATGTAATTTAGCTTGAAGAAATAGTTGTAATCCCGTTGCTGGCCGCCATTTTCAAAAATGGCGCCCAAACTGTGGAAAATGGTAAATTAAAATAAAACTCGTGAGCTTGATAGAAAATTTCCATGACCAAATAATGATTTATATCTTAAAAGAAAGGTTTTGAGTAGAGACACCATCAGGTAAAATTTCAGTGACTCTTTTCGGGAACATACTTTTTTTTTATGTCAAAGCGTGAGATTTCCACTTTTTTTTAGTTTTAAATATTTATAACGTGGGAAGAGTTACGGAAATACTTCCGGATGCCAAACGCATGTTGTTGTTGCAAGTTTTTTCGTGTTCAAAGTATTAAAAATTACTAAAAAAGTGCAAATCTCACCCTTTGTCATTAAAATGGATGTTCCCGTGGAAACACTGACGTTTTACCCAAAGGTGTGTCTACTTAAACCGTTGTTTTTTCGACACGCTTGATGTCTGGAGGCGTTTCCGCAACTTTTTTCACGTACTACCAAAAGGGGAAGTTCCACTTTTTGACATTAAAAAAGTATGTACTTCAGGTCAGTAGCGTACGCAGGATTTTTCCTGGGGGGGGGGGGGGGGGGTAGGCTCAGTCTCAATTATTGCGTGAAAAAAATTATAGAACAAAAATGAATTTTTTGATTATTACTATCCACCTTAGAGTTATAAGAAGAAAGAAGTAATATTTCATTAAGAGAACTACAAAAGGATCTTAACAACGTTAGTAGGGGTATATTTGAGGCTGTGAGTGTAAAAGTGGTGTAGCCCACATTTTTTAGTCATAGTTTTCATTTTTAATCGATTTTAAATAAAATTTAGCTTGTGATTCATGGAGAAAAAGTCACATATTTGGAAAGCTTAGATATTTAAGAATTAATAACTTTGCTTTGCTTAGATGTCTTTTGATGCATAAATGTGAAAATAGGAGACAAAAGTATCAATTTTGCCACTTTTGCACTCACGGCCTCATTTACACATATTTGAACTAATTTTTGGAATTTTCTTTTTAATAAAGTTAGATTTTTCAAAGGAAATTCTTTTTATATGTTTTCGTACTTTTTGGCCCTGAGCTCAATCCATTTTCCGCCATCAGCTTAGGCTTTCGAGGTAAAAATTTATAATAACAGTTTTTCTTTTAGTTTTTTTATAAAATTAGTAACGATTCCTCTAACCTTTTTCCTCAAAATTTTGTCAAAATCTTTTCTATATCTTTGTTACTCTCTGAGATATCCTTAGTTGGATATTAGTCGTCATGCGTCTTTTCACTATTTTTGACGTTACGTAACAACACCATAAAATATTTCCAAAAATTATTGTAACGATTCCTGATCGTAGGTTCCATCCTCCTTATTTTAAATCTGTCCGATATATTTGTTCCTCTCTGAGAAAGCCATTGTTGAAATTTATGTGTTTAGCATATTATACCGCATTTTAGCCTTTTTATTAAATAATGTAGTGGGACAGATGAATACTTACATACAACTAACTAAGGAATTCTCAGAGGCAAATCTAAATATTGGAGATTCCTTTTGAAGAAAAAGATAAGAACTTTAAGGAATCATTGCAGATTTTGTTGAATATTGTATTTTGAACGAACAAATAATGCACAATATTTTACGAAATTAAATTATTAGAAATCTAAGCATAGCTAGGCACTGGCAGCAGCAACCGTTTGAGCTTGCAGGGAGAAAAGTTGCAGTCCAGTTATTGCGATCAGGAAAAGGAAACAGGAAAAATGTGGGAATGAATTATTTACGATGCTCTCATTATATTTGAAACACAACTACTACGCTAGTCAATGACAATTGTGGACGAACAAATTTTTCGTATGTTTTTCAATAAGGAAAATTTTGCGGTAGGTTGTTTGTGTGCATGTTTCAGCTTGCCAACTGACATATTTTTCCTGTTCGCTATAAACGACCAACAGGAAAAAATATTCAATTTTATACTTTTTCAACTTTTCCTGATTTGGCATGTTATAGTCTCTTACCCAAAGGAATGTCAATATCTTATTCCATGGCATGAAACGATGTGGTAGCTAGTATACAGTTCCCGCATCTCAATATAAATAAGGGGACAGAGTGAATTCTTGATCAATTAACCGCCAACCAAATTGAGAACATTGCGATCGAGAGAGGGCACTCCTCCATCAAGGATGTCTGAAAGTTCCGAGGTGCTAACTTTTACTCGGACTACTACCTCGTTGTAGCAAAGGTAATGCTACGGATTATGGATTTCCGGACCAAAGTCAAAACAGGGGAATACTGTGAGGAAGATGCCAACTTCAAGCATCACACTGCTGGAGCTGATGGCCTTGCAGCTGAGCTATTCAAAGCGGCTGGCAATGAATTGGTTAGGAGCTCATCTGCAAAATATGGTCAGAGAAAAGCATGTCCAATGAATGGAGCTTCAGCATTGTTTGTCAAATCCTCAAGAAAGGCGATCCTCTAGACTGCTGCAACTACAGAGGCATAAGTCTTCTTAATATCACCTACAAGATCTTCTCTAACGTACATTGTGAACGCTTGAAGTTATGCGTCAACAACCTGATAGGTCCAAATCAGTGTGGCTTTAGGCCACGCAAGGGAAGTCCACCATCGACCAAATATTCCCAATACGGCAGATCTTGGAGAAAACCCAGGAGTTTAAAATTGATACCCACCACCTTTTCATCGATTGCAAGGCCGCGTATGACAGCGCAGCGTCTATAGAGACGAGCTATATAGAACAATTTCTAGTTTTGGCATCCCTGCCAAACTCGTCCGTTTGTGCAGGATGACGGTAGAGAATGCACGCTGCTCCATCAAGGTCGGCAAAGACCTCACCGAAACCTTTGTTGTCAAAAAAGGTTTTAGACAAGGCGGCACGCTGTCATGTGACTTTTTCAACATCGTTCTTGAAAGAATAGCGCAAGGCTCTCACGTCAACACAGGAGGCACAATCTTTCAAAAGTCCGTCCAATTACTCGCTTACGCTGATGACATTGACATATTCGGACGAACAAAGCGAGATGTAAGTGGTGCTGTTGTAAGTATTGAGAAGGAAGCCAAGAAGATCGGGTTAACGGTGAATGAAAACAAAACGAAATATATGCTGTCAACAAGAAAGGACTCCCAACATCGACGTCTCGGACAGGACGTGACTATAGATAGCTATTATTTTGAGGTGGTCAGAGACTTTGCATTTTTTTGGGCTAAGAAGGCATTTGAGAAGCCAAACCCTCTCTCGAGCAACTAAACAGTCTCTGTATAAGACGCTTATCATCCCGGTCATGATGTATGGTGCAGAGGCATGGACACTGTTAAGGGTGGATGAAAACGCGATAGGCTGTTTTGAGAGGAAAATTCTCCGGGTGATTTTTAGTCCCGTCTGCATAGATGGGAAATGGATAAGAAGAGACAACAACGAACTACAGCGACACTGACCTAGCTACAAAAGTGAAAATCCAACGACTGAAATGGCTGGGCCTAGAGCGAATATGGACATCAATACTCCGGCCCGGAAAGCCTTTCAATCCAACCCTGTGGGACAGCGCTGTAGAGGTGGATAGCGTAAAACGTGGCGCACGCAAGTGGAAGAGGACCTCAACCAACTTGACGTGCAAAACTGGAGACACCTAGCTAGAAACTGAGCCGGCTGGAAGAAGCTTGTTGGTTGAGGCCCTGGTCCACCCCGGACTGTAGCGTAGCGCCACCTTAAGTAATTAAGTAAGTTTTGAATTTTATATTTGATGGGGGATCGATGGATATTAATCTTAGAATTTAAGTTAAAGAGGATGCATCTGTGGCCTGAAGAGGATTTCATAAGGGATACTTCCTTTTCTACATAATTATGTTCATAATGTATATACGTACATGTGAGGGGTATAGCTTCAAAACTCTCCTATTCCAGTTTTTTTTTTTCAAAAATGAGATAAGTATGAGGAAATGTTCTTTAGAAGGTCCTTCATCTACGTTCTTAGGTAAAATTTATAAAAACTTTTATTTCCTAAACTTTTTTGTACTTGAAAAGTGGTGTTTTTTCAAAACTACATTATTTCACTCAGTCAAATCCAAAACTCATCTATTTCCTAGCTGTGTTCACTTGGCCCGCAAAAGTCTCCAATTTTTTTTTTTTCGTAAAAGATGCCCATTTAAATGACCACTTTTGACCACCCTTTAACTTTTTTGACCACCCATAGTTTTCGAGAAAATCGATTTTGAAAAATAGTGGGCCAAAAAAACGCTGCGCCTCAAAAATCGATTTTTTTCAAATTTGATAAATGTTTTCGATAGATAATTTTTTGAACATCAATGACCACTCCTTTACTTTTTTTGACCACCCTTAGAAATATTTTTTTTTTGATTTTTGAAATTTTTTTTTATTTTTTTTCTGTATATTCCCTTTCCATTTATTTAAATTTTCGAATTATGAAAGATGACCATTGTGAAAAACTCAATTATCTAAAATGGCCACCCTTCAAAATTACTCTAACTTATCAAAAAGTATTTTTTTTTGAATTTTGAAAATTGATTTTTTTCACAATAGTCATCTTTCAAAATTCGGAAAAAATAAAATGCACGACTGGGTCTCCCGTACTTGCTCTTATGTTCAAGACACTGCGAGTTTAAGAAAATTGTATATACAAACATGGAAATTATGAGAGAAAAATGTAAAGAAGCATGAAATACGACATTTAAATTAATAAAACAACTCTTTTGACAGTTTGAGCTGAAAAAAAAGTACGCCATCTTAATTCATGATGGAATATGATTGTATGGGAAAAAAAATTTTAAAATCGTTGGAGCGTTTTTTTTTTCAATTAATTTTTTATTTATAAAATTCTTAAAACATTTTTAAGAACAAATTTTGGTATGCAGATTTAAACTATAGATATATTTATGTGTATATAAAAACAAAATTTGATAAAAAAATTGTCAATCCGTTTTTAAGATATCGAATTTTCAAAAAAAAAGTTTGAAACTTTTTTTAAAAATCCAAAAACTTTTTTTTTGAAAATTTTGATATGCAATATTATTTAATCTTATCTGAAATTTGTATATAAAAAAAATTATTTAAATCCGTGAAGCTGATAACGAGAAAACTCAAAATAAAAAAATACGTTCTATGACAGGTACTACTAAAAGTTGGTATGTGTAAAATTTTATAATTTTTGATGGTAGATCGTACTAATTTTAGAACACGAAAAAAGTTTAATCAAAATCGTAGGAGTCGTTTTTACGCAAAAAAATATTTTTCTTTGCGGTTTTTTCACTTTTGTATGGAAGGTACCGTCATTTTTTCATAAATGTAAAATTTTTTCTAAAAATATTTTAGAGAGTACTAAAAAAGTCTTAAATATCGAGTTTCAAAAAAATCTATGATGCCGTTTTCGAAATATTTGATTTTCCGAAAAAAAATTTGAAATATTTTTTAAAAATCCAAAAAATATTTTTTTTAAATGTTGGTACACAAAACTATTAACATTTTTCGGAAACTTCTGTATAAGAAAAATAATTGAAATCGGTCATACCATTTTGAAGAAAATCAAAAATTTAAAAAATGGTTCCTTGGGAGGTACCATTAATAACCATTTTTGAAAAATGGTTTTCCACCCAAAGAAAGCCCTTACTAAAATAAATTTATTGAATTTTTTTTAAGAAAAGTTGTCGAGCCGTTTTTGAGAAAAATACGATTATGTAAATTTGCCAAAAAAAAATAGTCTAAGAGCCGACAGCAAATTTTGCGAGTGGAGGTATAACCAAAATCGGAGTATGAGGGATTATAGGTACATGTATCGTGATATCAAATACCAAAGTCTGGCAGGTTTTGTTTTCAGCCTTTGGGAGGGGTGGGTGGTTATAAAGTTTTCAGCCTTTGGGAGGGGTGGGTGGTTATAAAGTCTAGATCCCCTGATTTATTTTCAGGGTTATAACCTCTTTAATTTATTTTTAAAAAATTGGGTATGATTTCCTGTCATTTTTCCTAAGCATAAACACCACAATCTTGACGGTCCGATTAATAGAACTCAAGATATAACCATTTTACGTGAACCTTATCATCCCTTTTTTTGGATATTTTCAACAAAACAAAAAATCAACAAATAAAGTCTCCACAAAAACGCCAATAAGGTTTGCTTAAAAAGGTAAAATAATGGGTCCTATTTATCGGATTACCAAGATAAAAGTCTTGAAACTTAGGGAAAATGACAGAGCATCATATCCAATTTTTTAAAAGTGAATTGGAGTTCTAATGACCCTACCATATAAATAGGAAACTACGCGGCTTTTAAACCCCCACCCCCACCAAAGGCTGAAAACAAAACCTGCCAGACTTTCATATACCAAATCACGATACATGTACCTATAATCCCTCATACTCCGATTTTGGTTATACCTCCACTCCCAAAATTTGCTGTCGGCTCTTGGTCTAAAATGGTCTAAAATGTATGGCAGGTACCGTTATTTTTGGTTCTAAAAAAAATGAAAAAAACGTGTCGGCAGAATCACCAAAAACCACTATGTACCAATTTTGAAGAAAATCGATCGACCCGTTTAGGCTGTAGACGAACAGACAGACAGACAGACAGAATTGTGCCACCCACTTTTTTGGTGTTCTCTATCATCGTAATATCATGTTTGATTGTTATCTCAAAATTTTTTTTTTGCACGAATCCAAAACTTGCCTTATAGTACCTATAATCGCAAGTAAAAATACTTTTTGATAAGTTAGAGTAATTTTGAAGGGTGGTGATTTAAGATAATAGAGTTTTTCACAATGGTCATCTTTCATAATTCGAAAATTTAAAAAAATGGAAAGGGAATATACAGAAAAAAAAAACATGTTATCTATCGAAAACATTAATCAAATTTGAAAAAATCGATTTTTGAGGCGCAGCGTTCTTTTGGCCCACTATTTTTCAAAATCGATTTTCTCGAAAACTGTGGGTGGTCACAAAAAGTTAAAGGGTGGTCAAAAGTGGTCATTTATATGGTCATCTTTTACGAAAAAAAAAAAAAAAAATTGGAGACTTTTGCACGCCAAGTGAACACAGCTCTTACACATTCTGCACCAAAAATCTTCTTTTTCTTTAAGGTTTCTATATTTTCAAAACTCCTCTGTTCCTATACTCTTCTGAATCAAAAGTCATCTGTTCCTATAAAAATCAAAGCGACTATAATTGTAATCGTTACTTTCCAAACTATTCTTTTCCAAATTAAATTGATTTTTTTATAATTTGTATAGGTTCACCAAATACGTTCAAAATCCTAAGGAATGGATAAAGGTCATCCTTAACTTATATTTTAGCGTTAAAACTAATCGCTTTTATCATTTTTGTAACTTTTAACGTTTTTTTTTTTTTCATTTCAATCAAAGTGGAAAAGAAGGGTTTTGAAACTATACCCCTCATGTACAAATTTACTCTTTACAATTATATCAAAAAACTTCATCCTCCCACACCAACTAATTGTCTTCCATTAAAACAATTTATCCCATTTATTAAAAGAAACAAAATTATCAAATCCAAACAATTCAAATAAATAATTGTTTCCTGCATATTTGCACCAAAGATCACAAAGCCACTATTCTCTATTGTTTTATATTGAACAGGTGTATTTCTTTCAATACCTTAAAATCATTTCAATATGAATATTTTATTACCTAAGTATAGACAAGAAATACACAAGTAAATGAATATTTTTGCCAAATTACCAAGTTTACATTCGCAACGCAAGTGTTAACTGCGATTAATTGTCTGCCCTCTGTATTTGAAAAATCTTTTAGAACTTTATTACAAATTGATAAACAAAACTCAATGTACAAACAAATTTCTTTAAATTTATTATAAACAAATTAAACAAATTATAATTTTGTTATTTCTTTACGCTTGTGTGTGTTTTTTTTATTATTTAAATTATATTTATATAGAGCGATGTGTGTTCAATTATTTGAAAAAAAAAAAAAAAACAAATACACTCTGGCAATATGTGTTTGAAATTTGTGGAAAATTCTGATTTTTCAAAGTTAAACTTATAATTTATGCAAAAAAGGATTTTATGAAAATAGAAATATGCCAATTTGATTTTTTTTTATAAGAGCTGTGAATATCTTGATGTGAACTAAAAATGTTCCCACATGCATTAATAAATTATAAACTTAAAAAAATTGAAAAAATATCTCTCGCGTGATAGATATAGGTCGTTTAAAAAAAAGGTATACTATTAATTATTATGTTAACATAGAAATAAACGGAATTGTGGTTGTTTTTGTGTGATAATATTATTAATAGGACAGGTGGTATGTAGTTTAGAGAATTGTATGCTCATATTTTAAAACGTTTATATTTAAAAACTATCAGGTATTTTCGTTTGATTATAATAAATGATGAATATATATCTTTACAGTTTTAAATGTTATAAATAGAAAAAAACTTATTGTTATAGCTATTATTTCAAGGGTGGCATAATTTATATACATATATCAGGCCGTGAGCGCAATAGTGGCCTAACTGCAATTTTATCGAAATTCAGTTTAGGACGAAAATTGAATCTATATGCATTGAGCAACATTTCTGCATTTTAATTTTTCAAATTGACGGCTTCATGCCAAAGTTATAGGACCAAACACAAAAAAATTAAAAGCTTAAGTGCAAGAGTGGCCTATCTTTTTTAAAGGCCGCTATTGCGCTCGCATATTTGATTTTATTGTTTGAAACTTTAAGTTAGGCCAGTTATTTAACTATTTGCTCGCAGGTGACATCAATTCAATGAACTAAACATAAGTCAGTACCCTGATAACCACCCTCGATTAGCCATAAAGTTAGAGTTTCATAGGCTCAGCGACAAAAAAAAAACATTGCATGTCATAAAAACTACCAAAAAGCACTTCTTCTCCACTTTGAAATCGGAAATTTCAAATAGAATGATCTCTAGAGAAGGACTAAAGGTTAAGCGACTCAAGATTCATGAGCTTCAAAGACCAACCCTACATATTGTTTTTTTTGTCAACATGTTTGTTTTAAAATTAAAATAAGTATAAGCCTATAGGCTTAGAGCCCACAGCAGATTTTGGGTGTGAATGGTATCAAGAAAAGAAATATTGGAGTTGACAGCTTGATTAAAACTTATTCAAGAAATCAAAGTCTTGCGGTCCATAACCGGGGATATAGTGATTAAACACTACATCGAGAGTAATAATTGTGCTAACCAAAGTTGGTTTTCACCCCTTCCTGGGTAATGCTACTCTGATCATTTGTGTGTATATTTCGCCCTACCAGACCGTTTCAAAAACCCGTTTTTCGCTTTGAACTTTGAAGTTTTTTAAATTATCTGGCAGGGCTTACTATAGACTCAAGTGGTCTCAGATTCCGTGATCTGTGATCTGATCATTATCTAGGGAGGGATGCATTCATATTTTGATTTCGATGCACTGTTTAATCACTAAAGTCCCGGTTGTGGACTGCAAATACCTTTATTTCTTGAATAAGTTTTACTCAAGGATCAACTCCTATATTTCTTTTTTTGTATCATTCACACTCAAAATCTGCTGTGGGTTCTCGTTCTACCAGCAAGCTTTAACCTTGATACTTTATATCCTAATACCCGCACCATAGTTTTTACACCGATCACAGGAATAACAATTTACAAATACTACAAAAGCTTTTATGGATTCTAACACATCTGAAAGTGAATAAAAATGTTAAATTTCAACGTACATATTAAAAAAAAAAAAGAAAAAACTCATAGAAATCAGTTTTATTTACAAATGATTGCGGCGTATCTTTACAGGATTTTAATTTTTATATTTTTTCCTCTGCGCAATAGTGGCCTATCTGACTTTAAAATCAGTTTTAACGGTATTTTGAAGAATCGTAGATACAAAATCAAAAACCTTTTATTTTTTGATCATATTGCAAACAGAAAATCAAGCGTATGTTTCTTTATTTTAAAACAACAAGTGTTTGAAAACAACCCATTTCTTATTTTTGCTCTACTGAAAATATTGGAAAATGCAGTTAGGCCACTATTGCGCTCATGGCCTCAATATAATTATATTTCTTTTTTTAATTCACAACAATAAATGAGAATTATTGAAAAGCATAATGATGCAGTTAATCCTTGTGGAATTATTGTTTTAAATCCGTATCAAGGGCGTACGAAAGGGAAGGGGTGCTGGCTACTCTAATCAGTATATATAATATATTTCATACATTAGGCAATTTATCTTCTTTTGAAAGCATTTAAAAACAAGATATCTCTACCAAAATTATTATTGAATAAGTTTGCCCCCATCTAATAGAAATCTTGTGTACGCCCTTGATCCGTTGCATTCCGAATGAGAACTAATGTTGGTGCTGCAGTTTTTTGTTATCAGTTAAGATTCTCATCTTACTTTTCTTCCTTTTTGGTATTTAAGTCCCTTATGGTTACAACTAAGGTGTTTTATGTTTTCACAGTTTATCTTTTACACGGTTAAAAATTCTGGGGTATTTTTTAATACAGCCGTTGTATTACAGCCGTATTTAATACAGAAAATATTACCTTTTAATATTCCGTAAATATTAAAGAAATTTTCCAATAACTTTGTACTACATTCTTAGATTAGTATTAAAATTGTTATTTGATGCCATGAGCGCAATAGTGGCCTAACTGCAATTTTCATTATTTTCAGTAGAGCAAAAATAAGAAAGAGGTTATTTTCAAACACTTGTTGCTTAAAAAAAAAGAAACATAGGCTTGATTTTCTTTTTGCAATATTATCAAAAAATAAAAGGTTTTTGATTTTGTATCCATGATCCTTCAAAACACTGTTATAACATGAATTTAAAGTCAGATAGGCTACTATTGCACAGAGGAAAAACTATAAAAATTAAAATCCTGTAAAGATAGGCACATCATTTGTAAATAAAACTGATTTCTATGAGTTGTTTCTTATTTTTTTCTTTTAAATGCGGTGAAATTTAACATTTTTATTCACTTTCAGATGTGTTAGAATCCATAAAAGCTTTTGTAGTATTTGTAAATTGTTATTCCTGTGATCGTTGTAATGAATGAATGAATGAATGAAAGAGTTCGGGGTATAAGTGCACTGCGACCATTAAGATCTATTGTGCCCCCGTCTGGAGCTGGATGAGGTTACGCATTCTACAGCACATCCTCCAAATTTATTTCCTTAAGGAATTTGATTATTTGGAGTACATTTAGAGAGGATAGTTCGCTCTCTTTTATCTGGTGATTTCCCAGATACCTATGTCTTTGATGCATGAGTGCATCACATTCACCTAGTATGTGATCGGGTGTCTCCTCATGAGCACTGCAGAATCTACACGTGGCGCTGTTTTCCAGGCCAAGGATGTGGAGGCGTCTCCTTAGTTTGCAGTGACCAGTGAGGAGCCCGGTGATCGTTGTAAGAACTACATATATGATGTATTAGCGGGTATTAGGATATAAAGTATCAAGGTTAAGAGTGCTCCGGACTGAAATGGTGATTTCATGAAAAAGATTGTGAAGCGTGTAATTGTCAGAAAAAAAAAACAATTAAAGTGTTTATGGACAGATAAACTTGTTTTCTAGTTCATCATTGGAAACAAATTTTAATTTTGTGCTTTTGTTTTTGGAAAAATTCTCCAAGAAAACGAGAAAATTTCAAAAATGGCTGTTTTTTAAAGCAAATGTTAGCTTACACTAGCCGCGTTTTATTATCGCTCATAACCCATATGGTTCACCTCGTGAAAATAAAACGATGTGGGTTAGTGCAAAAGCAGTGCTGTATATCAGTCTCTTTTTTTCTTATGTTTATTTGTTTTTCATGTAAGCACTTGTCTCTTTTCCTCTCTATTCCTTATACTGCTGACAAATCGCTGACATCCATTCACAATGGTAAATAGCCCTCTGCCGGCCAGAGTGAAAACCTCTATCTGGGTTATTGAAACTAACCTCGATAGAAACCTAGATCCCATGTTGTTTTTGTAATACATGTTAAAAGATAACCTCGACCCAGACCCAGAGATAATAAAACGCAGCTACTATAGCATTTTTTACAAAACAATGTTTAATAACATAACATTTCATATTTTTATCATGCCACTATTGGAGAAAATTTTTAATTTTGTACCTAATAAAAATTTTAATAATACAAAATAAAAATGCTTGTAAATTTTGAAAAAAAGCATTTTTGACAATCAATTTTTTATACCTAACGGTAATTTTTTGACGGTTGACGGTAGATATAAATTCAATTTATTTTCCACAATTGTATCATCTGATATTGAAATTTTTAATTCTTAAAAGGCACTTTTTGACAGAAAATGTATGTAATTTTGGAAGTTAAAATCCGTTTCCTAAAAAAAAAATAATATGCCTACTAGTGACCAATTATTAAAATAAAAAGTTTTATAAAACAAAGTATCTGATGAAAATGAAAAAACCGGTCTTATATACGCAAAAAACAGATAGCAAATTACTGGTTTTGTTCAGTTCGGAACACTCTTAAGGCTTGCTAGTATAACGAGAGCCCACAGCAGATTTTGAGGGTGAATGATACAAAAAAAGAAGCTTGAGTAAAACTTATTCAAGAAATCAAGGTCTTGGCAGTCCACAACCGGGACTTTAGTGATTAAACAGTGCATCGAAATCAAAATATGAATGCATGTCCTCCCTAGATAATGATCACAGATCACGGAATCTGAGACCATTTGAGTCTAGTAAGCCCTGCCAGATCGTTTTAAAAAATCAAAGTTCAAAGCGAAAAACGGGTTTTTGAAACGGTCTGGCAGAGCGAACTGTACACACAAATTACCTCGGCTTTCGGTTTCCGTGATCGGAGAGGAGCATTACCCAGGAAGTGGTGAAACCAACAATTATTACTCTCGAAGTATAGTATTCATAGTTTGTTTTCGATGCAGTGTTTAATCACTAAATCCCCGGCTATGGACTGCAAGACTTTGAGATCTTGAATAAGTTTTACTCAAGCTGTCAACTCCAATATTTCTTTTCTTGATACGATTTACACCCAATTATACTTACATATTTCTTTTTCGAAAAGCAAACATGTTGAAAAAAAAAAATCAAAAAAATGTTTAATTAATATGTAGGGTCGGTCTTAAAATATTGAAGCTCATGAATCTTGAATCAGTTAACCTTCAGTCCTTCTCTAGAGATCATTCTATTCGAAATTTCCAATTTTATAGAAGAAACGAACTGCTTTATGGTAATTTCTATGACATTGAATGGTTTTTTTTCTCGCTGAGCGTATGAAACTCTAACTTTATGGCTAATCGAGGGTGATTATCAAGGTACTGACTTAAGTTAAGTTCATTGCATTGATGTCACCTGTGACTAAATAGTTAAATAATTAGCCTAACTTAAAGCAAACAATAAAATCAAATATGCGAGCGCAATAGGGGCGTTTAAGAAAAATAGGCCACTCTTGCACTAAAGCTTTTAATTTTTTTGTGTTTGGCCTAAATATAAAAGTTCTGTAACTATGGCATGAAGATGTTAATTTGAAAAACTTTAATGCAGAATTGTTGTTTAATAAATACAAATTCAGTTTTTGTAATAAGCTCAATTTCGATAAAATTGCAGTAAGGCCACTATTGCGCTCACGGCAAAATTGTAATACCAAAAAGATTAAAAAGAAATCCAATGAAATAAAATAACCTTTTGGTAGTAAAATTTAATAACTTAAGTATGCACGTCCATTTTTAGTAAAAAAGGTATTCAAATTTATTACAAATTGTATTAAAAGAATCGGGACGCGTGTATTTTTAATATAAAAAGTATTAAAATTTAATACAAATTGTATTCAAATACCTAGATGCCTATACTTTCAATACAAGGGTATTAAAATATTATACAATTTGTATTAAAATAGGAAGCCATTACAAGTAAGCATCAGCCATATTTAAATATGAATATGAAGCATATGTTTTTAATACCAAAGTATTAAAATTTAGTACAAATTCAATTAAAACAGCAACAAAACAACAGTGGAAACCCTTTTTCTGCTTAATAATATAAAATTAACAATTTAAATAGGCATTATTTTGATGGCGCGTTGAAATATTTCGAGGTAAAATATACAAATTAGTAGATAAAATTTTAGTCGCATTAATATTTAAGTTCTCTTATATGTGAAAAACAATAAATATAATAATGCCACCATTAATTGACCTAGAAGAAAAATATAAATACTCTTGCAAACAAAGTACATATCTCATTTCTATTATTTTTGTAATATATTTTGCATTAATTTTCATACTACAAATAAAATTTCAAAAAATAAAGTATTATATTATAATACCTCTGTATTATTAAAATATAATACGGGGCCCGTATCGCATAAGACTAAAGCGATCGCTAAAATAAATGATTGTCGTTTTGACGATTGCTCTCTCTCTATTTAAATAAAGATATGACAGAGATAGTTATCGTATTAGCCAATTCCACCCCAGACTTCGTATTCCTTTGTAATATCTGATTTATTAAGTTTAAATAAATATATTTTGAATTAACTTCCAAGTTTTAATATTTTCCAAGTATTAAATTTTAATAATTTTTTGGTGTTGTCATATATGTATGTAACCCTGAAAATAATAAAAAGTACCCCAAATTTTTTTACCGTGTAGTTGTTATCATTGGCGTAGGAAGGAATTCGTTTTGAAGTGGGTAAACAGGTCAGTGCAACAACAACCAAATTTGTTTTAAAAAAATCGAAATCGAAGTATGTATTTGGGCTTCAGCATTTATTTAATTCCCAAATTTATTAATGAAAGCAATAGTACTAAACTACTACTATACGCCGGCCGCCGCGCCACTAAGGCCACATGGCCAGGTCAATCCCAATACAGGTTTCCTTGCTTATCGATTGCAACTTATAGTGACTAGCATTTTTATAAACACACCCAAGCTTGTTATTATTCAGTCGGCTTCTTTCTGTTAAAAAATTGTATTTCAATCAAATGGTAACCAATTAACCAATTGATTGAAAATCATTTTTTCTGGAGCTAAAAATATCAGATTTTTCGAGGCTAATTCATCCAAATTTTATTGTTCCTCATCAACACTGGCAATAGGTGAAGACAACTCGGTATAGATTTTTATAAAATTCTTCCAGTTATTCGATTTGGTTCGACTGCTACAGAATAAACAGTAAGTACTTTCAGACTGAGTCGATGCCCAAATGAGTTGATACATACATACCGAAGCCAAGCCGTAAGCAATCGACAATCAGTTTAGCGACGTAACCAAAAAAGCCAATATTTTGAACTTTTTGCGATTATAATTTTTTTAATCAAAATCCCTATATTTGTTCTTGTTTCTAATTTCCCATTTTTAAATTAATTTTATAAAATTTTTATAATTTTTGAGTTCGCTTATTGATTTTTGAATATTTTTTAATTAAAAGCAATTTTACTATTTTTTGGCGTTTTATATTTTACATACGTTTGGTGCTTCCACTTTTTTAACCTGACAACCTTGCCAGTTTAACTGGCTGAACAGAATGGAGACGGAGCTGCAACTGGAATAGCTGTCAAAATTTTGAATACACACAAATTCAATGATGCGAACAGAACACGGCACAGCTACAGCCTAAACTGCTCGATCGATTTTCTTCAAACTTGGTACATAGTGGTTTTTGGTGATTCTGCCGACACGTTTTTTCATTTTTTTTTAAACCAAAAATAACGGTACCTGCCATACAATTTTTTAGCAATTTTACATAATTGCTTTTTTCTCAAAAACGGCTTGACAACTTTTCTTAAAAAAAAATAAATAAATTTAAAGGCTTTTTTTTGGGTGGAAAACCAAAACGGTAAGACCGATTTCAAATTTTCTTTTTGAAAAAAATATTTTTTGGATTTTTAAAAATGTTTAAATTTTTTTTTGGAAAATCAAATATTTTGAAAACGACATTGTCGATTTTCTTGAAACTCGATACTTAAGAGTATTTAAGTACTCTCTAAAATATTTTTAGAAAAAAATTTACATTTATGAAAAAATAACGGTACCTTCCATACAAAAGTTAAAAAACCGCAAAGGAAAATATTTTTTTTTCTCAAAAACGACTTTTGATTAAACTTTTTCTATATATTAAAATTAGTACGATCTACTACCAAAAATTATAATATTTCACACTTAGCAACTATTAATAGTACCGGTCATAGAACGTATGTTCTTATTTTAAATTTTCTCGTTATTGGCTTAACGGATTTAGATAAATTTTTTTTATATACAAAATTCAGGTAAGATTAAATAATATTGCATGTCAAAATTTTCAAAAAAAAATGTTTTGGACTTTTAAAAAAAGTTTCAAAATTTTTTTTTGATAATTCGATATCTCAAAAACGGGTTGACAATTTTTTTTTTTAATTTTGTTTTTATATACATATAAATACACTAGTCAACAAAATTAAAGGAACAAATTTTTTTTCAATTTTTCAAAATTTTGAGTCAGTTAAATGCTATGATCAGATACTTTGTTTATTCAGCTTCAATTCAATTTTTTTGTTGTTGTCGTACGATTTTTTTTTGACATGGTTTATCTGACTTTGAATGAAAAAAGATACTTTTAGCCTTGATTTCCAATATCTCAGCAAATAATGACGTTATAAAAAATTCAAAGACAGTTTTGGAAATTTGAGAAAGCGTTTTACAAGATTTTTTAAGATTTTGTAGAAATTATTTTTTTTTTAACCTTCACCGTTAGTTTAAGAAAAGTACTAAAAACCGACGTGTTGTGGTCTTTTCGTAAATCTTTCTTTTCTTTGCAAATATTGATTGCATGGCTTGCATTGGTATGCAACTTTATAGACTTTTAAATCATCAATATTCTTGTAAATTTTCAAATTGATTCATCGAACCGTTTTTCCTCACCAAAACTTCAAAGTCTCATAAACCAGGTAAAGAAACAAATTGTGTTGTTCCTAAACAATGTGTAGTCGTCATCACAATGACAAGAAAACAGCAATTCCAGTGGATTTTTTTCACAGTTTTACATTAGTTAGATAATTTTTTGAATTGAAATTAAATAAAAAGTACATTTTTCCAAAAAAAAAAATTTAAATCAAGTTTTTTATTTTGAAAATTTTTTGAAATTAAATTTTTTTTTTTTTTTTTAATGTACTTTTTATTTAATTTCAATTCAAAAAATTATCTAACTAATGCAAAACTGTGAAAAAAATCTACTGGAATTGCGGTTTTCTTGTCATTTTGATGACGACTACACATTGTTTAGGAACAACACAATTTGTTCCTTTACCTGGTTTATGAGACTTTGAAGTTTTGGTGAGGAAAAACGGTTCGATGAATCAATTTGAAAATTTACAAGAATATTGATGATTTAAAAGTCTATAAAGTTGCATACCAATTCATACCATGCAATCAATATTTGCAAAGAAAAGAAAGATTTACGAAAAGACCACAAAACGTCGGTTTTTAGTACTTTTTTTAAACTAACGGTGAAGGGTAAAAAAAAAATAGTTTCTACAAAATCTTAAAAATCTTGTAAAACGCTTTCTCAAATTTCCAAAACTGTCTTTGAATTTTTTATAACGTCATTATTTGCTGAGATATTGGTAATCAAGGCTAAAAGTATCTTTTTTCATTCAAAGTCAGATAAACCATGTCAAAAAAAATTGTACGACAACAACAAAAAAACTGAATTGAAGCTGAATAAACAAGGTATCTGATCATAGCATTTAATTAACTCAAAAAAATGTATCCATAGAAATGAGGACCTTCAAAAAAAATTAAAAAAAAATAATTTTGTTGTCTCGTCTCATTTTTTGCAATAACGCAATAACGGTACTTGAAAAAAATTTGTTTGCAAACAAATCTCGAAACAAAAAACATAAAGCTGTAAAATGCTTTTTATTTCAACTCAATACGACCACTCGTCACAAAGATGCAGCTCTTCAAAAAATGATAACAAAAATATAAAAAAAAATTAGTTCCTTTAATTTTGTTGACTAGTGTATATACTTTAGATTTGCATACCAAAATTTTTTCTTAAAAATGTTTTAAGAATTTTATATATAAAAATTAATTTTTTTAAAAACCGCTTCAACGATTTTAATTTTTTTTTTCCCCATGCAATCATATTTAATCAAGAATTGAGATGGCATTCTTTTTCTTTTTGGCCCCCCAACACATGAGCACCACGCACCTGCATAACTTAAAATTCTAAAACAGATATGATCGTGATACCTAAGAAGCTTATATTATTTCCTTACCTGTCAAAACAATGAAGATTGCATTACCTAAACCCAATTTGATCTGTTTTCATGACAAATTCTATGTTCTCCGAAAACGATGCTATCCTTAACCCTGCATATTGACCTCCAATTAAAATCATTATTGTGAAAGCAGCCCTCTAAAAGTACTTGAGAGTGCTAGGACGCCATATGGCCCTAGGCTCAATGATAGGAAAATCCCTATGCACACCTCCGCGTGGTAGAGGGCGGGTAACGCTAACGTGCAGGGGGACCGAATGGATGCCGGGATAAGCAGACAACCCAGCTTTGCTGGTCAGGGCACAAACTTGTCCTCGGGATGGTTAAAAGCCCCCTTAAGGCGGATGAACTGCAGGTGGCAGTCAACGGCATGATAGTCTGGTGGCGGAGGAGCTTTTTTTTTTGGTAAAAGGCCAACGGCAGCAGCAGGTAGCGTCTGTAACCCATATTGGGCGGCTACAAAAGGCGTCTGTTTTCCCATAGTGGGCGGCCTCGAGCAGTTATGTGTTTGACCATACAAAAGGCGGGTGTGCCTGTCAAATCTGAGCTTAGGTATGTTATTAATCATATCTCGGAAAACACCATGGTGGAAGGATATATGCAAATACATGAATTATGACAACAAATGGAAATGAGTCCCCAAGAGGTAATCTTTTTATAGAAAATCCTTCTGTAGCTTCGCCTGCAGTAAACCGCACATCGGATTTGGGGGTGCGGCATCCTTCATGTACGAGCGTCAATCAAGACGCCATAATAATAAATGAATCGTTGACAAATAGAAGAAGTCTTTCAAGAAGCGCAAAAGTTACTTTTGGCTACCGCATACGTACGAAAATCGGAGCATGGAACGTTCGATCCTTGTACAGCGATGGTAGATACGAGCAGGTTGAGCGTGAAATGCTTCGCCTAAAGATCAGTATCCTGGGCATAAGCGAAACTAAGTGGAGAGGAAGAGCTGAATACAGATCAGACATAGTACGGGGTAGTTAGACTTTTGCTGGGAAATAATTCAAACATGCAGTTTGACTTTGATATTCGAAAGGGTATTAGTACACGAGCCGAAAACCACATTTTTCACAATTGCACCTAGAGTCATTTGGCCGCCATTTTGTTTTTAACGGCTTTTTTTGTTATCAGACGTAGCTCACGCATTTTTGACGCTACGAAAAAAAATTGTGAGACAAACTTGTAGAAAATTTAATTGTCTACAAAATATGTTAAGTTACTTTTTTCGATAAGTATTTTTTTTTAAAAGTTATACTGCATTTTCTTAAAAAAAGTAGGGGTTGATTTTGGTTTATTCATCATTATGTTATTTTTTTGTTCTAAAAAAAAAAAAAAATCGAAATAAAAGTTGTAGTTCCTTCAATTATCTATATTTTTTGGCTTAACAGTTTTGCTATACAACTTACGGTTCTTGCCCTGTAGCGCATATCAGTAGTAGAGAACTGTATAGAATCATATATTTTTAACTACTTGACTTCTGCTGGTAAATAGAAACCTCGAGGTTCGAAAGTAAATTAGTACTCGAGCCGAAAACATCATTCTTCACAACTGCCCGTAGAGTCTTTTAGCAACCATTTTGTTTTTAACATTTTTTATATCTTCGCAAGTAACTCACTTTTTATTTATGCCAGACAAAAAAGTTGTAGAACAAACATGTAGAACATTTAATTTCCTACAAAATGTTTCTGGTATTTTTTTTCGATAAGTACTTTTTTAAAATTGTACTACCTTTTGTTAGAAAAAGGGTTTCTTTTCAATTTATGTTAAAAGTTATAAATGATCCCTTAGAAATAAATGGATTACAACCTTTCTCGTTGACTTCAATTTATTAAAAAAAGATAGAAATTCAGTATGTTACATTTCAGGTTAGATATGACATAACAATATAGTGGGGCTGTTAGTGAGACCAACCTTTCATTTTGACCTGTCGGGTTGAGCTTTAGTACACTAATAGTTCATATCCTGACTTTACTTTTAAGAAGTGTTGCCAAGCTGGCAACACTGTCAGAAGGGCAGGAGAAGGGTTGCTTATAAATCGAAAACCAAGGGTCGGACGATGACCCGAGAACTCCCATTAGATTCAGCCCCCTTGAAAATATAGGACCACATTATTATTTTTCTCCCACCCCTCCCCTTGCACGAAGGGGGTGGAAAAAAGTCGTTTTGGAAACAAAATTTGAAAAGCCAAGAAAAGTTAGAAAAATATTTTTTTTAATAAAGTTTAAAGATGGTGTCGATGCAGAATTTCACAATCTACTACATTACTTCCAGAGTTGATTGAAAACCTACATTGGTTTTCTTAAAAGGCCACTTTCAAAGTGCTGGGGAGGGGAGATATAAAAGATTAACAAACTTAAATATTTATCTTGGAATAATATAAGCATATGACACATATTTTAAGGGTATTTCTTAATGTCCAATCTATCTAAATCAGAATGAACCCGATACAACTTCTTTCAAAAAAGTTAAAGCCTTCTTCATAAATAATGATCGAATTATTAGTGAAACAATTAAAATATTACCAAATTTCAACTGCATTGACATGAAACTTGGTATGTCCTCATATCGTGCACTAACGTCCCTACAAATATGGCAATGATAACAAAAGCTTAGTTTTAAGTGGTATACATTATTTTGAACAGGGATGTGGTGTTTTATTCAACAATTTATCATAAAAAAATAAATGTCGAAGTAAAAGTTGTAGGTAGACCTTTCAATTATCTATATTTTTTGCGGTATACTTCTGTAGCGCATATATGTATGTATATTCAAGAAATCCGTACAGGATTGGATGTTTTATTTTTGTTATAATTTTGTTTCGTTATATTCGTATCATAAATGGCTATACTCAAACAAATAATTGAACACAAAACTCTTGTGTGTATTTGGAATTTTATAACTTTATGCATAATAACAAGTAAACTAACTATACTTACGTTTTTCTTATAGAAAATTGAACTTTCTACACAAAAGGTCTTGATATGTTATATCGTAAGCTCAGCCGTTTTGAAGTTACATCCATTCAAACCTAGTCGATAAAATTATCTTACTTTATCTAACATAAAATTAGCATTATTTTAGAAATTTAAGATATTAATTAGGGAATTTCAATGTACTTTCCCACAAAAGTTCTGAAGTCATTTCTCGATAAGAGTGCGATATAAGTTAATTTTACAATTCGGAAATAAAGTTAAACTATACGCAAAACTATTAACAAATCATATTATAAGGTATACCGCATAAGAAAAAAATATTGAGGCAAAAAATATAGATAATTGAAAGGTCTACCTACAACTTTTATTTCGACATTTATATTTTTATTAAAAATAAATTGAAAAGAAACCCTTTTTTAATAAAATGCAGTACAATTTTAAAAAAGTACTTATCGAAAAAAGTTACAAGAAACATTTTGTAGGAAATTAAATGTTCTACAAGTTTGTTCTACAACTTTTTTGTCTAGCATAAATAAAAAGTGAGTTACTTGCGAAGATATAAAAAATGTTAAAAACAAAATGGTGGCTAAATGACTCTACGGGCAGTTGTGAAGAATGATGTTTTCGGCTCGAGTACTAATTTACTTTCGAACCTCGAGGTTTCTATTTACCAGCAGAAGTCAAGTAGTTAAAAATATATGATTCTATACAGTTCTCTACTACTGATATGCGCTACAGGGCAAGAACCGTAAGTTGTATAGCAAAACTGTTAAGCCAAAAAATATAGATAATTGAAGGAACTACAACTTTTATTTCGATTTTTTTTTTTTTTTAGAACAAAAAAATAACATAATGATGAATAAACCAAAATCAACCCCTACTTTTTTTAAGAAAATGCAGTATAACTTTTTAAAAAAAGCACTTATCGAAAAAAGTTAGCTAACATATTTTGTAGACAATTAAATTTTCTACAAGTTTGTCTCACAATTTTTTTTCGTAGCGTCAAAAATACGTGAGTTACGTCTGATAACAAAAAAAGCCGTTAAAAACAAAATGGCGGCCAAATGACTCTAGGTGCAATTGTGAAAAATGTGGTTTTCGGCTCGTGTACTAATACCCTTTCGAATATCAAAGTCAAACTGCATGTTTGAATTATTTCTCAGAGCTCCATATAATGAAATCTAATTACCCCGTACTAACACTGGACAAACGAGAATGCTGTATTCCGGGGAAGATGAAAGAGAGGGTGGCCAAAGACTGCATGGTGTCGGAATTATGTTGAACGAAGAAGCGAGGCGTAGTTTGATCTCATGGGCGCCCATTTCTGCGAGATTAATGACAGCAAGGTTTCGTTCAAAAATTCGTAACGTCACAATTATTCAGTGCTACGCCCCTACAAATGAAGCGACCGAGGAAGACAAACCGCGTTCTACACTCATCTTAACTCGGTTTACAGTAGTGTTCCAAGAGCCGACATCATAGTCGTTATGGGAGACCTTAATGCCCAAGTCGGTTCAGACAATTACGGACTGGAACGCGTGATGGGAAGAAATGGCGTGGGGTCACGGAATGAAAATGGTGACTTGCTTGTCGACTTTTGTAACGCGAATGGTCTTGTGATAGGTGGGACTGTATTTAAGCATAAGACGTGCAACAAAATTACCTGGGTGCATCCGGATGGTCAAACTGAAAACCAAATTGATCATATCATGATTCAGCAGCGATGGAGGAAGTCTTAGTGTGATGTCCGGAGTATAAGAAATTACGATGTGGGAAGCGACCACCATTTGGTTCTGATGAGTCTCAAACTACGAACCGCTGCCGTACAAAAACCAGCGCAGGATGCAGCAAGGAGCACAAAATTCATTACTAATGCTTTAAATGACCCCAACATATGTCGAAACTATGTCACCACCCTTAACGACAGAGCCTCGTCATTAAATGGAATCCAGAATTCAACAATTGATGAGATGTGGGGTGAAATTAAAAGTGTTTTTATGGAGGCTGGATCCGAAACTGTACCCAAGCGAACGAGACGTAGAGACTCTTGGATATCCTAAGACACCTGGGATAAGATCGAACTTCGCAAATCGTTGAAAATCCAAATAAATGCCGAAGCTGATGTTCAACGAAAGGCTGACTTGCGAAGAGAGTACCGCATTGCACATAAGATGGTCTACCGCTGTGTGAGACGTGACAAGAGGGTGAAGTTGGATGGACTCGCAGATAATGCGGAAGGCGCTGCCAGAAGAGGAGATATCCGGGAATTGTACCAAATAGCCAAAGATGTTATCGGGAAAAAAAGCAACACCAATCATCCTGTAATGGATGTGGATGGCACACTTTCGGTATCAATTGAGGATCAGCTTCGTAGATGGAAGGACCATTTTTGTGCCCTGCTAAATGAGGATTCAGTTGAGCAGAGTGCTGAAGTGCCCCAACTAAACGAGATGCGCAGGTCCTATAGGGGTATTGACATCGAACCCCCGTCAGAATCGGAAATTCGTACATCAATAAATCTCCTCAAATACAACAAGGCAGCTGGACTGGACGGAATACCAGCTGAATTCCTGAAAGCCGATCCCGTAGCAGCGGCTAGTATTTTACATCCGCTGATACAAAACATTTGGGAAAACGAAAGCTATCCCAGGGACTGGAAGGATGGTGTGATTGTTAAGTTGCCAAAGAAAGGTGACTTAAAGAATTGCAACAATTTGCGTGGTATCACCGTTTTGTCCGTTTTCCCAAAACTAATGGCAACAATCATACTCGAGCGAATAAAGGATAGAATCGAGTCTACACTCAAGAGGCATCAAGCTGGCTTCCGCAGTGGTCGATCGTGTGTCGACCATATCAACACCCTGCGTATCGTCCTCGAGCAGTCGATGGAATATCAATCAGCGCTTTACCTCATGTTCGTGGATTTTGAAAAGGCCTTTGATCGAGTTAACCGAGAATGTATATGGAGATCGTTGCTTGGTAGAGGAATTCCACCAAAAATTGTTGCCATTATTAAAGAGTCCTACAACAACGCGAGGTGTTTTGTTTTGCACAATGGGCAGCTATCCGACTCCTTCGTAGTGCAACAGGGTGTGAGACAAGGGGATGTTCTATCGCCAATTCTCTTCCTGCTGGCGATGGACGACGTATTGACGGCCAGTTTTTGTACAGCTGAGTGACAGGGCATTCAGTGGAGACCGTTCGAAAGGCTCAGTCATTTAGACTATGCCGATGACATATGTCTACTGGCAAATATCATCAGTGGGCTGAACGGGATGTGCCAAGCACTGCAAGTGAAGGGAGAGTCGAGTGGTCTAAGAATTAACAGCAAAAAGACAAAAATAATGCTCACAGGCCGCTCCACACAGCAGCGTATTATTTTACAGGAGACGCCAGTTGAAGTAGTGGAACAATTTAACTACCTTGGCAGTATTGTTTCTGCAAACGGTGGTACGGATCTGGACGTTAAAAGTAGAATAAATAAAGCTCGTGCTGCCTTCGGTACTCTGTCCCCAATTTCGAAATCCAGTCAAATCTCCTTACGCACTAAGTTGAGATTCTTCGAATCCAATGTCAAATCCGTGCTGTTATATGCTTGTGAAACCTGGAAAGTCACGTCTACCATTTCGAAGAAATTGCAGGCTTTTGTGAATCGCTGTCTTCGCCACATCCTAAAGATTCGCTGGCCACAAATAATATCAAATGAGGAATTGTGGCGCAGGACAAGTCAAGAGCGGCTGGACGTCGACATAAGAAAGCGTAAATGGCGTTGGATTGGTCACACACTGAGGAAACCAAACGATGAAATTGCAAAGCAGTCCTTTGAATGGAATCCTCAGGGTGCACGGCGGGTTGGAAGACCAAGAACAACATGGAAATCAACTGTCTTAGCGGAAGCAGAATCCCAGAGAAAGACGTGGCCACAGCTTAAGTACCTTGCAGCAGACCGTGAAGGATGGAGACGTTTTGTTGACGCCCTATGCCCCAGCCGGGGTTACAGGACACGATGAAAGCAGTACTGATAAGGATTTTAAATTATTTAAAAATTTAAACTATCAGCCAGTGAGTTTGAAATACATAATTCAACTGAATTATATTGAGCTGATAACATTTTTCAAGAATCCCCTACAATCATTGTAGGAAATTCATATTTCTTATCAGTAACTTTTTCAAAATTCTACCCCAGCCAGCCAGCCCCATCCCACAAAACAACCGCCATCAAACACCATGCTGACGTACCGACACCTACTTCAAAGGGAAATGCTGCCCCACTGGCACGCGACAACGTCACTTTGACTTTGATACGTACATACTTGCTCTTATGTTCAGACACTGCTGGTTTATAAATATGTACATGGAAAATAAGAGAGACAAATGTTTAAAAACATGAAATATGATATTTAAATAAGCTAAAACAACTCCTTTAATAGTTTGAGGAGGAAAAAGAGAATGCCATCTTAATTTTAGATAAAATATGATTATATGGAAAAAAAAAATTGTAAATCGTTGGAGCGGTTTTTAAAAAAATATTTTTTTATATATCAAACTCTTAAAACATTTTTAAAGAAAAATGCTGGTATGCAAATCTTAAGTTTTTATTTATGTGAATATAAAACTAAAATTAAAAACAAAATTGCTAGCACGTTTTCCAGATATCGAATTTTCAAAAACAAAAAAAAAAAACTTTTTTTTAATAAAAATAAATTGTTTTTAAAATTTGGATATCTACGCTTTAGTATTTGAATTTATATTATTTAAGCATACTGAAAAAGTTTGATAAAAACCGTAGGAGCCGTTTTTAAGAAGATAAAATACTTTCCTTAACTGTTTTTTAACATTTGAATAGAAGGTACCTTAATCTTTTCTTAAACTATTCCTTAAAGTATACCGGGTGTAGTAAAAATCAATAATGTAGTTTTGAAAATAAATATTTGATTACAAAAAATATTTGTTTTTGTAATCCAAAAAACAAGCCTTTGAAAAATTTGGCAAAAAAACTGTTCATATTTTTCAACAGCTTCATCAAAAAAATATTGAAATCATATGTATAAAAATAGTTCTTTGGGAGTTACCATTTATATCAATTTTTTTGGAAAATGGTTTCCAATCCAAAGATAGCCATTATACTAAAAGACATGAATTGAATTTTGTTAAGAAAATTTGTGGAGCCGTTTTTGAGCAAAATAAGATTTTTTAAATTGCTAAAAGAAATGTGTGGTAGGAAGGGTGAACCGGCGCATGTTGGTCCCAGGGATATGTAGACTAAGTGTCAATAGCTTCAAATTTACGTATTTTTCTTTTTGTCCTTATACCTGGGTTACACCTCGTTTCAGAGGTATTCAAAAAAATGTTTTTTTTTGCTATTTGGCTTTTGAGCCTGGCTCCAAAATTTGTTGGAATTTATAGTAAAGCTGTGTTTCTGAATCTTTCTATCTGACATCTTTTGCTATTTACTTTCCAAGTTATCATAAAAAAATCCCGTTTATTGCTATATGGTCGGTTGGGGCAAGTTGGCCTCATTTTATTTGGGGGTAAGTTGACTCATTATTTTGTATGAGAGTTGCAAAAACAAATAATTTAATTTTTCAATTAGTTTTCTAGATTCTAATTTTCATCAAAGTTATTATAAATCCCTGGCTTATTTATAATAAGAAGGGGTTTTTATTTAGTTCCTTTTATTTTTACTCATTTAAATAATGTTTAGTTTAGCTATTAAAAAAAATCTTATTGTTGTTGCAAAAATGTGAACACCAATATAATGCTATATCATATTAATATCATAAATCGGTACCTATCATTATAAATTTGATACAAATTTTTTGTTTGTTTAAATAAAAATAAAAATGTTGAGTCAACTAGCCCCGGTCTCCCCTACCGTTATATTTGGTTAAAAAATGTAAAAAAAGTGTGGGCAGAATCACCAAATACCACTATGTACCAAGTTTTGAGGAGACCCACTTATTGCGTAGTCTGATCAAAATCTCGAGTTGAATTTTTTTTACGAACTTGCCAAGTCATTAATAGTTGTGACAATTTTGAATTAGTCGTGCAATGTTTTCTATGTTTTTTAGGCTCCATGATAACTTGACATCGAGTTAGCATAGCATCGTCTCGAAAAGGGGTAAGAACGGCTATAACCGAATGGCCTTGGCTAAGTAATTCGTGGTAAATAAGTTGTTAATAAGTTTTAATATAAGTTTTTAATGGAAAAACTAAACATTTTAGTGCTTAGTAATTTGCCGTTATTTAGTCGTTGATTAGTTGTGACAAATTCAATTTTTTCTTGCGATGTTCAACTTGAAAAAATTGTCACAACTAATTAAAAACTAGTTTGCGCCAAATTACTAAGCCATATGATAAACCATTTGGTATATGCAGCTTTTACCCCATTTTTAGGTAGTGCGTTGCTTACTTGTTATCAAGCTAGTAAATAACCCAACAAAACATAGAAAACATTGCACGATTGAGTTCAATTTTTCACAACTATGTAAGGACTTACTAACGGTGAAGTATTAAAACATAAGAAATTAAGTATACAAAGTTTGTCGCTTTTCAAGTAATGTGTAAGCTAGAAAAGCCCCCGAAAAAAACATAGAAAACATTGAACGACAAATTCGAAACTATCACAACTACTAAATGACTAATCAACGGTAAATTAACCAGCTACCCATTTTTAGATTCTTCAAAGTTGCTTTGTTAACTTGACACTCAACCTTAAAAGCGGATCCACAACTTTTCTTTAAAAAAAATTCAATAATCTACTTTTAGTAAAGGCTACCTTTGGATAGGAAATCATTTTTCCAAAAATATTTATTAATGGTACCTCCCAAACCCCAAGGACCCATTCTTTTATTTTTGTATTTTCTTCAAAACTTTGTCATACGCTATTTGTACTAAGTTCAGTTTAACTTACGTGGATTTTTTGACAAATTGGAGAACTAAAGGCCATTAAAATCTATTTTTAATCAATAAATTCAACAAGTCCAATTCTAAATGCTAAGTCAACTACTTGGCTGATTTATTTCAGTATAGCAGGGACGTTAGTGCACGATATGAGGACATACCTCTCGTATACTAAAAGAACATGTCCTAAGTTAAATTAAAAGAAGTGTTGCCACCTTGGCAACACGGTCAGAGTCCAGTAGAAGAGGGTTATCACTCTACTAAAGTGTGTCTGTAAGTAAAAATGTTTGATTTGGGGGAGGGGAGTTGCTAATATACCACATTTAAACAACGCAATCTTTTTGGCCTGTGGATCGAGAGCCAAACATCGGACGAAAGGTCTCGTTTGATATATCACACATAGGAGAA